>JAXCMG010000016.1:5010677-5053976 GCA_034642415.1 Podarcis siculus
TCTATATCTATATCTATATCTATATCTATATCTATATCTATATCTATCTATCTATCATCTATCTATCTATCTATCTATCTATCTATCTATCATCTATCTATCTATCATCTATCTATATCTATTTTTTACAACAAAACGGTGTTTATTCTCAAGTAAATGTGTTTAGCATAAAGGCAACAGAGTGAAACCCCATTTAATTCCTGTGGACAGGATGGTGCTGTATCATTTAAGGGAGTTAATGCAGAAGTGCACATGTACAGTGTGTCTGTAAATGTGTGTGTGTGTGCAGTAGGTGTACATGAACCTGGGTGGCCATGTGGCTGACTTCTCAGAGGACACAGTTCTCTATTTGAAGGCACCCCTGGTCTTATCCAAGTCCCAGTTGTTACAGATCTATAAGAAGGGCCCTTGGTGTTGCCATCCAACAGTTCCTGGGCAGCAGACTGAGCAGGCACCCAGGCAACCTGTTCACAATCTATTTCCTCCACTATTGTGAGAAAGTGTTGCATGCCTGTTGAAATCATAGGAATTATTTCTAAATTTGCATTGATGCAGGCAAATCAACACATTTCACGCAGATCTGTGCCCCAGTTTGTCCTCTTTCGTGCGAATCATTTCCTTTTGCTGTTGTTGTTGATCCACAAGTAGTCTAAACCTGTCTTCTGGCATTGTTGATGCTCCATCTTGTTGCAGGGTACCATTTCTCCCATGCTTTTCTAGTTCCTGTCTGTCTAGAATGTCAGAGTGAGGCCCTAGCCCTCCCAGGCACAAATGAATTCACCAGTCTTTACACTATTTGCTTCCTCTGCTTCAGGGATGGGGAACGTCAGGCCTGGAAGCCACATGCTGCCCTTTCTGTCTCTCTGTCTGGCCCCCAGGACTCTCTCAAGACTACATCCACTTGCAAAGTATTGCCCTAACCACCCCTGCTTTGCACCTTCCTTGAGTGCTTTTGCCTGGCTAGAATGTGTCATTGGATTCTGATAATCCCTCTTTCTTGGCTGGCTGGCTGGCTGGCGGGCAGCTCCTACAAGTGTCCCTATTTTCCAGGGACGTCCCTGATTTTGAGAAGCTGTCCCGGCTTCTGATTTGATCCTGAAATGTCCCACTTTTCCTTAGGATGTCCCATTTTCAATAGAGAAATATTGGAGGGTATGGAGTTATCCAGCCCATGAGCTGTCTGAAGGCAGTCCTGTATAGGGTAGTTTTTAAAAAATGTTTAACGTTTTATTATGTTTTTATATATGTTAGAAGCTGCCCAGAGTGGCTGGGGCTACCCATTAAGATGTGTGGGGTATACATAGTAAAATCATCACTATGCAATGGGACATCCCTATTTTCATCTGAGAAATGTTGGAGGGTGTGGGAGGGCAGATGGGAATGTGTGAATATGTATCAAAACTGACCTACTGTACAAAGGAAGAATTCACATTATTGCTCTGTCCAGTTTACCGCTGGATAAGGGGTGGTCTCCAAGTGGTCCCCAGAAAGTTGCCCAGATGTCTGGCCCTCAGGGTGAACAGATTTCACACCCCTGCTCTGCTGCCTTGGAAGTGAGCTTTAAGCCAAATTCTGAATGCACACCTTGAGCTGGTCTAGATGTGCATCCCTGGCTATTGTCTCCAGCATCTTCCATCATGTGTGTGTGTGTGTGTGCCTGTGGTAAGATAAACAAACAGCAATTAACCCTGCAGCAGCACACATTATTAGCCAACCATCGAGGGCTTGACTTGGTTTTGCAACGTGGAGTCTCATTAGCAGCCTGTCACCATTTGCTCTTGTTAGCCAGCACAACGATAGTAGGATCGTCCTCAGCTGCAGGCTTTTTTAAGTGAGTGGACTTAAAACTCTGGACAGCGTTCTGAATTCACCCGTTGTGAGTCTGGCTGTGAGACCCACCCCTTTGACAACTGCTTTTGGAATCATGGGTCCCTTTGATGCCTCTCTGGGAACTGAAAGGTCTTTCTTGGTCGGAGTGCGCTGAGATCTTCATCTACCAGCCCCACAGGGTTGTGTCCAAATCAGTGCCAGCAGAGATCATCTGGTGCAGCCGTGCTTCTGTTTCCTCTCCATCCTTGCAGGCCCCCAAAATCTTCCCCAGAGGGCTTGCCAATCTTCCAGAGCTGGTTTCAAGGGAGGGGGCCCGCAGGTGAGAGGAGAGAAATGTTCCATTCTGCTAGAGCAATATCCCTTGGGCTAGCCAAACTACAGCATTGGCTACTACCCACAGTGCTACTGCTAGTCCCCAACAATGCTGCTTGCTCAGAAACTGGCTGGAGGTGAAGGGTTAGGTCAGAGGATGACCATTAGCCAAGCCCTATCAACTTGCAAGGGATTTCAGGTGTGGTACCAAGTTCTCCAAGCAGGCTTTGGCCAATTAGGAGAAGCAAACCAGATCTCAGGGCCAGCATCTGACATCCTTAGGTAGCTGGTGATGTTGTTGTTGTTTAGTCGTTTAGTCCTGTCCGACTCTTCATGACCACATGGACCAGAGTACACCAGGCACTCCTGGCTTCCACTGCCTCCCGCAGTTTCCTCAAACTCATGCTGGTAGCTTCGAGCACACTGTCCAACCATCTCGTCCTCTGTCGTCCCCTTCTTCTTGTGCCCTCAGTCTTTCCCAGCTGGTGATACTTGAACCGAATCACAGCTATTCTTCAAAATTGGGAGGTTTCCAAATTTTCCTGGGGAGTTCTCCAGCCACGATGTGTACAGAAATGCACATGCTGCAGTTAAAAATCTGCATGGAAATGCAATATGCCAGTAAAAGCAAAAGACAAAAATGTATCATAGTAGGGGAAATTGCTTTGCCAAAATGTTTGTATTAGGCAGAATGGCATACAAACATGTGTATTAGGATAAATTCACACTAAAATGATGCTAAACTGATGCGGGAAGGTGGAGTATTAAAATTAAAATTGGGGAGGGGGAGAGGAAGAGAAGTTATGGGAAACCAAAATACAGTGGTACCTCAGGTTACAGACGCTTCACGTTACAGATGTTTCAGGTTACAGACTCCACTAACCCAGAAATAGTACCTTGAGTTAAGAACTTTGCTTCAGGATGAGAACAGAAATCGTGTGGCGGCAGCGGGAGGCCCCATTAGCTAAAGTGGTACCTAAGGTTAAGAACAGTTTCAGGTTAAGAACGGACCTCCAGAACGAATTAAGTTCTTAACCCGAGGTACCACTGTAGGCAGCTTCACCCATCTCTAATCTGGGTCAGGCTCGAGCTGCCCTTGCTGCGTCTCTAGCAACAGCATGGTATGCCAGGACTAGCCCTTTGCACAGATGTTATTGTCAGAGAGTTGAGAATTACAAAGCAATTCAGCTGGCCTTTCTTAGGTTCTCCTATCCTTGCACTCTCCCTTTCGCCAAGTGAGAGAAAGTTCAGGGCAGCCCTTACACGGGCTTTGTTTTCTTTGGAGAAAAGAACACTCACTTAGCAAGGTCTTTGTAGCAGTCTCTTTATGTATTAGTGTACTGATTGACTGGATAAGAGTGCACAGAATCTCCCTGTTGTTTTTTTCATTCCCTTGCCGAACAGGTTTTGGATTAATTCCACCAAAATGTCTTGTGGACATCTTCTGAATGGATAGTTTGCCCGTCACTTCCCACCCCAGCATAAGGGTGCGTGGCTCCCCTTAGTTGACCAAATTGCTATGAATCCGGGTGCAAGCCTACAGTTGTTGTTTAGTCGTTTAGTCGTGTCTGACTCTTCGTGACCCCATGGACCAGAGCACTCCAGGCACTTCTGTCTTCCACTGCCTCCCGCAGTCTGCTCAAACTCATGCTGGTAGCCTCGAGAACACTGTCCAACCATCTTGTCCTCTGTCGCCCCCTTCTCCTTGTGCCCTCCATCTTTCCCAACATCAGGGTATTTTCCAAGGAGTCTTCTCTTCTCATGAGGTGGCCAAAGTATTGGAGCCTCAGCTTCATGATCAGTCCTTCCAGTGAGCACTCAGGGCTGATTTCCTTAAGAATGGATAGGTTTGATCTTCTTGCAGTCCATGGGACTCTCAAGAGTCTCCTCCAGCACCATAATTCGAAAGCATCAATTCTAACTTATTATTATTGTTCCCCACTGAAAGTGCCACGTTTGCTATTGTACATTGTGCTGGGTTATTGCATATTATTGTTCACTGCTGAAAGTGCCGCCACATTTATTTCTACATAGTGCTTATCTCTGCTTGCCCTTGAAAGTTCTGCAACATTTGTTATTGCACATGTGCTGAGCGATTGCTCATTATTGTCACCCCTGAAAGTGACACATTTGATATTGTACATAGTGAAACACTAGTAGCTATTGCTTATGTTCTTCTCCTCTGACAAACATGTTATTTCGCATGATGCCATTTAACAGCCCATGTGATCTTCCCTTCCCACTTCTGGAGCCTGACTCTAAGCTTTTTTAAAAAAATAAATTAAAAAATTAAAAAAATGAGTTACTCTGTTTGGTTCCAAATGTGTTCACAATAACTGGCAAGCCTGTTTTCCTACCTGGCTTGCAGTTTGCGAGATTTGGGAGAGCTTTTATAGTTGTTTATAGTTGCACTTTTTTCCTGTGTAATTTTTCCTGTGACTTTCGAAACTTTGTGCCAAGAGGGATCCAATATAAGGAGGGTAGAGAAGGCAGATGCTGCAAAAGGGATAAGGGAAGCAAAATGCAATGATAAAACAATAAAATAGAATAACATTTTTAATATTATTTTTTTGTGCACGAAATGACTATTCCAGCACGAGATGAAATAAACTCACAACAGGAACGCCTTAAAATCAAACCTTGCTACATTTGAATGCACTTTCCATAAAGTGCAGCTTTGTTGAGATACCAGCTTGGACATTAGGATGGCATTGAGCTATATGTGTAAATCATGGTTCTTCAACCTCAGCCCTCCAGATGTTTCTGGCCTACAACTCCCATCATCCCTAGCTAGCAGGACCAGTGGTCAGGGATGATGGGAATTGTAGTCTCAAAACATATGGAGGGCCGAGGTTGAGGAAGCCTGGTAAACTAAGATGGATACATTGACAATTATTGCATTGTTAAAATGAGGTAGTGGGCTTTTCTTTTTTCTTCCTTTTTCCTTTATCTACCCCCCCTTTAAACATAAATTTTGCAATGGAAATATGTATATATATAGAGAGAGAGGCCTCAAGCCTTGCAGATTCACATTGGGCACATTTATGCCTCCGTGACATGCACAGGCAAACTCGCCCGGGCATCCCTGACAACTCCCCAGCGCTCTCTCCCCTCCCAGCAGGAAAAGAAAACCTAGAGAGTTAAACTTCCACTATCCTGGCTGGCGGAGAGAAAGGCGTGCTGTTCCAGCCTGGGGGCCCCTCAGTCTAGACCAACAGCTGCTTCCCACCAGTTCATCTCGGGACAAGCACGTGATGCTGAAGAGCCGCAAGCCTGCTGTGTGTGGCCGCCAGACTCACGCAGTGTGTGTGTGTGTGTAGGATGGGATGGAGGAGCTGTCTGCTTGGGGTGGCTTCTTCTGCTTGGAAGATGCAGGAAACGGGGAGAGGAAGAGCCTCCTGCACAGCAAACTGGAGAGACCAGCTTGCTCTCTCGCCTCCTTTTCATCCCGTTTGCTCTGCACCCCTCCAGCTGCAGAGATTGACAGGGGTGGGTGTCAACATCTTCTGCAGCCAGCTAGACCTAGGTGCAAGTTGGGGGCAGATTTGTTGTGGTTTTTCGGCAGTGGACTCCATTTTTCGGATTTGAGCATAATAGAAGCCCACATGGCTGCTGTTGCCCTCTGGGGTGCAGGCAGCTCAGAGGTGTCAATTTGTGCCTCTGTTGTGCGGCACAGCATCATTCTAGCAGTGAATGTGCTGAATTTTGCACCTTTTTCAGGCCAAGGGCCACATTCACTTGAGGACATTCCAGGGGCCACATGCTAGTGGTAGCAATAAGTCTTTGTGCAATAGGCTACATTCTGCCCGTGCAAAATTCAGAGACACCCCTCTCCCTCCCTGCAGGCGAGCATTGTCCCATCAAAGTGCACATTCCAGCCAGGCAAAAACATACAGCAGGGCCCAGTGAGGGGTGCAGCCTGGGGGAGGGGGCATGGCCAAGCCTCATGGGGCTCCTAGGCCTGAAGGTTCATCACCTCCGCCTTTGGGCTATTACCTTTGAGAGTTGCACAGAAGGGAGCCTCACGCCAGCAATTGGCTGTGCCCACCACTGAGCTGCAGCGACAGAAAAAGAGGCGCACCGGTTGCGGGGGGGGGTGCCTTTTAAAAAGCGCACTGAGCATTCTCAGGTTCTGGACGCAGTAGATCCGATTTGTGCAGCCTGCATGGCTGGGTCCTTGCTTGGAATGTTGCATGTCGAGTGGTGTGTGTGTGTGTGTGTGTGTGTGTGTGTGTGTGTGTTGAGGACACCTCCCACGCTCCTGGCTGGGTGCTTATACCATACTACATTGCCAGAAGCATGAAGCTGCCGCATAGATGTACGAGCATCTCCTCCTCTCCGCCCCCCCCACTGCCACCTCCTTCTCCCATCTTGTGCCAATCCTGCCTGCAGAGCCTGCTGACCTGATTGCTTTGCCTACCAGTGGTCAAAAGGACACCGGGAAAAGCGGCATCAAGGGCAGGCTGTTCCAGATGCAAATTGATAGTCAAGTCACTCATCAGAACAATGCCTCCTCCCCTCCTCCGCTTAATCCTTTTACAATGGGACTAATTGCTAATCAGACTGATTTCACACTGGCTGTTTTCCCTCGACAGTGAGCCTCCTTGGAGGAAAGCTCTTGGAGAGGGAGGGGGAGGGGGAGGGTGGGCTGCAGTCACCCTGGCACGCAGCTCCCCTGGCGACAACGGGCACGGCAGCATCCTGCACGTCTGGAGAGATTACTCTCTCTTCAGCCTGTGCCTGTATGTGGCTGGCAGGGGAGCTGCCATTGCCCTGGACCCAGGGATCAGCAGCATCCTTGCCTTTCTGCAAGGGGTGCGGCCATCATCATAGGGCATGTGACACATGGCGTATCCTGTCGACACTGAAAACGGGCATGCCCAGGCAAATCCAGGCCCCACCACCTCCATTGCTGCCCACTTTTACAAAGGCAACATTCTGGCTCCATGCAAATATTATTATTATTTTGCACATGCAAATTTGCTCAGCGAAGAATTGTTATGTCTCATGGAGAGCCTTGGCAGTGTCATGTCAGTTGTTACAAGGGAGTACGTCAGCTTGGCAGAGCTGCTGTCAAAGGGGTGAGCCAAGTGGGTGGCAGGTGCCATCTCTCTCCCTGGTGACTCCCTCCTCCTTGGGAGGTGCGGGTGGCAGAGAGAGCTTATCGCCTGCAAGGGCACAACTGTTCCTCCACTGCTCACCTTCCTCTCCGTTGCGGAGCCCTGTGTGTTACATGGGGGCACACTCATTGGCGTACGGATGTAGAGCACACACAGGGCTTTTTGTGGCACACTGGGACACACATACACCGATCAATGCATGTGCACAAGGCTATGTCACACACACACTCATCAATGTGCTTCTTTATGTCGTACATCGAATCTCTCTCTTTCACACTCACTCACTCATGCAGAGCTTTCACTCTGGTCCTTTTTTTAAATACATTTTATAATCTACCTTACTGAAAGGGGGATGTTCATGCTCTCCTTTTGTCCGTTGCGCATTGAAACGATCAAGCAACATACTACTATACTGCTCCTATTATAAAGACATTCGTTCCTCATATATTATAACTATTTTGACTAAATTCCCAGGCAGATATGATATTTTTTACACTTCCTTCCTTTTGTCAGATCCCACTAACAAAATCACCACTGAAGTGGCAAAAACCAGTGCATCAGTATGCAGTACTAGGAACCAGAACATCCTAAGTGTGATTGTGCGACACCACACACACACACACACACACACACACACACACACACACCCCAGCTCTTTGCCATGCTGCTCATCTATGCTGCTAATCCCAAGCCGTCCTTTGCTGGCCTGAACACTGCAAAGTTGTATCTGTTGAATTGTAATTTTGTGGCTGATCTGTGGCTGCAACAATAAAGACGGATTGATTGATTGACACACACTCATCAGGGTGGCTTCTTGCAGACTTTGGGACTCTCTTCCTAGAGCGGCTAAACTGGCTCCCTCTTTGTTATCCTTGCACTGGCAGGGGAAGACTGTTTTATTCCGGCCGGCTTTGGGGAACTGATTGTTTTTAAGGAAGTTTTCAATAGTGTTACACTTTTTCCCCCTTCTAGATTTGTTTACCAGATTTTATAGATTTGTTTTATATCGTTTTAATTCTATTAGAGTTCAGTTAATTTTTCACTATTTTCCAATCATCAAACTGTAGTGTTTGGCCACTAAGAACATATCTTCTACAGGTTTTAGCTTTTGGTGTTTTATCCATGTTCGTTTAAATTTTTCGTTAGCCACCTTGAGTCCCAGTTCTAGGGGACAGGCGGTATATAAATAATAATAGATAATAATCAGTGTACATGTGCCGGGCTCTGTGTTGTGCACTGGAACACGCAACCACACCCATCAATGTGTGTGTGTGTGTTTGCAGCAGCAGCACTATCTGCAGTTAAAGTCCAATTTGGAGCCAATTTTTCTTTTTCCAAACTGGGGAAATGCATGATACGGAATGGTAGAGGGATATGCCCTGATTAAAAGCACATCATTTTCTTCTCAAGGGTGGTGGCTGTGCAGAAGAAAAAGCTTTGCAAAAGGGGAAGGCATAGTTGCAGAGGAGAGGACAGCCTTGACCTTGTGCCTTGTTGTTTGTCTTAGTAGGCTAGCTGATCACTCCTGCATTTGAGTGGTCCTGCGGAAGTGCGTTTTGCCTCTGGAGCTTTAAAAAGAGTCAGAAACACACCCACGACAGTGGTGAAATAAAGGTTGCGAGATGGCGTGGAGATGCTGAGAGGGAGAACAGAGTCACTAGCCACCTGTCATGCCTCAGGTGGTTGTCCATTCATATTCTACATAAGCACTCAAGCTGCAAGTGGCTTTTGCAATCTGGGGAGCTCCCAGGTTCTTAATGGCCAAACACTGCAGTTTGATGATTGGAAAATATACTATCTCTCTCCCAAGGAAGCACTGCATTGAGATCAGGATGGGAGAAAACATTGATATAGTTAATACTTACAGGTGAACCTAGGTGTCATCCACACTTCCTTTTGTCCTTCTGGCTGCTTTGCCCTGGGAAAAACACTCTCTTCAGCACTCAATTGGAGCAAACAGCAATTTGTGTTTTCTCTGGATTGACATTTGCTCCAATTTAGCACTAAAGAGTGGGTTTTCCCTGTGAAAGGAGTGGGGCAAGGGAAAAACCACTCGGAACTGTGCTTTCTAGGCAAGTGGAAGTGTAGATAAGCCCCTACTTAATTCACACTTTACAAAACAAGCTCAGTTGCATAGACATACCCTCCAACATTTCTCCGATGAAAATAGGGACGTCCCATTCCATAATGATAATTTCACTATTTATAGCTCACACATCTTACTGGGTTGACCCAGCCACTCTGGGTAGCTTTCAGCATATATAAAAACATAATAGAACATTAAACATTAAAAAAACTTCCCTATACAGAATTTCCTTCAGATGGCTCAGGGGCCGGATAACTCCATACCAGGGGTCAACAACCTTTTTCAGCTGTGGGCTGGTCCACCATCCCTCAGACCATGGGGGGGGGACTATATTTTTTTTTTGGGGGGGGAATAATGAACGAATTCCCATGCCCCACAAATAACCCAGAGATGCATTTGAAATAAAAGCACACATTCTGCTCATGTAAAAACACCAGGCAGGCCCCACAAATAACCTAGAGATGCATTTTAAATAAAAGGACACATTCTACTCATGTAAAAACTTGCTGATTTCTGGACCATCTGTGGGCTGGATTGAGAAGGCGATTGGGCCGCATCCAGCCCCTGGGCGTTAGGTTGCCTACCCCTGCTCCATACCCTCCAAAATTTCTCTAAAATAGTGGAAAAATGAGAAGGCAAGAGAAACCAAATTTGAAAATTTTGCCCATCCCTACCCTGGGCCAAGGCTGTGACCCAATGGGATATTTTGCAAAAGGAATGTTGCATGGTGCTCAGGACTACTGTGGGCAAGATTGCTGCTAATTGTTGGTTTAGGAGATTCAAGGGAACCAGAGTCCTTAGGAGCCACTAGAATGTGCAGCTGCTTGGATTTAATGCTCGTCTATGAACAAAAAAACAGCCCAGACCTGCTGCTATCCTTACTAACTACAGTGGTACCTCAGGTTACATAGGCTTCAGGTTACATATGCTTCAGGTTACAGACTCCGCTAACCCAAAAATAGTACCTTGGGTTAAGAACTTTGCTTCAGGATGAGAACAGAAATCATGCAGTGGCAGCAGGAGACTCCATTAGCTAAAGTGGTGCTTCGGGTTAAGAACAATTTCAGGTTAAGAACAGACCTCCGGAACGAATTAAGTACGTAACCAGAGGTACCACTGTACATGCAACAGCCTGGTCTGCCCAAGGGCAAGAATGCTCCCAAAGGTCCCAACTTTGTAGCACTGGTGTTGCATCCTTGGGCTGCACTCTGAAGACACATGGAGAATCTCTCAATGTGTTCCCCTTTTGACACTCTCAGTGTGGCTGGGTTGGGGTCCAAGTGGCATCTTCTGGCCATTCCTCTGACCAAACTGCATGCAACCATCGCTTCTGCATCTCCTGGCTGGCTGGCTAGCTACTTCGATGGAGAAGGACACTCAAAGCAAGAAAAGATGGGAACCATCAAACCATTTTGTGTTGCCTCACTAGCAGTTGACAGTTCTCCCTATGGTTGTTTAGCCCTCCCTCCCGTGGTTACCAGACATTGCTGGACTCCAACACCCATCAGCCTCAGGCAGCATGTCAATGGCAGATGGGGGTCAGCTGAGGGCAGACTGCGGCTAGTGGGGACCATGCCCCTCCTGCCCTAATGGACCAGTCTTGCCAGGACCGCATCCTGGTGCCACTGCCAAGAAAAGAGGCCCCCACTTCCAGAGCAGGCCTTTTTACCCTTGCAAGAGCAATTCTTTGAGAGCGAAGTCTTGCTTTGATCCTGACTTCTTCCTGTTTGCTTTTAGCTGCATTTCAGTTTTGGCTCCTTTTATTCAAAGTGCTTGTTTGGCTCCAGAGATCATGTGTCCCGGAGAAGTGGTGATAGATACATTGGGGCTGTGTATTTGCCTTTCTGTTTAGCATTATTGGCTACAGTATGAGCATGGCTGTGAGGGGATCTATGGCTTCTGGTTGCTCTTTCTTTCCTCAACAGAGCTGGATTTTGACCAGTTATGCTGCAGGGTCCTTTTCAGGCATGGAGGGCTTCTTTGCAAACATGCAGAACACCGATCCAAGGCTACATGAATTTCCAAAGCAGAGCCGAAATGAATTTTCTTTAAAACTCAAGCAAATTCTGAATGCTAACACTGTAAAAACTTGAATTTATATCCTCCCATTTTTTTTTTTGCCAATCTCAGTTGTACATGCTACTGTGTTATGATTGTTTAAAACGACAACAGCAGCAACAAAAAGTAAAGCGCTTAATTTAGCAAGACCCTTAAATTTATGAAAGCGTTTTTTTTAAAGCATCCCTTCAATTTCAAATGTCAAAAGCCCAGCCTGCAAAGGCCCAACATTTTAAAAAGTCAAAATTCAATTATTTTGCTGCTTTAAAAAAACACACACTTCATATATAATATCATCTACGCTCCAGCACAGAGGTGTTGGACCATGTCTGCTGCAAGCTTGCCATTTAAGTGTGTGTCCCAATTTGACTTTATCCAGTTTCCCTCCTGCTCCATTTTCCTCTCTGCATGGGAACAGAGGAAGCTGCTTTCTACCGAGACAGGACTCTTCCACACTTAACTTTTGCCCCATGCTTTCTAGGGCACAAGTTTGCACTTTATAGCACTGGGTCTGAGTGCTCCCCCCACCCCTTGCCAGCGATTTCCCCATGAAAACCCACTCTTTAAAGCTGAATCAGAACAAATAGCAATTTGGATTTCATGCAGATTTCTGCTTGCTCCAATTCAGCTGCATAGAGAGGGTTTTCACAGAGAAAGCACGGGGTGGGGGGGCAGGGCGGGTGGAATTCAGTCTGGATGAGCCTTCAGAATATTGGTCCATCTAACATAGTCTGCACTGACTGGCAGCTGCTGTCCAGCATTTCAAGCAGGGAACGTACTCAGCCCTACCTGGAGACTCCAGGGATTGAACCAATGCTCTACCACTGAGCTACGACCCTTCCCCATGTTCTTTCTCACACAGCTGCCCTCTTCTATGGCTAAGTAGCATCACAGAGCAATGAACTATTCAGAGGAGAAGGTCACATTGCCTCCTGTTGCGTGATTGAAAAGCTCTGAGCGGTTTCTCGGGAATTGGAAGTAGTCCACACCGAACTTGAAAACCGCAGGAGATTTCCTCTTCATTGCTCCGTGCACGGCTGCTGCTTTGCATCCCGCAAAGATCATGGGAGTGAGGCTGGTCATTGGTCCCTGTGTTTGTCTGCGTGGCAGCTAACAGCAAGCGGCAAACTGCTAGAGGGTGCTGTGGGAGGTAAGTGTGGGTGCTTATTCCGAAAGAGAATCTCTCTCTCTCTCTCTCTCTCTCTTTCTTCCCAGAGTCGCTATATGGCTCCCAAGCAGGAGCCCGCCAACAAAACCCACACAAATAAAAAATAATTGTGTCACGGCACTGGGAATGCAAAGTCCCCAGGGGGTAAGTGCATCTCCAAGTGCTGCCTTTAAGGGCCGGAACATCAGGTCTCTTGGTACCAGGGATGCAGTGCAAAGCGCAAATTAGCTCCTTCCCTTCCACTAATTAAGCCTGCTGTCCTAGTCACTCCCACCTCTGCACTCACTCTTCTGGTCCAGCCACCAGTGCCTACGCAGTCCTTCACGGAGCCGGCACTGGCTCCTCAGCTCTGCTGAGCCGAGCCTTAATTACTGCTGCTGCCTTGTTTTAATGAAGCTCCTTCGCAGAGCAAGACTGCAGCCTCCATCCCATTCGGCGCTGATGAATGCAGGGCAGGAATCTTCCCTCGCCCACAGAAGCATCGTCCATGGAATTGGGGGCAGGAGGTGTTGGAGGTGTGTGTGGGGTGTGTGTGTGTGTGCAGTTCTCCTTTCCTGCATCTCTCCCAGGAGCCTGGGCAGCTGTTCTCCATGCCTGCCGGTGCCAAAGTAAGCAGGGTGAATTTTTGTGTGTGCGCAGAACCTTCTGAAACGGTGAAATGTCTAATATACAAGGCTTGTCTAAAAAAGGCAAAAATATGTGGGCTTAGGAGCTTGAGCCAGGCCAGGGGAGGCATTTTGATTGACGGCTCCCTCCTGACTCTGCCTGTGAGGGGATTTCAGGGCAGGGAAGGTTCCAGGTGGCCTCACCGTTACCTTTCCATGTCTGCACTCCTGTCCTTACTTGCCCCTCTTCCCCGGCACTGGCCTCTTGCCTCACCTGCTCAGACAGGCCCCCAAGGCAGGAGCTAAAAAGCATGTTCACATGACTAAAAGCAATAAAATGAAACAGAACCCAGAGTTTCTGTAACTGGCAAAAGTAGGCAGGGACAGAAAAGTACAGAGCATCACATGAACATGGTGAGGCACATGCAGAATATTTCTCACACAAACATGGTCCACAAAGCATTGAGGACCTGTTCCACATTATGAGCTGGTTCAGTTTATAATATTTCAGTTTATTAAGCCAAGATATGCACTGATCATTTGTTTGCACATTAAGACCCTTCCCATCATTCCTTACGTTGCATAAGCCACAATTAAACTAGGAAGCCTCTAATTAAGCATAGTTTCTTGATTAATCCAAACCATGAAATTGTAGTTACCCGTTTTGGATCAAGCCTGGGCACTATACCAACTTCAAACCAATGTTTAAAAACCCTGGCTTGTTTTAAAGACATTAACCATAGTTTCTCTGGATTGGATCCAATGCTAGTCCTAAAGAGAGTTGGGCCAATGCCAATGCCTAATTTAGGTCCATTAATTTTAGTGGGTCTACTCTGAGCATGACTTAGTTGGATGCAACATGGATTATCCTGCTCTGGTGGAGCTTTTGGAAGAAGCGATAAACTGAGCCTCTTCCAGAGAGGGGGGAGCAGGGCTCCACTTGCTGAGCTATGGAAGATGTTGTTTCAGCAGAGAGCTGAAGCCATCTGAGGCCTTATGTGGGCTGGCAAGGCCTATACTACAGCTGGCCCCACCTACCTGCAGAGTTGGCTGTGCTAACTTAAAAGACCCTTTTCTGGGTGTTTCAGGCACAAACGTCTGCTCTGTGGAGGAAATGAGGATGCTATCTGTGACCTGGCCTTCAAGTCTGAGGAAGGTGGAAGAACTACATTCATATGCCAGCAGGGCACAGGGGGTGAGGAGCTGAGTCTCCTCCCTCTGTGTGGAACAGCCTGTTCTTCCTATTCCCTTACATCTTCCTCAGGGTAGTGCAAGAGCCTGACTTTGGAGACCATGACACACGGGTGTGGACTGAACAGCAAGTGTTTAATTAGAAGCTTCCTGGTTTAACCGCTGCTTGGAGCAAAGGGAGGAGAGAACGAGGTTTCATGTATGAGCAAAAGGTTTGTGCATATCTCAGCATAATAAACCAATATATGGTTGTCTGAATGCAGGCTATGCAAGTACCAGTAAAATACACACACCATATGATCCATTTTCCTGAGTAGCTTCTACAGCCTCTGTGCTGTCCAACTCTTTATTTCCCAGGGTACAACCTACAGCACCCCAGGTGACCAATTTTATTTAAAAAGTATAGTCCTAGAGCTTTCTTCCCCCACAGGAAGTCCCAGTGACAATCCTCCCCATGAAAACGTACCCCTCCCTCAATTCCTGGCCTAGCCCCCTGGGCCTACATGCTGGAAAGCCACTTTCCACGTGCAGATTGTGACAGAATAATAAACTGGAACATGCTTACTTGAAAGTCATCTCCATCAAAATCAATAGGACTTGCTTTACAGAGACAGTATGTTTAGGGTGGGTGCTCAGGCACAATCCTGGGAAGACCTGGGGAGAGACTTAAGGCTCGTCCAGACTTAGGCTTGTCCCGTGCCTATAAGGCATGGGTCTGCATGGTTTTCTGCTTGAGTCACACTTCCTGGGATCAGATTTGAGTGGGTTCCCCACTTGCCCTGCTCCTTTCCCATAGACATTTGCACATGATAGATCAGGAAGTACTGCAAGTGCATCCCAACAACACTACCAGTTAAAAAGGAAGGAAGGAAGGAAGGAAGGAGGAAGGAAGGAAGGAAGGAAGGAAGGAAGGGCTCCCCAAATGTGTGCTTGGGTTGAAGGCAGTTCCTGGATCAGGAAAGGGCAAAGGCTACTGCTTTAGCACATGCAGATTTGATGCAAATCTCCTGTCCCTTTTTTGTGATGTGTAAGTGGCCACCTCAAATGGAACAGCAGTTGATGTTATGTCAGACTGAAGGAACTCATTTGTACATATTTGGCCACCTTGGCTATTGCTGTGCGCTGTTTCAGCCAGCTGCTGGCAACGCTTGAACTTCCTCCAGCTGTGGCACTGTGGGTTGGTACCCTGTGATGCTGAGTATTGCTCATGTTACAGAAACAGGGAGACCCACCCATTAAGCTACGCTTCCCCCTCCCCCGTAAGTTCTTGTGGTGAACACTGTTAACATGAGGGGGATACACGGGCGGCTATTTTTATTTTATTTTATTTTATTTCTGGCTCACATGTGTGCGCGTGAAATGATTCAGAGTGGCTTATGGCTAGTACGAAACATAATAATGCAAAATATTCAATCAATAAAACAGGCAATAAAAACCACCAAGCTAAAACAATAAAATATTAATTGATAATAATGGAGTGATTAGTAGAAGCCAGCACAGATCTGTGGAGAATAAATCCTGCCAGACTAATCTTATCTTTCTTTCTCACTCTCACTCTTCCCCCCCACCCCTTTTCTAAATTGGGTTACTAGCTTAGGGGTTGTGAAAATGCTGTGGATGTAATTTATCTTGATTTCAGCAAAGCATCTGACAAAGTTCTCCACGATATTTCGCTTCATGGAATGGTTTAACATAAGCTAGATGATGATGTCTTTAGGTGGCTGGGCAACTGGGTCGAATGGGTTGCTGTGAGTTTCTGTTGTGGGTCTAGTATTCTGCAGCATTTTTATCATGACTTAAATGAAAAGGTAGAAGGAATTCTTAGCAAATCTGCAGCTGACATCCAGTTGGGAGGGTAGCTAGCACCACAACAAAGTGTGCCTCGATATAATGGAAAACTGGGGTTGGGGCAAAATGCAATCTAATAGAGACAAATGCAAAGTTGGCAGAAAAATATGCATATGTTCAGGATAAAGAAAATTCTCTAGATGCTCGTCAATCACAAAGTGAACATAAGTCAGCAGCATGATCCTGCTGCAAAGGAAACTAAGGCAATTTAAAGCTGGGCATTGCTCTCTAAAAAGGATATAGGGATACGCTTGTCTTGCACTTTCAAGGCATGGGTGCAAACGGTTTTCTGTGTGCCCTGCTGCTTTCTCTGGGAAAACTCGGTCTTTAGCGCTGAATCGGAGCAAACTTCAATCTGCGGAAAACCTGGATGATGCTTGCTCTGATTCAGCACTGAAGAGCAGGTTTTCCTGGGGGAAAGCGGTGGAACAAGCGAAAGTCTGGATGAGCCCATAGTCAAACAAGAATGTGTTCAGAGGCAGGAAACAAAGATGGTTGAGGACATTTGAAAGGTTGAAGGAACTGGACATTTTTAGGCAAAAGAAGAAGAGATCAAGGTAGTTTCCAGTCAACCTGTTCCTTGAGCGTTCATCCCGATTTGTTTGCAGGGAGAGTAGAGGGCATGGCATCAAAGCAAGTGCTACTCTGTACTGCATTTCCCTGCCACTTTCCTTGTGGCAAAAAGTCTCACTGATGCATCTGCTTTCATCTGCCTGGGTAAAGGGGACCTGTTGTGATATGTCTTTTTCTGCATCTGAACTGCACCTAATTTTGCTGCCTCACACTCCAGTCCAGGAAATGAGCAATCCCATCTCCCTCCACAACACATAAAACATGCCGGTTGTGATGTTGAAGCCCACTACCTCCTCCTTTCTTCTTTCCTGAGGCATACCCCACCCAAAGCATCTCAACCAGAAAACAGAGGAGAAGGCAGTATGTTCTCCCATAAATATATATGTAGTGTGTGTATCTTCCTTCATAAAATGTTATCCCAAGGCAGTTTACAGCACAATTTTTAAAAACACGCAAACAACAATTACAACAATCAAACTTTTCGTTTATTTACATTTTTAAAATGCCACCCTGTAAGACAAGTTTCCTGAACAGCATGTAATAAAACAAAATATATAGTATACCCAGTGCTTTTTTTTCTTAAAAAGAAGAAGTTTAGGGGTACTCTCATTTTCCTACTGATATTGAAATGCTGCCCTTAATGAGGCCAAACTTAGATTCACAAAATGTTTAGGGGTGTGCATCCCTCTGCATCCCCCCAGATAAAAGCACTGAATATATCTTTTTAAAGATAAATAAATAAATCAGCAAACCAATAACATGGCCAAGTGGAAAAATTTCCTAGCAAACTGTTGCTTAAAACATGAAACTTTAAAGTGCCAAATGGGGATATGCATTTAACTTGGTGCCTAAAAGATCCCAAAAAGTGGGCAGCAGGTGTGAGCTTTTGGGGGGTAGGGAAGGTGTCCTACAAAAAACAACAAGTCTCTTCATTGCTGCCCCCAACCTGCTGATCTCTGATAGGAGATTCTCTTCAAGGAGGGCCTTGGTGGGAGATTTCATCGTCAGAACTCAATGGAACTCAATGGAGTGGAGGCAGAACTCTGATTTCATCATCAGAACTTAAGAAGTGCTCTGCTGGATCAGGCCAATGGCCCATCTGGTCCATTCTTATTCAGTGCAGGATTTACGTATAAGCTAAACAAGCTAAAGCTTAGGGCCCTAGGGCCCCCCCAAAAAAATTAAAGGGAAAAAATGGGTGTACATTTCCAAAATATAAGATAAAAAACAAATAAAATAAAACCTACATAAAGCAACAGTGTTTTGTGTTGTGTAGGCTCCTTTGATGTAAATAATGGGCCCCGCCTGCTAGCCTGCTCCCTAAAATATCACTGGTTTGCTCCTTTCTATACATAGGGTGCCTACATTCTGCATGGACTGGTTGCATGGCAGCATGGGCAAATGGCTTTAGATACCTACTAGGTCCATAAATTACCATATAGCATAAATTCAACACAAAAAACAGTGACCATTTGTTGTTGACAAAGGACAGCTGGACATATAAAGGGCCCCATTACCTTCAGTAGCTTAGGGCCTCATCAAACCTAAATCCGGCCCTGCTTATAGTGGCCAACCGGATGCATATGGAAAGCCTCAAAGCAGGACCTGAGTGCAAGATCAACTCTGCCCATTCGTGATCCTCAGCAACTGGTATTCAGAGTGGAGGCAGAGCACAGCCATCACGGTTTGCAGCTGTCACAAGCCCTCACTTCCATGCAGGCAATGTGATGCAGGAGCAGGCAGCCCTTAATGCACCCATGTCCCAAGCAAGGGCTTCACCTTTTCTTGCTTGGAATAAGAGTAGACTACAAGTCTCAGGCACCCTGGTGGGAAAAGATGCTCTGCACACCAATTGCTGCTGGCCCTCTGGGGTCTCTCCTCTGTGGCAAATGGCATCTTTCCCCAATGGGGTTCCTGAGATTTGCAGTTACAGCCTGAGTCCCCAATGGGGAAAAAATATTCTCTCCACTGCTTTTCCCTTAGCATCCCTAAGGTAAATAGTTTTGCCTTAGGGGAGGTGAAGGGAGAGGAGGCAGGGATAGTGATCATGGACACTCACAGATTTTCCAAGGGTTTGACTGGAACTCTAGCAAAGCCCCATTTGGGGGGCAGGTGGGATGATGGTTGCTCTCCAGAAGCAGTCCTAGCCTGGGTGCTTGTTCTCCTGGAAGGTGTGTTCTCCCTGGTGAGGGTGGGGGGCGTCTAGACAGGGTTTCCCAACTTGGTGCCCTCCAGATGTTCCAGACTGCATTCCCTCCAGATGTTCTAGACTGTATTCCCTCCGCCCGTGACCAGCAACCATGCTGGCTGAGGCTCATGCAAGTGGTAGTTTGAGAACATCTAGAAGGCACCAGGCTGATGTAGTGCAGGGATGGGGAGCCTCCTGATGTTTCTGGACTCCTCTCATGCTGGCTGGGGCTGATGGGAATTGTAGTTTATCAACATCACAGGTTCCCCATCCCTGGTCCTAGTGGAAGCTAAATTTGATATAGAAGCCTTTTGGTGGTGTCAGCAGGAAAGTGGGAAGTAGCTGGTCCCCCCCCCCCAAAAAAAAACCCTTTTCATCTTGCCTTTCCATTCATCACATCATGTAGGATGGCTCGGAGCAATTAAGTTCTGCAATATTGTTATGAAACAATAGTGTCGAGATTGAATGCAAGGGAGATAGGCACAGCAGATGAAACACGAAAGGAAATGGGGTCAGATTGGTACTAAAGTGTGCAAAAAACCCAAATCATCTGTTCACTTTAGGATTAATCAGAAACAGAAAGGTAGGCTGTGTTCTGCAGTGTGGCTTGCAGAGTCAGTGAAGGGA
This sequence comes from Podarcis siculus, assembly GCA_034642415.1. Taxonomy (NCBI): domain Eukaryota; kingdom Metazoa; phylum Chordata; class Lepidosauria; order Squamata; family Lacertidae; genus Podarcis; species Podarcis siculus. The sequence goes on from JAXCMG010000016.1 coordinate 5,030,284, forward strand.
GGGGCACGTAGCTCCCTCCTCTGCTTAATCCGAGCACCTCCTCAGTGTTGAAGGCGAAGGCAAAAACTGCCCAGGTTGATGAGGGCACCAAGCACGACTTGTCTGGCAAGTCATCCCGCACCTCCTCCTAAACTTTCCCTAGGCACCCCTCAAAAGGGCTGGCTCATTGTCAGATCCAGCCGCAGTTCTGAGTCCCCTGTCTGCTGTCTGGGTGCACTGTCACAGCCATCATGCTTCCGTGTAGGGTTCTCGGCGTCTCACATTCCTTTCCGAAGAGGCAGTGGAGGTGCAGTGGGAGGGAAGAGGGTGATTCTTTGTGCAACTAACTGCCTCTGGCAGGTCCCCTCATGCATGAATCGCAGAGACGTGGCAGCCTCTTCTGGCTGGGGGAAAGAGTAGCTGTAGCAATGTTCTTAGGTGGTTTTTTTTTTTTAAGGGGCATTTTGTGCAGCTATGGGAGTGCCTGTTCCAAGCATTGGTGGAGAACAAGCACTCAGTGTGACCTGTCTGGGCTGGGACAGTCACCAACCTCTTTCTCAATCTATCTCTCACTGCTAGTGTTGCCAAATCTCCAGGTCTGACCTTAAGTTTCCAAGTTTGCCTGGTCCCTAACAGACGGCAAACAGAGGGTCTGAAGCTCCAGGTGGGCAAAAGTGCCTAACAACAACAACAGCAGCAGCAGCAGCAGCAGCAGCAGCAGCAGCAGCAGTGCATGCAGCTTGCAAGCTTCAGCCTGGCAATAGCTGGCTGCAACTTATAACATTGACACTGGTGGGAGGGGTCTGCCCTCCTCCTCTCCTCTCTCCCAATTAACCTCCATCTCCAGGGTCTGCCCCTAGATCTCATGTTTGGGCCCTGAAATTTCAGGGTTTGGGACGCTCCTGACCTGGCAACCATACTAACAGCAGGTTCCTTAGTTAAGAAGATGGGGCAGGGCAGCATTTTGAGCTTGAAAACATGCTGGAGAGGAGTGGTGAGTGGTTGTCGAAGGGGAAAGCAATCACAAATTTTCTGAGCAGCCATCTGCTGGCAACGTTTTGCTACCTCTCTGCATTGTGGTCCATTTTTCTCTCCCTGCTGCTGCTTTGGCATTCCCGTGTTTCTTATGCTGTTGCACTTAGGGGTTAAAGAAAGTAAGTTCTATGCTTATGCCACGATAAATCACTTGGCTTTTAAGGTGCCACAAGTGTTCGTGTTTGCTGAAAAAGGCTTAACACTAAGATAGTTACCCCTCTGGAAATTGTAAAAGGAGTATTTCACACAACCTATTACCTTATTTTATCATCTTCAATTAGTGAGAAAGTGTTTAAGGTTCTGGGATTGTTGCTGATGTTGTTTTCTTTAAAGGCTTCCCCTTAAAGCTGAATTTTCACAGTGAAAACTGAATTCTGCAATTTTGAGATTCTAATTTTCAGCTCAGTGGCTGCTTCTGTTTGGAACCGTGGAGCACCTCTGTCTAGTGCATCACCCTCCAATGACATACCTGGGAGTTAGGGCAGTGCCACAGTGGGAATGGGGTGGGCCAGATTCTTTGGTGGTGATTTCTTTTCCAGTATCAGAGATCACATCTAACACAGCACAACCTCCAATAAAGCCACCCAGCCCTTTCTTTGTGGTGGCAGTGGGGATGGAAATGAGCTTCTGCAAACTTCATTGTTCCCACTAGGGAATAACAAAAGCAGTCCTGGTTAAAGTATGGCGTTTCGGAGCAGCTTTTGAACCCGAGATAGCACAATCTACAAAGTGAAGCAAACGTCACATGCAAATGTTGCTATTGGACTCCCATCCTCCCTGAGTGACCATTGGCCCTGCTGGCAGGGGCTGATGGGAGTTGGAGTCCAAAGACTTCGGCAGGACCACAGGTTTTCCCCTGCAATAAGAGAATTGCAGTAATAAGAGAATTGCAACCTGGGGATCTAATCCTGATTGGCTGGAGCCAGAGGCTGTATGCATGCAGCAAGGTGGCAAATGGCATCAGGAAAAGACTGTAGGCCAGTGTTAGGCCATGCAGAAGGTCCTGGGTTCAGTGCCAGGATCAGGTAGCATGGGTTGCAAAACAAAACAAAAAAACCACCTCTCCAGGCCTGAGATTCTGCAGTCCCGGCCAGTCATTTTTGCACTAAGATGGACCAATACTCAGACCTGATTAAAAACAACTTCCTCTGTATGGTGCAGTGCTCTTCCTGGGTGCCCCAAAAGGGACATGATATTCCTTTGTTGCTGGCAAGAGCACCCAGGTGAGGACATTTGAGGATGTGCAGGGGGAATCAGTGCCTGAAAGAAACCCTTCGATTCCCTAGCCGGGATTCTGTATTTTTCCTTCCCTCTGTCTCTTTCCAGGTGAGCCTGCTGGTTCTGAGCTGCAGGATGGAAGGGGTTAACAGCCAGACCCTACCTGCCACTGCATTTTAAAGATGCTGAGATGAAAGCCCATAATTTATTCTCCCCACACACGAAGGAGCAATTAGTTCTAAACACGGCTTAATCAGTCAGCGCGAGATTGATTTCTGTAGACTTGGATTTGGTGGCTGCTGGCAAGGTGCCAGCCTGCGAGCAATCTCCAAATAAATGAAGTGCAGAGAAGTAAGCCATTACATAATATGATATATGGGGCCTGTAACTTGCTTGCCTGCTCATTAGTATGCCTCTGGACAGAGGCATGGCACCAACTCTCCGCAGACTCCTCAGCCGTCCTCTCATCAGGCAATATTGGAAATGTGCTCCCATCCCCACGTCTGATGCAGGTGCTTGTGTGATAGATTCAGCCCCGGCCCCAGCAGATCACCTCCTCAGCTCCAGACTAAAGGAGCAGTCAGCTCACCTCTCCTTACAGAACCAGCCTCTGCTGAGGCTGAAATCCGTCAGCCTGGGAGTTCCACAGAGAGCTAAATCAGGCACCAATTACTCTCATTTCTCCAATTCCACTTGTCAGCCTATTTTGGCCTCTGGATGATTTCCCCCTGCATATTCTCCAGCTGCACTACATGAGCACATGATTGGGCATGCAGAGAAGCCCAGTTTTTGCTTGGAAGCATGCATGCTTCTAGTCCTTAAGGAGGCAAAGATGAAAGTGTGCGAGGAGGAACAACTGCTGCAATCGCAGAATCCAGGGCGAGGCTGAACGGGAAGTTATTTCAGGAGTCAGGGACCGAGGCTCCAAAATTGTTCATAGTTCCTTGCCTGCCGCTGCAATTAGGGGAAACTGAATAAATTATGCAAACTAAGCAGATGCATGTAAATTATTTTGCATAATTCATAAAGGCTCCAGATTTGGAATGTATGTTTAAAGTACAGGGTATACACAGTGTTTCCCATCTCTTATTTGAAGTGAAGCATTCCCATTTTGCAGATTTAGGAAACTGAGGCAAGAGGTGTGCTTCATACCAAATAAGTTGGGGGTGTAGCTACCCACATTTGTGCCCCATCTTTTCTACAGGAAGGGCAGGGCAGGAAATAAAGACTATTTCATTTTATCTTCATATCAACCCTTTGAGATTGATTAGTCTGAGAGACAGAGATGGATTATTTCACCATAAGGGTCTGCCTGGACAGATTTGGGGAGCTAGCTGTAGTTTATTGAGGTTGCTGTGAGATGTTAGGACTTATGACCCCTATTCCCCTCCCAGAACTACAATTCCCAGAGCTCCCTGTAAAGAGGGATGGATGTAAACCACTCTGTGAACTATAGCTCGGGTGTGTGTGTAGGGTAATAACTCTCAGCACCCTTAACAAACTACACTTCCCAGAATTCTTTGGCAGAAGCCAGGACTGCTTAAAGTGGCTTCATAGTGCTTTAAATGTATGGCATGAATGTGGCCTAAGTTGGACATAATCCAAAATATACAATAATTCAACGGTTGTTTGTATTTTTAGTGGAACCGAGGTGTCTGTGTGTGTTAGCTTCTCTTTGCGGTCAAGAAGCAAGATAAGGAATTAGACAAAATCCATGAGGATAAGCTCAAAGGTCAAGATTTTCAGGAAAAAACCCTCCTGGTCCTTTCCCCCCTCTCATCTTGTTGCCCAGTTGCTTGAAGAAGGCGAGTGAACTGGTGGCAGAGAGCAAGGAGCACCAGCCGTGGGGCTAGGATGTTCCAGGACTTGACAGTGGGCCTCCTACTGGTCACCAGCCTCAGCAGGTGCCAATATTTGATGCTGGCACCATCCACCGCCCTATGCATTACCTCATATCAGCATGACTGAGGTCTCTCCCATCTCCTTGCTGCTTGCACCAGCGGCTGGCCGTGAGAGGCTGAATCCAATTGCCACCCATCCCCTTTGGACCACAACGCGCACGCAGTCCATGGCAGCGGCGCTTTGCCTCTCTCTATTGTCCGCCAGGCTAATCAGCTGTGCAGAGCCCCACTGAGAATTCCATGGGAAAATTCCTTTGGATGGAAGCAGAGGAATAATCCACAGGTCACAGGCGAGAGTTTCTCAGCGTCCCACGCTTGCCATGGATCAAATTCCCTGCTGGCTCTCTTTGCCCGCCAGGCATTAGAATCAAAGGCATCGCTGGGAGCTGAAGAGAGAGCAGAGAGAGCCACCTCCCGCCCGCCCCCCTCTCCCGCCGCAACTCCATTTGCCGTGTTTAAACTTGCTTTTTTGGATGGTGTTGAAAAAATAAGGGGGGGGGATGAATCCAATGGCAAGGAGCCCTTGGCATAGCTGCAGCTCCAGCTGCTGCAAGGGTCTTTGTCTGCCATGGGAATGGGGGACCTGGAGAGGCCTTTCCGTCACAGAGCCGCTGAATGGGGCACTCAAGGATCTCTCGGGGTGCCAACTTGCCCAAGCGTCTGGGCAGGCACGGATGTCATGTTTGTGTGAAGCAGAAAAGTGGCAGTTTCTCCAGGAGAAGCAGAATTGGGAAAGGGTAGCTGGGCTGTTTCCATCAATCTCCAGTCTTCAGGGACTGTTAAAGAATGATGCCCGACTCCTACCTGGAGTGGGAAGTTCCTTGCACTTAGGGCACATCTAGAGTTGCCACCTTTGTTCTGGCAAAATTCAGGACAGGGTGGGGCAGGGCAGTTGGGGGACGATTCCCACCCCCCATCTGAATTTGTACATCTGTCTGTGCATGGCTACGCAAAGCTTAAATACATGACCTTTCACACACCCTTTCAAACACCCGCATTTGGAGAGGATCCCTAACTTGGCAGAGAGAGAGAGATAGAGATAGATAGATAGATAGATAGAGAGAGAGAGAGAGAGAGAAGAAGAAGAAGACCTGAAATACAGGCCAATACTGTATCAATAAAGGACACAGCATTTTACATTGAAATATGGAACAATCCTGTATTTTACAGAACAGGTAGCAAGCCTAGCAGCCATACCATACATTTAAAGCACTATGGTACCACTTCGAACAGTCGTGGCTTCCCCACCCCCCAAGAATTCTAGGAACTGTAGTTTGTTAAAGGTGTTGAGAGTTGCTGGGAGACCCCTGGTTTCTTCACAGAACTACAGTTCCCACAATTCCCTGGGAAGAGGGATTGGTTGTTAAACCAACCTTGAATATTGTAGCTCTGGGCAGGGAACGGTGTGTGTGTGTGTGTGTGTGTGTGTGTGTGTGTGTCTTGGTACCCTTAACAAACTACAGCTCCCAGGATTCTTTGGGCGGGGAAGCTCTGTCTTTTTAAAGTGCTATCACAGGGCTTTAAATGCATGGCATGAATCTTGCCTTAGGCTTGTTCACACATGGCACTGAACAAGCGGTGCTTACTCATGTGCAAGTGAAAGGGTGCACACTTGTTGGTTTGCACAGCTCAAATGTAATGCTCTCTGGGTTGTAGCCAGTGCTACTCCTACTCAAAGAAGACCTACTGAAGTTAATAAACGTGACTAACAGAGGTTCATTCATTTAAGCTGATCTACTGTGAGTAGAACTTAGCTGGATACAATCCAGTGACCATGCTTTTTACATAAATAATTTGTTTGTGCAGCTCAACTAATTGTGTACACAGGCACACCGACTGCACACCTGTTGAAAGTAATGTATGAACACCCCTAGTGTCAGCAGGAGTGGGGGTGGACTACAGACACATAATTTGGTATTTAGAAGCAGTAGCATTAGGAATAGAGTTTGTGGTGTCATAATCGGCTAAGGGCAGAGCTTCCCTTCTCTACCCTAAGGCTGGTTGCCACACTAGCGGCAGCCCTTCACTGCAATCGGGGTGGAGAATGAAAGGGTTAAACCTCTCCTCCCTTTGTGCTGTGGTCCTGATTATAGTCACCCCACACAGACATGACTAGTATTAAATTTTAAAATCTGCTAATGTGGTTGCTTATCACACAAGAGACACAACATCTAGTCTGAGCCTCAAAACTTGTGCGTTGGTGATTTTTTTAAATGGGGTGGAGAGCAGCAAGTTGTAAACCCAAAGGCAGGTGGAGGGAACCATTTTCAACCTGAGGGTTACATTCCTTCTGGACAGCTTTCCGAAGGCCACGTGCCAGAGGCAAAAGTGGGCAGGGCATTGAACATAATCTTTCACCTGTGCATAGAAGGCTACCAAGGATGCAGGTGGCGCTGTGGTCTAAACTACTGAGCCTCTTGGGCTTGCCGATCAGAAGGTCAGCAATTCGAATCCCCACGATGGGGTGAGCTCCTGTTGCTCTGTCCCAGCTCCTGCCAACCTAGCAGTTTGAAAGCATGACAGTGCAAGTAGATAAATAGTACCGCTGTGGTGGGAAGGTAAACGGTGTTTCCATGCGCTCGGGTTTCCATCACGGTGTTCCGTTGTGCCAGAAGCAGTTTGATCATGCTGGCCACATGACCTGGAAAGTTGTCTGTGGACAAATGCTGGCTCCCTTGGCCTGGAAGCAAGATGAACGCTTCAACCCCATATTTGCCTTTGACTGGACTTAACCATCCGGGGGTCCTTTAACTTACGCCTTAGAGAGGGGTGCACAAGTGTGAGTAGAAACTATTGCTCATAGGTAAAATTCAGGTTTTTTGCTCTACCCATTTTTGCCTCTGGCCCCACCCATCCCTGGCATGTGGCCCCTGGAACATTGCCCAGAAGTGAATGTGGCCTTCATCTGCCCAAAGGCCAATTCTGAACTGTTTTTAGCAGGCAAGTGAGAATTTTCGCCGGCCTGAAAGCGAGATGAGTGCTACAACTCCATAGTCGCCTTTGACTGGACTTAACCGTCCAGGGGTCCTTTACCTTTTTTATTTTACCTTACTCACTACACACATTCACGCACACACCCAGACATGGTTCACGAACATTTTCCAGCCAGGCAAAAATGTTGGGGTGCAAACCAGGACCAGTGAAGAGTATAGTCTGGAGAGAGGGGGGAATTACTGGGGAGAGTTCCACGGGTCAGACAGAGTCCCTTGGCTTAAGGTCTTAAGACTACAAAGATGCTGCTTATGAGCATCCTGTAGGCATCTGGTTGGCCACTGTGAAAACCAGATGCTGGACTAGATGGGCACTGGCCTGATCCAGCAGGCTTTTCTGATGTTCTTCTGATAACTTTGAAAAGTGTGGAGGCATTGGCTGCTGACACTGGTGCCTTGTGTGATGGTACAATGGGCTTGGGCTGCGTCTCTGGCTGGTATTGACGGGGGTCTTCTTCTTTTGTCTCCCACTCTGTCTGCAGAACTCGATCCGGCACAACCTGTCTCTGCACACCCGCTTCATCCGCGTGCAGAACGAGGGCACGGGCAAGAGCTCCTGGTGGATGCTGAACCCCGAAGGGGGCAAAACCGGCAAGACGCCCCGCAGGCGAGCTGTCTCCATGGACAACAACAGCAAGTTCCTGCGGATCAAGGGCAAAGCCAGCAAGAAAAAGCAGCTGCAGGCAGCCCAGGAGCGCGGAGAGGAGAGCCCGGCCAGCCAGCAGGCCAAGTGGTCGGAGAGCCCCAACTCCCACGCGAGCGAGGAGTACGACGCTTGGGCCGACTTCCGGACGCGGGCCAACTCCTCAGCCAGCACCTTGAGTGGGCGCCTCTCCCCCATCATGGCCAACCACGAGCCAGACGAGCTGGAAGAGGATGACGGGACTCCGTCCTCCCCGCTGATGTACCCCAGCCCGTCCAGCACCATGTCCCCCTCCTTGAACGCCCGCTGCTCCGTGGAGATGCCCCGGCTGACCGACCTCACCGGCACCATCAACCTGAATGAGAGCCTTGGTGAGAGCCTCCTGGAAGACCTGCAGGACAACTACAGCATGAGCCCTGCCCAGCCGCTGCCCGCCGGGGGCCTCCGGCAGAGGAACTCCAGCTTCAGCTTCAACTCCAAGTGCTCTGCTGTGGGCGCTGGGGGAGGAGGAGGTGGCGGTGGTGGAGGAGGAGGAGGAGGAGGGAACACCTACTGCGGGACCATCTACAGCCAGCCGGCCATGAGCCTTATGCGCCGCCTGCCCATGCAGACCATCCAGGAGAACAAGCAGGCCACCTTTGCTCCCATGAACTCCTACCGCAATGCCTCCTTGCAGGACCTGCTCTCCTCCATCTCCTACGCCCACAAAGAGGGCGAGGCGCACATGCCGCAAGCCAGCAGCATGGGACCACCCCGCGGCCACAGACAAAACCCCCTTGTGTGTGGCGGCGGGGGTGGCGGCGGCGGCGGAGAGATAGGTCTTGTCCCCTACCCTCCCCACTCGTCGTCCCTCATGAAGAGCAACGCGTTGTACCACCCGTCACCAGCCAGCCACCACCACCACCACCCGATCAGCAACAGTGCCTTACCCTCTCCTATCAGCCTTATGAGCCTGCCCAATGACTCTTGCAGCATGGTGGCCATGCCCCATCACGGGCACATCCATTCCTACATCAACAACCAAGGGGCGCACATGAGTCTGCTAGACTCCTTGCAGGGACCCTACCCAGAAGCCATGCACACCCCTGTTTTGGGCCAGGACAGATTCCCAGCAGACTTGGACTTGGACATGTTCAATGGTAGCTTGGAGTGCGACGTGGAGTCCATCATCCTCAACGACTTTATGGACAGCGACGAGATGGACTTCAACTTTGACTCAGCTCTTCCACCGCAAAACGGCCTCAACATGGCCACTTTGCCCAGCGCCCCGCAGCCCACCAATCAGAGCTGGGTGCCTGGGTGAGACCTTCTTCAGACAACTCTGACCCACCAGTCAGCAGGATGAGAGGGTGGGGTGTGTGTGGAAACAAACTTTCTCCCCCGCCCTACTCCGCCTTTCTTATTTTCTTTGCCTTCATTTGTTCAGCCAGGCTAGAGCCATCTGTTTAAACTTGACGACAACACTAAATACACACACACACACACACACACACACACACAATGTAGGGTAAAATGTTTTGAAAGGTACCGGCGACTACTCGCTTGTGCCAGGTGTATCGTGCAGTAAGTCAGATCTGTCTTTGATGTGTGCAATAGGCACAAGTTAGCCATGGCATTGCAGAGCTGCTGCCCGCCTACCCCCTTCCCTCCCCCCTTCCCTCCCCCCTCCCTTCCTGGGCACCTGCACTATTGCACAGAAAGAGGGAACTAGTGATTTGTGGCTAGAAGAGTCATCTGGGTCTCCACGGTGGCCTAGGTAGCCTCAGTGAATTGACAGCTCTGGCTTTTCATTCACCCCTTTCCTAATTGTTTTCAGTACCGCTCAAATCTAATTGGACACCCTAGCTTCATTTCCTGGCCCTTGCCCATCTGTGACACTCCTTTGGCAAAGGCCAGTAGCTTAGGATCCTCTTACTTTTATTATGGTGGGGGATGGGGCTCTGCGCAGTCTTGACAGATAGCAGCACCAAGAGCTGCAGGGGAGAAGCTTGCAGCACTAAAGGCAGTTGTAACATCAGTTTGCTCTGCTACCATCCCTGCCCAGCTGTTCCTACCTGCAATCACACTCATGGCATGGCTGGTGCAGAAGGGAGGGGCTCCCCCCAACCGTTGTAGATCCAGCAACTGACATTGTGGTTTCCATAGCCCACTGTGCAAAGGGAAGCTGATCTGAGCAATGCCAGCTTTTTCACACACACCCCAACCCTGTGCTTGCAACAAGAAACAACACTAACAGGCGGTTGGGGGCATGAAATGTGTGTGCGTACAGCACAAGCAGAGGCATGTATGCCAGCATGGGTCTGCTTCAGTGCGCAAGCACCGCACAACTTTTTGCACACATGAGTGGCACTTACTGCTACGTTAAGAGCCAGCCACAGGTTTGGCATGGCGACTGCTGTTGCTGCTAGCCTGGGAAACGGCCAGGGTAAGCAGGAAGGCAGGGGTGGGGAACCGTGGCAACGATTTATTCTGGTGGTATGCACCCTCTGGCCTGCGAAGACTCACCATCACCAATGCAACCCTTGCTAGGTTTGCGTGGGAACTTGTAGCCTGTAAAGCGAGGAGGGCAGCAATAGCAGGTAAAGATTCAGGAAGTGGGGAGGAAGGTGCAATAAACCAAGATACACACAGACACAGGGGTGGAGAAGGAGGGCTATTGGCAAAAATCTGGAATTTGACCAGCCCAAGATCATCTAGGCTAGGAGAGGTGATGTGGCTTCCCATGAAAGCTGTAGTCCGAAGCCTGAAAATGGAGGAGCCCAAGACACCTTGAAGTAACTAGTTTTCTACTTAGACAGCCCATAGCAGGTTAGTGGTGGACAGATGTTAGTGATGATTAGGGAAAACAGGTGCTGGGTGAAGCTAGAGTTTCTCCCCAGTGCGGAGCTCTTAAAAGTACTGGAGTGCCATACAAAGTTCTGCTGGACAGCCATAGGTTCTGTCTATATCAGCATACATTTTTTGCACAAAGTCAGGACCTCTCAATTGGGCCATCTGAAACGTTCACCCTGTAACAATAAGGATAGGTGTCAGTAGCCTGCAGAGTTTGGAAATGTGATCAGTTTCTGATAGCACCTCTAGTTGTAGCTAGGCAGGGCTTCCCTCCTCTGGGTCACCGAATGCCTTTGGCTGTTACATTATTTGAGGGCTTCCTGTTCTCTGTGATATGAAACATATCAAATTGCCTTATACAGAGTGTTGGGTCCATCGAACTCCATGTTCTCTACACTGGCTGGCAGAGGTTCTCGTGGGTTTCATTGAGAGGTCTTCCTATCTGAAGATGCCTGGGGTAGAACCTAGGACCTTCTGCACAAAAAACATGGGCCTGGATACAGAGCTCTAGTGAGATTTCTGCCTCTCTCTCTCATGGGACCGCTTGATGAGATGTGTGTGGTTTGGGAGCAGGGTAGTGTGGAGCACGTACTTCCTCACTTCCTCTCCCACAACCCTGACACCCTGTCTTTATGATGTCACTTCCAAAGCTGCTCCTTGACACCCCCTTGCTTGTTTATTAAAAGGAGGCTGGGCCTGTCCAGGGATGCCAAAACCCCATGAACAAGAGATTCAATGTCAGCTTGTCTGAACATGGCAAATTAAGAAAACTAGCATAGCTGTGCTTATTTTGAACCACTTGTTCCTCTTCTTTGAATCATGGCAAGGAAGACAATGAGCAGTGCTTCCCCCCACCCCCAAAAATATAGGTGATGGAACTCAACATGAAGTTGTTACAGTAAGTCACCGGCCCATGAGCTAAGCCCCCTAGAAACATCTCCTTTGCTTCAGCCAGAGCTGGGCTCCAAAATCCATACTAAGCCTGTCTAGTAACAGGAAAGTGCTTGAGGAGAGGGAGGAAAGTGACAGACAAGGGAAGGTCCCATACTCCTCGCCAGGACACCCCGTGCAGGAGTACAGGGGAGCTGCTTTGTTCTACTAGATCAGATGCTTTGTCCATCAAGCCTTGTTCATCTAGTCTGACTGTCAGCAGTTCCCAGGGTCTCACTCAGATAGTAGTCTTCCCAGTGACCTGCTGTGTTATAACTAGGGATCCTGGGGATTGGACCCAGGAACTGCAAAACATATGCTCTGCCACTGAGCCGTCAGCCACACTGGAATCATAAAGCACAGGAAGCAGCCCTTCCTCATTGCCTGCTCCTTGATCTTTTGAATTAGAAGATTCCAGGGGATCTTCTGCAGGCAAAAAGCTGTGTGCTGCCGCTAAGGGACGATTCCCTCCTCTTGTGCTCACCAAATCAGCTCCCTGCCCATCTTCCAATGTGATTGGGGCACACCTGGATTAAAACGCACAGTGATCATGTAGTCTTTTCAGCCATTGTCCCCATAAGCAGATCCTTAGGTGTGCTTAGATGCCTCCCTTAAAAACCAGAGGGACCTTAAGACTGTTTCAGTGGTGCCTGGGTCTTGCCCACCACATCCATTCAACCAATAATTACAAATCTACTTTTATGTTTGAGATTGCGAATCACGGCTTCGTCCCGTGGAACCGAAACAAAACTTGAGAAATGAAAACCATCAGCACTGTGATTAAAAAGGGGAAAAGTTTTATGATTTGGTCACTCTGAAGGAGCAGGGGAGTGTCATGTGCAGAAAAGAGCCTTCTGGGTACATAGCTCAGGTGGAGTCTTTAAAAGTGCATCTATCTGTTCTGGCTGTGTATGAAGGGCTGGGTTTTGTTTTTAAGCAACAAGGAAGCCTTGCCACTGCTTCAGGCAGCAGCTCAGTGTCCCTGGCCATGCTCCTGGAACATGCGCCTCAGTGTGACGCTATGTGACGAGGTGGCTTCATTCTCAGGGGGATCTCCTTGCTACCCCCCCCCTTTGTGGGGCCATGTATGATAGTCCCCAGGGACATTCCTTTCCAGGGGCATAACTGGAGCTGCCAAGCCACTGTTTCTTAGGGGAGAAATTTGATTTAGTCTGCATTTAAAGATGAATCCTCCCAATTTGTACTTTCCAAAACAATACACAAACTTAAAAACAGCCATCTTTCAAAATCTGCACATGCCTGAATTTTGAAAGGCAGTTCTGCAGCCAAATAATGTGCGCAAAAAAATATATGCACATACAAGAGTAGAGTGTGCATTGAAGTGCATATGTTAAAGTAACACTCAAAAGGCACATGTATATTAGGCAAAAATGCATACAAACGTGGGAATATTAGGAGAAATTTGCACTAAAATGTTGATGTATTTTCAGGAGGACTTTTTTTTTAAAAAAGTGAAACGATATGAATACCTGGAGAATTTAAGGTTGGGTAAATTAGAAACTGGGAGAAACCAAAAGTGTCAGATTCTTCCATCCTGACTGCTTCTTTTCTGTTGTGCAAAAGAAGAAAAAAGCCCTCAGCTTCCTTGTATTTAAGCTGGAGATGAGATGATCTTTAAAAGAAATTTGTCCACCTCCAAAAATAATTGAATACCTCCCTCCCTGCTACTTCCACAGATGGTGGGAATAATATTCAGCTTCTGGCGGTGGAGGGGGGGCACATTTAGCTCAGCTCTGCTTTTGAGCTGGCTGCTTGCACACTCTGGTGTGCAGGAGGAAGCAGATCTGTATCTGGGACCACCAGATGCAACTGCACAGCCCATTGCCCGTGACTTGAACTAGAGGGGAGGGAGCAGGATGCTGCGTAGACCATCATATTACCATGCAGAAAGAAACATGTTTCTAAAGAAAAAAATTCAGAGGCTGAGTTCCCTCTAATGAAAATGACATAATTTCACAGAGCATGCGGAAAGAGATCTTTTATTTCATAGTGCTCCCATGCCATAGTGCTCCTCCTTCAGTTGTTTTGCACGGGGCGTGACATTCCCACCCAGATTTCCCCCGTGGCCCTCCGTATTCATAGGCAGGAATGGGCATAACTTAAGTGTCTGTTTAGTATGGAACGGAAGGGTGCTCTCTGCCAAGGTAAACATTATGAATAGAGAAGTGAGATTGGCCTCCAGGCAGATTATCTTAAGGATAGCCTCGGCTCTTGCTTTCGGTTCATGTCACAGCACAGTTTCTGGACAACGAGAGAGAGAAAAAAGTGCATCCACTTTCCTCTCCCCCTTCCTCGGCTTGCCACCACACCACAGCTATTTATTTTACCTCACCATTATTCTGCTTCTCCCCCCCCCCCCCCCCCCCCGTGATTTGTACCTGGACCAGGTCCCAAAAGCCTATCAGGATTTGGGGAACATATCTTGCTACAGCTCATAAGAAGGGAAGGTTTCCCTCCCAATTTTGGCCATGAGACTGGCAGGATATGTGATGGAGTAGCCTACATTCCTCTTTGCCCTGGGTTTATATCAGCCCCAGGCTAAAAATAATAATAAGTAATTAACTTAAGATGGGCTCACAGGCTATAAATGTTTACATTGCTGGATCATGTACTGAATTTAATATATTTTGACTCTGTAGGATTCTTTTTGTTTGTTTGTAACCATTATTGCAATGATGCTCTTTTTTTTTTTTACTACTATAATTATTTTGGTCCAGCTCCTGAGATCATTTTAATAATTTCAGCCTCAGTTTCCCAAATGGATTGGACGAGAACACTAATCATAATCGGAGCGGCGAGTCCGGTGCCAGCAGTCTGGCGTACACAGAAGCGGCAGGCTGTCAAGTATTTGTTGCTTGTGGAACAAGGGGGTGTGTGTGTGTGTGAGTGAGTCTGTTCTCTGAGGATTAGGAACCCAACTGCCTCCATTTAATCTTCTGTGAATGCGCATGCGCATGCGCACACACCCACACCCTTGATCTTGAAGTGATGGAGAGAAAGGAAGGAGAACCTGGAAGGAGGATAGAAGTGGGGGAAATGCCTGCTCTCGCTCTGTACAGACCAAAACCTGTACAGTACAAATCAAATCATGTCCCCCAGTGTTAATGCAAGGAGACTGAGAGACGAAAAAGGCCCCTCTCCCAGTGCACCCAAAGCTGTGACCCCAATTTTGTGGAGGGCAGGAGGAGAGGCTAGCCCCCCTCATATGCTACCTGGCCACACAGCATGCTCAACCAGAGAGACCCCTCCCCCAGCAGCAGGAAGCGCCCCTCTTTGCTCAGCGATCTTTGTGGTGTGTTAACCGTGAGGTCATCGTGTGTGCAATGGAGTCATATTTGCTAAGCGTCGTGTTTTACCGTCTTTTTTTGTGGAAGTGCAGTGCAGCGCTGAGGGGCTGGGGAGTCAAGCGAGGGCTGGGCAGGGGCGGGCCGAGGAGCCGATCGCAGCCACTTAGGAAAGCAGTGGCCTTGGAGGGATGGTGGCGATGAGCAGGGAGACGAAGGAGAGCAACTGAGGTGGCAGAAAACAAAACTGAAAGCATGGGAGTGTGTGGGATAGTTCACTGGTTGCCTTGGAAATTGAGATTTATTTATTTACTGCCACCCACCCACCTGGGCTTCTATGGGGATACTCAGCCTATAGCCCTGACTTGAGGGTCAGCAGCCAAGCTAGCCAACAGAAGCAGCTTTGACCATCCCGATGGTCCATCAGTTGATCTGGCCTCTGCAGGCTTTCCTTGTCCCCTTCCCATTAAGTCACTGAAACCCGTGAATGCGGCTGACAATCCTGAGACCACCCACGTCTCGCCTGCCTGCCTTGGAATAGCTTCATGAAGCAAGTGCCAAGCAGAGGAGACGTCTTGTGTGCCACATGGCCGAGAATGCACGTGGCATGGCCCATGTCCTTGTAGCTTCAGGCACTATGGCACCCATCAGCCATAACAGGAAAGCAAGGCGTGCCCTCACTTTTCCATTAACACTTAGCACTCCAGTGACTTAGGATTTCTGGTCATCCCCAGAGTGAACACACTGGCGTTGATGCACGTGACTAAGTTAGGTCCGTTGACTTTGGTAGCTCTACTCTGATCAGGGCTTGGTTGGACACAATCCTCAGCTAAAACAATTCTGCTGGAAACAATTCATTAAACCGAGCATACATTTGGGGGTGCTCCTCCCTCTGTTTTCTTTTAATTCGCCTTCTTTTTGGGTGGGAGGAAGGACAAATTGTGCTCAAAACTGAAAGATGATTATGCTTTCCACTGTTGTACTCGGGTCACCAATCCAATGCTGATTCAGAAGGGCCAAAATGCCACTGGCCCGCATGGGTGTGATCCCATCTCCCCAGAGAACACAAACTTCTGCGCTGATGTGAGTAAGGAGTGTTCCGTGATGACTCTTACTCCCTTTCCAACTTCCTGAAAACTCTTTGCCCAACTCCTTGTGTAATACAGCCAGTGCTTAGCCAAGGTTCAACCGAGGAACTTATGAAGTAATTTTTTTTTTAAAAGAAAAGGGTGCTACAGGGCATGTGCAAAATCCTTCTCCCTCACATAACCCAGTATCATGGAATAGGAGCAGAACTTCCAAGCCAAGCAAAGCCAGCTGGATCCTCAGAAAATCCTCTCTTTTTTAGACTGAATGCAGAGCTGCTTTGTGTGAATGAACAGGAGTGGACCTTGCTATACGGTCGTGTAGTCACGGTGTTTTGTGGATCCTGAGATCAGGTTGTGTGACTCCAACATATCCAAGTACAAAGGTGCCCTTGGCTCAGCCCACCATATCAGGGTCTGTGGGATGCTTGTATTTTAAAAATAAACAATTACACTGTAAGGAGCAATTGGCTGCAGGCAGGGGGTTCCTTCCAGCAGCACCCCAGTTTCAGCAATGCTGAGTCATGACAGTGCATACAGCAGGCAGGTGAGTCATGCAGATCTCTGAACCAAGCGCAGTTGTGGTGCATCAGCAATGCCCTGTGCTTTGCAACTGTGCCCTCATTTCCAGACCTGCGCAGGAGTGCTGATTCACGTGATCTGGTGGAAGGTCACGCAGGGTGAGGCTG
Source organism: Podarcis siculus (assembly GCA_034642415.1). NCBI lineage: Eukaryota > Metazoa > Chordata > Lepidosauria > Squamata > Lacertidae > Podarcis > Podarcis siculus. Next base: position 5,046,891 of record JAXCMG010000016.1, read on the forward strand.
CACATCAGGTCTGTGGGGTTCAGGTCTCATCAAAACACTAGCTCCACAGAAAGGGCCGGTGTGGGGGGTGGCACTATGCCAGGAAGTTCTGCATAAAGGTTGGGCCAAACCAAACATCTCAATGAAAAAGGAAAAAAGAAAAATGGTGTCTTTCCCCCCCTCCTCGTATTTATAACTGTACAGATTCAAGGGGGGCTTAGGGTTTTCAACAGGCTGTTTATCTCTCACCACACATATATTGTACGCAATGTAACCTTCTTGATTGTGCTATTCTAGTTTTTGTGTATGTGGCAATGTAAAGAACTGTGTATAGTGCATTGTACAGCATATTTTCATGAATAAAATTGTTTTAAATATGAGAAAAAGGGGCGTGTGTTGTGTTAATGTGGGTCGCAGGAGCCATAAAAAGCCACAGAAGACGGAAATGCATTTCTAAAAATAGAAAAATACAGCGGAGGTTTAGGGTTGGATCTAGATTGAGGGTGTGGAGCAGGACTGGGAAGTTGTGACCTGGGGATGGGGATGGTTTAGGAAGAATCATAAGGGCCAGATAAAGAGGCTTGCAGACCCTCCAAATGTTCCTATTTTCCAGGGATGTCCTTGATTTAGAGAAGCCATCCCAGTTTCTGAATGTTCCACTTTTCCTTAGGATGTCCCTATTTTCATTGGAGAAATGTTGGGGTGTATGGAGTTAACTGGCCCCCGAGCCATCTGAAGGCAATCTTGTATAGGGAAGGTTTTTTTAAAAAAAAACTTTAATGTTTTATTGTGTCTTTATATACAGTCGTACCTTGGCTTTCAAACAGAATGCGTTCAGAAGTCCGTTCAACTTCTGAAATGTTCAGAAACCAAGGTGTGGCTTCCGATTGGCTGCAGGCTTCCGGGTTTGCAGCGTTCGCGTTCCAAGTTGTTCATGAACTAAGCTGTACAAAAACTGAGGTATGACTGTATGTTGGAAGCAGCCCAGAGTGTCTGGGGCAACCCATGAAGTTGTGTGGGGTATAAATAGTAAAATTATGGTTATGGAGTGGGTCGTCCCTATTTTCATCAGAGAAATGTTTGACAGTATGGGCTTGGAGAACTGCATTTGGCCCCTGGGCAATGGTGGCTGGTCCCTACCAACCCATCTAAGGCCTAAAGTCCTCCACTCTTGCACATAATGAAGTTGCTGTTACTACATTTTGCTCCGATAAGTACATCTGCTCTCTCACTGCAATGTTCTCTCAGCCCAATATATTTTTGCACAAGAGATGTTTGCAACTGGCCTGCAGGGGTTTCCTGAATGATGAGCTGGGATCCCTCCTCCTGCCCACTTCCCTGATCAGTTGGCAACTTTAGCAACCTCAGCTCCTCGCCTTCTGGTAGAAGAAAACCCAGGTGTTATCTAATAAGCAAATACTCTAGAAAACTAATTTCAAGGTGTGAGTACAGAATAGGCACGACGCAGTCTTATCCAGCCACAGTGCTGCGGCTCATTTTGAGCATTTAAATTAAAAAGAAGGAGGAAAAGTAAGAAACAGAACCAGAGCAAATGACTCATTGTAGATCTGGATGTCTGTACCTGAAAATTCAGTGGGAGAGTAGTAATGAAAACAGGGAAACAAAAATAGACAAAAAAGTTCTATATATAGGCAAATGAATGCAGCAAAGGCAAAAGCTAACAGTGATCAGTTTACAGATTAAGGGAAATGAAAAATGAAAGCAAAGGGAGAACAGGCAAAAGTGCATATGCAAAGCACAGCAAGATTATTATTATTATTTTTTAAAAAACCACAAACATTGCAAAAGGAACAAAGGTATTACAGACAAAGGGGAAAACACACACACCATGAAAATAAACTCTAAATATATAGAGAACATCCTTCTCGACATTTCCATTGATGGGATACAGGCTGAGGGGTTAGTGTGCATCTGTGCGCACATGTGCAGCTGGGGTGATGCTCTTTCTACTCTGAACCCTCTTTCAAGTTTCCATTTCCCCCTCTGCTTCCCCTGGGCAGTTTTTTAGGAGGGTATAATGTAAATGCTTCTTACACTGCTTCTTTTTGTGGGATGTCCCCTGTGGTGAAGAGAGCTTAGCCCCGAAGAGAAAACCCCTTCGGCTCTGCCTCTTACTCTAGAAGAGGCATGTTTGTGTGGACCTGTCTTTTTTGCTCCTAAGGCAGAGTCAAGAAGCTGAGTTCATGAGAATGAGAGAGGTTACATCCGCACCGTACATTTAAAACACTCTTGTACCACTTTTAACAGCCAAGGAGAAAGTTGTGTGAGAGTGTTTAAAACGTAGGGGAGGGGAGGACAATGGGTCCTGCCTTGAGCTTATTGGAGGAAGGACAGGAGAAAAAAATATAATTCTCTCTCTCTCTCTCTCTCTCTCTCTCTCTCTCTCTCTCTCTCACACACACACACACACACACACACACAGACACACACAAGTTCCAGGCCTGACTGAATGACAGAGGGGATGGATTTGACAGCTTTTCAGGCAACACCTTCCAGGAACCTCATGGGGAGGGAGTTCAGAAGGCTTGGAGCCCAACTTTTGCTGTGTCCTGAGCCTTGAAACTGCTCGAAAAAGCTCTTGGCCAAAGATGGGGGCGGAGGCCGAGTTGCAGGGCCTGTTGCGTTGACTCGGAAGACCTTAACGGGGCATGTTTCTGTCATAAAATCTTCCATTTGCAGGAATCTTGGAAGCCTTTGAAAGCGTTTTCCCTCAATGTTATTAATTAAGGCAAAAGAATCCCCATATGGAAAGAGAAACAGTCAAGTTATATTTTTGCTAAATACGCAGCACCATATGGTAACATACAGAAAATTGGCCACATCGGCGGCTCTGGCTATATTTTACCATATGGTCCTGTGCGCTTTATAATTTCTTTGTTGTTTTTTTCCTTCTCCCCAAAGAGGGCATTGTCTTATGGGGTTGGAAATGAACAGCTTGCCCCAGGGGAGGAGAGGGAAGTGGCAGGGCCCGGCTCGTGCTTCAAAACGAGGCTGGGAAGGGATCCAATCTCTGCTTCTCCGAGGGATTGGCAGCGCTTGGGTGGAAACGCCAGGCACGGGGGCCCTTTCTTTGACAGCGCAGAGACACGAGTGCCATGGGGCACCCAGCTAGAGGGGTGCAGAAAGGACTCCCTCTCTTCAACAGGAGGTGCCGGGCAAGACATTTTGCCGCCTGAGGCAAAGGACAAAACGGCGCGCGCGCGCACACACACACACACACAGACAGACACTCACTCCACATAGAGTGGCAAATCCTGCTTCAGTCCTACCAATGAGGCACTCCCTTGCTCCTGATGGAGGTCAACAGGGTGGTTACAAAGGTGGAGGTCAATGTGAGGGACACGCAGCTCTCTTCTCCAACAGGGGAATCAGGAGAAATTGCTGAGGCGCCACTGCCTCTTAGCAAACAACGCCTGAGGCAGTCGCCTCACTTTGCCTAATGGTAGGACCGGCTCTCAACCCGGCAGGGAAAACGTGCTTTCTGGGAACAGGCCCTACCCAGGGCCTGTCCCTACCTCAGCTTAAGGTGGATTGTCAACACCTTGTGCCCCATTTAATCCACCCTTGCCCATAGAGCTACATCAACTGCATAGGGAGTCTCCAAATTTAGGGGAATTAAAGGAGGCACAAGGAGTTCATAATCCAAATTAAGTCAAAGTACGGACAGACTCACAGATACTCACAGAGCAAAGAGGGCAAGTGTTTACACAAGCCTCTCAGCTCCCATACATTAAAAACAACAACTACCACACCACTTTAATCCGTCATGGCTCCCTACCCTGAATCCTGGGAACTATAATTTGTTCAGGTTGCGGGGAATGGCCAGGGGATCCCTTCACAGAGCAACAGTGGTTTAACAGTCAATCCCTCTTTCCAGGGAACTCTGGGAATTGTAGGTCAGTGAAGGGAATAAGGGTCTCCTAACAACCCACAGCAACGCAGGTGGCTCTGTGGGTTAAACCACAGAGCCTAGGATTTGCTGATCAGAAGGTTGGCAGTTTGAATCCCTGTGACGGGGTGAGCTCCCGTTGCTCAGTCCCTGCTCCTGCCAACCTAGCAGTTCGAAAGCACATCAAAGTGCAAGTAGATAAATAGGTACCACTCCAGCGGGAAGGTAAACGGCGTTTCTGTGCGCTGCTCTGGTTCGCCAGAAGCGGCTTAATCATGTTGGCCACATGACCCGGAAGCTGTACACCGGCTCCCTCAGCCAGTAAAGCAAGCGCTGCAACCCCAGAGTCGTCTGCAACTGGACCTAATGGTCAGGGGTCCCTTTATCTTTAACAACCCACAGCAGTCTTAACAAATTACACTTCCTGGGATTTTTTATTTTTTAATTTCAGGTAGCCCTGACTGCTTAAAGCGATATGATATTGAGAGACTGCGCCTGCTGGCTCCCAAGAAGAGCATCAGAGCAAGGGGTGACTCCCCTCAACCAGAAAACTTAATGACCTAAGAACTAGGCCTGGCTTTGCTTTTTATTTCCTTCTTCCCAATATTTTTTCCTTTTGCATCATGAATTGCAGGGGGTTGGACTAGATGTCCCTCGTGGTCCCTTCCAACACTACCATTCTATGTATTTTAGATGGCACACCTGAGGCCAGAGACTTATTTTTAGTTGTAGGAAGCTACTCTGGGAGTCTTTTTCATCTGAAGAGCAGGGTGCAAATGCTTAAATTATGATGCTGGGCCCATTATAACAGTGCAGGCCTTGGAACTCGTGTCTCCGTAGTATTATTGTTGTTACTCTTGCTATTATTAATAATAGTCTGCCTTTCAAGAAATATGAAGGCAGTTCACAAACAATTAAAAGCCAACAGCAAAAAAACAACAAGAAGAAGACCAATGATAAATAAATAGCTACCTGTAACCAACTAAAGTACATAGTAAAACAGCCGCAGTAAAACATCCATCCTTGAAATATAAAATAAACCAATCAAAACAAAGTAGAGGGGACATCTCTAAAAATGCAAGAGTAGCCCTACTGCTGGATCAGAGCAACTATCCATTTATTTGTTCATAAATAATATTTATATACTGCTAGCTCATATAGAAAACATCTAAGTGTTGTGCAGAAATTAAGAAATCATGATAAATGTGAGAAAAATTGGTAAGCTGAAATAATAATTTTGTAAGGGACAGGCCAGTGCTTCATCAGATCTCAGTATTCAAGCTGAGATATATATGGCTCAGTCAGTGCTTAGGGTATTCAGGAGCCGAGATGTTAAGATGAAATACAGATACTTTGAACCAAGCCCGGTAGCCTGTGGGCAGCCAGTGTAGAGGCTTCCATAACTGTGTTCCATGCTGTCAGCCATTGGCCAGTGTGGTGTAGTGGTTAGAGTGTTGGACTAGAACCTGGGAGACCAGGGTTCAAATCCCCACTTGGCCATGAAGCTCACTGGGTGACCTTGGGCCACTCATGACCCCTCAGCCTAGCCTACCTCGCAGGGTCGTAGTGGGGATTAATTGAGGAGGGGGAGAACCATGGATGCCAACCCTGATCTCCTTGGAGGAAAAAGCAAGATATAAATGCAATAAGTTAGGGAATTTGCCTTCTGTCCACTGCATCTGGTCCAGTGTTCTGTCTTCACAGTGGCTCACCAGATGCTCACAAGCAGGACATGAGTGAAATGGCTTCTTCCTCCTTCTCAGTAGATGAGTCAGGCAGCTTATGTCCCACCCTGTACTAATTGTCAGACGTTTTAGCAAATTCTAAAACCCTCCAGCAACTTCTCCTTCTGATTATTTTGCCAATGATCTCCTGTTCTGAAATGGTATCTGTCCCCCCCCCCCAGCTCCCACCTCAGTTTTCAGCAGCTGAAATCTCAATTCCAGATGGCGGAACATGTTAAAAATAACAAATCTCCAAGAGCCACAAAACCTGCTGAAATTAACGAACCTCCTTGTGTTAAGCACTGAACAGTTTCCAGATAAAGAAGGGCAAATTCTCAAGTCGCTTTCCCCACCCGCATTGCCTCTCTCCACCTTCGCGGAAAAGACACAGAGGAAGAACATATGAAAAGGCAGGCCAATGGTCCATCTAGTCCACCATCTTGTTTTCACAATGGCTGACCAGGTGCCTCTGGAAGGCCAGCAAGCAGGATTCAAGCACAAGAGCACTTTCCTGTGGTTTCCAGCAACTCCTATTCAGAAGCACAACTGCCTCCAAGCTTAGCCAACAGAGCATCTCTAGCTAGAAAGCTGCTCCAACAACAGAGGAAGTCAAAGAGAGAGTGTGTGCAGCGTGCCTTGTCCTTTTGTTACCTGGACAGGTAAGGTCACACCCACCTCTAGTCACATGCAAAGGAAGTATGTCCCAGCCTAGGAGGAAACAGGAAGTTCCGACTGGCTGGACCAAACATCCCCTTGCATGTCCACTCTAGGAAAACAAAGAATGTTGTACTTGACTGCTACTTATGCATCAGATCCCACAGCTTGAGTTGAGTTTCCTGCATTTCAGAGGCTTGGACTAGAGGACCCTCGGGTCCCTTCCAACTCTAGGATTCTATGAAGCACATAGGAAGTTGCCTTATACCGAGTTGGACCCATTGGCCCATCTAGCTCCGTCTATGCTGATTTGCAACAGCTCTCCAGGGTTTCAGGAAGGGGACATACCCATCCCTATCTGGAGATACTGGGGATTGAACCTGCAGCCTCCTGCATTCAGGGCAGAGGCTTTCCCGCTGAGCCACAACCCTTCCCTTGCTGAAGTGCACACAACTCGCAGGGCTTTGGCGCTGGGGTCCACTGTTCCCCTGGGACTGAGAGAACCCGCCTTGTCCCTGCCCAGGTAGCGGAGGCACTGCTGATCTTCTGCCTCTTCCAGAGAGAGGCAAGGCACCCCTGAGCTGAAGACTTGTCATTAAAGCTGGAGAGCCATGGAGGCAAGAGGCAGCACTTAGAAGTCGCTGGCAGCCTTGAGTTATGAGGCTTTGCTTTATTCGCGGGGCAGGGGGAAATGCTTATCTCCCTAACAGTCCATTATGTTTCATTTGGAGATTCGGTGCAATCAAGGCTTTGGCAATGGGGAATGCATCCTTCTCTCTCTCTCTCTCTCTCTCTCTCTCTCTCTCTCTCTCTCTCTCT
>JAXCMG010000016.1:5055645-5093099 GCA_034642415.1 Podarcis siculus
AAGAAGAAGAAGAAGAAGAAGAAGAAGAAGAAGAAGAAGAAGAAGAAATAAGTAAGAACACAAGTGCTCTGCCTGATCAGATCATGGGGACTGTATCCAACCAGATGTCCAAAAACTTCAATGATAGGACTTTTAAGGACCTGACTAACACATAAGTTCCTTCATTTTAATGGGTTGGTTGATCAATTTAATTTACATGCTGCTTTCCCACACTGAGCTGTGCCCAAAACAGCTTACAGCAAACTTCCAAAACGTCAAAATAGAGAACATTGGATATACAAATATACAAAATTTACAGAGTGTGTCAGTAAATTCAAAATAGCAAAAACCCGAAAATCTAATTTAGCAAACAGAGAGAAAATTCAGGATGGCAAAAAAGAATCTCAATCTAGGCTTATGTACATATATACCAAGGCAAACCCAAAAGTTAACCAACAAAACTGCTGCACTCCAAAGATCCTGGCTTAAATACAGTTCAGAGGAGAGAGGTAGGTTACATGCAGCTGGCTCCCATTTCCTTACTCCAGAGGAGGCTGACAACACCTAATGGCGACAGAGAGAGAGCAAGGATGGTAAGTCTCTTCCCCAGCTTCCTGGAAGTACCAAAAGCTGCGGCATTTTTGCTCTGAGTAGCAGAACTTCACCGGAGACCAATCTGTAGAGTCAATTCAGCATGCTATTCTAACTGTGGGGAATCAGATATTCCTGGAGAATTGCGAATACATCATGAGGTTAATTGATTCCTGGCATCAAATGCACTGGTCTGATCCCCTTTTAAAAATCACCTAAGCCCCTGGCTGTCAACACATCATGTGACAGAGAGCTCTGAAAATTAATTCTGCATTGTGTGAGAAGGTAAGTTTCTTTGGCCTGAATCTATTGCCAATCAGTTTCATTGGGTGACACTAAGACAGAAGGAAAATTCTCAGAACTTTCTCAGAACTATTCATCAATTTGAACATTTCTGTCGTGTTTCGCCACTTATCCTTTTCTAAAAAAATATATTTTTTATTCATTTTCATTTTTAACATTTGTCACCATACACAAATCACAATCATTTTACAAATAGGATTCTCAGAATTCCCAAACTTCCCTCCACCCCTCCATGGTTTCCCCAGATATTCTTTTCAAACTGCATTGTATCATAATCTCCATATTTTCTTAATTTTTATCACAATTTAATCTCAATTTTTATCACAATTCTCGCTTCATTGCAAGAGTTTTTAAAATCCTGCCAACGTTTTCAATCGTTTGCAGTGTTCTTTCAAGTGACTTTAAAAATTTCCCCATTCTTTATTAAAGTTATTGTCCTCTTGATCTCTGATCTTCCTGGTCATTTTTGCCAATTCTGCATAGTCCATCATCTTTATCAGCCATTCTCCTTTTGTAGGTAAATTGTCCTCCTTCCATCTTTGAGCAAGTAGCATCCGCGCAGCTGTTGTAGCCACTTTACTTATCCTTTACTCAGTTGACAAGCTCCAGATACTTTAGCCCAGAAGCAGAGCAGTTCTACTGGTCAGGAGAAGGACCAAAGCTTGGGGGCAGAGAGCATGGTTTGCATGACAAAGGTCCCCAGGTGGATCCCCAGTCTCTCTGAGGAAGTCTAGGAAAGACTCCTACCTGAAGCCCTGGAGAGCCACTGGTAGCCAGTGTAGATTAGGGAAGAGGAACCTAGAACAAATGAGAAATGGAGAGAAACTGAAATGGAGAGATTCGTTAACCCCTTTTCCAGAGCAGCAGTGCTTATCTAGCTGTTGGGTTTTTTTAAGTGCACCAAAAATGCTCCTAATCTTAGCAGAAATGACCTGCCATTTTCATGAATTTGTTGCTTTTTGCAATGTCCTCAGCTGCCATCCTACGCTCATTTTCCTTGGAGTAAGCCCCATAAAAAAGAATGGAACTTGCTTCTGAATAGAGATGGGAAAACCTGTCAAATTCACTTTCTCTCAGTTGCTCATTTCCCCATCTTCATTTCTCCACATTTCCACATCCGTTTGCAATTTTTTAAAAATTAAGTCATTAAAATGCATTAGAATGTTAGTGCAAATTTCTCCCAATATACACATCTTTGTAGTTCTCCAATATACACAGTTTTGCAAAGCAAGTTTTCCCAAATATAATGCATTTTTGTACACATGCCTTTTTAGCCACACTTTAGCGTTTTTGTACACGACTTTGCTGGAGAACCTAAATGCAAAATTCAGAGAAGTATGGATTTTGAACGATGGCTATATTTCAGTCTTCTTCTTCTTCTTCGTGCAAAATTGGTAGGTTTGCCTTTAAATGTGAACAGAATCAAATTCCTCTCTCATACCTACTTCTGAGTAAACGTACAAAGGACTGCGCAGTTATTTCATTTTGTGAATACTGAGTGCTTCCAATCTCCAGTGCAGAAATGTATTATACCCCAAATTAGGGATGCTATCTCTTTAATGGCCTTTTGCTGTATTGTCAAGGCCTTCCTTTTCAGGATGGCTTTTGGTTAAGTGTTTGAATTCCACTGGAAGCTGTTTTAATTGCTTTACTGGGCGCCTTCTGATTATTATTTTAACCTCTTGTGCACTGATTTTTGATAGTTTATTTATTTATTTAAACGTTTCTAAACAGCCCTTCATTTAATGGGTTCCCAGTTGGCGTGGAAATATATACTCCCCATATGAAATGCAAATGCAACCAAAACAACGTACTTCACAACCGAGAAGGCAACAAAAGCTAGAGAAACTAGAATCAGATGTTAGCAGCAATCCCATAAGCATTTACCCGTGAGTAGGTTTTATGGAACTCAGTGAGGCTTACGTCTGAGTAGATGGGATTGGGATTGCACTGAGATGAAACATAGCCCTTTAAAATGTTTTTGCCCCCTCAAAAAATCTTCACGTGGGGCCCAAAAGACTGTGGACTGGATCCAGACTTAGACATAGCAATTGAAATCAACAGGACTACACTTCTTTGCACTTGAGAACTCACAAATGGACACAGTGATCATGACACCCCCAACAGCAAAATACAACAGTTTCAGAACTCCGCATATGCTTCTAGTATTGTTGGATTTTACTCCCCAATAAAGCAGTAGACAATATTGTGTCATCCAAAGTAAGCAGAGTTGGCAAGTACCATGCCAGTACAGTGGTACCTCAGAAGTCAAACGGAATCCATTCCGGCAGTCCGTTCGACTTCCAAAACGTTCAGAAACCAAGGTGTGCTTCTGATTGGCTGCAGGAAGCTCCTGCAGCCAATCAGAAGCCATGAAAGACCCATCGGATGTTCGGGTTCCAAACAACGTTTGCAAACCGGAACACTCCCTTCCGGGTTTGCGGTGTTTGGGAGCCAAAACGTCTGAGTACCAAGGCATTCGGGATCCAAGGCACGACTATAATCAATATGGAATTGTATTTTTTCCACCTTTTTTTGAGTTATTATGTGTTTGGCCAAATATTAAGAGGGGACATTGGGGCACGCCTGTGAATACAACCACAGGCAGAGTGATGTATGGGCAGGACAGAACTGGCGATGACAAAGGGGGAATGTCAGATGGTTGGAAACTGATCTCACATCTGGTCCCTTCTTGAATCCAAGAAGGTTCCAGTTGCCCTGTCAAGGAGAAGAGAGAGCCGGTCACTGGAGCAGCAGGGTGGTTAACTCTGTGCTTCTTGGACATGGGTGTGTGTGTGCGTCTCCTACCCCCAAAACACAGGGGGACCAAAAGGGTTTTGCCTCCCAGAGCTGGTGCCACTGACAGAGTTGCTTTGTATGTGTGTGAACAGATTGAAGGAACTGAAAACTGCAGCATACTGGGCATGCAGCTTCTGTATAAAACTGTGTACAAAGCGTGCAGTGATGCGAACAAAATTTGGAAATACTAATAATAAATAAGCCTGAGCAATGAAGGATTTGTTGGAAAGGAAATGTTTAACCCCAGACATCCGGGGAGAAATTCAGGTGAGGAAAAATTATTCCTAACCATGCAAGTGTCCCTAGAGTTTGGTTTTTGTTGTTTCGTCGTTTAGTCGTGTCTGACTCTTCATGACCGCCTGGACCAGAGCACGCCAGGCACTCCTGTCTTCCACTGCCTCCCGCAGTTTGGTCAAATTCATGCTGGTAGCTTTGAGAACACTATCCAACCATCTCATCCTCTGTCATCCCCTTCTCCTTGTGCCCTCCATCTTTCCCATCATCAGGGTCTTTTCCAGGGAGTCTTTTCTTCTCATGAGGTGGCCAAAGTATTGGAGCCTCAGCTTCAGGATCTGTCCTTCCAGTGAGCACCCAGGGCTGATTTCCTTAAGAATGGATAGGTTTGATCTTCTTGCAGTCCATGGGACTCTCAAGAGTCTCCTCCAGCACCATAATTCAAAAGCATCAATTCTTCAGTGATCAGCCTTCTTTATTGTCCAGCTCTCACTTCCATACATCACTACTGGGAAAACCATAGCTTTAACTATACGGACCTTTGCTGGCAAGGTGATGTCTCTGCTTTTTAAGATGCTGTCTAGGTTTGTCATTGCTTTTCTCCCAAGAAGCAGGTGTCTTTTAATTTCATGGCTGCTGTCACCATCTGCAGTGATGTTTGGAGGCTGCCCTAAACCCAGGAGAGATGTGCTCTGACACTAAGCCACCTCTCTTCCCTTTTAATATGGCTTCTCTTCTTCTCCCCTCTGTTCCATGAGTGCTTGTTCTTCTAAGGCATAGTGAGCATGTAAGAGATGCCATGCAGAATCCTTTGCAAGGAAATGTGGTTCCCAGGAGGTCTCCCATCTGAAAAATTGACCAGACCCAGATCTGCATGGCTTCAGCAGGGTGGTGGGCATGTTAGGGGATGCTAATATGGTGCCCTCCTAATGTTGTTGAAATCCAGCTCCCATCAGCCCTAGCCTGTGTGCCCAATGGTCGGGAGTGATGGGCATTGTGGTCCAACAATATCTGGAGGGCACCACATCAGCTACCTCTGCTTCAGGTCATACCCTGGTGATGCTGGCATTGACTAGAGGAACGTCAGAATGAGCCATCACTGTACTTGATGCATAAGAGGCAACGGCAAATTGTAGGAGAGATTTCACAGAATCTTAGAGTTGGGAGGGACCCAATGGTCATCTAGCCCAATGCCCTGCAATGCGGGAATCTCAGCCAAAGCATCCATGATGGGTGTACACTGGCCAGCTGCTGTGTAAATCCCATCTCATATCAGCAACCCCCAAACCCCTGGGGCAAAACCAGGGCTGTCTCTAAGATCTTCCCCCATTCAACAGCTAAAGAGACGCCATCGAGGTGATCAGCTGATTCTTTGATCCTAAGATAAAGAAATAGCAATGTTGAACATGGAAAGTGGTGTAATGCAATCAGCCAGGAGAAGAGAAATCAAAGGCACAACTTGCACACACACACACACACACAAATATAAACACACGCATGCACGTGCGCACACAGAGTGCAAACACATTTTCAAGCCAATTAAATTCCCTCTGTAGAAAGCTCTTTCACCCACACTCCCCAGGATCCTAGGGTATCTGTTTCGTTGGCACTTGGTGTATGAATAATTAAAAACTCAACATATGTTAAAAATGCAAACAGTATATGATACTGGTGGGGGGATTGCATGATTACAGAGTTTTCTTGCAAAAAATGGAAGGAAGGAAAGGAAAACGGGGGGGGGGGGAGAGAATAATAATTTTCCCAAAAAACCCCACAAAAAGCTGTTCAGCTGAGAAATCCGTGAGCCGATGCTAACCTCAAAAGGCTGGCGTTGTGCAGCAGCTTCCCAAACCGGCCACACAGGAGTTAAAGCCATTTGGCAGAGACTAACCCATTAGGCCTAATAATTATGAAATTATAGAGGTACTCAGGTGACTGTTAATTTCACACATACTGTTCGGCTCGGTGGCTAATGAGGGCCTGAAGAACTCAAGTGCCTCATCTTTCTTGTTGAATGGTGACCTGCAATTAATGAGCTTCTGCAAGAAAAGGCAGTATTTTGCACTTGGGGCTAATAAGATGGCTTTTGTGAGGCAGCATTGTGATACCGGGAGCTTTAGAATGAAGATTAAGAACTTTCTCCCCTTTATTTATTTATGAGCAGCACAGAGTCCCAGGGACCGCACATGGAGAGAAGCAGCCCCGGTGTGTGTGAGTCTTGGAGCAAACTCGAGAGCTCGCTTGCTCCAAGGCAGAGGCAAGAAAGAACCTCTGTCTCCTAGGCTGAGGAGGGAGCCAGCAGGAAATCGCAGGGAAACAATCTCTCTCTCTCTCCATCAGGCAGGGATGTGGGGTGAGGTGGGGAGGGAAAGAGAAAAGGTTGAGGAGAAAAAGCAAGAGAATTGTTCATCTGTGGCTAATCAACTTCTCGTGCCCATAATGCCAGGTCTGTGCTGATGGCAACGGTGTGGGTGTTGACATGTGGAGTGGACGAGCAGGATCGTGCCTGCAGAATCCCTCAAACTTTCCATGCTTTAGGCACAGTGTGCATGATCTATACCCTCAACATGCACTACAGCACCTCCATCTGCTCCTTATAAATATTTGGGGGTACGGATCACACCAGCAGAGCTGTCCATGGGCAGTTGCCAAGGCCTAAGGCTCTTGCCAGGCACCATAGGAAGATAGGGAGTTGCCTTACAATGAACCAAAACATCCCATCTTGTGGTCAGTGTTGCCTACCCTGGATGGCAGTGGCTCTCCAGGGTTTCAGGCAGGGAACATTCTGAAATCTACCAGAAGATGCCAGAGACTGAACCTGAGAATTATGGGAATTTGAATTTTCCACAACATCCCAGAGCATTGGCCTGAGATAGTATCACTTGGGGTGTGTGATGGGAAACCTAAAACAGCACCCATCTGGTGTCAATTGGAGAAATGATGCCACCACAAAATAGAAGGGGGCATGTGCACAGGAGAATGGTCAAGGCCAACAGAAGCCCTGAGAAGTGTTGAGATTTCCATTCCACCTTAAGGAGCAAACATGGAACTGTTGCGTGTCACATGTCCGTTTACATTCCAGCACAGTCTGCTGGGAACTTCCGTTGTGTGTATAGCTTTTGTTTTTCTCTGTCTCTCTGAGAAGACAGAGAGAGAGACAACATGTTTCTTTGTCCTGATATATGATTAATAAATCCGTAGTTGTAGTATGCATCCACAAGCCTCACGCCTATTCTGTGTGTGCAGCTTGCTCTGCTGGTATAGTGTGCCCTGGCTTAGAGGCCCAGGTAGCTGATTTACATCGGACCAGAGGCTGATGGGTCTTCGCAGTGGGACGGCTGGCAGGAGACGGCCCAGCTGGAGGTCAGGCACAAGAGGCAATCTTCTTCCACCATCCATGGTGTTGTTGTTTTTTTTAAAAAATCTCTCAACAGTTCTTGTCTGCACACATAATCTGGGTTGATTTTAGCTCTTTGCATCCAGTGCGTAGGCGTAGGTTGACTATTCTAATCCAGAATTTCATAATTCTGTAGGACTTAATGTGTGTCTCTTGTTTGCACCCGTTAGTCAGGGGTGCTGATCTGCCTACCCACCACCCTGGGGCAGTGGAAGAGAGAGGGGTGGGGGTGGGCAGGGAAAGAGAAAAGGAGAGCTCTGTTTGCTAACAGAAAAGGAGAAGTGTCATATCAGAACGTCTCGGTGAGTTAATGTGCAGTGAGGGGCACTCGCAGCCTGTCACAAGCTGGCATGCAGCCTCCCATGCGCATCCTTCTGTTGCTCGGCCTTTTTATATTTAAAGTCAATCATGCGGCATTGCAGGAGGCTTCCTTCAGAAATGATGGGAAGGAGGAGAAGGCGGTGCAATATACCTGACAAAGCTGCTGAGGCTCTCTACACATTGCAAATTGGTGATGGCCTTGGACATCCAGGAGGCAGGGAACGATAGAAATGTAGATTTGGAAGGGATCCCAAGGGTCATCTGGTCCAACCCCCTGCAATGCAGGGATCTCAGCTAAAGCAACCATGACAGATGGCTATCCAAGCTCTGCTTAGAAAACCTCCAAGGAAGGAGAGTCCATCGCCGCCTGAGGGAGACCGTTCCATTTGCCCTAATGGACCTGCCTCCACTGCCTCTAGTGGGATGCCAGTGGCACTGTGATCTAAACCACAGAGCCTAGGGCTTGCTGATTGGAAGGTTGGCGGTTCAAATCCCCATGACGGGGTGAGCTCCCATTGTTTGGTCCCAGTTCCTGCCAACCTAGCAGTTCGAAAGCACGTCAAGGTGCAAGTAGATAACTAGGTACCACTCTGGTGGGAAGGTAAACAGCATTTCTGTGCACTGCTCTGGTTCGCCAGAAGCGGCTTAGTCATGCTGGCCACATGACCTGGAAGCTGTCTGTGGACAAACGCCAGCTCCCTTGGCCAGTAAAGCAAGATGAGCTCCGCAACCCTAGAGTCGCCTGCGACTGGACTTAATGGTCAGGGGTCCCTTTACCTTTTACCACTGCCTCTGCCTCCTGGTTGTTTGCCCCTAGACTTACTGATCACCAAGAACATGCATTTCCTGAATTTGACTTAAATTCCTGACACCAGTTACTTCTGGGGACTCAGAGGTCTCCCACTTCTGCCTGTTCCAAAGGGAATATGCCTACCAAGATTTGGGCTGGGAGTTTAGAGAGGAAGACTGAGGGAGAAGCCCTGCTGCCCATCAAAGCCATGCTTGTGGAGCCTTCCTGGAAGTACCAAGAACCGATGTCCACCAAGGCTACTGGGTCCACTGTCCGGGACTGTTCATCACTTTTGCCAGGGGTCCCAAGAAAATCCGCCATAGCTGAAGAAACACATCAGTTTTTCCATTATCACAGACATGTATAGAGAGGCACAAGATTTCTTTGGAACTTTGCATATACATATCTCAAGGCAGAAAGAGATGATTTAGCAGAGTCAGGAGACTCCAAGATGTTTTAACTTTTTTTCTTCTTCTAGAGAAGGAAAGATTGACTTGTCTGGCAGCCAGGAATGAGCGAAGGAAGCAGCAGGAACCAAACAAAAGGCTGAGCAGTGAAAAAGGCATGCTAGCAGCTACCAATTCACACCTGTTAACTGCTGAGTGCTACACCGGGAGTGCCATTTAAATGAACTTTCCCCCAAGCAGGTGTGCCGTTTATCCATTGTTTAGAGCCACCGAAATGCAGCCTTCACATCTCTCCTTGGCAACTTTCCCGAGGAAGTGGACGTGTCGAGTTTCAACAGCCATAGAACTGGGGAAAGGCTTTTTCCTAGAAACATTTGCAGACACAGATGTGTGAGACAGGTAAGCCACATAGCAGTCTTCTACAACCTTGGGTCCGCAGATGTTGTTGGACTACAACCACCATCATCCACAGCCAGCTGAGCCAAAGGTCAAGGATGATAGGAGTTGTAGTCCAACAACATCCTGGCATCCAGGTTTGATTAACGCTGCTATATACCACAGCAAGAAAGCAGCCAAAGAAACAACTAGGCAGGACCAGCCCACGTTTCAGAGGTCTCTGGCAAAGGGACCTCTCGTGGACTCACTTCCCCATCTGTGGGCTTCCTCTTTCCTTGGCTTCACCTGGTGGCAACTGCAGGGGTCAAAACTGCTTTGATCAGTGCAAGTGGCTTCATCTGGGAGCATGTGCTTTGCTCTGGCTATACTTTAGGTCACTGTAGGAAATTCCAATAGTGGCTTCCTGGTCAGAGTCTAGGACTGGCATTAAGGCCAGGCCCTGCCAGAATTTCAGGACCCAGGCAGCTGTCCAAGCGTACCTTGTGCTAACTCCTGTTCTTTGTGGTTCCTTGCTGAAAGTGCCACTTTCAATGAGGGATCAGCGCTCAACATGACTTTAGAAATTACTCGAGATCATCACAGGTCATGAATGTGGCATGACAGCAATGAAAAATAGGGAAAGGTTAGACGGAGGTATCATTCTGGAAAAGAGCACACCAGAGAATACTGTTTTAGTGAGAGTGTTCTGAACATGTCAGTACCAAGCAAATGTGCTTATAAGTAAATAGCGTGTGTTTTATGACTCTGGCTATAGAATACAATTTTTTAAGTTCCCACAGGGGTTTCCTGTCTACTCCCAGATGTGGTATAAACTCCTTGTCCTTAGGGATGTGGGAAAAATTCATTCCACTTTGCATTTGAAAGTGAATTTACCAAATCTGAACTCTCCAAAACAGCATGCAAACTGAAAAACAGCCGTCCTTGAAAGCCCCACTTCTCTGAATTTTTCACTGCAGCTCTAAAGCCAAGTAAG
The DNA here is from genome assembly GCA_034642415.1 of Podarcis siculus. Classification (NCBI taxonomy): domain Eukaryota; kingdom Metazoa; phylum Chordata; class Lepidosauria; order Squamata; family Lacertidae; genus Podarcis; species Podarcis siculus. The sequence goes on from JAXCMG010000016.1 coordinate 5,065,836, forward strand.
GGTGTACCTCTGGTTTCGAACGCTTCAGGTTATGAGCTCCGCTAACCTGGAAGTAGCTGCTCCTGGTTGGAACTTTGCCCCAGGATGCGAATGGAAACTGTGCGCCAGAGGCGCGCATGCAGTGGGAGGCCCCATTAGTGAAAGCGCGCCTCAGGATAAGAACAGTTTCAGCTTAAGAATGGACCTCCGCAATGAATTAAGTTCGTAACCAGAGGTACCACTGTACAAGAATGCATGTATTAGTGAAAATAGCTTTTAAAAAGTGATATTTATTTATTTAATACAACCGACACACGGCTTGATTGTAAAAAACCTCAAAGCAGTTTGCAAGCTATATACTGTATAGAGGAAATTGTTTCTCAAAATTGTGTATCTTGCGGGGGGCGGGGATGTGAACCTGCCAGGAGAAATTTGCAATTAAATGCTGCTAAATGTTCACAAGGCTTTTTACAAACAACAACAATGCTCAAAAAGATTTTGGAAAGAGGGAAAATGGGGCTTAAACCCGGAAAACTGAAACCAAAATTGACAGATCCACCCATCCCTCCATTGTCTTGCCCACTCCGACCTATTTTTTAAAGAAAGTATTTTACGGTATTGGTTCTGTTTTGCAAAACACCTGGTTACTTCATGTAGGGAAGACAGTCTATCAGTGGTTTAGTAATAAGAGTAAATAAATATACAACGGTTTCATGTACAACTCTCTGCGCCGGGGTCTATTTTTCATTCAATAGTAACTGCCCGCCCCCCCCAGCTCCAGTGTTACATTTTCGTCAGGCAAACCCTAGACAATGGGGAGACTGGAGTTTGCCTCGATCCACATTCATCACTCTGGACAATCCCTTTGCCCTCCCACACTTATCTGCAGCCTTTAACATTTATAACCACTTCCCATTCATTTCCAAATTGCCACACACGTTGCAGGCTTCTGTTGTGAAGGTTGGCGGTGTTGTGGGGATCGCCTTGCCAACTATTCCCAGATATCCTAGGCCTAGGGAATGTGGGCGGCATGGGGGGGAGGGGAGGGGGATGGCTGCTCTCGGATCGGGGCCCCTTTGCATCTGGGAGGCACACGTGGGAAGGAATAGGGAATTGAAAAGAGCCAGGGGGCCTCCGCATGCCCCCTGTGTCCTATAGCAGAACACATGGTGCCTATTAGGAAGCTTTCAGGAGAAGTTTGATCGATGGGGAAAGGCAGCCTAACTGACTATCAAAGCATGCATACTATGTGTGAACCAGACACCAATTAGTGATGCCTTTTTAAAGGCTGCCTTGTTAAGGAGGGGAGGGGGGGCGAGAGAAAGAATGAAATTGGCCAGGAAACACGGAGCTATTTAACCTTAATTAGAAGGAAGGTGTGGGTTTTGTGAAAAAGCCATATCTGAAAAGGATTTCTCTCTCTCTCTGCCTCCCCCTTTCCCCCTTTCTTCCCTGGGTATAAAGAGATCCTGCCTGCTTGTTATAGACTTGTTATACTTTATAAGAATGGGCAGGAGGCTAACTCGTCGAAAATGCCTTTTATGCCCCTTGAATGTGTGGCTTCCTTATTACAGCCCGCCACTCTGCCAGGGATGGCGGCTGGAGAGGAGAGGAGCGAGTTGCGCTGCCAACTGGCTATAAATTTCATGAACATCATAAATGTAAGTGCTTTCTGGAGAGCTATACAGATTGCACATAAAAGTCCCCCTTCTGTCCCTGTAAAACGGAAAAGAGGGCTTTCTTGGCAAATTAAAAATTGTGGATGGTATTCAACGCCAGGCAAAGGGAAGTGGGGGGGGAAGCAGCGCCCCCTCCCAACAGATTTTGTGCCGCAAGGGGAGGGGGCTCCTGGTGGCCTTGCCATTCCCACACCATAGTCCCTGACACAGGAGAATCCAACTGTGCCACATGCCAGGCTCCAGGATGGTGGCAAAGTGTCCAGATTACTGCGGCTGCTCCCACAGTACCTCCCCAGAGAGATTAGATTGGATCCCTGTTTGTTATCCTTCCACTGGCAGGCTAAGACTTTCCTGTTCAGACAGGTCTTTGGAAACCAAGAAACAGATGATGCTGGTCACTGGGCTGCTGCCAGGGCAAAATGTATCTCAACTCCTGGTTCTAAATGTGTTTTGATGTTTCTCTACTATATTTGTATTTTGGAAGGCTGCTGCCTTCAATCCCAATTTGGGAGAAAGGCGGGATGTAGACACATTTGATGATGATCACAATGCTTTGCATGGAGAAGGTCCCTGGTTCATTCTCAGGCAGCTTGCTAAGTTCTTCTTTTATGCGAGGGGCCATAGCTCCGTGGTATAGCACATACTTTCCATGCACAAGGTAGTCCTCATCATCTCCAGTCAGGGTTAGGAAAAAAGATTCCTGTCTGAAACCCCAGAGAACCACCACCTACCAGTGTAGACTGGAGGTATGGAACCAGTGGCCTTTTGGATGTCATTGAGACTCCAGCTTCCATCAGTCCCAGCCAACATGGCCAATGGTGGCTATTGTGGTCCAACAGTCTTGGAAGCGCCACAGATCAAGTCCCACTGTGCTAGATGGACAAGTGTTTTAACTTTGTATCAGCCAGTTTCATATATTCATGTGTGGGCATCTGATTCCACAAATGCTAAATGCCTTTACTCCTGCATATCAGTAATCCTAGATGATAGATAGATAGATATAGATAGATAGATAGATAGATAGATAGATAGATAGATAGATGATAGATAGATAGATAGATGATAGATAAATGATAGATAGATAGATAGATGATAGATAATTTAATAGATAGATGATAGATAGATGATAGGAAGGAAGGAAGGAAGGAAGGAAGGAACGGGAAGCCATCCCATGGGTGACATGGTTGGAAATGTTAGGAATTTAGTGCTTTGGAAAAACTGGCCTTCAGTCTGACCTTTTGCAGAGCAGAGTTCTGAGGCATCCTGCAAAGGAAGGGATTTCAGGGTAGCAGAACATGCATGCTTCAGGAGCTGATTAGCTCTACTCTGACTGCACACCATCAGGGCAGCCTCATGGGCTCCTTTTGGCCTTTAAGCCTTGAGAGAAGATCCCCAAAGAAACACACATGAGTCATCATTGTTATGAATACCTTTTTCTTCCATAATGGAGTTCAAGGCAGTGTACCTGGTGTCTGCAGAAAAGAGAGGAACCAATCAGCTCGTTTCCATTCTGCATCACTTTCACATTTTAATTCCGATTCTTTACGTCTTTCTTCCAAGAAGCTCAAGGCAGAGTATATAGCTCTCCTCCCACCCATTTTGTCACCAAAGGTAGCTTAGGAGGAGAGAGTGTGACTGGACAGAGATCAGATGAACAGATACAGTGAAGGCGGTGAAGGTCCTGTGTGAGTGCCTGGAGGTAGTTGGAGGATGGATGGCAGCTAATGGATTGAGGTTGAATCCTGACAAGACAGAGGTACTGTTTTTGGTGGACAGGGGGCAGGCAGGTGTGCGGGACTCCCTAGTCCTGAATGGGGTAACTGTGCCTCTGAAGGACCAGGTGCGCAGCCTGGGAGTCATTTTGGAGTCACAGCTTTCCATGGAGATGCAGGTCAATTCTGTATCCAGGGCAGCTGTCTACCAGCTCCATCTGGTACACAGGCTGAGATCCTACCTGCCCGCAGACTGTCTTGCCAGAGTGGTGCATGCTCTAGTTATCTCCCACTTGGACTACTGCAATGCGCTCTACGTGGGACTACCTTTGAAAGTGACTTGGAAACTGCAATTAATCCAGAATGCGGTGGCTAGACTGGTGCCTGGGAGTGGCCACCGAGATCACATAACACCAGTCTTGAAAGACCTACATTGGCTCCCAGTACCTTTCCAAGCACAATTCAAAGTGTTGGTGCTGACCTTTAAAGCCCTAAATGGCCACACCCCAGTATACCTGAAGGAGCGTCCTCAGCCCCATCGTTCAGCCTGGACATTGAGATCCAGCCCTGGTTGCCTTCTGGCGGTTCCCTCACTGCGAGAAGCCAAGTTACAGGTAACCAGGCAGAGGGCCTTCTCGGTAGTGGCGCCCGCCCTGTGGAACGCCCTCCCATCAGATGTCAAAGAAATAACTATTTGACGTTTAGAAGACATCTGAAGGCAGTCCTGTTTAGGGAAGTTTTTAATGTCTGATGTTTTAATGTATTTTTAATCTTTTGTCGGAAGCTGCCCAGAGTGGCTGGGGAAACCCAGTCAGATGGGCGGAGTATAAATGATAAATTTTAATAATATTATTATGCAAGAATAAAGAACAACAACAACTTGGAACTTTCTCCATGCAAAAGATGTGATCTGCTGCCTGCCTAACCCCTTGGCTCGCCAATAAGGTTCACACCATAAAATAAGGCACACCATACATTTAAAGTGCATGGCTTCCCACAAAGAATCTGGGAGCTGTAGTTAACCCTCTCACAGAACTACAACCCCTAGAATCCTTAACAAACTATAGTTTGCCCTGTAATATCTTGATGAAGTGAGTTACTTATTTATGTTGAAGATTGTGATAAATGAGTGGTTCAACATGCTGCCTCCCGCACCTTCTAGGCTAGTAATGCACACCACTGCTAGAAAGCACTCATAGAAACCACACAGGCCTCCCTAGCAGAATGTGACACATCAGCAGCAAAGCAGCATTAGCGAGAATGTCAGGGCACATCCATTGTAGGAGACTGAAACCGCCACGGTCCGCTCATGCCGGTAGCCCCTGGGCAGCTTGCTAAGAACAATTGATGCCGGATGCAGGAGACCCAATAGATCTGCGTCTCTGACAAGTGGCCTGACACGCTGACCCCTCTCTCACAAAGGCTGACAGCCCTGGGATCTCGCTCTCCATCTCCGCTCGCCTTGACAGCTCAGGATGGATGTAATTGCCCTTGCCATGCTTGTTAGGATCTCTGCCTCCACCTGTTAGTACTCATTCAAGCCCATTCACTCAAACCACTTGTGGCTGGGCTTTGTTGATACAAGCACATTTGGCTGCCGCGAGAGCTTGAAAGAGACGAGGCCTTGGGAAAGCCTCTCCGGGGACGGTGATGCAAACCAGGTTCCCCTGCCCAGCGCTGATTGACTGCAATGGAACAACAACGGTAGCAACAAAAGAACCATTTTCCCGGAACTGGCTCCACATTCAGAAAGAAACCAGCTGGGTCAAGCCAAAGGTTTATGTTGTCTGGCTTCCTGCCTTCCACAGTGGCCAACCACAGATGCTCCCACAAGCAAGGCAGGAGGGCAAGAGATGGTGCCACATTGAACCGATAGTATATACCTAGCTAGAAGCCACAGGAGGGGAGAATGCCCTTGTGTTTGGATCCTGTTTGTGGGTTATACATCTGGGCGGCCACTGTGAGAAAAGGATGCTCAAGGGACTATGTTAACTTTCTGTTTCATCATCCCAGCCATGTTGGAATCCCTTGCGGATGACTGCAGCACCAGGAGACAGTCAGGTCTTGTGTCCTCAGCAGTGACCAGAGGAGGAATGACCACTGGGAGTAGTGCAGAGAGAAGAAATGCCCTGGTGCATCTGCAGCAGCACAACCAGACGCCTTCATCTGCCCCAGCTGCAGCAAAACATGTCACTCCCATATCGGTCTCCACAGCCACAGCAGGCGCTGCAACCTTCCAACAGTTTGATTTCACCCCTAAAAGGTGCACCTCTCCATTGTCTCCCAAGATAGACTGATGCCAACAATTCAGTTCCATTCATAAGAAAGGACGTAGCTCATTGGCAGAGCATCTGTTTCGCATACAGAACGCCCCAGGTTCAATCCTTGACATCTCTAGATAGCACAGGGAATAGCGCCGTTCTGAAATCCCTGAGTGCTCCTGCCAGTCAGTGCAGACCATATGTACTAGATGGACCAATGGCTTGACATGGTATAAGACAGATCCCTACGTTCATCAGATGACCCTGGATCCCAGTATTATGAATGGAAAACTTATCCTCATCCACTTTCTACAGACCATGCATAATTCTAGCAAACGTGTATCCTGACTCCCCTTAGACCTTCAAGAAATCACTACCAGTAGTCGTTCTTCTGTTCTTTTCTTTGAGGTGGTCTTTCACGTCCTAAGGCATCAGCAGTGTCAGGAAGCCTGGACTAACACCGCGTGTCGAGACTGATTTTTATCATTTTCTCGTATTCTGGACCAGGATGCTCCTTCCGAGCCATTTACAACCTGACAGGTAGATATTATGCATTTTCTGAATTAGATATTTGCCCAACAGACCATAACCACAGTGACAGGGCTCCCAGAGCTACTCAGGCAGATGGAAAGAGTCCAAACAAGCTCAATCTGCATGCAGAGGGCCACAGGATGTGTTTTTTAAAAAATAAATCTGGGATATTTTATAGTTTGGGAAAGGAAGAAGGTAAAGGAAAGCAAGAATACCAATGCTGCTAATTGGGAAGACGAGTGCTTTTCCCATGGGAAGAAATCCCCTTATTAGCGATTTACCTATAGGGTAAATGATAGCCATAAGCCATTACATAACCTCTTGGCTAGGAGGGTCTCATTAAACAGGCGAGTTGAGGATTTTTACTGCCAGGTAAATGCTGCGCATTCAAAAGCCTTGCATTCTTTTCCCACACACATTATCCTGACCCACTTTCAATTTAGGGAATCATATTCTGACAGCTGCAATTCCGTCTGCCATTCCAGCCAGTTCTATAAACCATTAGCAAGCGAGGCTCTGCATGACACCCTGGCTGCCTCATCGCAGTTACTGCTCTGACCCACTGTGCAGGGTTTGGGGGATTGCCGTCTCCAGGATCCTGAACCTTAACACATCAGATCCAGCAACAATGGCACATACACCTATTTCCAGTCCCATGACTGGTCCAATACATTATGGCCTCTGGCTGTCATGGGGTGGTTGGACACAGGGGAATGGTGGGAGGAAACAGCTGGGGAACCACCAAGGGAAGAAGGCTCAGAGCCCGGGGATTGGTGGTGGGACAATGATGAGTGGTCAGAGGGAGAAGACTGGGAGGAACAAGTGTCAGAAGCTGACAGGGCTTGGTGAGCTGGAGGAGTCTGGGGCAGAGAGAAGACCAGAATCAGAGGCAGTAGCTGAAGCAGGAGAGGCCAAGAGGCAGAGATGAGTCAGGTTGATAAAGAGGCATGGGTGTCTCCTCCTGCTGCTGTGACAAGCCCCTCTCCCAGAACCAAGAGAGGCATGAAAAGAGCAGAGAAGTTAGCTTCACACAAGCACAGTCTCTGACTGTTTGGGGAAATCCCCAGAGAGGAGGGGAATTAGGCAGCTGTGGGGACCTTCAGTCTCAGCAACTGCTTCATGGACACAACACCTATCAGAGAGATGAGTTGCTGTACTCATTAGGCCTGGCACTCCACTGCTATTGTAGTAAGGAGTTAGCCCCAACTTGCTCAGTGGGATTTACTGCTGGCTTGATCCTGTCACTGACATGAAGAAGCCAATGGGACAGGCAGTTAAATCTTTATTGCTGATTTATTTATTTCATATATACCGCTTAAAGACAATGAGCCCCAAAAAGAGGAAGCAGGAGGGCCGTTGAAACTATGCGTTGACATTGAGCATGTTCTGCACAGCAGACTGAGCAGGTACACAGGCTATCTTGTCACAGTCTCCCCTGTATGGCATTTTTATCTGAATCAGATATGTGGAACCTTCCTTGACCCAAGAGCTGCATTCCACTCTGGAAACTTTCTGGGGGGCCACACAACAGTGGTGGGTGTGACCAGGAGGAGAGCAATGAATGCACATGTTACCTTTGTGCCACAGACCAGTTTCTACTGCATACACCCCTCCCTTTCCTCCAAGCGAGCAAGAGATGTGATCAAAGTTATGTAACTGCCAGAAAAAGCACAAGGAAGATGTGAAGCAAGGCCACTGAGGGGCGTGGCCTGGTCAGAGGGGTGTGGCCAGAGGTGACTGCTGCTCATTGCTGGTGTGGAAGGCAGAGAGGCTAATGGCAGGTGGGGCCAGAGCCAATGAGCTCCATCCTCCTCCCTATTGAGTTCTGTGAGGGCAACATCGAGGCCAATGAGGAGGAAGCAGACAGTTGGTTCCACCCCCTTAACTGGATGGAAGTAAGAAGGTAGGCAGATGGGAGCTGGTCCAAGTGTGTCCTGTTTGCCCTTCTAGGGCAGCCACCACTGGGTATGCTTGGGGAGAGTGTGTGGCCTGAGGAACACCCCACAGCCCAGACAGAGAAGCCTGGATGGAGTAGGGTTGCCAGGTCAGGAGCATCCCAGACCCCAAGATTTCAGGGCCCAAACCTGAAACCTGGGGGAGGGCCAGTACCTGGTGATGTCACAGTCTGGGTCTTGGAGACGGAGGTTAATTGGGAGAGGGGAGCGTAGGATGGCAGACCTCCCAACCAGAGTGTCTATGCAGGCTGTTCCTGCTGGCTTGAAGCTTGCATGCACGTTGTTATTACTATTCAAGCCCTTCACCTGCTACCTGGAAGGGGCCATAGTCACTGTTTCTAAATTTGCATCTTGACATATAAATTGTGCATGCATATTTTATGCAAGTCTGTGTCCACTTGTGTGTGTGTCTGTGATGCAATTCCGTCTCTAGCCTCGCTGGCTCTGAGCACCGCGCACCACTCCTGTAACATTATCTGCCGACAGTTCCTGCGCATGGATGATTTCCCCCCTTCCCTCTTGGGTTGCTGAGTAGCCAGCAGAGACTCCGGTACCTGCAGTGGCGGAAGCTGAGCAAGCCTCCTCTCTTTTCCCTCTTTCCCTCCCTCCCTCCCTCCTCTCCTTCCCCTCTTGCAAAGAGCTCAACTCTTTCTTTGTGCCTTAAACAGCAATTAAGAATAAAAGGGGAGCTGCCTTCACTCCGTCTGAGGCCTGTCTCCTCCGAGCCGAGCCGCTCTGATTTCCATCTCATGCATATCTTATTTAACATTCTGGATACTGTTTTGAGTGCCCCAATATTTTAAAATAAATTGCTGCATGTAAAAGGCTTAATGTCACATTCTGTTATTGTGACTGTTAAAAGAAAAGTGAAATCTTCAATGGGGCTAGTGGAGCAGAAGCGATCAAACAGTGGGAGGTCCTATTAATGTGTATTGCGTTTCATTATTCTGGCGCAGCGTGTCAAGTCTCGCCTCATCAGAACGCACGCAACAGATCAGAGCGTTAACTCCTTGCAAGCAAATGGAGGCTGGGGGCGGGCGGGGGAGAGAAGCTTCCCAAACTTCTGAGTTTTCTCCCCCCCCCCAAAAAAGAAAATGTTATTGGCTTCCTGAGCCCCTGCCTTTCTCTCGTCGTTGTTACATTCCTGCTGTTAAAGAGAAAGCACATAGCGAGAAGCACCTGACTAAATCACTGCACGCAGGGAACAACTTTTGTGAGTGCAAAGGAGGCTTCACATACCTCTCGTCTCTCTTCCATGCACCCAACTGCCGCCCCAAATCTGCTCTGGAGGATTGGGGGAGATTCCAGAGCATATGGGGGGAGGGGGGGAGCAGGAGAGGGAGGGGAGTCGTTTTCCGCTCAGAGAAGTCATTCCACAGGCATCGTTATTTAGTTGTATACAACACACTGTTTTGTGTGTCTCTGTGGGTGCACATCAACCTCTGAGCAGTGAGAGGCACCAGTCTCTCAGTGGAGACTGTGGTGTCTTTAGGATGTATGGTTTTCTTGACACATTTATACAACCGGAGCCTAGGATGGAGGGGCTCAGAGCGTTCAGACCTTGCTTCCCATTAGGTTTCCAAAGAAGCCTCAATTTCCAGCTTAGGCTCAGCAAAGAGCAATACATGTCTCTGTCTCCAGCTTCTACGCTCCAGCTTTTTAAGGCGAAAACGTGGATTCGATATTCTTTTGCCCTGTTCCTATGCTCACAACCAAGACAGTGGCAGGATCAGGTAACACCATTGCCCAATCTTACTGATGGGCTCTGAAAGTATGCCATTTCTTCCTACTCACCCTGTGTGCGTCCCCCACATCAAATGTCCCCAGCGCAATGTTCAAATACAGCCTATACATGTATGTGCATAGGTACAGAGTATATGGCTGGGGAATAAACAAGAACTGGCAGCAGGATCCTACATATGCATGTTGTATTTTATGTTCATGGGCTGTACTTGTAAGTTGCCTTGTGTTCATGGTATTACAGATGGGGCAAGCATGGTGTATGGGTGAAGTTTAAAGATGGATCAATTTCTGATTGGTGCCCGTATGAAAATATATATTTAAATTTCTATTTCATACATTATCTGGAAAAAACTATATCTACAAAAAAACCATATACCACTGTATCATAAAAATATATCGTAGTAGTTTGTTGCCCTAAAAACATAAAACCATACAATAAAACCACAAAAAGTTTTTTAAAAATGACATTAATTAGCCATTGTGGAAAGATGTATTCTTAACTGCCTGGTGGAACAGAAAAATTTCCAGCTGACACTAAACTTCTAATAGATTCTGCTAGGTTTTCAGAAGTGATTTTGTTGTGTGAAAGAGCAGACAAAATGTGAAAATTATCAGGTAAGGAATTGTCAGGAAAATTGAATAAAGTGCTGTCTGAAGGCAGGGTACAGCTCCCTCATCCAGTTTCTGGAAACCACAGGAGGGGAGAGGCTCTTGAGCTCAGGTCCTGATTGTGGGCTTCCCACGGGCATTTGGGTGGGAAAGGGATGCTGGATGGATGGGTCATTGGCCTGATCCAACAGACTAGTGCTGTAGTCTGTAGAGCACGAGACTCTTAACCTCAGGGTCTTGGGTTCAAGCCTCATGTTGAGCAAACAGATTCCTGCATTGCAGGTGGTTGGACTAGATGACCCTCATGGTCCCTTCCAACTCTACAAGTCCATGATTCTATTCTTACATTCCTATGGAATTTGCTCCCGATGGAGGTAAGAATCACCACCAATGTGAGGTGCTGAAATCCCAAGGGAGCAGAAAAGGGGTGTTATTGGCCCAGAGATGGAAAGAGGGCAAAGTCCCAATCAGAGAAGAATGGCAGATCAAGTTGATGGATTATGCCAAAATGGCAAAAATGACCGGAAGAATCAGAAATCAGGAAGACCAAAATTTTAATAAGGAATGGGGAACATTTATAATTTAGCTTAAAAACCATTGCAAACAGTTAAAATTCTTAGTAGGATTTGTTTTAAATAAATTTTTATTGATTTTCCAACGTAAATTTCAAACAATACACAACACAATACATAAACAAACAAACATATAAACACGTATAATTTCATAACCTCTTTTACATTAACCCTATTTCACCGACTTCCCCATGCCTCCCTTTTCTGCATCCCTATTTAATAATTTCCTTCAGCAACCCCTCACTTCTATTAACTTTTAAACTCTTTTCCTTTCCTTCTTCTTTTACCCAATCATTTACAGCTAGAATCTTATTTCTTTACATTACCCTTGACATTTTAGCATTCATTAATTTTATAATAGTTTTTAAGATAAACTTTAAATTTCTTCCAATCTTCTTCCACCGTCTCTCTTCCTTGGTCACGGATTCTGCCGGTCATCTCAGCCAGTCCCATATAGTCAATCACCTTCGTCTGCCATTCTTCCAGTGTGGGTAGTTCTTGTGTCTTCCAATACTTTGCTAGAAGAACTCTTGCTGCTGTTGTAGCATACATAAAAAACATCTTATCCTTCCTTAATACCATTTGGCCGACCATGCCCAAGAGAAAGGCCTCTGGTTTCTTGTGAAAGGTGCACTTAAGAACCTTCTTAATTTCATTATAGATCATTTCCCAGAAGACCTTAATCTTTGGGCACGTCCACCAAAGGTGATAAAAAGTACCTTCAGCTTCATTACATTTCCAGCATTTATTATTGGGCATATGGTATATTTTTGCAAGCTTGACTGGGGTCATGTACCACCTGTAGATCATTTTCATAATATTCTCTCTTAGGGCATTACATGCCGTAAATTTGATACCAGTGGTCCATAACTGTTCCCAGTCAGCAAACATAATGTCATGACCGATGTCTTGCGCCCACTTAATCATAGCTGATTTAACTGTTTCGTCTTGTGTATTCCACTTCAACAGCAAGTTGTACATTCTTGACAAATTCTTAGTATTGGGTTCTAATAATTCAGTTTCTAATTTTGATCTCTCCACCTGGAAGCCAATTTTCCTGTCTTGTTTGAACACCTCATTAATCTGAAAATAGTGAAGCCAATCTCTTACCTTGGACTTCAATTTCTCATAACTCTGTAATTTCACTTTTCCACCCTCTTGTTCCAAAATCTCACAGTATTTAGGCCATTTGTAAATTCTTAGTAGGATTTGAATAACGCTTGTAGTTTAATGGTGAATTTTGGATATAATGGAGATGTAAAAGATTTGGATTGTTATAGAAGATGCAGGAGGAAATGATTAACAATAGGAACCACAAAGGGGAGGAGGGAAGTCCAGGAGATTCTTTGGAATCTTGTTTTTATGTTATATGTTGTATGTTTGTGATTGAAAAAAATTAATTTGAAAACACACACACACACACACACACACACACACACACTGACCACCAATGTGAATAGTTTAAAAGAGAACTAGGCAACTATCACTATTTTCTACCTCCACAGTTGGAGCCAATATGCCTTTGAATACCAGCTATTGGGAATTGCAAATGGAGTGAGTTTCTGTAGCATTAGGTACTGCTTCCTGGCTTCCCATCAGCATCTGGGGTTGGCCACTGTGAGAACAGGATGCTGAACCATTGGCCTGATCCAGCAGGCTGTTCTTATGTCATGTTCTAATGCAGGGAAGCAAGAGGCATGATCACTGTTCAGCGAAACGTCCCAGTCAGTCCAAAGCATTTGAGGAGGGCATGGATTAGGACTGATGAAGGTATGGACTCTAGAGAGGGGATGTGGTCCAGGGAGCCCTGAGAGCTGGGTGGAGAGAGGCTATATTTGGCCCATGGCCAGCAGTTCCCCACTACTGTGACTCCATTTAGGTTCTTTATTTTCACTGTTCCTCCTTCAACCCAGCCGCTTCTCAGTTATTCAGCCATTCCTTGCAAAATCCTGATCATTCGGACTCCTTAGGCAGCAATGAGGGAGAGGGAGAGAGAACATATGTCCAGATTTCCCCATGTTGCAGAAATCGCGAATGAAGGCAACATGGGATGACATGCGGGGATGAATAATTTTGTTCTCTGAATATTCTGAGCATGCTTGCTAGAGGCAGCTGCTAATACTGGCAACAGCAGCGCTAAGTTGTGCACAAAGTCCAATTATTTTATTTGGAAGGGAGGAACCATAGCAAGACTCTTAGACTGGCTGGGAAAAGTAAAAATGCCACATTTATTGGGCACAGTTGAGAAAATCAAAGAGCTCTCAGGAAAACGCTTTAATGCACTTGCCCGCACCTCAACACACCCATCCATTAAAACCTACATCAACACCCTCAGAGATGAATGTACGCTCTGCAGGATATAGTTGCTAGGGATAGCTGCTCTGACTGCTAGGTGGCCAATCCAAAAGTCCAGAGTGATGATGGAGAGGAGGAAGGGCTGGGGATGAGCATCAGACACATTACACTTGCTCCCAATCTTGCCCTAAAGGCTCTTGTGTGCCCCACAAGCTACCAGGGAACCTGTTTTCTCTCTCATTTGAGGATATCTCAAGGTTTTCCAAAGAAAATGCAGGTGGAAGACAACTGGAGGACATAGTTAAACCATGAAATCTGTTCCCACAAGAGGTAGTGATGGTCACCAGTTTGGAAGGCTTTAAAAGAGGATTAGACAACCTGGCCATATTTTTTTGCATGTGGAATGAGGAGAGGCCCCATCTTTACCTCAAACAGTGCTGTTTGCCCAGAGTCGTGAGGGCAAAAAGGCAGGTGGACTATCCAGTGCCAACACAACATCTCCCTTGGTCTCACACTGATGCCACGATCATTTTCGAAGTAAAAGAGATTGTAGAATCCCACCCGCCTCCCCATAAATGGGAAAAGAGGAAGCTGTTAGTTGACGCTAGGAGCAAAGAAAGCTTTCATATACAGTGGTACCTCGGGTTAAGTACTTAGTTCTTTCCGGAGGTCCGTTCTTAAGCTGAAACTGTTCTTAACCTGAAGCACCACTTTAGCTAATGGGGCCTTCTGCTGCTGCCATGCTGCCGGAGCACGATTTCTGTTCTCATCCTTAAACAAAGTTCTTAACCTGAAGCACTATTTATGGGTTAGCGGAGTCTGTAACCTGAAGCATATGTAACCTGAAGCGTATGTAACCTGAGGTACCACTGTATTGAGTCAGACCATTGGCCACATCTAGGCCAGTATTGTCTGCATTGACTGGCAGCGCCTGTCTAGGATTTCAGATAGTGGACGTTCACAGCTTCACTTGGAGATGCTGGGGGGGTCAACCCAGGACCTTGCCTATGCAAAGCAGATGCTCTACAGCCCTTCCCCAAATAACCTTCCCCACCGGAGGATGCTATTTTTTTGAGTGCATAATTTAAAGCTTAGGAAGAGGAGAGCTATTTTGCAATCTTTTCAAATTCCTGATGGGCAGCGCTGTCATTGCCAGTCAAGTAAAGTGGCATGGCTAAGCTGGAGTCGGTTTATGCTGAAACCCTCAGTCATCTCTCTCTCTGTGTTCTGTGATTGAAATTAACATGCAATCCTATACATGTCTACTGAGAAGAAAGCCCCAATGCTGTCAATGGGGCTTACTCTCAGGAAAGCGTGTATAGGATTTCAGCCCAAGAGAGCAAATATCAATGGAAATGGGAACAAGCAATTGGCAGACGGAGACTGGAGATATATTAAGTAATTATATCAATGTCAAAATGTTCAATAGCAGCAATCTGTTTAAAGGGAGGAAATGTTTCTTTAGATTACAGTACAGGTAATATTATACACAGAGCAGAGTTCAACAATATGTTTAAATTACAAATAAGCAGTGCTTTTCTTCTGGGGGGACGCAGGGGTACGCACACCCCTCAACATTTTGTGAATCTAAGTTTGGCCTCATTGAGGGGCACTATTTCAATATGAGTATGAAAATGAGAGTACCCCTAGACATATTTTTTTAATAGAAAAAAAGCACTGCAACTAAGTGATGGAGATGTGGAAATGCTGTGGCTGATTGTTCTGGTTTTTCCATTCCAGGTTTGTTATACACCCAATATAGTCATTTCAAAAGTAATTGGGAGTGTGCAGGTGTTTTCGGATGGGAGATTTTTGTTGTTGTTTAGTCATTTAGTCGTGTCTGACTGATGGCCGAAGAATTGGTGCTTTTGAATTATGGTGCTGGAGGAGACTCTTGAGAATCCCATGGACTGCAAGAAGATCAAACTTATCCATTCTGAAAGAAATCAGCCCTGAGTGCTCACTGGAAGGACAGATCGTGAAGCTGAGGCTCCAATACTTTGGCCACCTCATGAGAAGAGAAGACTCCCTGGAAAAGACCCTGATGTTGGGAAAGATGGAGGGCACAAGGAGAAGGGGATGACAGAGGACGAGATGGTTGGACAGTGTTCTTGAAGCTACTAACATGGGTTTGATCAAACTACAGGAGGCAGTGGAAGACAGGAGTGCCTGGTGTGCTCTGGTCCATGGGGTCACAAAGAGTCAGACATGACTAAATGACTAAACAACAACAAAAATCTCCCATCCAAAAAGCTAAGACATCACCTTGCCAAGAAAGGTCCATATAGTTAAAGCTATGGTTTTCCCAGTAGTGATGTATGGAAGTGAGAGCTGGACCATTAAGCTGGACCATGGGAGATTACTTTCTTCCAAAGGCTAGTGCAGTTCTTTTGTCTGTGGATGATTTCTCCTTCTCCTTCTGCAGGGTAGCTGGTGCCCATTAGGAATAGTAGGGTAGAAGTCTGAGATGCCAACAGTAAGTGGAGCCAGAAGTGAAGCTGAGACAATTGTCTCAGCTTCACTTCGAGACAATTAATTCTGGTTTTGTCCCCATCCTCCTCCTTGCTGAGTTCTGCAAAGTCAACACTGAGATGACGGAGAAGTCCATTCACCTTTTATCTGGTGTACGTCATCTGTGCTGGGGACAGCCCCAGCCAATCTGCGGCCAGAGTGGGTGTGGCTGTGAGCCATTTAATTTTGGAGCAGCCAGCCAGCTCCCTCTTCCTTGCAGGAAGGCATGCAGGTACGGGCCGGTGTAGGGTAAATGCTCCATTTACCCTAAAGAACCAGATGGTGGTCCACTGGCTCTGTCCCTTGCTGCCATCCCTTGCACCTCTTGCAATGGGCAGAGGCAGATTTAAGGGAGCACCACCGGTTCGGCCACCTTGGGCACAGAGCCTTAGGGATGTTGCTGGAGATGTCGCAACTATGATTAAGAACGGAGCGTGAGAGGTGGAGAGGCATCGAATTCTGGCATCACATAGGTGCCGCTGAAATTTGAGACCCCAAGATCTGCCACTGCGATGATGGTTAGATTGCAGTCTAAGTGGGGCTAAATTAGACTCATTACTTTTGCCTCCCAGGTCCATTATTCTGAACCTTGGGTAAGGAAGAGTGCCTATAATGGATGGCAACTGTCCAGAGAAATGCCTCCCAAGCTGCTACTGGTGGTGTTAGCAAGAAACCACTGTCTGCAGTGCCACAATCCAGGGAGGAATGCTGGATTTTTATTTTTATTTTTTGCAAAAAGTCACAGGCAGAACTTTTCAAGAGACAGAGTGGCAACTAAATAATGCAACACGCTCTGTGCTGTCCATGTTGATTCATCCTCTTTTATTTTTCAGTGTGCTTGACAAGTCTGCACGCTGACAAGGCGGACTCATTATTAATTTTTTTAAAAGATTCATATTTTATTTTTTTGCCTAAGGTGCCCCAATGTCTAAGATGGGTCCTGCTGGCACCTTGATCCTATGCATATTCATAGCTGGGAAGCAGTAGGTGTAAGTGCAGCATCACGCTGTGCTAGGCCAGTAGAATGAGTCTATCTTCCTAAATCGTGTGCCGTCTGCAACTCCACAGAAACACAGAAGGCAATTTTATACTGAGTCAGACCATTGGCCCATCTAGTGCAGCATTGTTAATGGGTCCTGCATCACCTCTCCCAAGCAGGACGCAGGATTCCATAACAATACGCTACTATACTGTATATGTACAGGTGTGAGTTTTTTTGGGGGAGGTGATAATTTAAATGGAAATACATCTCATCACTGCGTGGGAGACTGTGTCCAGGTAACCTGCCTGCTTGCCTAGAGCTACAGCCTTTGATCTCTATGTCTGTTGCGTAGGTTCTAGTGTCTTTGATCTCCTTTCTTATGCTTCATTGTCTTTCAACAGAACAACCATTCAGAGAGAAGACCATCCTCTGTAAAGTGGGACACATGACCCCTTCAGCTCAAGCATTGTCTAAAGCAGGAATAAGGAATCTGTGGCCTTGCTGGTATTGTTGGGACTACAACTCCCAACAGTCCCAGCTAGCATGATCAATGGTCAAGGTTGATGGGAGTTGTGGTCCAATGACAGATTGTGGTTTTGCTGTTGTTGCTTTGCTCACACCTTTATCCTAAGTGCATTTGGCTTTTGGATCAGTAGAGGGCAGGCCTATTTCAGGGTCAATGGAAATGTCAAACTGAGTTGAGACTTCAACTACTGTATATGCACTAGGGAAGGGAGAGGGAGGCTCCATCATCTTTGTTATGAGAATCAGGCACCACAAGTTTGTCCCTGTTTTCATCTATGAAATGGGATTATCATTTAGGGCACGATTAGTTTGGTGCTGGGGAGACAGAGCTGGTCGAAACTGTCTCCAGAGACAGCCAGATCACCGCTGGGATTCCCTAATGAGTTCAGAGAGTGCCTGCTCTCCAACACCCAGCCCTGGCAGCTCAAAGTACACCAAACAGGCAGTAGAAGGAAGCAGATATTGAAAAAGCTTCTGTAATAATATGGTATAATGGAAAGTAAGAGGGTGGGGGGAAAGCACACACCCAAGTGCACAGGCAAAAAAAAAGAGAGAGAAAGCTATCATCATCTGTACATCAAAGGCGATAACTGCTCTGCTGCATCTTTAATTTATTTGGTGCTGCTATATGTTGATAACTCGATGGTCTTAGTGCAGAATAAATTCCCTGCCTTGTGCTCTTTTCCCACTCTGAGCAGCGTATATTCAAAAGGGGCTTTCAAGACAAGACAGAACTGCATTGTGTGTGCTGGATGTTTGAATAACTGATTGCGGAATGTTTGCAAGTTTCTTGACTCCAGAAAATCTGCTGTTGCTGCAGTGCAGGGTCTATGGGTAGGGTGTGACAGTGTCAAGGCCGACAGCACTGGATGGTGGTGGTGGTGGGGTTGAACACTGGAAAGATGGATGAGATAAAAGACAAGACTCCGTCAGCTTTTGAAGTACACCAGGACTGGCTCCAGGCTTTGAGGCAGCTGGTGGTTGTGTTAGGACCCAACTTTGGGACCCGACTAAGGCCCCTTCTCCCAAACAACCACCAGACAAGTTGGTGGTGGCAGAGGATGTGGCAGCACCCAGGATGGGCAGGCAGATAGGAGGGCTGCAACAGCATCCCTTCTTTTAAAAAGGGCTTGCATGGGTGGTTGTGTTGTAGAGCAAGGTACCATCTGAGCTTCCAGGTCTGCCCAATATTTTCATTTTCATCAAAGTGCCTCTGGGTGCCATGGAGCACACTAGGGAAATGAAGAGGGAGCATGGGGCTGGAGCTGCAGAAGTGAACACTTCCCTGTGCAGTGCATCAACACAGCAAAATGATTTGAAGAAAGGGTGTTGCAGCAATGTTCCACTAGCTGGGTCACAACACTCCCTCTCCCAACTTAGTGAGCAGTACTGGGAAGTGGTCCTTTTTATGGTCTTCTCTTTTAGTCAAGCAACTGCACTCCATTGCGAATCTCCTACAGAAGCTCCGGGCACACAAGCAACCTTCATTTCCCCAGAGGCACCTGGAGAAAAGAAAAAAATGTGGGAATGTATAGGGTGGCAGGAGAGGATATATTCTTCCTAACTTGCGCTAGCAAGTTCCTTTACTTAGCAGAGTTTACATCCCCCTTTTTACATGCACAGCAGATAGCTGGCTGCAGGCTTGTGTGAGCCTCTCACTATTATACAATTCAGTCTGTCTTCATATTGAATTATACGTTCCTGGTAAGTTCCCTTGAATCCCTCTTAGAAGAATAAAGACGCCACAATCTTATTCAAAGTCAATAAAAGAAGTTTACTTACATCAGTTCACAGTTGGATCCCTGAAGGGAAGGAAGTGAAAAAGAGAGAGGTGTGCTGCGTGACTCATCCTTTTGTTACCTGGACAGGTTAGGTCACGCCCACCTTCTATCACATGCAAAAGGAAGGATGCTCCAGCCCAGGAGGAACAGGGAGTTTTGACTGGCTGGACCAAACATCCCCTTGCATGTCCACTCTAGGAAAACAAGGAATGTTGTATTTGACCGCTCCCAGCGGATTACATCCCATATAAAAAATGGTGCAGCTGGAGCATCATAGGAACACAGGAAGCTGGCATATTCTGACTCAGACTGTTGGTCCGTTTAGCTCAGTACTTCCTCAGTGAGTTTGCCTCATTGCAGAAAGCCTTGGAGGATCTTGTCGATGGGCCCTTAGCAGAAGCCCAGCTAGGTTGATCTTTGATGCCAACCCTGAACCCAATCTCATCAGGCAGCAAGCAGAGCCCAAGCCCCTGCGCTACTCACCTCTAAAAGTTTTGCATTCCTCTTCGAAGTTGACACACTCAAGATGTGCAGCTTCACCATGGCCCCAACACACCTTAAAGCCCCTGATGCTCAAGGTCTCATTTATAGCCAAATGAGAAAGGCAGGGGTGCAGGAAGCAGCCTTATACCGAGTCCGGCCATTGGTCCATCTAGCATTGTCCACACTGACTGGCAGCAGCTTCCCATGTTCTTATGTTCTTCATCACAACTCGTGCTACAGAGGTCTTCCGTCAGACTGCTGGCCTGGTGTTGGTGAGATTCCTCACTGAAAGGGAGACACCATCCTCCCTTGCCAATGTCGGCGGTGACTGAGACCTCACTTTCTCATCCTTGTGAGGTGCCCCCCTTCCATACCTAATGCTGATCATTCTCCCCCATTTTTTTTGTTATGAGATTTGCATTAAAATTAAAGGCTCGAGTTCTGGGCCAACTTTTTGTCATTCTTTTGGCTCTCTCTTGGAAGTCTCCCCCACACAGACGCTTCCTGTCTCTTTAACTCAAATTAATCTATCGCCCCAGTTTGTTTTTTTCCCTCTCTCCCCTCTACTTTCCCCTCTAATCTATTAAAAATTGTTTATTCCCTCCCCCCCTCCTTCCTCTCCCTTCCCACGTGCTGCAGCTGTTTCTCCTGCTGGCCCTGTGATACTGCAAAACAGCTTGGCTTCGCCTCCCTGATTGCATAATAGACGTGGCCTCTCTGCTGCTGCTCATCACATGGTCCTTACAAACCCCGCTAGCCAAAGGGGTTAAAGAAGGGTATTTTTATTTATTTTTTTAAAAAGCCAGTTTTGAAGCAGGAGACTGCTTAGAGCAATAGACTTCAGATTTGGGTCCCCAAAAGCACATCAAGCATTGCACCAGAGCAAGATAAGAAGAGCCTGCAGGATCAGGCCAGTGGCCCATCTAGTTCAGCATCATGTTCTCACTGTGGTTGACCAGATGCCTGTGGAAAAGCCCACAAACAGGATCCGAGCGCAAAAGCATTCTCCCCTCCTGCAGTTTTTAGGAACTGGCATTCATGAGCATTGCCGCTTCCAACTGTGGAGGCAGGACATGGCTAGCTTCATGACCAAGACAAGTGCTTTAAATGGCAAATTTAAATTTCAAATTCCCAATTGGAATTGGTTGATTCAAGGAATCAAAACAATCTATCATTTTTCTCAGGGAACATTTAAGACCCTGATTTTGGAATCTGTCAGAAGAAGAAGAAGAAGAAGAAGAAGGAGGAGGAGGAGGAGGAGGAGGAGGAGGAGGAGGAGGAGAAGAATTCATTTATTTCGAAACATTTTTTTCTACTGCTTTATTTTCAACATATCCAAAGTAGTGTACAATCATATAAAAAAAGGACAAAAGGAAATAAAACTAGTAAGATCATGTTAATTAGCAATTCCACTTTTTAAATAATGATTAGAAACCCTTTTGTCTCTCTGCAGAAATCAACACAGGGCTTACCTTTTTGCAGTTAAGTTGTTAGGGCACACTATACAATGGAAATCCTAAAGTTTGCAGTGTCAGGTAAGAAAAGGTAGAGATTAGTTCACAACAGCCATTACAGCAGAGTCGGAGAGCCTGTGGTCCTCTAGCTCAGGCACCCCCAAACTCGGCCCTCCAGATGTTTTGGGACTACAATTCCCATCATCCTTGACCACTGGTCCTGTTAGCTAGTGATGATGGGAGTTGCAGTGCCAAAACATCTGGAGGGCCATGTTTGGGGATGCCTGCTGTAACTGCTGCTGTTGGACTCCAACTCCCATTAGCCCCAGCCAGCATGGCTAATGGTCAAGCAACATATGGAGGTCCACAGGTTGCTCATCTGTGCATGAGAGACTGCCCATGAATGCAGCTGTCATCTTTAATTCAATTTTGAACAACAACTGTGATTTGTTGATTGAATGAGGTGTATCAGTGGTAAGATGAAATCAAGGCTGGGTTGGGGGGGAGAGAGTGGTCTGGAGAGAGTCCCAGGAACTGAATAGGCAGGGCAGGTGGGCTGCCTTTGGCTTATAGGTTACAGCTTCTTCACCACCTCACTAAAGTACAATTTAGCATCATGTCTGGACATAGCCATTGATACATGTCGTAATGAAACCCGAGATGGCGTTCTGACTGCTACCGTTAGTTATCAGAAGATGTTAATCTGCCATTTATCCAGATTTCAACAGTTGCATATAACAAATTACCTAGTCCACGTTTGAAAGCAAAGTCGCCTCTCTGTGTCACAGCTGTCAGGACTCAGCATTTATATGTATGGAAACATGAATCAGCAGACAAAGAAGGGACCGAGCCTCGATAGAAAAGTCTGCTTCCTTATTAAGGAGAGATGTCCTTAGGGCAACCTAGCTTTTCTTTTTGAAGTTTCTGAGTTAACAATGAACTAATTAATATGCAGCCATGACCAGCTGAAATCTTATTAACACAATTAGTCAATTCTCCGGGGATATTGGCACAGATGTCTGGCAGGGAGGCGGATAGTTCAAAAAGGACTTCTCTAAAACAGGTGTGAAGTTTTTCAATATTCATTTCAGGAACAAAAGGCAACCGAGAGTGTTGAGCTGAATCTTTGACCTTAAATATGTCTCGCTTTAAGAGGGTAACAGCATTAACATACAGACAGGTTCCCTATATAATAATGATTCCTATGAATGGTTTGCATTCAAATGACAGTCCTACTCACCTAAGTTCTGCTCAGAGGAAATGCACTGAAATTAATGGCCCCAAGTTAGTCATGCCCATTAGTTTCAATGAGTTTGCTCTGAGTAGAATTTAGCTGGATGCAACCCAATCATCATCATCATCATCATCATCATCATCATCATCATCATCATCTTATGAGAGTCTGGGTCCTTACATAGCCAGAACAACACTTTCCATGCACAGGAAGAAAGAGAGTCAGTGTGGTGTAGTGGTTGGAGAGACTAGGACCTGGTAGACCAGGAATCTAGTCCCCAACTGATCATGACGTTCACAGGATAACCTTGGGCCAGTCACTGCTTCTCAGCCTAACCTACTTCACAAGGTTGTTGTGAGGATACAATGGAGTGGGGAAGAGAACTAGGAGTACCACCTTGAAATCCTTGGAGGGAAGGTGGGAGAACAGTGTAATAATACAAATAATAATTGTTAAAAGTATCAGCAGAAGACCGGGATGACTCCAGGTTTGATGCAGCATGGAGAAGAATGTTCTTCTGTGGGCTCTCTCCCACATTAATGGCCCCTGGGCTTAAAAAAATAGAAGAACACGAGGAAAGCCTTGCTGGATCAAGCCAATGCCTACTAGTACAACATCCTGTTCTCACAGTGACCTATAGGAAGCCAGCAAACAGGACCTGAGGGCAACAGCAACTGTCTCCGCTTGTGATTCCCAGTCCCTCTGTCTCAGGCCTACATAGGCAGAGCCATCCATCACCCCCTGAATGGGTCTCCTACATTAGAACTCTTACCCAAATCCTTATTGTAGATCAGGGATAAGGAACACTTTTAAGCTCAGAGGCAGCGTTTCCTTCTGGGTAACATTCCAAGGACCACACACTAACGGTGGGTGGGGCCAGAGGCAAAAGTGGGTGGAGCAATGAATGCAAATGTCACAGTAGGCTAGTTTCTACATACACTCACACATGCCCCTCTCTATCCTCCCTCCAGACAAGTAAGAGGCATTGTCAGAATTCAAAGTCACATTCCAGCCAGGCAAAAACACTCAAGGAGTGTTGCCTGGGGAGAGTCCCAAGGGCCAGTTAGAGAGGATCAGGGGGCCACATTTGGCCTCTGGTCTGGACTTCTCCCATCTCTGCTATAAACGATTCTCTAGAGATTTTCTTTCTGGAAGCCTCCCTATCTCCGTCAGCTGTGAAGAAGCAACAAGACTTGCCCTAGATTTGCAGATTTCTCCTCTCCTCTTCCTGGAGCTCTCTGGACCCCACCATTGTCACCGGAGGCCTTCATTTCTACCCCGCTGAATGGAGGTGAGGCTTTCCAGGTGACCCCTGACATTCACCTAATTGCTCCCTCTCTTTGATTAGATGCACCACAAAGCTAGCAGAGGGATCAAATTAAATTTGAGTGGCGGCGGAGCAGCTTTAGTACATTGATTAGACTCGAAAATACCACATTTAAATATCTTAGCATTTATGGGGATTAGCAGAGAGGCAAAGAGTGTGGCTGGGGGAGAGGCAGGAGCAGGGAAAGAAAGCGATCCCTCGCCAGTCTCCCAGGGTGCACCCCAACCTTGCTAGAGGGGACTAGCCTTTCACCCATCTCCTTATGGCAGAGCTTTCCAAACTTTTCACATTGGTGACATGCATTTTAAACACGCATCATTTTGTAACACAGTAATTCAGTTTTACTAGTGAACCAGAGGTTAAACTAACCCCTTTCCAGCCCTGGAAGGAGCACGGGGAGCATTCACACGACACACCTACACACTGCAGCCGATGACACACTAATGTGTCGCGACACACAGTTTCAAAAGCTCTGCCTTGTGGCATATACAGTCATACCTCAGAAGACAAACGTATTGTGACTGAACGTTTTGGCTCCCCGGAAGTGAGTGTTCTGGTTTGCAAACGTTCTTTGGAACCTGAACATCCAGCGTGGGTTCTGCGCCTTCCTATTGGCCACAAGAGCTTACTGCAGCCAATCGAAAGCAGTGCCTTGCAGGGGCATTCCAAGGGGGGGGGGGTTTGACAAAATGCCAACCCCCAATCGGCGGCACCCCGAGGCGCGTGCTGCTTGCCGCACACACCCTGGCTGTACGTCACGCCCCCTGGGACGAGCACCAATCTGGTTACTGGAGCAAGTTGCTTCGCCTCTGGTGCCTTGGTTTCCAAATGTTTTGGAAGTCAAACGTACGTCCAGAACGGATTCTGTTCTGCTTCTGAGGAATGACTCTACTAGGTAGGTGCTTCAGAGGGGAAATGAGAACCACCTCCTTATGAGCTGGCAGAGATTTATCTAGGGTGATGCTGTTATTTATGCCCATAAGCACTAACAGTGTTCTCCCCCCCAAGAGCACAGTGTCTCCTCCTCCTCACCCAGAACTACTTTAATCAATGGCCATCTGGTTGCACTGAAGGGAGAGGTGAGAGAGCAAGCACCCCTTCATTGCCTGAGCTGCCTCTTTATTCCTCCCTTCCCGTAACTTTATCTGAGAGCAGCCATTTCAGCCGGCTGCTTCGGAGGGAAAGGTGAACCATGTTGGTTGAGCCAGCTGTGATGTGGCTCTTCCCTTCCTAGAACTGTCTCTACTGCCAGATATACCTGCTGGCTGCTTCAGGCAGAGAGGTGAGGCAGCAAGCCCCTTGTCATTGGCTGAGCTGAAATCAGCTACTGTGCAGCTGCTCCTCTCCCAAGGGAACCAGGCGGCGCTGTGGCCTAAACCACTGAGCCTCTTGGGCTTGCCAACTGAAAGGTCAGCGGTTTGAATCCTCTCAGTGGTGGTGAGCTCCCATTGCTCTGTCCCAGCTCCTGCCAACCTAGCAGTTCGAAAGCACACCAGTGCGAGTATATAAATAGATACTGCTGCGGCAGGAAGGTAAACAGCGTTTCCATCACAGTGTCCCATTGCGCCAGAAGCAGTATAGTCATGCTGACCACATGACCCGGAAAGCTGTCTGTGGACAAACACCGGCTCCCTCAGCCTGAAAGTGAGATGAGCGCTGCAACCCCAGAGTCGCCTTTGACTGGATTTAACCGTCCAGGGGTCCTCCTGGAACCTGCAATGTCTAATCTGCCTGATCATTATATAACCTGATTATTTAACAATATGAAAGTGCTGGTGCCTGCAATATCTGAAACTCCTCTCTTCTCCCATTTCTCTTTTCCATTTGTATCAGGGCCCTTAGATCCTAATCCTTTCAAACTCTAAGGCAATTTGAGTGCTTTGGCAGAAAAAAAGCAGATTATTCAGTGGTGCAGCTAGGCAACTTTACACACAGGACTTAATGGTCTTATGCAGGGCTTAGATGGCAATGTGCATTACTTATTTCAACGTTGTAATAAGCCAGCTCTGCTGCATTTGTCTTCCCCACTGCTCATTCTGCTGAGAGGGACCCACGGCTTCTGCCCTGATGGTGCTTCTAAGCCAATCAATGTGACACAGAAGTAAGTTAAAAAAAACCCCAGAATATAGGAAGCTGCCTCATACTCATACTGAGTCAGGCCATTGGTCCACCTAGCTCAATACTGTCTGCACTGATCAGCAGTAGTTCCCCGGGATTGAACCTGGAATCTTTCGCATGCAAAGCTCTACCACAAATAACTCAACCAGCACCCTTACTATTGATAGTACAAATGAACAGAGAATGGAAAGCTTAGCATGAGGCTGTTTAGCCTATCAGGAAGAAGAGGGTAATGCTTGATAAAGACCTGAGTGTTATCAGATTCTTGCCAGGCAAAAGGAGGTACAACTTTGTTCAGCGCATAGGAGGCAACTTCTAGGAACCGAGGTCCCTTTGCTGCCCCCCAAGAAAATATTTGAGGGGGCTGCCCTCCCTCAAGTTGATGGGCATTGCCATTCAAACGGTGTGCATGTGCCATATGTCATGTGCTCTATTATGCGGGGTGAGGCTCACCTGGGCCCCCAATATCTTATTCAAGTTGGCACCCTTGGCTCAGAGAACATTTAAACTATGGAATTTGCTCCCACCAAATGAAGTGATGATTCCCAACTTGGACAGCTTTGAAAGAGGATTAGACAAATGCAAGGAGGATAAAGCTATCGGTGGTCACTTGCCAAGATGACTGTGTTCTACCTCCACTGTTGGAATCAGTATGATTCTGAATACCAGTTCCTGGGACTTGCAAGTGCTCTTGAACACAAATTCTACTCTTGGGTTTCTTATAGACATCTATTTGGCTACTCTGAGAACTGGGTGTTTGGCCTAATCCAGCAGGGCCCTTCATGCTTATTTATGAAAAGGGGAGAGGAAGAGGAGCTTGCCCGATACATTTTTCTGCATCAGGAAAAGGACCCCCAATCCATGTTCAGAAGCTCACTGAATGGGCAGTTGCAACTTGCTTCATCACTGTGGACAGGATAGCATCTTCCATTATTCCTGAAGGCAGCAGGCTGAGGTATAGATGCATGACAGGCCATGCAGAGTACAGAGCTTTGTCTTCCAACAAAGCAGATAGGAGAAACAACCAGGGAGCTGCTGGTACCCCCCTAACTCATATCTGCTGCCTGAGGTGGTTGCCTCACCCAGCCTAATAATAGGGCTGGCCCTGAAGAGGAGAAGTAGCAGAAGGTTCATTTGTATTTAGTGTGGGCTCTGTCAAGCATTAAATGGTTCATTGTTTGCATCCATGGAAAGAGAGTAAGGATCAGATTGTTCTTTGAAGATTTCTAAGAAAGAGGAATATTCAAGTTTCTTGACAGAGCCCATCAGTGGAAAATGAGAAGCAGAAAATACATTGGGACGTCACAATAATTACAAATAGGCCAGCAATCCATAATTGACTTGATATGGTGATTATGGAAAAAGATAGACAGAAACGCAATTATGGGTTGTGCGACACTTTTGTTGGTCATTTGGAAAATGAATGCTCTTTTTGCACAGAAAGGGAAGCCGGATGTGTGTGCCACAATAATAATAATAATAATAATAATAATAATAATAATAATAATAATAA
>JAXCMG010000016.1:5093109-5113003 GCA_034642415.1 Podarcis siculus
AATAATAATAATAATAATAATAATAATAATAATAATAATAATAATAATAATAATAATAATTTTATTATTTATACCCCACCCATCTGGCTAGGTTTCTGAAATGCCCCAGGTCCCATTTTCTGCCTGAGATTTTGGAGTTCCAAATTCTTGTTTCCAAAATGAAGCCAGTGAACAGGGAATTTCCCATGGCTCTGGTCTTATTTCCAAATTATTATACAGAGCACAGTGAACGTGGAATTCACTGCAGCTTTTAGTTCCTACCTGAAGATTCCAGGGATCAATCTTTGGACCTTTTTCATGTAAAGCAGGTGTTCTCCCATTGAGCTAGGGCCTTAGCAAGCTCTCTTCTACCCGGTCACACTCTTTGACCATCTAGCAAACTATCATCTACTCAGCTGCTGTTGGTACCACTTGGACTGGTGGTTCAGAAAGCCGAGAGTCCATCAATAGGTGGAATGAGAGCCAATGACAAGCAGAGCCAAGTAATGCTAGTTTGTTCCCTATCCTACGATGACAGCAGTGAGGCAAAGGAGAAGGAAGCTGATAGCCTGGACTGGATATATTGGTTGCATTCATATATTTCAACAATTCATGTGGCATTTAATTGCGATCGTCTCTAAGCAGTGCACAAGCAACTCAATACAATGAAAATTAAGATCAATTAAAATTATAATAGGTCAGCCTCCACTGTATCTATTCTGACTGATGGTGGCTTTTTGGGGGGAGAGCTCTTCCCCTGTATGTCATCTGCTCCTTGATCCTGCATTGAAATGCCAGGGATTGAACCTGGAATGACTGCATGCTCTGGATCATGGTGTTCTAGTCCCATCATAAGAACATAAGAAAAGTCTTCTGGATCAGGCCAGTGGCCCATCTAGTCCAGCATCTTGTTTTCACAGTGGGCAGCCAGATGCCTGTGGGAGACCCACAAACAGGATCTGAGGACAAAAGCCCTCTTTCCCCCCCACGTGGCTTCCAGTAACTGGTATTCAGAATCGTGACTGCGGAGGCAGAGCAGCAATGTGGTTTGGAGAGAGGGAGGGAGGAAAGAGACGCCCATCTTGTTTATGCAGAGATGAAATAGTAAGGATGCTGTTGTAGATGAGTGCTTTCTTGTTGTTCTTAGACCATGCCATCAGGAGAAGATGAGATCACGTCTTGGGCTTCGCCTCCGAGGGCAGGAGTTCCAACTGTAGGACCTGCCATCTCTGCGAAAGAACAAAATGGACCCATGGGAGAATTCCTTTTCTGCTTCTTTTCCGACGAACCTCTCCAGGGGGACCCCCAAAAGACTTTGACGTGCTTTGATGAAAATCCAGGCACATTCCCCCTAGACTAACTTTCTCAGCCCATTCCTGACACCATAACCTTTTCAGGCTGCTAGGCAAGGGCACTTTGCTGCAGCATCTCACTGTGATTTGAAGACATGCAAATAGTGGGGAAAGCTAACTGTGGCTCAGCTCCGGGGAGGAAATCGGAATGTGAATGAGGGTCTATAAATGGAACTGAAGGGCACCAGTGTGGCGCACCCTGGGGTCTTCAAAGTGTTCTTACCCCTCTGTTGCCTCCCCAGGGGCTTGCTGTATAAACCAGTTCAAATGGCCTTTGGGTTGCTTTACTGCTCAAACTAATTCTACCCTAAAATATCTGTATGAAATGCTGTCACATTTAAATCCCACCTTTCCTTCCGTGGAGCTGAAGGTGGCATACATGATTCTCTCCCTCTCCATTTTTATCTAAGGCAGCTTAGGCTGAAAGACCCAAGATCACCCAGAAAACTTCATGACTGAATGGGGATTTGAACCCTGGTCTCCCAGGTCATATTTCAATACTTTAACCATTACACCACACTGGTTCTCACTACACCACAACTCATATCCCCACAAAATTTGTAGCTGCCATCACCTACTGCAGAGGTGGGGAACATTTGACCCTGTGGGTGTTGCCGAACAAAATCTCCCATATTGGCCATGATAGTTGGAGCTGATGGGAGTGGGAGTCTAACAACGTCCAGAGGGGCGTGTGTTCCTTCATCCCCAAACTACTGAAATAACAGAGCAGTAGGGCCCTATAGTGTTTTGGGTGTGTGTGTGTGTGTGTGTGTGTGTGAGAAGAGATCTGACTGGCGTATGGAGTCACCACTATCAGCTCCCAGTGTCTGCCCAGTCAATGCCCTAAAAGCAGGGGTGTGGAATCTTTTTCAACCTAAGGGCCACATTTCTCCAGAGCGAACTTTCCAAGGGGCCACAGGCAAAGGTGGTCAGAATAATGGATGCCAGTCTGATCTTTGCTCCAGTAGGATACATTCCAACCTCATAGAAGTCATCTTTAAAACCAACAACAAGTGTGATCACAGTTCAGTGAAACACTCCTCCAGGGGAAAACACTCATGAAAGGTATAGAGTGAGATTGTTGAGGGGTGTGGCCTGGGAAGAGCTTTGAGGACTAGGCAGAGAGGCCAAGTGAGCCTTAAATGACATCTAAACTCAGAAACATTCCCTGGCCAGCAGAATAAGAATGTACCCATTTATATTTTTCTTCTTAAAACCTGCGCAAGATCTGGGGGTGGGAGCAATTCGCCAAGGACTCAAGCTGATGTCTTTCTCATCAGTTGCTGCTATGGTTGGGGAAGAAATTTGATTCAGTTTTCATGCGAAGGTGGATCAACCTAATTCGTGCTTCATGAAACCAAAACACAATCCTTTGAAATTTTCACTGCTCTGAATTTTGTAATGCAGTTCACCAACCAGATCATGTGTACAAACCTTCACCTGGGATAAGTATAAAAATGCACATATTAGTGAAAACAGCTTGCAAAAATACGTTATGTTGGGGGAAATTGCATGCAAAAATGTGCCCTTTAGGGAAAACGGTACACAAAGTTGTATATGTTAGGAGGAATTCATCCTGAAATGCTGATGAATTTTCACGAGAGCTTATTTTATTAAAAAAAAAACAAGAAGGGGAGCCAGTGTGGTGTAGTGGTTAAGAGCGGTGGACTCGTAATCTGGTGAACTGGGTTCGCGTCTCCGCTCCTCCACATGCAGCTGCTGGGTGACCTTGGTCTAGTCACACTTCTTTGAAGTCTCTCTGCCTCACACACCTCACAGAGTGTTTGTTGTGGGGGAGAAAGGGAAAGGAGAATGTTAGCCGCTTTGAGACTCCTTTGGGTAGTGATAAAGCAGGATATCAAATCCAAACAACTCCTCCTCCTCCTCCTCCTCTTCCTGATGTGGATTTTCACTCACTCCTTTTTCCCTGGCATGAGGGCTGCCATTTTCTGGTTACCCTCAGGTACAAAAATATCTGGGGCTGGTCCTAGTTACTGGGCACAACATACGCTCACTGCCACGCACCCTGTGGATATGTGAAGAGGAGAGTCAGAGGGGGAGGGTAGATGAAAAACACGCACCAGTGCCAATGGGAAACTGGAATCTACATAGCACAAGGATGAGCGAGGGCCAACTCACGCAACCATCTGGTAGCTGCCGGAAAAGCTTGCCCATGCTGGATCCCGGCCCAAGAGGAGCCAATCAACCATACACAGGATTCAGCTTCCTCCCCCAACCCAACTCTTTTTATTTTGGCAAGCCACTGCAAATGCTCAGAGAGAAACATTTTGGGTGGCATGCTCGACGTTTGGCATTTACACAGCGTTTTTGGAGTGTTCAAAGTGCTTAGAGTCTTCTCTCTGCTTTAAATATTTCCAAAGGGGGAGGCTGTGTTAGTCTCTTACAGCGAGAAAAAACAACAATCAAAGGTGCCTTTGAAGTCTAACAAGTGTATTGTGGCAGGAGTAGGGAGCTTTCAACCCTCCAGGTGTTGCTGAACTACAACCCCCATCATCCCTGGCCATTGGCCATGCTTGCTGGGGCTGATGGGAGTCGTGGTTCATCAACACCCGAAGGCCAAACCATCCCCACACCTGTAATATGGCGCCACTTACTGTAGGCTGCGTTCACACTATACCTTTAAAGCAATTTTTCCTAAACTGGTCAGTACTGCCCCCTGGAGGGCAGTGGGATTACCAAGAGGCCAGGGGGCAGCTGTGGGACAGTGGAAGTGTAAAGATATCACCAGATCATCAAGTTAAATTTTGTTGAATTAATTAAACTAGTTTTAATTGGATTTTTTTGGGGGGGGGTGCAATTGTTACTGTTTTGACTTTTGTTGTGCTATTATCTTCCTTAGTCAATCATGCAAACTGCTATTCTGAATGATGCTTTTTATAGGATAGGGTCTAGGGGACTGGGGATGAGTTTATGCAACCAAGTAGGTAGGGGCCCAAAAAAGTTTGACATCTTAGATGATGCTGGGTGGGTTCTGGTAATCAGGGGCCTTGACAGAAGCCCACCTTCACTGTAAGACAGGAGGCATGAACTCAGAGTAGATCCAGTGATCCAGCAGTCTCTTCTTATGATCTTGTGGATCATAAGTGCCTACTGAAGGAAGGCTCAATAAACACACAAAACGTAACCGGCTGTACTTTTGAATAAATAAGGTATACTATTCATTGTATCGATTTGTAGATTTCAGCAGAAGTCTCATAAAGTTCAACGAAGAAAGCAGAAGACCCAGTGGATCAGTTCATTCTCTAATCAGTTCATGCATAAGGTCCATACATGTATAAGTATCTTTTCCACCTGTCTGTTCAAAGAGTCCAATAACCCACATGAAGGGTTGTTACAGTTCCATAGAATCCTTTCACAGAGTCTCAGACAAGGATTTCCAGAATATTAGCCTTGTTTCACTATCCTAGGCTTCATCAGTAGAACAAGCTCGTATTTAATATTACAGGATAGTGGATCTTATAGCATAGTAGTGGTTGCATTAAGCAGTGACCATTACAAAGCAGGATTATATGGACAAGCACAAAATTGGTTTGAGTAACAGGAAGGCAGCATTAAAGAACAGAAGAACGGAAGAAGATACCTGTGTCTACAACAGGTCAATGGTGCCTTCTAGACCAGCAGCCTGTTCTCTCAGTGGCCAACCAGATGCCTGTGGGAAACTCACAAGCAGGATTCAAGCACAGTAGCACCTTCCCCTTCTCTGGTTTCCAGCAAATTCGGAAGCATTACTGTCTCTGATCATGGAGACAGAACATTGTTATCATGGCTGGCAGCCATCAATAGCCCTTTCCTACATCCATTGCTCCACCCACTTTTCCCTTTAGCCCCACCCACCACTGGCATGTGGCCTTCACAAGGTTTCTCAGAAGGGAATGTGGCCCTTGGGCTGGAAAACACCCTCAACCGCTGCCTATATCTCCATAGGAAAATGCAGCGAGAGGCAAACGTCTGTTTCAGAGCATTCAAAAAACACTTTATGGTTTCCCCCTTTGCAAGCTGTCAATGGAAGCAGCATGTGCGCTGCTTGAGAGTCTGGAAGAGAGCATTGCTGGAGGAAAACATGCAGAAGGCAGAGGGGTGAGGCTGCACACCTTTCTCGGGAGCACAGTCCTGGTAGGAATTCCCAAACTGGCTTTGCGTCCCCCCTTACTTTCCCCCAGGGAAGAGGTCCGGGACCTGCGTTGAGAAAGCCTGCAGGAGAGATCGGCAGAGATTTCAGGGAGCGAGCGGAGAGCTGTCTGGGCGGGAGTAGGGACGGGGCGGGGAAGGAGTGGATGGGCAGACAGCAGAGTGGATTTCTGCTTGAGTGGTTATTATACCGTCGATTTGAAGAGACAGATGACGGCAGTGGCAGAGGAGGCAATAATTGAAAGCACCATGAAACATTAATGAATGCCCAGGGACTGGATCAGGAGTTGTTAAAGCTCACTTCTCTCAAGCCGTCTCTCTCCCGCTCTCTCTCTTTTTAAAGTCAAAATTGCTCCACTGCCCTCTAGGCAAGGAAAATCTCTCTCTCCTCCCCCACCCGCTTTTTTTAAAGGCACAGGAGACTTGGGAAAGAGCCCTAGTTCAGCAGGTGATGACTATCTTAGTCATGGACCATTTCCAACACAGGTACCTAGCCATCACCTGGTCATACAGGAAGATGTAGCTCAAACCCCAGCTATGCTGCCTTGAAAATGCTTCATGCAGGTTTTCCTTACTTCCATCCTTTTGCATCATCATCATCATCAACAACAACAACACACATCAAAGAGAGAAATTAAATGATACCAAAGGATTTGTCATCCAAGGATGGAGAACTCGTGGAGAACTCCAGATGTTGTTGGACTCCATCAGCCATCCTGGTCATTGGTAAGAGATGATAGGAATCAGGAGTCTAACAACTTCTTAGAGGTCCACAGGTTTGGTGTAGTGGTTAGAGCATCAGACTAGGATGTGGGAGACCAGGGTTCTAATCCCCACTTGGCCATGAAGATCACTGGGTGACCTCGGCCCAGTCACAGTCTCTCGGGGAATTCTACCTCACAGAGTTGCTGTGGGAATTAAATGAGGAGGGGAGAGGACCGTGCAAGCCACATTGAACTCCTTGGAGAAAAAGGTGGGATATAAATGTAAGAAATAAAAATAAGTGAATAAAATAGCTTGTTCTGCTCCGCAAGAGCCATCCTTAGGTGTTTTCACACCTGAAATAGAAAAGGGGTAAAATGGTATCTCCTCTCCTTTTTAAGAGTTACAAAAGCAGAGAAAATGAGGGTTTAGAGTCTCCTATCTGGAATTTTCTGACTCAGAAAAAGAATTGCTTCCTTTCACTTCAGAATAGAGGTGGGCAGTGGCGTAGCGTGGGTTGTCAGCACCGGGGCAAGGCAAGTAATTTGCGCCCCCTAACCCATGGATTTGCGCCCCCTAACCTGTGGATTTGCGCCCCCTAACCCATAGATTTGCCCTAACCCCAGATGTTGCGCCTGGTGCGGCCGGCCCCCCCTGCACCCCCCATGCTACGCCACTGGGGGGGGGGGAGGAATTAGTTCATTTATGTGGCCAGATCTCATTCTCACTTCCTAGAACCAATATGCAAATTGACACATAGCTGTTCTTCAAGATTCACATTTCTCTCTATGAAATTCTTCAGCTGAAAAGGCATCTACTAGGGGAAAAGGTGCAGAAACATGCATGATTTTAGGGATCATTTGCATCCTAAGAGGATCCAGACCAACATTGTCCAAAGTGTTGCTTGATGCTTTCATTAATATCAGTCTATATATTCCTGTGCTTGTAATTTGTTTTAATTGTCTTTCATGCTGAATTTCAAATAGTTGTAACGCACCCTGGGATATGCTGGTGAAGGGCAGCCAGTACATTTGCTGTTATTTAGGCAAAAAAATGCACACAGAAATGCATATATTGGGAAACATGCATACTAAATGCGGATGGAATCTTATGATGACTTAAAAAAGACCAGTTGATGCAAAAAGGGAAGTGAACTGAACTGAAAACTGGAAGAATGAGAAAGTGAAATGGACAGACTCAACCATCCTTGCGGTTGGCTCTGTTGGATCATAAGAAGAGCCCTGATGGGTGAGAGTATTTTAGATGTCCAGCCCAGCATCCCTGCTTCCCTGGGGGCAGGACCAGATTTAGGTTTGATGAGGCCCTAAACTATTGAAGGTAATGGGGCTCTTTATATGTCCAGCAGTCCTTTGTCAACAACAAATGGTCACTGTTTTTTGTGTTGAATATATGCTATATGGTAATTTATGGACCTAATAGGTATCTAAAGCCATTTGCATGTGCTGCCATGCAACCAGTCCATGCAGAATGTAGGCATCCTATATATAGAAATGAGCAAACCAGTGATATTTTAGGGAGCAGGCTAGCAGGCGGGCCCATTACTTATATCATTGGAGCCTAAAGGTAAAGGTAAAGGGACCCCTGACCATTAGGTCCAGTCGTGGCCGACTCTGGGGTTGCGACGCTCATCTCGCTTTATTGGCCGAGGGAGCCGGCGTACAGCCACCATGACTAAGCCACTTCTGGCGAAACAGAGCAGCACACGGAAACATCATTTACCTTCCCGCCAGACCAGTACCTATTTATCTACTTGCATAAATCTATCTATTTATCTATGTGCTTTCAAACTCAACACAAAACACTGTTGCTGTATGTAGGCTTTATTTTATTTGTTTTTTATCTTATATTTTGGAAATGTACATCTAGTGTTTTTTTCTTTATTTTTTTTTAGGCCCCCTGAGAGAGTGAGGCCCTAAGCTATAGCTTCGTTAGCTTATATGTAAATCCGGCACTGCCGGGGGGGGGGGTACTCACATACTGCTTCTGTGAAGCCTACAAGTTGGTCATAGGAGCAAAGCTCTTTTCTACCACTGCTCCCCAGAAAGTCGTATTCACTGACACATGTCTCTAAGCATGGAGGTCCTAGTAAGCCGTTGTGGTAGGGTTGCCATATTTTAAGAGGTAAAAATCTCCCCAAAAGTTGCTGCATTCACCCCCAAAAGGCAAAGAGTAATACTCAAAGACGCTCAAGTTCCCCCCAAGGCGCTAATTCTGTCATTGGAATCCTGGACATGTCCAAGATATTCCAGATGCATGGCAACCCTACATTGTAGCTAATGATAGCCTTATCCTCCATGCATTTGTCTAGTCTCAGCTAGGGACTATCAACACATCTTCAGACGTCATTAGCAGCCTTCTCCTGAGCTCCTTGTCTATTTTTTAAAAAAATATTTTTCTTAATGTTGGAGGATAGAGCTGTGTGTGTCAGCAGCTTGTCCTGCATTCCTTAAGCTATGTGGTAAAGGTAAAGGTAAAGGGACCCCTGACTATTAGGTCCAGTCGCGGACGACTCTGGGGTTGCGGCACTCATCTCACTTTACTGGCCAAGGGAGCTTCCAGGTCATGTAGCCAGCATGACTAAGCTGCTTCTGGCAAACCAGAGCAGTGCACGGAAACACCATTTACCTTCCCTCCAGACCGGTTCCTATTTATCTACTTGCACTTTGACGTGCTTTCGAACTGCTAGGTTGGCAGGAGCAGGGACTGAGCAATGGGAGCTCACCCCGTCGTGGGGATTCGAACCGCCAACATTCTGATTGGCAAGCCCTAGGCTCTGTGGTTTAGACCACAACGCCACCTGCGAAGCCATGTTGTAAAGAGCAGATAAATGAAGGCAGAGACTGATGTGTCAGTGGTGCAGCATGAGGTGTGTGCTTTTTAATTGTAGGCTGTGGCAATGGGTTTGCACACACATATATGCAGGCATGTCCCTTTCCTCAAAACACAGGTACAAAGGAAGTGGCCTTATGCAGAGACATTTCATTGGTCTATCTAGCATGGTAGGGTCTACTCTGACTGCAATGGCTTTCCAGGGTTTCAGACAGGGGCACTCTCAGCCTTACCTGGCTTGAACCTGGGACCTTCTACATGAAAAACATACATGCCACAGCCCTTGCCCAAGTTTCATGTGAAATTAAATCACATGAGGTCAAAACCTAGAAATTAAGACATCTTTCCCTCACCACCCTCCATCAGAGCTGGGCTGTGGACAGCAGGTTGACATGAGTCAGGAATCAGGAAATTTAATAATTAATAAGAATCTGTATGTCACAACAGCTGTGAGAATATTGTTAGTGAAGAATTGGAAGAAACAAGATTCACCAACTATCGAAGAATGGCAGATGAAGATGCTGGAGTATATGGAACTTGCCGAACTGACCGGGAGACTCCGAGACCAGAGAGAAGAGACGGTGGAAGAAGACTGGAAGAAGTTTAAGGAATATTTGAAAAAATATGTTAATATATAAACCTTAGAATAGCTTTGGAAGTGGATAAGTGGTTAGAAGTAGAAGATAGGGTATTTTAAAATAGTATTATTTGGAAGTGATAAAATGTGAAGTTATTTTAAGTGTGATTAAAAAAAAGATGGTTAGAAATTATGATATATGTAAACTGCTAAAGATGAAGTAAAATGAAAATCAGATAGGTGGGACTTGGGGAAGCCCACTTAACAATGTTTAGAAAAATAAGGATGTGAAAAGAATTTGTTTGTATTGTTTGTCTTTTCTGTTTGTGTTTATTATTTGTGTTATAAAATGAATATTTTTTTTTTGAAAAAATAATTAATAAGAATAAGAATCGTTTTTTTTTAAAAAAAACAAAACAAAAACAAAAAACAAAAACAAAGAAAGAAATATTCTGAGCATAAGCAGTTTTGCATTTTAAAACTCATATAAAAGCACAGTGCCCTCCCAGCGACAGGAGCAAAATGGAATGTTTCAGTTGCCCTGATGCTAAATGCATCTACTTGGAAATAGGTGTCTTTCTGTCATAGAAAAGGGATAATTTTTTAAAAAGAATAAAATAAGCACCTGTAAGCATCATGTTGTCACAGAAAAGGAATATATATATATATATATTCTGAAGTAAAACTAATAAAATGAGCATCTGTTGCCAAGGGAATGCCCAGCTGGTTGCCCCTTGTGATGACAAGTGTCCACCCTGGTGGACTTCCTGGCATGCCCATGCTAGCTACTTCTTCCATCACTGGAGGAGATTCTGGGCTGCAGACCTCCGGGCTGAAATGTAAGATACACTAGAGTTCAGGTATACTTTGTTGCTCAAGCAAGGCTCAGCTGGAAAAGGAAGCCTTTCAGACTTCTCCCAGAAAGACCCAGCTCCACACCCCCATTTGAGATTAAGCTCTTGCAAGAACGTGGCTATTGGTGGACATTCTTGGAGACCTCTTGCAGGTTGTGCTTTGGATTGTAAGGCTCTGGGTTGTTGACAATCAATTTGATCCACTCTCCAAGGACACCCAGTTCTCCAAGTGTATCTCTTCATTCCAGAGTATGTTCCGCTTAGAGGCGCTGTTATCTCCTTACAAGGTTGAAAGGTGCGTGATTGGGGGGAAGTTGCTACCATTTCATTCCTGTGTCAGCCCCCGGATCTACAACAGCAGCAGAACATGGGCTTAGCGGCCGTCAAATATTTACCTAGAGCAATTTAGGCTGCAAAGCAGTAAATCTTCCAAAAGGATTTCATCCCTCTCAGTGATGACAGGCCTCGAGTGTACTCGAGCCCGATGCACAGAGCAGGTCTTTGCATTAAAATAGTCTTCACTCCTCTATTATTCATCAGAATGGCTGTCCGGTTACATTTCTTGCCATTGCTGCTTGCAGACTAAGCTGGAGCGAGTCTCTTAGCCGTCTCCCAAGTGTGCAATTTGATTGCTCAGCACAGATTTTTTTGGTGAGAGGGCAAGATGGTGGTAGGTGGTTGAGACTAAGTTCTAAGGTGGTTTGCAGGAGTGGTCTATGGGGCAGCATCGTCTATGGGACACCCCTACTCGCCTGGCTCCTGAACACAGCATATTGTTGGTGTTTACCAGAGGGAGAAGGATGGGGGAGGGGGGAGAGAGGAGAGTTCAGCATTATGTAGCAATGTGATGGCAAGAGCTTTCAATGGGCTCTGCTACACCACAAAGCACTGAGTTTGCTGCTTACCCCTTTCCCATCCAATAAGCTCTACTGTGCTGGTCCCGGGGGGAAGGTTACCGCTGGCGTAGTCAAAGTCTGGTCCTGGGTCACTGGTCTGGAAACAGTTCACAAGGAGCGAGGCGAGGTCCGAAGCAGGAAGCCGGGCGGGGACAGGAACACTGGAAGATCAGGTCTGGGTCTGGGCAAGAGCAGGTACTCAACGACGTTGCTCCTGCAACCTGGGACCGGGCTGACTGGCCTTTATCTTCTCTGAGGCCAGGGGCGGTCCCGGCCCCCAGGAGACCTGCCTCTCCTGGCCTTAAGGCAAGCACTCCTCCTGGGAGAAACCAGTTCCCTTTGCCTCTCTGCCCTGAGCCTCTGCAGTTCAGGAGAGGCTGAAGGGTTACTGGACCCAGGGGGAGACTCACCTGTAGGCAGTGAGTCCTCAACCACCTCCGGAGCCAGAGTGGATTCACCTGGTGCCTGCTCCTGAGGATCCGGCACAGGTGCAGGCGCTTCAGAATCAAGGCCCTGCCCCAGTTCAGCCGGCCCTGGAGGCGGGGACTCCTGTGCAGGCTGGGATTCCTCCGGTTCAGCCTCTGAATCGGATCCCCAGGCCATCACATCTACCAATCTGCTGTGTTAGGAAGATGCCCCATCTGCCCCACAACATCTACATCCTTCCCTTCCACCTACTCAGTGCAAGTAATTTGTAACTAAGTACAGTCGTACCTTGGATCCCAAACACCTTGGTACTCATACGTTTTGGGTCCCAAACGCCGCAAACCTGGAAGTAAGTGTTCTGGTTTTCAAACGTTCTTTGGAACGGGAACGTCCAACATGGCTTCCATGGTTTCTGAGGCTTCCAAGGCTTCCGATTGGCTGCAGGAAGTTCCTGCAGCTAATCGGAAACCGTGCCTTAGTTTTCGAACGTTTTCAGAAGTTGAAAGGACTTCTGGAATGGATTACGTTTGAGAACCAAGGCCAGAATGTAATACTGCCTGAGTTTCCCTCCACCCCTCCCCTTATCCCTCCCCATCTCTTTTCCAGTGTGGTATAGTGGTTAAGAGTGGTGGACTCGTAATCTGGTGAACCGGGTTCGCTTCCCTGCTCCTCCACATGCAGCTGCTG
Organism: Podarcis siculus; assembly: GCA_034642415.1. NCBI lineage: Eukaryota > Metazoa > Chordata > Lepidosauria > Squamata > Lacertidae > Podarcis > Podarcis siculus. Next base: position 5,105,582 of record JAXCMG010000016.1, read on the forward strand.
GGTGACCTTGGGCCAGTCACGCTTCTCTGAAGTCTCTCAGCCCCACTCACCTCACAGAGTGTTTGTTGTGGCGGAGGAAGGGAAAGGAGAATGTTAGCCGCTTTGAGACTCCTTCGGGTAGTGATAAAGTGGGATATCAAATCCAAACTCTTCTTCTTCTTCTTCCTTTTGTGTTGCATTTCATATTGCACACCTGGCTGCCTTATCATTGGCATTGATTTATTTATTTTTTTAGCAGAAAAGTGGAATGAAAATACATGGCCTAATAAATGAATAAATAACACTGGAGCACCTGCCATTTGCCCAGGAGGTAGGGAGAAGCTATCTGATACATCCCAACAATGGGCTATGATTTGGAATTCAGATGTGGAAAAGCTTTTCTGCTGGGCTCTTGGGCACAAATTAAAACCAGCATCAAGTAGAAATGGAGAGGAAATTTGATTCAGTTTGCGTTTGAAGGCAAACCTACCTAATTCACACCTAGTAAAACAAGATGCAAACTGCAACACAACCATCTTTTGAAATTTACACTGGCCTGAATTTTGCAATAGTTTCCAGCCAAGTAATGTGTACATGAATGCATGTACTAAGGGGTAAAATGCACATAAACATGTATCTATTAGTGAAAATAGGGGAAGTTGCTCTGCAAAAATGTATATATTAGGCAAAATGGTACACAAAGATATGTATATTTGCACTAAAAAGCTGATGAATTTTCATGAGGATTTTTTTAAAAAAAACCCACAAAAATCTCAAACTGATGTGGAAATGTGAAGTGAATTTAACATTGAAAATTGGAAAACTAGAAAAATGGAAATTGACAGATTCACCCTAGAGATGAAAGGACCTGTCAATTTCAGTTCTCTCATTTTCTCATTTTCCCAGTTTTAAATTCAGTTCGCCACATTTTGCAGCAATTTGCAATCAATCTTCTTTTAGAAATGAAAAGTCATCAACAATTTGATTTGGGTTTCTCCAGATATGTGCATTTTATATGCAGCTTTGACTAATGTACACATTTTGCGAGCACTTTGTATGTTACTTTCTCTAATATCTTTGTCTTCATGTAGTTTCCCCTAACATATGCCTTTTTGAAAAGTGTGTTCAGTTGGAGAACTACATCACAAAATTTGGATGAGTTAATTGAATGAGTACCAAACTGAATTCATCCTTCATCTTTACCCATTCTTACTCGTAAAAATGACACAAAATGACTTACAAACACAATAGAAATGCAAAAGCCAATAACAGTAATCACTATAAATAAAAACCCTTAAAAAGTGCATCTATACGAATAAAACAAGGTCTAGCAGATCCTGCCCCACTTGTTGTTGTTGTCATTTGCTCATATTGTGAAGAAGAAAGACATCAGAGAATATTAGCTTTTTTTTCTTTACCCAAGCTCTCCTTGTGCTGCCAGATTCCTGGATTCTCAAGCCCCCTCCTCGCTCTCCTTTTTTTGTTTCCCCAGCAAAATAACCCCATGTTGTTCCCTTCAGTTAAGGAGACATTGCTTTGGCTCCTCTCCCTTCCCTTTTGCACTGTAATCCCAGCGCAACAGCCATTAAGCCCCTTTTAACTCCCCTTTACACTTCCTCTAGAGCCATTAACACATCGCCAGCAGTCCCCAAGACCATAAATGAAGACACTATAAGCACCCCGTAAGCTTCGTTAAAAATGCATTAGAGTTAACCCTGTTTGGGAAACAGCATTAGAGTCCCTAAAACAGCCTGGAAAGTGCATTCCATGTGTGTCCTTCTCTTAACCACTCTTAAGAGGAGTTCTTTTCTTTTTCTTTTTCTTAAAAAAACCCCTTTGCATTAAAACGCTGGGGTTAAAGCAGTGTGCATCAGCCTTACTTTCTGAGTGTAGCGTAGCATGATGTGTGATCCGAAGCCCTACTGATCACTTGTGGAGTGATATAGGGTGAGCCTGGATGTTTCTTTCAAATCCAGACTGTTCTTACCCTTTGGGATGTTGTTGTACAGGAAAGAGCAGGGCCGTCTTACCCATAGGCGCTAGGGGTGTGGAGCACCTGAGCGCCAGGCTCTCAGGGGCGCCAGGCCAAGAGTCCGGGGCCCAAGGGTTGAGTCCAGGGAAGAGCCTGCCCACCCGTCAGTCAGAGTGCCACAGCGGGCTCTTCTGCTGCTGGCAGTTCTGCTCCGTGAGTTCGGGGGTGACCGAGCCAGCGAGACGCTGAGGTGGCCGTCTGGCTCCGCCCCTGCATGCCTGGGACTGGGCAACCGGGGAGGGGGGCGCCGGGCGGATTTTCGCACCCCTGCACTGCATATGCTTAAGACAGCCCTGGGAATGAGGATGTGTTCTCTGTCCCATGGGGCATGCTGCTGGGGGGTGGGGCCCGATCTGAAAGTGGGATTGGCCACCCCATTTACCTCCCTCTTTTTGCCACTAACTCGCCCCCTCTCTTTCTCCATCTTCCTACCCATCCAGCAAACAGCAGAGAGAAGGACAACTCGTACTTGCCAGAGGTCAGAACTGGTTGAAAACCCTCCACCTCTGGAGGACCCAGTGTTTGTCACACTTAGGTCCCCAGCCATTGATGGACTACAACTCCTATCATCCCTAGCTAACAGGACCAGTGACCAAGGATGATGGGAGTTGTAGTCCAACAACAGCGGGGGACTCAAGGTTTAGAAATACTTACTTAATCTGTTTCAGTTCCCCCCTTCGACTTTCCTCTTCCTCAAGGCTGTCCTCTCACATGAAATCAGTCTGAGGGTTGCGTGGAGCACCTGAGTCACAGGCTCCCTTTACCTGTCCAGGTGTCTGAAACAGTAAGATGGTGCTGGAATCAAGTCTATTTTCCTAAGTTGCAAGAAAGAAGTGACATGATAGAGGTTTATCAAATTATACATAGCATGGAGAAAGTGGATAGAAGTCCACTCAACTTTTACCCATCCTTTTTTCATGCTTTGCTCTGATATAACCTTTCTATGTACAATTGTCAGTCGCCCTATTGTTGGGGCCAGGTAGACATTTTTTCCACTTGGCAAACTGGCACCTGTCATTTGGTTTTCGCCTACCTAGTAGCAATCATCGCAACTTTTTTGAGGTTGGGCATTGGGCAAGCCTTTGTTTGGTTGGAGAGGAGGCTGCTGCCTTCGCCTGCCCCTCCTCAGTAAAGGTGTCCTGTTACAGGGATCCTGTCCTAAGCCTGGACGTGGGCTAGGGCCGTGTCACAGCCCCTATGGGGACCACTCGGGGTGCCCCTATTTAAATGTAAGTCACCCCCTATCAGAGGTTTACCCTGAAGTGGACTCCCTGCAGATGGGCGGGAGTCAAGATATAGCCTGGCTTCACCCCAATGCCTAAGCCAAACCACTCACATCTGTAACCAATAAAGTTGTGGTCTATTTGAACCCATAAACCAAAATACTTTGTGTCAGTGTGTTTTATTGTTCTTCTGGTAACTTTGTGACTCAGGTGCCTTGACACTCAAGGAAGTTTTTGCACATAATACTAGAACTATTATTGTTATTGTGTTATTGTGTTATTGTGTTATTGTGTTATTGTGTTATTGTGTTATTGTGTTATTGTGTTATTGTGTTATTGTGTTATTGTGTTACTGTGTTACTGTGTTATTGTTTTATTGTTATTGTTATTATTGCATGTTGGAAGATTCAGGGCATATAAAAGAAAGGACTTCTCCATGCAGCACACGGTAAACCATGTAACTCGCTGCCATGAGATGCAATGATGGCCAGCAAATTGGATGGCTTTAAAAGAGGATTACACAAATCATGTAGGAAATAGCTACTAGCCATGATGGCTATAATCTGCCCCCATGGCTGGAGGCAGTAATGCTTCTGAAAACCAGTTGATGGGGGAAACCATAGGATGGGAAAGTGCTCTTGTGCTCAAATCTTGCATGTTGTTTTACAGTGAACATTTGACCGGCCAGTGTGAGAACAGGATGGTGGAGTAGATGGGCTAGAGACTTTTCCAGCAAGCTCTTCTCCTGCTCTTCTCCTTTTTTGCAATTTTCACTGACTTATGCATTCTTGTGCACATACTTTCTTGCAATGTGCATCTTTGTACACATTTTTTTGGTCGGAGAACCCCTTGCAAAATGCTGAGAAGTGTGAATTTTGAAGGATAGCTATGTTTTGATGTGTGCATTGTTTCAGAAAGTATAAATTGGGTCAGTTCACCTTTACATTGAATTTCAGTTGAATTTCTCCTCCAAACCTCCTGCCCACACATCTGCCACCCAAGGCAGCCACCTTGCTTGTCTAATAGTAGGGCTGGCCCCTCACAGGCATGATTTGCTTGGGACCTGAAGTCAATTGGGTAAATTTGGCACCTGAGCAATTAGGTAGAAAAATCCAGCATTGGCAAGCTGAGGCTGTGTGGCAATTTGGAGTGATCCGGTGATGTGCCCTCATCAGCAGAACATAGATGAAAGCTTTGAGAGCTGGCGAAAATCTGCCAGGAATGGGAAAAGCAGAGGCAGATGAAAGACAGATGATAAAATAAGCTGATATGCAAGTTGGAGGGAGGGGGCTGGATGGGGTGGGTGAGAAAGGATGATGCTCAAAGAGAAACACAGAGGGTGAAAGGACAGGTGTAGTGTGAATGTACGTATTGGAGCCATATGTATGTATGGAAGCAGGTGGCGCTGTGCTCTAAACCGTGGAGCCTCTTGGGCTTGCTGATCAGAAGGTTGGCGGTTCAAATCCCTGTGATGGGGTGAGCTCCCATTGCTCTGTCCCAGCTCCTGCCAACCTAGCAGTTCGAAAGTACACCAGTGCAAGTAGATAAATAGGCACCGCTCTGGCGGGAAGGTAAATGGTGTTTTTGTGCACTCTGGCTTCCGTCACGGTGTCCTGTTGTGCCAGAAGCAGTTTAGTCATGCTGGCCACATGACCCAGAAAGCTGTCTGTGGACAAATGCTGGCTCCCTTGGCCTGAAAGCGAGATGAGTGCTGCAACCCCATAGTTGCCTTTGACTGGATTTAACTGTCCAGGGGTCCTTTACCTTTACCTTTTACCTAGGTTTGCACACAAAGGCACACATTTGTGAACACAAGCTTTCGAATCCTGTTACAGCCTCTGTTGGTGTCAACCAGGCACTTTGTCATCAACCCAAATTGCCCCCAGTTAGGCAGGGCCAATCTGCCTGCACGCGAAAAACGAAGGTCAAATCCAAGTCATATGTTTAAATCACTCTTGTGCCCTGCCTTCCCTTGCAAAGAATCCTGGGAACAGAAGTTTTAACAGGGAGTTGTTGGGAGGCCCTTAACAAACTACATTTCCCAGGATTCTTTGGGGGATGCCATGAATCTTAAAGTGGTATAAAAGTGTTTTAAATATCCTGTGTGGGTGTTACCTATGAATAGAGGAGGACCTTCATGGGTTCAAACAAAGTCCTGCCTAGTACAGAATCCTGTTTCTCACAGGGGCCAGAGAAGTTTGATGGAAGGGAATGTTTAAGGGCACTCCTTCTGCCTCTTCCATACTCCTGGCCACCATTTTAGGAAGAATGGAAGGCAGGACTGGCCCTAGCATTAGGCCAGGGGTAGCTAGGGCCTAAATGTAGCCCACTAGGCCTTTTCATTTTCATTGGTGACTGGTCCATTAGGGTGAATGGGATGCTCCCCCACCTCAGACTGCCTTCAGGCAGCCCCACCCTGCCTGCCCCACCCAGTATCTAGAATATAATTTGCAGCCATTTCCTGCTGGGCTGTACTTTGCATACTGAATGCACAGTTTTCTTTCTTTCTTTCTTTCTTTCTTTCTTTCTTTCTTTCTTTCTTTCGTCATACCTTAGAAGTCGAACGGAATCTGTTCCGGAAGTCTGTTTGACTTTCAAAACGTTTGAAAACCAAATTGTGGCTTCTGATTGGCTGCAGCAAGTGCCTGCACCCAATCAGAAGCCCTGTCAGATGTTTGGGTTCCAAAAGAACATTTGCAAACTGGAACAATCACTTCCTGGTTTGCAGCACTCTGGAACCAAAACGTCCAAGTTCCAGGTTCCAAGTTCCAAGTTCCAAGTTCCAAGTTCCAATGTTCCAACATTCCATATCTATCTATCTATCTATCTATCTATCTATCTATCTATCTATCTACCTATCTATCTATCATCTATTTTTAAAAGCACTCTTGTCCACCTGAAGAGTCAAGCCCTCCACCTGCCACCTGGAGGGTCTGGCAACCCTACCTAAGGGAATGCAACCCTTTGTTTAAAAGAAGCTACTCCTACGAGACACACTAATACTGGCAGTTGGCACCTCTTGGAGGGACCTGCAACAAAACGTTGCAGTGTATAGCACTCCTCACCTGGGGTTCCTGGAAGGTTGCCCTTGGATTCCTCCCTTTTGTGTGTGGGAGCTTGTGTTACCCCCCCATCCCCCCCATACAAGGATATTGAAACATCCCTCTCATTTCCCAATGGCCCCATTATGGCTACAGTCTTGTCAGCACTCAGCAGCCACGTTCGCTATTAGAGGGAATGGTAAGGACCCAGAACAAAAGGGTTCATGGCTCAGGCCAGGAGAAGCATCAGCTTCCCCTGCCAGGGCAGTCCCCTTTGTCCTGACCCCTTCATTGAGCCCACATGCTGTCTGATCGGCTGAGCTTTTAGGGAAGGCAGAGGAGGCAGCACGGCAAGTCGGTAATATTTATTATGAGTCTTATTGCTGACTCACGGCTGGTGGGTGTCACGCAGTCCCACGAAGCTGCCTGATGTTGCTGTATCTTGGGATGTGTCGTGAGGAGGAAGGGAGACGTTCTGTCACCTGCTTCCCTGTACGATGCAAAAATCTCTCAGCTGGTATAAAGGGGGGCACCACTCCAAGGAAATAAACAGAGCCTTGCCAGCAGAGGAAAGCCAAGTTGCATTCCAAATGAGGATGCGAGAGAGGGCCTTTTCTTTCTTCCACCTGAATGACAACACACGTTTCTAGATAGTGACTCTAGGAATTGTGACTTCAAAGGAGCAGGGGAGGCAGTGTGGTTTTCGCAACCCATTTGGGAAGAAGAGGTTTTTTTTGGTGGGGGTGGGGATGTTCTGAATTCCAGAGTAGTGGCTACTGATTTTATTTATCAGATTTCGTACCCACCCTCCTCCAAAAGTACTGGGGCAGGTCACAGCAGTATTACCAGGGCCAATGAGAACTGGGGACAGAAGAAGGTTTCCAGGTCAGGAGCATCCCAGATCTTGAGATTCAGGGCTCAAGCCTGAGACTTAGGAGTGGGCCTGATAATCCTTACTCTGTGCTCCCTCCCACCACTGAGTCCTGGAGACAGAGGTTAATTGGAGTCTATGGAAGGGTCTTTGCAATTATGCGTAGTTGACACCTGTAAGGATGAAACTTGCCAGCTGCACATATAGTTTTCATATCTATATCTATATCATCTATATCTATATCTATATCTATATCTATATCTATATCTATATCTA
>JAXCMG010000016.1:5113013-5152916 GCA_034642415.1 Podarcis siculus
ATCTATATCTATATCTATATCTATATCTATATCTATATCTATATCTATATCTATATCTATATCTATATCTATATCTATATCTATATCTATATCTATATCTATATCTATATCTATATCATCTATATCTATATCATCTATATCTATATCTATATCTATATCTATATCTATATCTATATCTATATCTATATCCCTGTATCTCTCTCTATATCTGTCTATCTGTCTATCTATCTATCTATCTATCTATCTATCTATCTATCATCTATCTATCTATCTACCGTATTTTTCATTCTATAAGACGCACCAGACCACAAGACGCACCTAGTTTTTGGAGGAGGAAAACAAGAAAAAAAATATTCTGAATCTCAGAAGCCAGAACAGCAAGAGGGATCGCTGCGCAGTGAAAGCAGCAATCTCTCTTGCTATTCTGGTTTCTGGGATAGCTGCACAGCCTGTATTCGCTCCATAAGACGCACACACATTTCCCCTTACTTTTTAGGAGGGAAAAAGTGAGTCTTATAGAGCAAAAAATATGGTATCTATCTATCATCTTTAAAGGTACTCTCACCCCTTTGAAAATTTGAACTCTCCCACTGCCACCTGGAGGGAGCCAGGCAAATCTGGAGACTTCAGGTTAGCACTGGAGGCCTGACAACCCTATCCAAGGGGCTGTTAGCCTTTGTCTCAGGCTGAAAGGGGACCTCAAACTTAGACACTTGTGTTGGGTGTTATTTGGGAGGGGGACTTGATAACTTCCAGAAATGGTTTTTATCTGCTTCGGACAGAAAGGCGATGCGCCATCTCAGTTTAACGCTGCAAATTTAAGCAAGTAAGAGATATGGTCTAGTAATAGACTTAATTTGTTTGTTAACTGATAAAATTTTCTCATATTAATGAGTTTAATATGTTCATAAATCTTAATTAAAAGATATCAGTTCTGATGGCACAAGATCAGACCGTGCTGAACGTGGCCTCTTGGATCTGCTGATTATGTAAACAAATCTCTTGCCCTTGTTTCGATGCCTTGTTTTGTTTTCGTGTATCATCAGTTTTCCATGTGTCAAGTGGGGCTGCCATTGAAGACTGTTTGCTTATAAGCAGGCACCCAAGAAGGTTGGCAGGGATGGAGATGGGCTTTCAGGTACGTGCAGCCATGCTCACGTCCAATCTACCACAATCGCTCCACCCCATCCCCAGACCTGGCACCGGACAATTAATAATGAAAATCAAAACACCAATGTGTAGATTAAAGATTTACTCTGTCACAAACCAATTGGTGCAACAATTACAGGCTTTTCCTGGTTTGGAAAGTGATTTGAAAGCACTGAGAAGGATGGGATTATTTGTGTGTGTATGTATAAGATGTATAGTCCACGTTCTCTCTGAGGAGCTCAAGGCAGCTTACATGTTTTCTCCCTGCCCCCCAAATTTTATCCTCACAGCAACCCAGTGAAGTAGATTTGACTGAGAAAGTGTGACTGGCCCAAGGTCACCCGGTGGGTTTTAGGATCAAGTGGGAATTTAAACCTAGGTCTCTCAACTCCTAGATAGATACAGAAACCGAGGAGTGGAGATGTTTCTGGGCATTTTCTTGCTCCTTGAGGAGTTTTATGTGTGCTCTTAAAATTGAGAGAGGGGATGGCGTGTTGTTTCACATATACAGGAAGAATAGGTTTGTGATATCCATGACTACAGAAGAGCTAGACTCTCAGGCTTCAGCTGGGAACATGAACAACTTATGGTGAGCTAGTCTTGGGTCATGGTGGTTGGAATTTGATGATCTCTGGTGCCCACTTATATAACAGCCAACATTCAGTTCCTTAGTCAGTGTCCCAGCTTTCCCTCCCTCTCAGCATCAGACACATTCTACCTCATGACTCCATGTGAACTTTTCTTTCTTATCCCCTCTGATTTCAGAAAATATCATCTTTGGATCACTGGAAAAAATGAGAAAGAAAATGGACCCAGATGACAAGAGAAGGGGGATAGGACAAAGGAGTTTGCTGTGTTTTACTTATTTCCTTTAAAAAACTGAGATGCATCCCATGAAGTCTTGACTTTAGTGCAAAAACTTCCATTTCAAATAGTCTCCAAAGAGGGACAAGGTCCAAATCCTGGGTCTTTTAAAAAAGCCCCCTTGAGCTTGAATGAAGCCCTGCAGATGCAAATTCACCCACCCCCTGAAATTAGCAGGCAAGGAAGATTCAGTATTGGGGAAGTCACTCTCTTCTTCTTTGCAACTCCCTCTCCTCCAAAAAAAAGAGAGGGTGTGTGTGTGTGCAGAATAATTAGAAAGGTAATTCATATTGCTCAGACTCAGCTAATTGTCAGTGCCTGATTTGATTGTAACAATGTCCACGGTTGCAGGATAACCACCTTATTTCCAGTAGATTTCTCCCAGAGCAACAGGTACAATAGGACATGTCTTGTTGTTCTGTCACCTATCTGGGGCTCAATTGGGTCTGGACCTCACCTGTCTCACCCTGGCAGGGAGAGTCCTATTCTAGCTCTTTGGGACATCCTTCCTGTCAAGCTCCTTTCCAGAAATCTTTAGCAGCTAGTTTTGCCCTGGCAGAGCCTCTGGCCAAACGAGACATGTCAAACTCTCCCAAGTCACTGTGAAGTTCACTACCTGAAGAGCCCAGGTAGGGAAGATGTGTGAAATTAACCCTTCTGCACGCACACCATGCCTGCCTCTGAGATGCTTAATGGCTCGGCTCCCTGCCTGGCACAGCCCCTGGGGTGCTGTAGACAAGCAGGCATGCTGGGATAGGAGGAAAAATCTGCTCAATTCACTGAAGGCTCTTTCTTGGGACTGCAGCAATCTGCTTATTAACTCGAGGTTGGGGCTCAGCCCAGCAAGCCTCTTGGGAGAATTGTGGGTTTATGTGTTTTGTTAGTTTGCATTGGGAGCTGGCCCATAAACAGCAGCGAACACCAGCTGCCGCACTGGAAGTGGTGGTGCGGTTAGGAAGATATGGATTAACGTGCGATGGTTTCAGCAGAAGCTCTCGACGGACTTCTCCTCCTTCTCCCATGCTTCTTTGAAAGCTACTGGCAACTTCTTCTTCAAACTGATTCTACAGTGTCTTCTTCTGCCTGGGATCATGGGAGATGAACTACAGCACCCATCACTCCCAAGAGAAAATGTTAGCTTTCTCCCCGCTACCTTGGGGACCACACCAGGCCAGGATGGTGGGGGACCTGTGGCCCTCCAGATGTTGTTGGACTCCAGTTCGCATCATCCCTTACCATTTGGCCGTATTGACTGGGACTGATGAGATTTGGAGTCCATCAACATCTGGAGGGCCACCAGTTCCCCATCCCTAGGCTAGAGGTGATGCGGGTGGGGAAAACTGGACCTTTTCTTCCTTTAAAAAGGCAGACCAGCTAATGCTACACAAGTCCAGGTATATTGTATCCAAGACTGGAACCCAAGACATAAAATAAAATATATACAGTCATACCTCGGGATAAATACGGTTTAGGCTGAGAACTTTCAGTTGCGCTCCATGGCAACCCAGAAGTAACAGAGCGCGTTACTTCCAGGTTTCGCCATTCGTGCATGCGCAGACAGTCAAAATGATGTCATGCGCATGTGCGGAAGCGGTGGAACATGACCCGTGCACACGCAGACGCGCTGTCGTGTCTTATGTTCTGTTCAGGATGCGAACGGGGCTCCAGGACAGATCCCATTCGCATCCCAAGGTACCACTGTACCTCTCTGCCTCTGGTAGTAAAAATACAATGATGATACCTAATCTTTTTGCTACCTTTTAGCTACTTTTTCATTGCACCAAACTAAAATACCAAAGGCAGCTGCAGCTGCCTTATTCTGCTTAGATGAGAGAGGATATTGTGGCTGCCAGATGTGGTAGGACAACCCCCATCATCCCTAGCCATTGGTCATGCTGGCTGGGGCTGACGGGAATTGTAGTCCAATAACATCTGGAGGATCAAAGGTTCCTCACCCCTGGCCTAATAGTAGGGTCGGTCCTGCTCATCACTCCAAAGCCCTGTAGACTGGTCTACACATGCCATAGAACTAAGGCAGGCTTCCTCAAACTCAGCCCTCCAGATGTTTTGAGACTACAATTCCCATCATCCCTGACCACTGGTCCTGCTAGCTAGGGATCATGGGAGTTGTAGGCCAAAAGCATCTGGAGGGCCAAGTTTGAGGACGCCTGAACTAAGGGCTGGACTGCAGAGAGGGTAGGATAGCTTGCAGCATTTCAGACCACAGAGGGGGGAAATCACATTGTAGAATGTTCCATACATTAAAATGTCTCTGCTCCCAACACAAGCAAATACAGTATGATGATTTTCCTCTTTATGGTGGTAGGCTAGGTTTCTATGTGCAGAGAGTTTATTTAAATAATGTGGGGCACGTTCGATGAAGGTACCCCCCCAACTGCTGTTTCATGTGGTGCAGTCCACTCAGGCTTTTGCTACTTTGACCTAACACCAGTCAAAGCATGACAGGAAATGCAAACAATAAGTCTGTGGTAAGAGAGGGTTTTTTAGAAATGTGTACATTTTTTTAAAAAAATAAATAAATCCTGGGAACTTCCAACGAATTCATGGTGGCTTACAATAAATCAACTAATAGTATCAGAGAACAACCACAGCAACAACTTTCTAGCATTAAAAAAAGTCAGTCTAAAAGATCAAACAGTGTAAGACAAATTGAACGCCAATATAAATAAAAATGATTTAAGAGTGCCTGGGGAAAGACTGCAAGGTTGGGTTTGGGCACATCTCCGTGGTTAAGTTGAGGATGAAAATGGTACATTATGCATGCTGAATTGCCTTTATAATACTCCCTCAAGGGAAAACTAACACTGACTCCCCATCGTCCTTCTCTTCACTTAATATAATAAAACCCCATTGCAGGCTTGTGGTAGGAGTCCTGCCAGGGAGCTGTACACAAGCCTGCAGACAGCTAAGATGTAATGTAAAAAAAGAAAAAGTCATAACTTGTTCCTTAGCTGTGTTCCTTAGCCCAGTTTCTTCCTGGCTTAGCAACTGAAATGACTCCATTTATTAAAGCCTATTCAGTTATCCCTACACCTATACTGGGAACAGGAACTGACTAGCCAAGAGACAATACAGAAATGTTGTGTTTCCACTTAACAGGAAGCAATTATAGGGGCAGAAGCCCCCGGAAAGAAACTGCTAATTAAAGGCACTATAGCCTGGAACAGATCTGGTAGTAGCTCTGTTTGTTTTTAAACACTTTTCTGGTTTTAAATTGCTTTGATTGTTGTATTTTAACTTGTTAAGTCTCTCTGAAACTTGTTCATTTCTATTAAGCGACTGTCAAATGCAATTAATACTACCACTATTATTAAATCTGAATGAACAGCAAAAATAAGTGGACAGCACAGAAAACACCGGAACGCAAGGGGTTAGCAATGAGATCATCTGAATTCTACATAAAAGTGACTGAACAAACTCACCTTCTTTAAACATCCCACTTCGCCTCACTTAATCATAACTAATCTCAGCGGACCATTGTGGATCTGGAGGAGCAGATGACAGGGTTGTCAAGCTGTAATTATGCCAAATTTTAATAGCTGAGAGATTAGGTGGCTAAGAGCAGGTGGTTTATTTTAGCAGAGTGCTTGCACCATCCACCTCTTCCACTCTGGATCCACCAGCTGAGAATATGGAGGAGCATTTTTACTCAGCTGCAAGGAGGCTGCCCTGACCCCTGGAAATATTAGCGACTCTCTGGGGGCACAGAAGGTTGGGTTTCAAAGCCTTGATGGCTCTGGCCGTGAAGTGCATTCTAGACCGGCAAGATGCAGACGTAGATTACAGGTTGTGCAAATAATGTCACTCATGTTAGATTCTGCTCCATACAGGAGCTCCACTGCCAGCATTAGGGCACACTTTCTTGACCCCAGTGGTGCAATTAGGTAATTTTAGACTCTGGACCTAATGGCCTTATTGGTAGGTGAGGTGCGGGGTGTGTGGGGAGAGACTCTTTTCTTTAAAATGTGGCAACCAGGCACACCAACTCTATGGGGCTGAGGTGTCTTTGGCCCCCTCAATATTTGTTAGGAGGGGGTCAGGCCCCATCATTGTTGAGGGGGTGGTGGAGGCCAAACATGGAGCAGTTTGTGGCATGACTTCAGTGGCCAGCTCCTCCTGAGCCTTTGGGTCTAATGGGAGTTGGAGTCCAGCGAATAGATGGGGGACGTGACTCCAGGACTCTCCAGGGCCCATCTTGCATTCCAGCCATTAGACCAGGCTGTCTCAACTCCTTCATTCTGAGAGCTCGTGTGCTGTAGTGGTCTTACTCAGTGGCCTTGGGCCAGTCACTGCCTCTCAGCCTAACCTACCTCACAGAGTTGTTGTGGGGGTTAATGGAGAAGGAGGGGGAGAACCATGTATGTCACCTCGAGCTCCTTGAAGAAGAAGAAGGAATAATAATAATAATAATAATAATAATAATAATAATAATAATAATAAGCAGTTATGCGAAAATAAAGCAGGACATTCCAGAACAAAAGGACCATATTCCAGCATCCTAACTGATGATGGAGGAAATCAATAAAGCAAATGAGATAAAAAACTGAGCTAACTTTGGGAGCATTTACTGGAGGTAAAGAAAAGCCAGAAAATGAAAATGACAGCTATGGGCATTATTGTCTATTTATCAGAGACAAAGGCATCACTTTCAGGGGCTGTTAGCTGCTACTTTATATGCCTGTCATTTATCCAAGACAACAAGGAGTTGCTATCTCAACTCAGCACTGAAATATATATGTGTGTGCGTGTGCACGCACACACTTACATACCAAAAGAGCTCCTTTGTGACTGTTCTCACTGGTATGTTGTACCACTGGTATGGGCTCCTCTTTTTTTGCTGCCCCTAGCAGCCATTTGTGCTTGTACCCATGGAACCTTGATCAAGACACCAGTCCGAGCACCACATTCCTTTTACCCCAAAGCATTGTATATAACCAGGGGGAAATTCCAAGACTAATATAAATGAAATGATACACAGCCACACCTCCATCTAAGAACAGTCGTGTTAACAAACGATTTGGGCAACGCACTCTGCAAAACTGGAAGTAGGTGTTCCAGCTAGCGAACTTTGCCCCGGAAAACGAACAGAAGCCGACTGGTGGAAGGGCACCGGCGGCAGGAAGCCTTATTGGGGAAAGCATGCCTCGGTTTAAGAACGTTTTCGGTGTAAGAACGGACTTCTGGAATGAATTAAGCACCTTAATAGCCAAGAGGATTTTGATTTGCTTTGTATTATTTATTCAAAATAGTAACAAATTTTCAAGCATGTATACATAACCTGTGGCCCTTAAATAAGCAACAGGGACCATCTGGTCCTTCAGATGTTTGAACTGCAAGAGTCACAGTCTGCATTGTCTTTCAGGTACTTGCTGAAGACTATTCTCTTTTGAGAGGCCATCCAAATGGAGATCTTTTATTACATTGGCCATGAAATTGTGTCTCTATATGCCTTTGAAAACATGTACCAGTATTTATAAATATTTTTATGACACTTGGTAACTGAAGGTATGTGAAGTTGTCATCCTATGTGCAATCGTTTTAATGGCTTTTCTGTATGCAGTTGCTTTGTATACAGTTCTTATTGTGAATTCACAGAGTCCTAGAATTGGAAGTGATATCAAAGGGTCATCTAATACAACTCCTTGCAATGCAGGTATCACATTCTCTTTGAGATGCTTCACAGCAAGAGGTTTATAAATGAAATCATCAGCATCATCAGCATCTCCCATTAACCCTGACCATTGGCCAAGTTGGCTGAGTCCAACAACAATGGGGCAGGTTCCCCATCTCTGAGATAAAGACGAATTGTTTAGTCTAAACCCTCTTCCTTGCAATGTGAACCCATTGGGTCAGGTCCTACCCTCTGATGTGACAGAAAAGAAGCTCGCTGAATCATGTATGTGTGTGGTGCCTTCCATGCCACCCCCCCCCCAATAACAAGGAACCATTGGTGAGCACTATTTGGGTTTAGTCTGTTAACCAGCTACAAAATCCAGCTAACCGTTACCTCATCCAGCCCACATTTTACCAGCTTCTCCACAAGAATATAATGAGGGACTTCATCAAAAGCATTACTGAAATCAAGAAACACTACATCCACAGCGTTCTCCCGATTCACCAAGCAGGAGCGGTGCCAGGATGGATAGGGCAATGCCAATGTCCACTGGATGGCCTTCTGCTTGGGGTGGGAGTGGTCTTCCCACCTGACCTGAGCCTAGAGGGGTAGCCTCTGCTGTTGATTCCCTCCCTGTGGCTCAGTCTGTTGGAGCACTTTTCCTGGAAGCCTCCAGCAATGACAATAAGGTCAGGAGCAGCTGACCAGAACACGCAGGTGCTTGCAACAAATTAGTGTTGAGCTCTATAAAACACATGGACCCAATTACTAGAACAGACTTATTATGGGACCTGAACAGTACAGGTGGCAGATGATGGCGGTGAATTATCAGATCGCGATTGCACTTGCCAGATAAATTTAGTGGAACCCTGTTCTCCAAATAAGCAAAAATGGAAGGCAAAACTCTTGGAGAACCTCATTCCCACCCACCCCAATATCAAGGAAGTGTGAAGTTGAGTAATTCTTGTTCTCGGTGTTCTGGAAAGGGGCTTTAGCTCCTGTGCTACAACAGCAGACTTTTAAAAGTCCCATGAATCACTCTTTAATGCAGTCTTCTCCAACCTGGTGCCCTCCAGGTGTTTGGGGAGACAAGTCCCATTAGCCCCAACCAACATGGCCAAGGATGGTGGGAGCTGACACCCCCAAAATCTGGATGGCATTAGGCTGGGAAAGGCTTCTTTAATGGGACACTATATTTACAGCTCAGAAAAGATTTCTTCAAACTCTTAAAGGTAAAGGTAAAGGGACCCCTGACCATTAGGTCCAGTCATGGACGACTCTGGGGTTGCAGCACTCATCTCGCTTTATTGGCCGAGGGAGCCGGCGTACAGCTTCTGGGTCATGTGGCCAGCATGACTAAGCCGCTTCTGGCGAACCAGAGCAGTGCACGGAAACGCCATTTACCTTCCCGTCGCAGCAGTACCTATTTATCTACTTGCACTTTGACATGCTTTCGAACTGCTAGGTTGGCAGGAGCTGGGACTGAGCAATGGGAGCTCACCCCGTCGCGGGGATTCAAACTGCTGACCTTTTGCTCGGCAAGCCCTAGGCTCGGTGGTTTAACCCACAGCACCACCCACGTCCCTCTTTAAACACTTAAATGTGTCCAATACTCCAGGTATAGCCAACATGGTACTGTCCAAATGTTTTGGGTTTCAGGCCCCATCAGCTCCAGCTGGCCTGTCTAGTGGTTGTGGATGATGGGACTTGTAGCCCACATCATCAAGAGGGTACCAAGTTAAACATGTTTATAGATAGCCTTAAGAACTTCCCATTTAAGCATCTGCTAATCTTTCTTATGTTTGTAGCTAGAAATATATTGCGATAATATTGGAAAACAGCCACTAACTTACCAAGGTGGCATTTCAGTTGTTGTCAGGACAGTCACTTGGAAGCTTGGTAGTGCTACTGCTCCCTTGTGAAGCAAGAGCTGAGAAGTCAGGCCCCTTCTTCTGCTGTAGCCTAGCCTTATATTAGGCTACAGCAGACAAAGAAAGAGAAGAGATTCAGGGCTACCATCACTCCTCCCTCCATCAACTGCTACCTGACAGCAGATATGCCCTCAGGCTATAACAGAGGGAGGAAAAGAGATGCAGGGTGAGGCCAGCAACATTGGGCTCCACCTCTCCTTGTAATTTCCACCCTAGATGGTCATTAGAAGAACTTGAAATTGGGAACTTGTACGGAGTTCATTTATTTCCTCTTCCCTCCTAATTCATTTTCCATTTGTGCCATGTCTTTTCACCTGTCTTGCTTGTAATGCTTTGTGAGTTGCTATTGTTGTTGTTGTTTCAGCTGAAGAATGGGATAAAAACTCTTGGTCTGACAAAATAAATAATCTGATCTCCCAATGGACTGCCCACACCATTTATTTCAGGCCACAACCAACATGGGTGAGGATGAAGAATCTATCGGTATCCCCAACCCTTGCAGGAATGAACAACAGACAGGTCTTGAGTCATGTATGGCAAAAAACTCGGATGCTGTCAGGCCTTGGGGGGCACTAGAAGTCACCCTTCTGGTCCTGCTCTGACTGCTTTGCTGCTTTTGTTTTCAGACCTTTGCTTTCAGAATTTGGAACAGCACTGGCTGTTGTTAGGAGATGACTGATGTTAACATTGGTAGTTATTCTTGTACAGGGAAGGTTAATTGCATCTCACGCCTGGAGGCACTGGGTAATCACCACAAGGGCCAGCCAAGATCCGTTTTTTGCCTTCGCTCAGCATTTTGTAACATGTGAAATGATGTGGTGTCTCCAATGCCCTCAAAAAGTACCAGACCCTCAGCGCAGTGGGTCTGTGGGTCTCTTCTGGAACAGTGAAGGCAACATTTCCACACTTTGGAAAACTTACGCTGGCCTGGTCCAGTTCTGGCTTGGAGCTGACTTGTGACATTTTGAGCTCATGCACACAGTCTGATTTTTCTTTTATGCTTATTGCCCCTGGAGAGAACTGGGAAGGGCAGTTCAAACAGCAGGACTGTATCATTTCCCTTCTTTGCCTTGCCTGGCTCATGAAATTTCACCTCCAGCTTTGTGGAAGGCTGTAATTGATCTGGTCCTTCGCAGACCTTGTCCAACTTGCAATGCTGAGCTGAGTTGTGACGCGAGCACCATCACCTATCCTGAAATTCTCTTCCAGTTCATATTGCAAAAGAGCACCAACACCTCCCCCTCTGACACAATTAAGCCTGGCAACAACAGCATCTTAGGAAACCTGGGAAATGTAGTTTTCAAGTTAAAAAACAAAACCCAGTTTCAAATAATTTTATTTGTTCATTGCATTTATGTATATCCCACCTTTTCCTCCAAGGAGCTCAAGGTGATGTACATGGTTCCAGACCCTCCAAGTGTTTCATTTTCCGGGGACAGCCTGGAAATACAGAAGCTGTCTTGGTTTCTGATTTAAGCTTTTGTTTGTCCCTATTTTCACTGGAGACATGTTGGAGGGGATGTGGTTCTCCCCCTCCTCATTTAATCCCCACAACAGTCCTGTGTGGTAGCTAAGGTTGACAGATGGTGACTGGCCCCAAGGTCACCCAGTGAGCTTCATGGCTGAGTGGGGATTTGAACCCTGCTCTCCTAGGACGTAGTCCAATACTCGAATCACTACACCATACTAATTTAACTTCTTGTAAGGCCTGTCCATGCCATATAACCATGATAATAACCAACGCAATGAAGAAAAAGCCATATAACCAAACCAAACCCCTCTTTATATTTGTACAGTGGTACCTCAGGTTAAGTACTTAATTCGTTCCGGAGGTCCGTACTTAACCTGAAACTGTTCTTAACCTGATGCACCACTTTAGCTAAAGGGGCCTCCTGCTGCCGTCACGCCACTGGAGCCTGATTTCTGTTCTCATTCTGAAGCAAAGTTCTTAACCTGAAGCACTATTTCTGGGTTAGCGGAGTCTGTAACCTGAAGTGTATGTAGCTTGAAGTGAATGTAACCTGAGGTATAACTGTATTGTGATCCTGAAAATCAAGATATATATTTTAAAAAACCCATATAGCTATACATGCTTTTCAAAAGCATGTTATTAACAACAGTTCAAATAATATTGCACTGTCTTCCTCTCAGGCTTAAAAAACCCCAACAACTATTGCAAAAGTTTTAATTGGCTCTCTTGCAATGGCTGCTGTTGTGTTTTCCCCCTGCCTGCTGCTATCTTTGTCTCTAATTTTTTAATTGATGATTTCCATCGCTCTTATCTTTCCCGTTAGCTCCTGTAGGAGCATGAACCGCTGAAGGTGGTGGTGTCAGAACTAAGAAGAAATAATAATTTCAAAATGGTCCAGCTTCCAGGGATGGGAGGGAAAATTGGTTCAAGTATCTTTTTAATGTGAACCAGTTTCCTTTGCACTTCCCAAAACAATATGCTGCTCTGTTGGCCCTGATCCATGACAGGGCCTTTTCAGTGGTGGTTCCTCCAGTTGTGAAATGCACTCCCTAGTGAGGTGTTCCTGTGTTCATCATCATTACGTTTTGGGTGGGAATTTGAAAATGCTCCTGTTTACGCAGGTACTTTGTGGCTGAAGAATACTGTTCCTGGCAACCCCAAGATCATCAGATGGAAGAATGTTTTAACCACAACTGCTTTGAGAATGTTTTTAATTGTAATTGGTTTTTAGAATGTTTTAACTGTTTTATAATGTTGTTGCTTTCTTTATTATTTGTGTCTCTGTTTGCCATCCTCCGCTCCTTTGGGTGGGAGATCAGGATATGAATTCAACTTATGGATAGATAGGTAAAGGTAAAAGTTAAAGGACCCCTGGACAGTTAAGTCCAGTCAAAGGCGACTATGGGGTGTGGCTCTCATCTTGCTTTTAGGCTGAGGGAGCTGGTGTTTGTCCACAGACAGCTTTCCAGGTCATGTGGCCAGCATGACTAAACTGCTTCTGATGCAACGGAACACCATGACGGAAGCCAGAGCTCATGGAAACGTCATTTACCTTCCTGCCACAGCGGTACCTAATTATCTATTTGCGCTGGTATGCTTTCAAATTGCTAGGTTGACAGGAGCTGGGATAGAGTAATGGGAGCTTACCCCGTCATGGGGATTTGAACTGCCAACTTTCTGATCGGCAAGCCCAAGAGGCTCCGTGGTTTAGACCATAGCACCACCTGCATCCCCATATAGATAGATAGACAGACAAATGTGAACTGAAATGCAGCTTTCCTTTGGAGCTTGCAGTGCTCCAAATTTTGAGAAGGCAGTTCTCTAACCAAAAAATGCAAGCAGGAATGGATTTATTAGCGGAAAGTGCACAAATGCGTTGTTTTAGGAGAAATCCCTTGCAATGTGTGCATAATATATATACCTTCATTTGCCACCTGTCCCAATAAATAGACAAAAATGGTGTATATTATGAGAAACAGGCACCAAAATGCAGACTTTTATTAAAGTTGCAAATGGATGCAGGAATGTGGAAAACTGAATGCACGATTGCAGAAGTTGACAGACTTCTCCATCCCTGTCTGCAGAAATGTGAACAACTGACTGAGTGCAAGATTGTGAAAATGGATGGATTTGCCCGTCCTTACCTGTTTCCTACAGTGACCCAACAAATGCCTGCGAGAAGCTCGGTGTCCTTCTCGCTTTGAGTTTGTTAATAATGGAATGCAATGATATGGCAAGGAACAGGTGGCGGCAAGGACAGCTACTGGTGATCTGAGGACCTCTTAGCCCAGGGCACCCCCTGCTGGAGCAATGAGGCTGTACGAAGACAGGAGTAGCAGAACACCCCCCCTACTCTCCCCCTGCCCCTGCTCCCCAGCGTGGGACTGCCCAGACTCCTTCAGTGATGCTGAAGGGAGCATTATGAGACGACAGAAGAGGCAGCCTGGCTGTTGCTAGGCAGACGTGGAGGAGGTTGTCACTCAGTTTCTGTGTTCTTGCTGCCCCGGTGCCCCCTCGGTTCTTCTTGACACTCCCAAAGCAGCACTCTGGAGTGACACTTGCTGCGGGGGGGGGGGGGGGGGGGCAGAACCAAACGAAATGGAATGAAATGAAACTCACACGCAGTAGCAAGCATTGCAATCCCCGGCTACAGTCACAGCCTGGAAAGCAGGAGCTGAACTTCACCTATGAGGCTAGCTAGGAAAGGTAGTATCCAAGGAGAAATGGGACCTGAGATGGGCCTTAGCCCAGTGGTAGGGCATCTGTTTCGCATGCAGAGGGTCACAGGTTCAATCCCTAGCTTCTCTGGCGATCATGTGCAGCCGAGGAAGATTGTCTTCCATAAACACGGTTTTAACAATGAGTCCGTAAGTGACTGTGGAGGCCAATTCTGGATCCACACGTCCTTCCACAGTGGGGACATTGGTTTCCATCTCAAATTCTGCAGAGTCACTGCCAGTTAGTGTATATTGTACTGAGCTTAGATGGGCCAGTCAGTTTCCTACATTGGGAATAATTTTGTTTCTGACAGAAAGCCACAGGGATGGGCTAAAAGTGTACACAGAAAGGTGTAATTTTCATTAACATATTAATTTTTTCAAAAAACATATTTTTATTAAATTTCTGTTCCTCCCCAAGGAACACAGGGCTGCAAACAACTGTCTAGTGAACCAATACAATTAAAAGTAAAATTTAATGAAACATTTAAAAACCAATTACGACCATCTAAATAACACGGTGAAGGGGAGGTAACGATCAGCTCCTGCCCATTTTTTGCCATTGGATGTCCTCTCCTTGGTGGTTTTTGGGAAGAAGGAGAGGAGAGAGAGCAATGATAAAAAGGATGTTTGTTTTTTGTCCTGAATATTTATTGTTTAAATAAAAATTACTGTCATGCTGCAGCAAAAAAACCAAACATGCATTTTGGCTTATGACAGAGTAATCAATCAAACAAAGGGTTATAAACAGTTTATTATTATTATTATTTATTAAATTTGTATACTGCCCTGCATCCACAGAGCTCAGAGCAGTCCACAACATAAAAAATACAAGATAAAAGCACAAAATATACGATAAAAATAAGAGCAGAAACCAATAACTCCCCTCCCCTTCCCTCCACTCGTATGCATATCTTTTTAAACATATATATAGCTATGTAATATATCAGTAAGATAAATGATATACAAATTATATATTTTTGCATGCAGCAAAATAGATAAAATAGTAAAATTGCAGTAATTGAAAATTGAAAATAATCCAAAATTATTTGATTTTCTTACATTTGGAGCCCCCTTTGCTTAAATTAGGGACTTTTCTGGCTGGGGCTGATGGGATTTGTAGTCCAGCAACATCTGGAGGGCACCTGGTTGACTAATGCTGCCCTAAATGATGGGAGTGAGGACACAGAAGCAGAAGGCAGGAGCAACAATGGAAGCAAACAGATTGTTATAATTCTTAACAGATTATTCACCTGCTCTTCACCAGCAGCTCCCATTAAATATTGTTGAAAGCAAAGTACAGACGTGCATAAGATCATAACAAGAGCTTGCTGGATCAGGCCAATGGCCCATCTAGGCCAGCATCTCATTCTCACAGTGACCAACAGGGAACCCACAAGCAGGATTCGAACCCAAAAGCCCTCTCCCCTCCTGCAGTTTCCAGCAACTGATATTCAAAAGCACTACTGCCTCCAACTGTAGAGGGAGAGAACAGTCCTCATGCCTTGCAGCCATCAATAGCCCTGCCTTCCATGAATCTGTCCAATTTTCTTTTAAATTAATCCCTTCCACATTGGTGACCATCACTGTCTCCTGTGGCAGGGAGTTCCACAGTTTAACTATAAGCTACATGAAGATGTATTGTCTTTTATTTGTTCCAGGGCCGGATTTAGGTTTGATGAGGCCCTAAGCTACTGAAGGTAACGGGGCCCTTTATATGTCCAGCTGTCCTTTGTCAACAACAAATGGTCACTGTTTTTTGTGTTGAATATATGCCATATGGTAACTTATGGACCTAATATGTATCTAAAGCCATTTGCACATAACAAAACATGTATTTTATCAAAGTAATTGTTGAACTGAAATACAATTAACCCAGGTAATACAGCTGGGGTGTGTGTGTGTGACAGACCAATAGAGGTGTGCAAAATATGAGCAAGCCAGGGCTGAACTGATATTACCCTTGCTGGTACCTTTCCCGGGAAAATCAGAGGCTCACTATGCCAGGTTCCTATTGGAAGACCAGAGAAACGCTAGAACATTAGCAGTGGCAAAGTTTTTATCGGTGGTTGCAAGAACCAGTGATCCCTATATTCTGAACAAAATGCATGTTTAACCTGGAGGTAGGCTGTATGAATTGTGTAATGCTTTGCAACAATTTGTTGGGTCTCTGGACCGTAATAAAGATTGATGATGATGATGAAATACAATTAAGAAGAAGTAAATTAATAGTGAAACACTGTTGCTGCATGTAGGTTTTATTTTATTTGTCCTATATTTTTATATTTTTATATTTTTATTGTCCTATATAGGATATTATTTATCCTATATTTTGGAAATGTACATCCAGTTGTTTTTTCCCCTTTAACTTTTTTTGGGGCCCCCAAGAGAGTGGGGCCTTAAGCTATAGCTTGTTTAGCTTATACATAAATCTGGCACTGATCTGTCCTGAATCTTTCAACGTTCAGCCTCATTGGATGTGCAGAAGTTGAAGTGTTCTGAGAGAGGGAGCAAAACCTTTCTCTGCCCATTTCCCCCGTGCCATGCATAAATTTCTATCATGTCACCTTTTGCTTCCCTTTTCTCTAAACTACATAGTCCCAAACGCTGCAACCTTTCTTTGTATGGTCATGAAAAGATGGTGGGCCCTGGAACCACACATCTCAGGTGTCAAAAGCCCAAGAGGTGTGTCTTGCTGGCTGAGGCTGATAAAGGTAAAGGTAAAGGTACCCCTGCCCATACGGGCCAGTCGTGTCCGACTCTAGGGTTGTGCGCTCATCTCACTTAAGAGGCCGGGAGCCAGCGCTGTCCGGAGACACTTCCAGGTCACGTGGCCAGCGTGACGAAGCTGCTCTGGCGAGCCAGCACCGGTGCAGCACACGGAAACGCCATTTACCTTCCCGCTATAAAGCGGTACCTATTTATCTACTTGCACTTAGGGGTGCTTTCGAACTGCTAGGTGGGCAGGAGCTGGGACCGAAAGATGGGAGCTCACCCCGCCGCGGGGATTTGAACCACCGACCATACGATCGGCAGGTCCTAGGCACTGAGGTTTTACCCACAGCGCCACCCGCGTCCCCGGCTGAGGCTGATAGGAGTTGCAATTGAACACTATCCAGAGAGCTACAGGTTCTGCAGTCCTGCTTCAAAATTTTCCACTATACTACTGAGATGAAGGACAATACATCATGCTTCATTTGAAATATGTACGTGTTCTTATTGAATGCAGGTTTCCCCCCCATAACATTTGCACATTTTTCTCTGAAAATAAAGGTACACCCAAGTTTTGTAGGAGGTTAAGGAACAGCTGATCGTCAAAGAATTGATGCTTTTGAATTATGGTGCTGGAGGAGACTCTTGAGAGTCCCATGGGCTGCAAGAAGATCAAATGTATCCATTCTTAAGGAAATCAGCCCTCACTGGAAGGACAGATCGTGAAGCTGAGGCTCCAATACTTTGGCCACCTCATGAGAAGAGAAGACTCCCTGGAAAAGACCCTGATGTTGGGAAAGACTGAGGGCACAAGGAGAAGGGGACGACAGAGGATGAGATGGTTGGACAGTGTTCTCGAAGCTACAAACATGAGTCTGACCAAACTGTGGGAGGCAGTGGAAGACAGGAGTGCCTGGCGTGCTCTGGTCCATGGGGTCACAAAGAGTCGGACACGACTAAACAACTAAACAACAACAACAAGGAACAGTTGGGAACTTTGGGTGGCAGAAGATGAACTTGTGTACACGAAGGTGGAATCTCTCTGTTTTCTCCTTCCAAGGCCACTGTGGAAGGGAGCCTTCAGATCCCTGCAGAGACAGTGAACTGCCAGGCCGGGTAAAGTATTTAATGGTTCTGAATTTATTTGCATCAATAAATACATGACAAGGTAACAGTCAAATAAATACTCATTAGCACTCATTACTCCGCTTTAATTATGAGAGCTGGGTGTAGGCAATCATTTCCTGCTAAGGCAACATTAAATGAATTTTATTATTATTATTAAATGAAATGCTTTTCAGCTCCAAGCTAGGTGGGGCTCAGAGCAAGGAGGCACATGGCAGGATTGGACCAGAGACCTGCATGCAGAATGGAAACTAGGTATGGGCAAATCTATCTCTTTCAATTTTTCCGTTTCTCACTTTTTTCCCCATTCTTAAATTCCGTTCTCCATCATTCAATATCAGTTTGCTGTTTGTTTTGAAGTCCTGATGAAAATTAATGGGTATTTTAGCACAATTTTCTCCTAACCTACACGTTTTTTTCCTAAGCAATTTTCTCTAATATGCACATCTTTGCAAAAAAAATAAAATAATTCATAATACAATGCATTCTGTATACTCCCCCCATCACTAAGATATGCATTTTTATGTGCACTTTACTCTAGTATGTGCATTCTTTTTAAAAAACAACACATTACTTGGCTGAAGAACCACCTTGCAAAATTCAGAGAAGCACACATTTCAAAGGATGTTTCCATTTTGGTTCACATCTTTCTCAGAAAGTGCAAATTAGGTACGGTCCCCATTAAATGGGCAATGATGAGTGGTCAGAGGGAGAAGAGGAGATGTTGGGTAGCAGGGCTTAGTGAGCTGGGAGAGTTTGTGGCAGAGAGAAGTCCAAAATCAGAGTTAGAAGCTGAAGCTGGCAAATGGGAGGAGGGAGGCCAAGAGGCAGACAGGAGTCAGGCTGGGGAAGAGACATGGGTGCCTCCCCCTCCTGCTGTGACCAGCTCCCCTTCTCCCTGACTTCCAGAACCAGGAGAGGGCTGACATGGGTGGAGCAGTGACAGGCTGCATGGAGGTGCAGTCTCCGATTACTTGGGGGGAAAACCCTGGAGAGGAGTGGACTTAGATGGCTGCGGGGAGGCAGGGACTTCCAGTCTCGGCAACTGATTCCTAGGGTAATACCTACTGGGGGTGAGCTGCTGTGGTCATTAGGCCCTGACACACTGCCAGGTCTATGAAGGTCGTGTTTTTGCTAACAAAGAGTTAACTCCAACCTGAACGATGTGATTTACTGCCTGCTTACTCTTTCATGGACGCGGGTGGCACTGTGGGTTAAACCACAGAGCCTAGGGCTTGCCGATCAGAAGGTCGGCAGTTCGAATCCCTGTGACAGGGTGAGCTCCGTTGCTCGGTCCCAGCTCCTGCCAACCTAGAAGTTCGAAAGCACGTCAAAGTGCAAGTAGATAAATAGGTACCAATCTGGCAGGAAGGTGAACGGCGTTTCCGTGCGCTGCTCTGGTTCACCAGAAGCAGCTTAGTCATGCTGGCCACATGACCTGGAAGCTGTACGCCAGCTCCCTCGGCCAATAAATCGAGATGAGCGCCGCAGCCCCAGAGTCTGCCACGACTGGACCTAATGGTCAGGGGTCCCTTTACCTTTATCTTTACTCTTTGATAGCTAGAATCCTCTATGCATCCAGCTGTAGATGTAGGCAGGAGCCTTTTCCAGACTTTCAGTGACTGTGTTGGTGGAAAAACCCGGTTCCATGATGCTGTAGCCCAGCCTTTGCCAACATGGCACCCTCCATATGTTTTGAACTATGACACCCACTAGCTCTGGCCAGCCCCCTTTGGAATATTTTTCAGAAACTGTGACTCAGGTAGGTTGGCATTAAAATCTTAACCAAATCAAATCACTCTCTGCCTCCCTCCTGGAGCAGCTGCATGTGCCTCAAAGCCAGGGTTGCCATATTCTGAAGAGGAAAAAGAGGACACTATGGCACTATGGTGGCCATTCAAAGCAAATAAATGCAATTTGTCTCAAATTTTACCCCTGAAAAAGAGGACGTGTCCAGGAAAATGGAGGACACATGGCAACCCTACTCAAACCTGCAGACCAGGATAATGCTGCCTGGCTAGAAGTTGGATGTGCTCCTGGGGCTGCTTGCATGCAGGCCAAGACGAGCCCCAGCCCTTTGCCCTGGAGCCAGCTAAGAGCACTCTCAATCTGATCCGAGAGCAACTGAAGCTGCAGTCACCGATGCCCAGGAGATTTGATGGCATTTTCTTGGAAGCAAATGCCAGCGCTCCTCGACACTGACTGTTAACAAGGCGTGTGCACCAGACTGTGCTGGTCGTTCCTCATTACCATGCGCTCTCTCTCTCTCTCTCCTCCCTCCTCCCTTCCCGCTTCCTCCAAAGGCAAAGCTAGATGCTGTACTCATCTCCACGGAGGGATGAGAGTCCATAGGCCAGGTGCAGCAGCAGAGGTCCCCTGCTTGGCATAATAGCACTCAGCACATTTGTGATGCTGAGGGTGAACGAGGGAGGGAGGCAGGCTCGGCTGCCCAACTGTCAGCTGCCTCCCGAGCAAGAGCAATTGTTAAAATTGCAAGATAAGAGCAGGGAGGGAGCAATTAAGGCGGATGCCTGGCGCTCGCAAAGGACTCGTTCTCCAGCTGTACAATGCCCTGAACAAAAGGAGAAGGAGCCTGTTGCAAGCATCTCACGGGCAAAGTTGCGCTCAGGAGTTCAGCAGCAGCAAGACAGCACCCGGGCCTTCTCCAAGGTTCCTGCCCGTGGGCAGCCAGGGGAGTTGTAAGACATGGGCTGTACGGGGCAGACAGGGGAGAATCCTTTGTTCCTGCATGATGAGATTACAAGCAATACCACACACCCTCACCACCAATGGCCCCAACAGAGCATCCACAAAAGAGCATCCCCACCCCATTCTTCTCCCCCTAACCCAGGACCTGGGAGTGAATCCTCAGTTAGCAACTACTGGACAGCCACTTTGCTCCCTGCAAAATTCTCCTAATTCAAGAAAATGGGAGAAAGACAGAGACACACACCACCATATTTACCCCCCAAAATGGAGCTGCCGCTACTGTCAGGACCGCACCACCACGTTGACATGATTTCTTAATTGCAGGGGGTTGGACAAGAAGAGTCCATTCCAACTCTATGATTCTATATGCCCACGCGCTGTCCAGTCTCACCTCCCCCAAAGCAGAAATTGAAGGAACAGGGCAAGAAATAGCCCGTGAGTCTCGTACTCTTCCCTCCGCTTGGCACTCAAGGTTCACACAGCACCACTGGTCAGGCCCTGGACTGACAAATGGCAAGGAGTGGGCAACACCATCCAGACTCATCCCATGAACAAGAATAACAGGA
The DNA here is from genome assembly GCA_034642415.1 of Podarcis siculus. Classification (NCBI taxonomy): domain Eukaryota; kingdom Metazoa; phylum Chordata; class Lepidosauria; order Squamata; family Lacertidae; genus Podarcis; species Podarcis siculus. The sequence goes on from JAXCMG010000016.1 coordinate 5,133,893, forward strand.
TCTGAACTGACTTCTATAGCAAAGGGATCACAGGATTTAGGGTGAGTCCCTTGGGCTTCCCTGTGGCCAGATGAAAAACACAGCATATGTCTAGCTACACATGTATCAGAAGGAAGTCATAGAATCCACACTGTTATTATTTTATTTTATTATTTCATTACATTTGTATGCTGCCTTTTCCTCCGAGCTCAAAGTAGGCTCACAACACCCTTGCCCGGGAGGTTATGCTGAGAGAAAGTGACTGGCTCAAGGTCACCCAGTGAGCTTCAAGGCTGGGTGGGGATTTGAACCCTGGTCTCCAAGGTCATATTCCAGCACTGTTACAACACACTGGTTCTCACATGATTGATGCGGACTGTGTCATTCTAAGCTGCAGGTAACAGATACCATTTGCAAATGTTTGCCCCAGTAGTAGTAGCAGTAGAATATTATTATTTAATTTACAGTAAATAATTTACTTACTATTTTTAAAGTTACTTGCATACATCAGTTGCTATAAGAAGTGCAAGGAGGCACAATGGAGGGGTCAAATCCAGACATAAATCTGTATTTCCTACAGTATGAGAATCTGTAGGCTATCAATGTTATTGGTCCAGTCAAACTTTTTTGGGGGGGGTTTAAATATTTTTTTAAAAAATTAAATTACAAAAGTCCAATATAATCTATATTATATCAATACCAAATTGCAATACCAATTCAAATACAAATCAATCACATAGCCAATTATAAAATTTACATGGCCCCCTGCTTGCTATATTTCAATGTCTACAGATTCGCTTTAATTCTGCCTCCAAACTATTGCTCAATCCAAATACGATCCACTCTTGATAAAATCCCTTATACCACAGCTACCAGTCAAACTTATTTTTGAGTAGCTGGGAGGTATTATAATGCCTCCCTGTCCAGCTATGAATAAAAATCTGGACCAGATTACTCCCAACTTGCAAGGTTTTCAGCTTGCAGGAAATCTTTCATATAAGGAAGTGTTCAGAATGGCACCCTCCATCTGCAGTAGGAAGTTGTATAATCCATTCTACAACCTTTGCCGTCTCCTTCTGCTGCATGAGCTGACCGGCTCGTTCATGCCAGTGAATGAGGCGTTAAGAATGCTGAGGTGACAGAATGGACTGTGCCACTGCAGATGATGGGTGGGGGTTGGGATACCACTTTTAAACATCCTCTGTGTTTAAACCAAAAAACCCCAGCAACAGCCCATTGCATATGGAAAGCAGGCCAGAGCCTCACACAGTAGCCAGGCTACCTCTCCAACCCCCCTACCTGCAACATCCTTTTCCAGTTAGATCCCCCTTGTACTCCTCCTGACTTCAGCCCTTCGTCTTCTCAGTCTCCTAGCCCTTATTAATCCTGATGGATTCAAATGTGTTTTTAATAGGTATTCATGATGTCCATCGCATCCCATTATTTCATGTCCTCCCAACATGTTCCTTTAGCCAGCTTTCTGCCTCCTTTGCTTTCCATTCTGTAGCTGGAGCATCGCATGGTCATCAGGAACAGGTGTGACAGGAGCACTTGCAAAGTGCTATCCTCCCTCCCCCCCCCACAAGCACCCTAGGGTGCTCCCTCCCTGGTAGAACCACACAGGAATCAGAGGCAGTGGCTGCAGTCTAAAGACAGTGCCTGAACACTGCCCACCAATTTTGACATTCTCACAGTGTTCTGAGGCAGTTCTGAGGAACTGTGGAGATGTCAAAATGGTGGCTCTCCAATTACCCAAAGCTGCTGCTTGGAAAAGTTAACTGGATTGTTTCACTGCTTTGTTGTATGCTACCCTGGGCTCCTTTGAGAGGAAAAGTGGGATAGAAATAATCAGTGCTATTTTTCTAGAAAAAAGGAGCCAGGACTCACCTTGTTCTCTTATCATGGCAATGGCACCCACCTGAGAGGTGCTGGAACTGAGTTCTGGTGAATTCCGGCTGCAAAAAAGCCCTGGAAACAGCAGCAGCAGCAGCAGCAGCAACAACAACAACAAGTCAAGAGCCAGTAGACTCTCCTAGGCTACTAGGCCATTGGCAACTGCTAAATTATGGCAGGTGTTCTTAAGGACCTCATATCTCCTTGCTGAAGAGTTGAAAGGTAAGGAAAAGTTATTTGCTTTCTAAGGGTCCCTGGACTCTGATAAGAAGAAGAAGAAGAAGAAGAAGAAGAGTTTGGATTTGATATCCTGCTTTATCACTACCCTACGGAGTCTTAAAGTGGCTAACATTCTCCTTTCCCTTCCTCCCCCACAACAAACACTCTGTGAGGTGAGTGAGGCTGAGAGACTTCAAAGAAGTGTGACTGGCCCAAGGTCACCCAGCAGCTGCATGTGGAGGAGTGGAGATGCCAACCCGGTTCCCCAGATTACAATTCTACCCCTCTTAACCAATACACCACACTGGCTCTCAGTGTAATGCCTTTTGCTTGTCTGGGTGGATGTAAAGAGAGAGGGGTGGCCTACTGTTCAAAGGTAAATTTTACACTCATTGCTCCACCCACTTTTGTGTCTGACCCCACCAACCATGGACATGTGGCCTAGAAGGGACATTTGCCTAGAAGGGAATGTGGTCCCCTGGCTGAACAAGTCTCCACACCCCTGTAGTTAAGAAAAGTGGTCAGGTTGTGAGAAGCCCAAGGTCAGTTTATGATATCTGAAGGGATTTGAACTGAACTCTTACCTGACTGTACTCTAGCCAGCTGTGGGGAGAGCAGCACCCCTATGTTGAGAGGCGAGGGAAAAGGAAGAAGGAATTTACAGTTCGCTATCAGGGCAGCCATAACTCTGCCACTGAATCTGGCCAGACAGGAGGGTTTGCTCACCCCTTTGCCTTCCCCTTGCAGTTTTCAGAATCTGACAACTGGCAAAGCGTGAAAAGTTCAGAATCGCTGCTCGGGAGATGTAAGTGTCTGCGAAACAAAGTGTCGTCAGGGCGCCGGCGAGTACCTGGCGTGTGCCTCGGCCAATCTCGCTTGCAGCCTGAAAAGGTCACCTTTCAGTGGGGATGCAGCCACCTTGTACCCCTGAGGTGGGCGACTGAAATCTCACTCCTCCTAATGAGGTGACCTTCGCGTTGGGGAATGCATTAACTTCTCCTGGAGGAGAGACAATAGGCCGGAGCTAGCAGATGTCTCATTCCACCTGGATTCAGGGCTGTGCAAGATGTCGGGCACGCGATACGAGGTAATTTCAAGGAAGCCCTTTAGATCTGCCCTTGTTTTAGCATTTGCAAAATAGTAAAGCAGAATGTTAATAAACACACATCAGCATGAGAATTGCCATAAGAAGATCACAATCGAGGCTTTTATTATTGTTATTATTATTGGTATTATTTCAGTGTATTAGTGAGGCGACTAATAAGGAGTCTCCGGGAGACTTGCAAATTTTTAAAAGCTTAAAGCATGAATAACAATAGAAAAAAGAACAATGAATTGCAACAAAAGTCATACAATAACCTATAAAACAAGCCCAATAAAGCAGTTGCAAAAACGTGGGGTGGTTTGAAGGCCCTGAATGAAGCAGTGAATCTGGTAATGCAATTTAGCAGGAATGAATTATGAGCAAAGTTTGGCTGCAATATGCCCTCCCAGACCCTTAACACTGAAGCAGAGGCACAAAAAGTCTTTCCCCCATTTTGCCCACCTGTCAGCCCTTTAGGATAGGCCAGGCTGTTAGAAAATGACTAAATGGAAGTTGTTTTGAGTGGTCTGATTTGAACCCAGGCCTCCCCACTGCTGCCTCTGACACGCTGTGGAAGGGAACTCTATAAAGCAACAGTAGCAAATGGGATGCCCTCCAGATGCATTTGAATGGCATCCCCCACCATTCCAGTGGCCCTCTTGGTTGGAGCTGATGGGAGCTGATGTCCAACATGCATTGGATACCCTTGGCATAAAGCAAGGGTGCATTGTGTGAACAACTCTGATTGCCATTTTAAATAAGTAAATAAAGAATAATAATAATAATTTATTATTATTTATACCCCGCCCATCTGTCTGGGTTTCCCCAGCCACTCTGGGCGGCTTCCAACCAAATACTAAAAACACAATACAGCATTAAACATTAAAAACTTCCCTAATAAGAATACAAGGAGAGCCTGCTGGATCAGGCCAATGGCCCATTTAGGCCAGTGTCCTGTTCCCACAGCCTGTGCGAAGTTTGCAATCAGGATTCATGCACAAGAGCACTCTCCCCTCCTTCATTTACCAGCAACTGAAATTCAGCAGCATAGGCATCATGACTTGTAGCATTCAGCTGCCATCTCCTCCATGAATTGGTCTAATGCTCATTTAAAGTCATCCACGTTGGTGGCCATCACTGCCTCCTGTGGCAGTGAGTTCCATAGTTTAACTATATACTGCATGAAGAAGTGCTTTCTTCTATCTGTCCTGAATCTTCCAACATTCAGCTTCATTTCTATGTGTTATGAAAGAGGGAGCAAAGATTTTCTCTGTTCATTTTCTCTATGCAGTACATTCTCTTTTATGAGCTTCCATTGTGTCACCTCTTACCTTTTGAATTTGAGGAATAGAGAGAGGTGGATCTGGTGGCAACTTTCTCAAAAGTCTCACTTCACAATGTCCTGTCATTTGCCCTGTGACAGCTCCCAACTGAACGGGACTGAGGTTGCTAAAAGGTATGAAGACTAGGGATGGAAGAATCCATCAGTTTCATACCTCACATTTTCCCAGTCTTAAATTTTCTCTGCACTTTTCATAAAAAGATTCGTCAGCATTTTAGTGCCAATTTCTTCCAATAAACACATTTTAATGCAGTTTTGATGAATTTACACATTTTTGCAAGCAATATTGCCCAGCATAATACATTTCGTTTGTTTTTTTCACTGATAGTATGCATTGTTATGCACACTTCCCCCTAATATTTGCATTTTTAAAAACTTTGGTTGGTTGGCGAACTGCATTGCAAAATTCAGGTAAGTGCAAATTTTGAAGGCTGCCTGTGTTTCAGTCAAAGTTCCATCTTTAGACGTGTACTGAATTGAATTTTGCCTCCATCCCTAATAAAGACTTGTTTCAGAGAAATGCAGTTATGAGTGACTAAGGTGTACTCCTTTGGGTGATGATGCATATGAAAGGAGGAGAGAGAGAATGAGAGACCACAGCAGCCGCTGCATCAAATGGTACCTTATTTAATCTTCTGGATAAAAAGGAATAATGAAAGCAGATCCTTAAGATGAATTGCCTTCATCTAGCCATGTGGTGTTTGATCATTGCTGATGTTTTACAAGGAGGTGTATGCTTGAATTACCAGTAAAAGAGGTGAAAGAGTTGAAGATTGCAGAAGGTTTCTCCCTTGGCGACCTGGATTTTCCATTCAAAGTTCTTAAAAAATAAAAAAAGTGTATTGTGCTGCTGGCTCTAACATGTGGGTAGTTTGCAAAATCAAGCTATGGAGGAGGTCCTCAAGGCTGTACTATAATAACCAGTAATTTCTCCACTGTGGCTGCTCTCAGCTCCATCCTCTTCCCTTCTAGTGCCACAAACACCAAAAAAGTCCTTTTATGCCCTCCAACAGTTCCTACGTACCAAGGAACAGTCTTCTTTCCTGGGGATCGGAATCCTATTTCACTTTATTTATTTATTTGCCGCATTGATATCCTGCCCTTTAGCCCAAATGTGTGATGGCCTGGGAATCTGAATCAGAGCCTGAACCTGAGGAATCCCAGCCTGCACAGGAGTCCCCGCCTCCAGGGCCAGCTGAGCCGGGGCAGGGGCTTGAACCTGAAGGGCCCTCACCTGTGCCGGATCCTCAGGAGCAGACACCAGCTGAATCCGCTCCGGCTCCAGAGGTGATGGAGGACCCATTGCCTGCAGGTGCTCATCTCCCGGCCCTGTCAGGGGAAGGTGAGGTTGCCTCTGGGTCCAGTAACCCTCCAGCCTCTCCTGAGCTGCAGAGGCTCAGGGCAGAGAGGCGGAGGGAACTAAGTTCTCGCAGGAGGAGTGCTCGCCTCCAGGCCAGGAGAGGTGAGTCACCTGTGGAGCGGGGCCGCCCTATGCCTCAAAGGAGATAAAGACCAGCCTGCCCAGTCCCAGGTTGCGGGAGCAATGTCATTGGTTACCTGTTCCTGCTGGCACCCTGTCCTGCTTTTTGCCAGAGTTCCTGACCACGCCTGACTCCCTGCCTTGGACCCCGCTTCAGCCTCGGACTGGACACGGACCACGCCACACGGTAACCCCCCCCCCCCCGGGACCAGAACAAAATGGCTCTTGGAGCACATTCCAAATATCAGCACTAAGATGGTTCCCGCACTCAGGCTCCCAGCGTAAATGCAAGACACATGAGGAAAAAGGAATGAGAGGGGTGAGGAACAAGGAAGCTTTAGCACAAGTCCTTCGACTTTCAGTACCGATAATGCAGTTATATACCGTATTTTTCCGCGTATAAGACGCCCCCGTGTATAAGACGGCCCCTATTTTTTAAAACCCAAAATTAAGAAATTAATTTTGTTTGGCTTTTTTTGGGGGGGTAGGGGTGGTCACTTCTGCCAATCGCTCACCCACCTGCCCGCCACTGCCACTCGCTTGTCACAGACACTGCTGATTGCACACCTTGCCACAGCCACCAATTGTCTGCCTGCTCGCCGCCACCAATAGCCCACCCGCCCACTTGCCACAGCTGCCAATCACCTGCCCAATTGCCACAGCCAATCGCCAGCAGGCTTGCCGCAGCTACCAATCACCTGCCCAATCGCTGCTGCCAATCTCCAGCTTGCTGCTGCCATTAACTTCACATCCCCCCTCTGCATTCATTACCCGTGTATAAGTCAACACCCAATTTTGGTCTGTTTTTTTAATAGCAAAAAGCATCGTCTTATACATGGAATAATACGGTAGGTTCTGTCTGTCTCGTCCTTGATTCAGAGCCACACCCTCCCATGGAAGCACTCCCTCCCACTTCAGATCTAATAGCAGAGCAGGTGACAATGTCCAGGCCAGGGACATCATCATCATCATCATAATAATAATAATAATAATAATAATAATAATAATAATAATAATAATAAATTATTTATACCCCACCCATCTGGCTGGGTTTCCCCAGCCACTCTGGGTGGCATTCAACAGAATATTAAAATACAATAATCTATTAAACATTAAAAGCTTCCCTAAACAGGGCCATGGGGGTCTTCTGCCAGCATTTCCCCCCTCTGTGTGTGTCTTTTTTTTTTTTAGTCTAGGATCCACTACTCTCCTTCCACTGGCCCAAAAACCAGACACGGTGATGCCATTATTTATCTATGGGTTGGTTGATTGGATATATATCCTGCCTTTTGATCCGAAAGCATCCTCAAGTCAGGGTTCCTAAAATGATGTGATTCAATTGTTTGGCTCGGCTTGGAGACCAGCTGCCACTTGGCTCATTTTCTCTCCCTCCACCGCCATCTTTCAGCTGCTTTTTCACCTGGCGGCAACCGAGGGACAAGTGGGACAGCGGGGTCCTTTCCATCGGCTCAGCTGGGAGAGCACCTGCCATTTGGCTTCTCCTCCTCTTGAACTGATTCCATTGAAGCTGGCTATGATAGGGTTATTCCACGTCTTCCCCTCCAGTCCCCTTCTCCTTTCATGTCGTTTCTTTCAGAGTGCAAGACCGTGGTCATGTTTTCAATTGGAGTGTTGTGTTTGGTACATTTCAGACTGATAAAAAAACAAGCAGCAACATATCGCCTCTTCCCCCTAGGACTGTAGATCTTTGAGGAAGATGCCAGGGAGAACAGCTAGACCTCAAGAGGAGCTGCTGAGCAATGGCAGTCACAATCTGTTTAATAACATGCCCTGCTTCAAAAGTGCATGACAAACTATTGTTTTCAATCAGTTCCTGCAACTGTTCCTATAGCTGTGGTTCAATGTGCTGCAATAAACATGCGGATGGTGAGAGGGAAGGGGCAAGTTCTTCTCTGGCTTGGATATTAATCCATGCTAGAGAAAACTATGATAAGAGAGAATTAAAAAGATGGGAAGCAGTCTTAGACAGAGTCAGTATTGCAGATATCATTATTGCCCAGCAGGAAGCAACTAGATGCATAAAAATTTACTCCCTTTGGAATAAAACATTGTACAGGCCCATAAATTAGATTCAAAGCTTTACTTGCAGAACTTTCTTCAAAACAGAACAACAAACGGTAAATGATACACACAAAGAGTTCCATAAGATCATGTGCATGTTCAGCACAGGCTCAGCATAAAACAACAACTTTAAACAAAACTCTGTCTCTCTCCAATTCCAGCCTCCATTGCAGCCAGAGGTTGTGTGCTCCTGGAGTGAGTCATTTACACATCCTCCTCCCATGGAGCCCAGGGAATGAAAGACAAAAGGCAACTGCCTTCAAAATGGTGATTTGCAATTCAATACCTCTCATATGAGCTAAGGTTAAACATTTCTTCGGAGCTAGCAGAGAACAATAATAGTTAATTATCAGCCCATCAAGGTGCTTAGCGAGCGCTTCTTTAGCTTCAGTGGAATCTTCCAACTAAATCCTTTCAGCAATACACGTAGGCATTCTCCATTTCAGTGTGAATTAAACCATTATACTTAATGGTCAGGCCACTGAGTCATCTACTTACTTGACTGGCAATGGTTCTCTGGGGTTTCAGACAAGAGTCTTGGGATGCGAATTGAACCCAGTACTTTTTGCATTCTAAGAGCATCTTCCACCAGGGTTCTTCAGTGAGGCTAGTGCTATGAGCTCCAAATCTTTTTCTCGAAAGCCAGATATGGCGAGCTTCGCCAGCAGTGCAACATTTTAGATTTAGAAGGGATCCCAGCGTTGTCTGACTTGTCCAAGAGCAGATATGGGCTTCTTAAAAAGTAATGGATCATTTCCCACTTTTTCTTCCAGCCCCAGAGATGAAATGAGGGTTTTCAACTCCCCGAGCCCTGTCCTCTGCCGCCTGCATTTCCTCACAGATATAGCAAAGTGCCATCCATTTCTAGAACCCAATTAGCATTTCCATTGTTGCATGACTCTCTGAAAGAAGTAGCAGCTAAACGAGCCAGTCAGATCGTGCTAATTTGCATGTTAATGAAGCCCATAGAGCACAGCCCATAGAACACAGAGAGGCTGGCAGAGGGGAACTGGTACGGATGGATCTATACAATGCAGCCTGCCTATGTATTAGGGGAGGGAGGCAGAAAAGGGCACATTCTTCAGACATACAGATTGCTAAATAGACAGACGGACAGATGGTTTTCCGAGGCAGGATAGTGGATAGAAGAAGCTCTTCTTTTCCACAGAGAAATGTAGGCAGGAAAGGCAGAAAGGAGCAAAGTGGTATACTCAGGAATGAGAACACTTTGCCATTTTAAAATGCAGCCTGAATGTGACTTTCATCCACAGGCCCTGGCTCACTCATACAGGGCCTTTGCACGCAGAAGGTTCAATCCCCTGTGTCTCCAGGTGGGACTGAGAATGACTCTCTGGCCTGAAATACTGGAAAGCATCTGCCACTCAGTGCAGACAGGACTGAGCTAGATGGACCAATGGCCTAGCAAGGAATAAAGCAGTTTCGATGCTTCCTGGGGCAGATGAGAGTCAAAATTTCCACAAAATTGTCCCCCTGCCAACAGGGGAGGGGATTTAAAGGGACCCTTTGTGCACTGCTCTGGTTTAAACAAGAAAAAGCAAGTGTCTTGGTTCGTATTAGGGCTGCCAGGTCAGGAGCATCCCAAATCCCGAGATATCAGGGTCCAAACGTGAGAGTAAGAGAGGCCTCTGGCGAGGCTATTGGGATGGGCCTTGGAGATGGAAGTTAATTGGGAGAGGGGGACAAAGGTCAGAACTGCCCCCCCCTCCCAGTGACTGCTCTAGAATTTGCAGCCAGCTCCTTCCAGGGTGAAGTTTGCAAGCTGAATGCAGTTTTTATTTTTATTTTTATTTATGTATTAAAGGCACTCTGGCCCACTAGGAGAGTCAAGCTCTCCTCCTGTCACCCAAAAGGGGCCAGGCAAACCTGGAGACTTCAGGCCAGACCCTAATTTATATGTGCATTTTCAACATTATTGTCTACTTGTTGCTAAGAACCCAGCCTCAGCATCAAGGTGAGGCCTTGCAAATCCCTCCCTGTTTATGCAGGCAGAGTTTGCATGCAGCATGTGGAACTCCTGCTGAGATCAATAGGAGAGCATGGGAAGACAATGATCTGATAGAGAGCAATCGCCCTGCACCACAATGCAGGCATTTAGTTCAGAGGAGTTCTCCATGGTTCCTACTTTGAAGGGCTCTTCCTCTCCTTTTTGTTTTGACAAGTTGCACAAAAGGTTCCCCCGTGAGCTGTTTGGTGACACCCTGCATCTCTCTGTGTATGTCCCAGGAGAGAACAAAAGGATTGGAGAAGTGTGTGTGTGTGAGAGAGAGAGAGAGAGAGGAGGGCAGGAATGGGCCACTCCTCACATGCACACACAACACAGGCCACCTCTGTTGCGCATAAAGTATTTCACCTCCTTAAGCTCTGGGCATTACAGTGGTACCTCTGGTTACATACGCTTCAGGTTACATACGCTTCAGGTTACAGACTCTGCTAACCCAGAAATAGTGCTTAAGTTAAGAACTTTGCTTCAGGATGAGAACAGAAATCATGCTCCAGCGGCGCGGCAGCAGCAGGAGGCCTCATTAGCTAAAGTGGTGCTTCAGGTTAAGTATGGACCACCGGAACAAATTAAGTACTTACCCCGAGGTACCACTGTACAGCTAAAGGCATACATGTGCCATATGAGCACTGGAGATGCTGGCTAAAAATGAAGGATGCAAGTTTCCAAGCCACATAAGAGTCTTTGTCAAGCTATGCAGTAAGCAACAAATAAATGTTGTTGTTGTACTATTTATTTATTCATTTTGCCTATGTTGAATCATCAAACATTCCACTGAATTGAATGTCCACAAGTACTAGTGTTAGGAGAGAGGGAGCAAAAATTTTCTCTATTCATTTTCTCCATGACACACAATAGTTTTTTCAATTAAAAAAATCCTATATGCTTGACCTATAATTATTTGCAATAGCAAAGTCAGGACTGTGTGTGTGTGTGTGTGTGAGTTCACATGAGATGGTAAGTTCTTCAAAAGACCACATACTAAACGATGTTTTTAGAAATTAGTTCTGTGACAAAAGCAATATTTAAGATTGCCAGTAACGCTTAAAAAAAGAAAAAGGGAAAGGAAGGAAAAGTGGTTGCCGATATTGAGTAACAGATGGAAATGCACCCACTTGAAAATAGATTTGAATGTATTATAATTTACTAATAATTACTAAGCCACAGTCATAGAAGCAGTTGGAATAGAGAAATTTGCCTCGCAGGTGTGAGCAAATCTACATGATGATCTTGAGCCACTGCCAAGACCAGGTTGTTTTTATGGATAAGAGAAGAATTCAGTCCACTTTTCACAGTGGATCAGAACACAGTTCCCAGATGAATTATGTTGTTCTCTATATTTTGCAATGCATTTTTTCTGTATGAAAACATTTATTATATGCAAAAGAAAATGAACTCAAAATGCGTATTTTGTGAGAAGTGTGTATTTTACATAAAAAGTATGCACAGAATGCTTATAATGGGGTGGGAAGAAACAATGGGGTGGACCTATAATCAAATGGTGGTTGGGCATTTTATTGTTGTGGATCTATAGACCCATTGCATGAAAAAAGTCTTCACGCAACACATAGCATGTGAGTTGTAGATTTTCAGCATTGGTTGCCAATTTGCTCCCAAGCCCAGTTCTAGGTGCTCATTGAGCTTGATATCTCCTGTATGGTGTAGGAACTCTGGCCTGGAATTTCTTGGAAAAGAAACCACCAATTATCCATTATGAGCATGCATGAAGCTGCCTTATATTGGGTCAGATTATTTGTCCATTTAGACCAGTACTGTCTACTCTAACTGGCAGCAGCTCTCCAAGGTTTCAGGCTGAGGTCTTTCTCAGCTGGTCTTATTAACTGGAGATATCAGTGATTTACCTGGGATAATCTGTAAGCAAAGAATGTGCTCTGTCACCGAGCTACGCTTCCTCCTGCTTGTGACAGTCCACATATTCTCATAATCACCTGTATGTAAGTAAATCTCTAGTGGTGACAGCCAGACTGACAGAGTGAGGTTTTGAGCTAGTGGGACGGCGAGGTCTGATCATTTCCCACTAAAAATAAATAAAGAAATAAACAAGCAAACAATATTTGAGCCCTGTCACTAATGCCTAATGGTCTTTTCTAATGATTTCAGTTAAAATCAATCAATCAATCAATATTGTGGGTGAGAGGCTGGGCAGTGTTTCTTCTGGTCCTGCTGCAGCCCAGAAATAAAAAGATCCATTTGCCATGCATTAGCTTTGTATATTGGCACTCTTGGTGCCTCACACTATAGAATATCATAGAGTAGTGACCTGAAAATGGGCAATTTTTGCTATTATCCCTGTGTTATTATCCCTTCCCACTGCCATATGTGAAGATGCAACCATACGTTCCTTCAGGCATATTGTAAAAGATATACGCCTTTGCCCAGTCTTTCCCTGAGACATAAGACTGGACCCTGTTTTTATTTGTGTTTATATCTTGAGACATGCAGGTCTCACTACCCAAACACAATGTGTTCTCCAGAAATCGTTTGTTAGGCGAGTTGACAGTTGCCATTGATTCCTATGGAAAACATTCTAATGCGTTCCTGACCATAGAATTTTGACCCCCAAATGATGAAAAAACTCAGGAAAGCCCTCTGAAACCTTGTAAAGGGTAAACAAAGAAGGAAAAATATGCTCTATTTTTTGTCCGATCTTCCCTGACCCACCCACCATGGTTTCTTCCTCTTCCCCCTCCCACCATGGTTTCTGGCAAAATGGCTGCTGTGAACCAGCAAACTACAAAAAAGTAAAGCTGGTTTAAGTCTGCTTATTTGTTTACAGTACTACACACTGTTTGGATATCTGAATCTGTCATGTATATAGTGAGGTTTGGGTACTAATTCCTCATGTTTGGATAAGTGAATTTTCATAGAATAAGCATTTAGATAGTGAAACCCATGTGTATATGCTTAGCATAGTCTTTCTTTGTTTTTATGCAGTATTCTTGTTTTCATTATGGTGTTTGTTGTTAAGGGTTTATTTAAAAATATATGTTGTTGTGATTTGCTGGGGTGAGGAGTCAGCCAGGGTGATACCCTGTGCCCCTTCCAAATCTGTGATCCTGTAAAAGGTAAGGTTAAGAACCCCATGACGTCTAAGTCCAGTTGAATTTGACCATGGGGTGCAGCGCTTATCTCGTTCAGGTCGAGGGAGCTGGCGTTTGTCCACAGACAGCTCTCTGGGTCATGTGGCCAGTATGACTAAACCACTTCTGGTGCAACGGAACACCGTGACAGAAGCCAGAGCACATGGAAATGCTATTTACCTTCCCGCCGAAGTGGTACCTATTTATTGTCTCTCTCTGTGTGTGTGTATCTGCATGGTAAAATGTATAAGAGCAAGCTTGCCAAGGTGGGACGTGAGTGGCGCTGTGGGTTAAACCACAGAGCCTAGGACTTGCTGATCAGAAGGTTGGCGGTTCGAATCCCCGCGACGGGGTGAGCTCCTGTTGCTTGGTCCCAGCTCCTGCCCATCTAGCAGTTCGAAAGCATGTCAAAGTGCAAGTAGATAAATAGGTACCGCTCCAGTGGGAAGGTAAACAGCATTTCCGTGTGCTGCTCTGGTTCGCCAGAAGCGGCTTAGTCATGCTGGCTACATGACCTGGAAGCTGTCTGTGGACAAACACCAGCTCCCTCGGCCAATAAAGCGAGTTGAGTGCCGCAACCCCAGAGTCGGTCACAACTGGACCTAATGGTCAGGGGTCCCTTTACCTTTACCTTTAAGCTTGCCAAACCATTTTCTTTGTCAAAGGAATGACATTGGCTAGCTCGTTAGGCACCATAATTAGTATAACCAAAGAAGTTGCTCTGTACCACAGAATAAATGGAAGGGCCTTTACACCCACTTCATATAGCTGTTATGTGGGAGAACCAGTGCATTTTTTTCCTTAAAAAAATGTTTAGGGGGTACTCTCATTTTCCTACTCATATTGAAATACTGCCCCTCAATGAGGCCAAACTTAGATTCACTAAATGTTTATAGGTATGCGTACCCCTGCTCCCTGGAAGGACAGATCCTGAAGCTGAGGCTCCAATACTTTGGCCACCTCATGAGAAGAGAAGACTCCCTGGAAAAGACCCTGATGTTGGGAAAGATGGAGGGCACAAGGAGAAGGGGACGACAGAGGATGAGATGGTTGAACAGCATTCTCGAAGCTACCAGTATGAGTTTGACCAAACTGCGGGAGGCAGTGGAAGACAGGAGTGCCTGGTGTGCTCTGGTCCATGGGGTCACAAAGAGTCGGACACGACTAAACAACTAAACAACAACAACATGCGTACCCCTGCATCCCCAGAAAAAAGTACTGGGGAGAACAATAGCCAGATGTATGTACCATGTATGTTTCTCCTGTTAGAACCAATGGAGGCCAGCATATCAGTCCAGGCCAAAAATCATGTCAGGGAAAAGGCTTAAGCCCTCCTGCTTTCTAGTGTTGCCATTCTAATCAAAACCAGAGCCTCTGCAGCTGCTTTTAATTAAAAATAGAAAGAGCCTCCTGCAGCTCATGGCCCAAAGGGTGAAATGACATGCTGTCTTGGCAGATGCACAGTCGCCAGTCTCCTGAGATGATGCTTGCAGGATAGAATCAGTGGCCAAGGGGGATTTACCTCCAGTGTCTAGCTGATTCTCTTCCCTGTGACCAAATGCCACCCCCCAGTCATTTCCCCACCTGCCAGTCTTACTCCCTGCTTCAGAGCCTCACTTTGCAGGGTCACGTGCAGGGAGAACTGACCGGTAGGGAAGGGTTAAATACCTGGCTGCTGATCCACCCCTGCAATGCTCTTCAAGCCCCTGCAGTTGCCCAGGGATGGAAGTGCAACTTTAGGTGCTCCAGGTATTTCCACCCTAAGTAGACCGTGGATACGTTACTGTCTGTCAGCCTTTGCTACCTCATGGTATTGCTGCTAAGACAGGAGAAGAGCCGTAGCACACTTGATATGCTGAATAGTGCTTTTGAAATGATAAATAATGCCAATAAAGCTGACAGCCCTGGGCAAAGATTTTCTCCTCGGTTGTTTGGTGTGCGAATATACTTCTCAAAGCATGCACATGCCCCTAGATACAAGCCAGGGGCTGCTGGATGAGTTAGGAGTTCAGATGCTCTTTAGGTATGTAGGAAGATGCCTTCTACAGACCACTGGCCCACCCAGCTCAGTATTATCCACAGGGACTACATGCTGCTATCCAGTGGTTCAAATAGGGTTTTCCTCTTCCCTCCCAGTCCTTTCCCCCTTGTGTGTCGTGTTTTATAAGATTGTAAGCCTGTAGGCAGATACTGTCTTATTTTAATCGACTGTACGAAAGCTGCTCTGGGAGTGTTTTTGGTAGAAGAGCAGGGTACAAATGCTCCAAATAAATAAGTAAATAAACAAACAATAATCTCTTCCCCAGACCTATTAGGGATGCTGGGGATCAAACCTTTGGTGTTCTGCATGCAGAAACATTGCTCCAACCACTGAGCCACAGCTGATTCAAAAGTTCTTCATCAAAGCATTTATCCAAACTGGCCTGGATCCAGTATTGTTATGAATTTGTGGGGGGAGGGCAGAGCCCTCAAAATTCTCAATTTAGTAAATCGTAGAATTTAGGTAATATTTGGAGTATTAAGGGAAGTTGAGTGGTGCAGTCTAAAAATACAGGCTGAGCCAGTTGTCTTGTTCAGGAGATTGGCTGATAGAGGTGGCGTCAAAGAACAAAGACAGGTGATGACATGGTCATTACCCTAACAAAAGATGAGACATTTGGCGTCAGACAAGAACAAGGGTGGAGTTTCTCCCCCAGCTATGTGTTAGCTAGTGAAAGACAATGGCTGAGTTGGAAGGTGGAAGTTGCCAGGGTTACAGGGGGGTGTGGTGTCACCACAGGAAAAAAGATGCTAGTTTTACATTAAGTGTAAATTGTGTTTGAAGCACAAGTTTTGGGGAAGAAGGGAATAATGTTATCATTTATACCCTGCCTATCTGGCTGGGTTTCCCCAGCCACTCTGGGTGGCCTACAAAATATATAAAACATAATGAAGCAAAATATATAAAACATAATGAACATAATGAAAACTTCCTGATGCAGAGCTGTCTTCTAAAAGTTGTATAGTTCTTTATCTCCTTGACATCTGGTGGGAGGGCGTTCCACAGGGCGGGCACCACTACTGAGAAGTCCCTCTGCCTGGTTCTCTATAACTTTGCTTCTCGCAGTGAGGGAACCAGCAGAAGACCCTTGGAAGAGGACCTCAGTGTCTGGGCTGAGCAATGGAGGTGGACTGGGGAACATGGCTGGCTTCTGCTCTGGACTCAAATTTGCTGAAGCTCTGAGGGGGAGCAACAAGAGACACTCTTGGGGGTGTAATGTTCTGCACTCCTTCCACCTAAACTCTGGTGCAAATATGCGTAAATAAGCCATATGTCTACCATCTCCGCTGTGCCTCATTCCAAAGAAACACAAACCCTGGTTAAGGGCAGAGGTCCGTGGTCTCTTGTTACCACTTGGCAGATATTGGGGTGTCCAGTATGTTTAGTCCTGGAACACTGCAACATTTCAGATTTAGAAAGGCTTTCAGTCATGTCTGTTGTAAAGAAGCAAGTTGTCTTTTCCCTCTTATTGTCACTTTTTAAAGAGCTTACTGTTGTAGATAGATAGAGATAGATAGATAGATAGATAGATAGATGATAGATAGATAGATAGATAGATAGATAGATGATAGATAGATAGATAGATAGATAGATAGATAGATAGATAGATAGATGATAGATAGATAGATATAGATAGATAGACAGACAGACAGACAGACAAACAAACCTAGAGAAACTGAAATAGACAGATAGATCCATCCCTAAACACAGGGATTATGGTTATACATCATTTTAAAAAGAAAGCAGACCATGCATGACCAAAGGCACTGATCTAGAAGGTTAGATCAGGGATGGGCAACCTGTAGCCCGTGGGTGGTCCTGCACCTAATTTGATGCAGGTCTGGCCACCTGGGAGATGGAGAGGGGGGAGTGATGGAGAGAGAGAGAGGGAGAAAGGGAGAAAGAAAGAGAGATGCTATGGGGGAAATGGGGGCAAGTGCAAACCACAGGAGCAATGAGAGCAGGAGTGACACGAGAAAACCTGTGCAAGGGGTCAGTTCAGATCTCTGGCAATGCCCATTGGTTATTCCCAAGGCCTCTGTGATGGGAGAGAGAGAAAGAAAAGGACTGGCAGAAAGAGAGCAAGGCAGATGCGCCACCCGTGCGTGTCTCTGGCCCCGCCCACAATTGGCTTCAGCCCCACCTGCTACCAGGACCCAGCCCGTGACAGTTTGCCCAGGAGGGATTGACAGCTCCTCTTCCTGAAGGTTACATAGTGTCTTAGCCCAGCCAGCCCTGATATGTGCTGATACCCCTCCCACTTCCTCCTGGCCTGCTCCTCTGAACTGGCAGGTTTATGGGCTTCCTAGTCTGCTTTCCAAGCCACTGTCGCAGCCAACACATGGACGAGCAAAGCGGGCCATCAGAGGGAAGGGTTAAGTGAGCTTCGGAGGCTCTGACATTTTGCTAATGTGCTGTGTTAATTGATTCGCTCATTTCCATTTGTTCCTGTTAAAGAGAGACAGATGAGCGTGATCCTGCCGTGCAGTGCCTTGGCAAGGAGCACCGCCACTGAGTACAGATGTGCTCCTGACTCATTTATTAGCATCAGGTCTCCAGCCTGCTGACAAGAGACCGCTCAAGAGTGCAGCCAGATTCCAGAGGAAGAGAGCGGTCTGAGCATCCTCAACGCTCAACGCAGGGCATTCTTCTTCTCCCTCCCACCAAAAGCTCACTCAAGGGAGGACTTGAGCACTTGGCAAAGGCATTGGTGGGGGGCAGGGAATGGACTGGGAGCCCCCAATGAACCGATACAGAAAGAGGCAATGGCAGAGATGCAGACAGAAAAAGAGAGATCAGGCTCATAATATGCGAGTGTCAAATCACAGATGTCCCTTTCAACAAGGTTTGGGGTCTCTCTCTCTCTCTCTCTCTCCTTAGCAGAGTGCATCCATTTCAGAGTGAATTAAAAATGGCACCAAAGGGGCTGTCCAGGAATGAAATTGACAAATGCCACTCAAAAGAGATGTTGACTAAGATGACCGGGCAAGGAGCAGTTCTTGGAAGGCTGTTGCACCCATACAATTCAAATGAATGAATTACATGCTACAACGAACATAGGAACAAACTACATGGTACATACTCTGGTTATCTCCCACTTTGACTACTGCAATGCACTCTACATGGGGCTACCTTGGAAGGTGACTCAGAAACTACAACTAATCCAGAATGTGGCAGCTAGACTAGTGACTGGGAGTGGCTGCCAGGACCATATAACATCGGTCCTAAAGGATCTTCATTGGCTCCCAGTATGTTTCCGGGCACAATTCAAAGTGTTGGTGCTGACCTTTAAAGCCCTAAATGGCCTCAGCCCAGTATACCTGAAGGAGCGTCTCCATCCCAATCAATCAGCCTGGACACTGGGGTTCAGCTCTGAGGGCCTTCTGGCAGTTCCCTCACTGTGAGAAGTTAAGTGACAGGGAACCAGGCAGAGGGCCTTCTCGGGGGTAGCACCCTCCCTGTGAAATACCCTCCCTTCAGATGTCAAGGAGATAAAGAACTACACAATTTTAGAAGACCTCTGAAGGCAGCCCTGTACTGGGAAATTTTTAGTGTTTGACATTTCATTATGTTTTTATATTCTGCTGGAAGCCGTCCAGAGTGACTGGGGAAACCCAAACAGATAGGTGGGGTATAAATGATAAATTTATTATTATTATTATAAAATATTGATGATGATGTATTCAAAGGGGGAGGGTCCTCATCTGAGCAGGTTTTTTCTTTGTCCTGGAGCTTTCCCTGGGAAAACCCAATTGTCATTTGCTCTGATTCAATGGTGAAATA
>JAXCMG010000016.1:5152926-5227085 GCA_034642415.1 Podarcis siculus
TGAGCTGATGGGGACAGGGAGTTTGGGGGTGAACTGTGGGTGGCAGCAATAATGGCAAAGTTTGCTAGTGGATCCCAACAGCATATCCCCAAAG
The DNA here is from genome assembly GCA_034642415.1 of Podarcis siculus. Lineage (NCBI taxonomy): Eukaryota > Metazoa > Chordata > Lepidosauria > Squamata > Lacertidae > Podarcis > Podarcis siculus. The sequence continues at coordinate 5,153,021 of JAXCMG010000016.1, forward strand.
CCTGACAACTATATCTGTATCATCTAGATCTATATCTCTATTGACCCCTGCCTTCATTTATTGATTTCTGTATTTTCACACCCCACTTTACTGCCAAGATTGGCTGCCAAAGAGACTTCTATTTAAAATAAAATAAATAAATTTGCTTACAAAAGTACTGCGTAATTAGGGATACAGATCACCGTCTGTAGATTCATGGAGCTGTTCTGCCCAACACCCTTCTCGATCCAAGAAATCTGTGTGTTGAACATCTACAACACATGGGTGTCCACCTTCTCCTTGAAGACCTTCAAGGACTTTGGTGTTTCTATATGGGAATCTGTATGGCCCCCCTTTCTACATGCTGGCAATTGAGGGCACAGTCCAGGTTCCTCCCACCCCAGAGTGTGATTGACCATTGGCCATGCTTGCTAGGGCAGATGGGAGTGTGATTGCTGTTATTATTTTGTCACATTTTAAACACAAGTGTCTCCAAGGCTGTGTACACACCAAACCCTGATGCCCTCAGGTGCAGGAGAGCAACAATGGAATGAGATTCTACTACCAATCTGGTCTGCTTTTGTTCGTGTAACATGCGGTGAGGGGCGCCATCTTGTCCTTCACCCCAGGCAGTGAAATATCTTGGAGCGGCCCTTTTGGTGTTTGAGGAAGAGAAATGATTTGGGAATCTCAGCCTGCAGTGGGGCAGGGTAGGCAACATTTGTGAGGCTGGGGGCAAAGGAATAATAATGGAAGCCATGGAGACAGGCTGGTGCCCATTGGGACTGGTAGGATAAAAGGCAAAGAGGCCAACAGCAGATGGTGCTGGAGGCAATTAATTCTACTTTTCATAGGATCCTAGAATCTTAGAATTGTAGCATTGGAAGGGACTCCCCAAAGTCATCTACTCCAACAGCCTGCAATGCAGGAATCACAACTAAAGAATCACTGACAGAGATAGTCCATTCCATGCTGAACAAGCCTTACCATCAGAACATTCTTCCTAATGTTCTGATGTCCTTTCTTGTCATTTGAATCCATTGGTTTGGGTCCTGCTTTCTGGAACAGCAGACAACAAGCTTGCTCCATCTTCTACGTGACAGCCCTTCAGATATTTGAAGATGGCTATTGGATCTCCGTCTTCTCTTCTCCAGGTTAAACATTGCCAACTCCCTCAACTGTTCCTCCTAAGGTTTGGTTCCCAGACCCTTGATCGTTTTGGTCACCCTTCCTTCTCAGCACACATTCCAGCTTGCCAACATCTGTTTTAAACTGTGGTGCCCAGAACTGTATACACAGGATTCCAGCTGGGGTCTTGACCAAGGCAGAATAGATTTTCCTTGATTTGGAGGCTGAGCTTGGTGGGGCAGAGTCCCATTTGCCCATAAGGATTAGTCTCTACTGCTTAGGAACCAAGGCTTTGGGGAAAGAGTGGGCCACCCACACATTGCTGAGCGTCTGCTTGAAAGGTGCGGAGGTGGGAGGTGGGACATCTGAGGCAAGTCCTGTGTACATGAATGCCTTGCGACGTGGGAGGAAGCATTAGTCACCTAGACAAATGGGATTACCCGTCCTCCCCTTTGTGTTTCCCCTCCCTCCCTCTCTAGCTCTCACACAATATCTCTGTGTGGAGAAGCCGCCCCAGTTGTGGTACGGTTTCCCCCATCTCAAGCCTCTTGCCTTTCCCTGTCAAGCTGAGTGCAGATGATTCATGTGGCATGACTCTGCGTCCGCCCGCTCTCTTCCTCGTAAGGATGTCAGTTGCCGTGGCAACTTGATGAAACACATCCTGGCATCCCTTGGATGAGGTTTCTCCAAGTTGGCAGAGCGGGGAGGTTGCCCTCTCTGTCTACGGAGTGAAAAAAACAAAACCCCAAATCATTGTACAAGGTGTGACATGTTGGGAGATATGGTAGAAACCAAAGGAAATGGTCTGGAGTTGGAAGTCCCCTGTCCCCCTGCAACCTCCTGGTGTCCTTTTGGTCACTTGCAGTGGAAATTAGCATAGGATAGGAGCCTAGAAAGTTGCTTTATGCCTAGTCAGACCATTAGTCCATCTAGGTCAGTATTCCATGGCAGCAGCTCTCCAGAGTTGCAGATAGAGGACATTTTCAGCTCGACCTGGAGATGCCAGGAATGGGACCTGGGACCATCTACATGCCGAACACATGCTCTACCGCTGAGTTGCAACCCTTGCCCAACTATTTACAAAGTGCTCAGGTTAAGCAATTGCCCAAAGCAACACTGCTTAAAACTCTGAAAACACCCAAGAGCCGTAAGAAGCCTTGAACTGGTCAGCACATAAACCAAAACCAGCTCAGCATAATGCTACCATGCTACAAGCAGCAAACAACAACTAGCAGCCTCATCTCTGCAGCTCAATTGAAATCAAGCCATAAAAGGGGCAGAGAAAGCTCCCTTATACTGAGTCAGACCCACTGGTCTATCTAGCTCTGTAGTGTCCACACTGACTGGCAGCAGCTTACCAGGGTTTCAGACAAGGGTCTGGAGCACTTCCCATAATACATCCTTGGATCTGAACCAGGTTTTAAGTTAATATTCTGTTTAGTAAACTGATACAAGCCCAGAGTTCCCAGTATTGGAGGAAATATAAGAAGTATAGGAAGCTGCCTTATACTGAGTCAGACCTGCTTCAAGTTGAGCTATATGGGTAGTTAGGGACACAGGTGGTGCTGTGCTCTAAACCACTGAGCCACTTGGGCTTGCTGATCGAGAGGTTGGTGGTTCAAATCCTCGCGATAGGGTGAGCTCCCATTGCTCTGTCCCAGCTCCTGCCAACCTAGCAGTTTGAAAGCACACCAGTGCAAGTAGATAAATAGATACCGCTGCAGCGGGAAGGTAAACGGCATTTCCGTGCACTCTGGTTTCCGTCACGGTGTCCCATTGCACCAGAAGCGGTTTAGTAATGCTGGCCACATGACCCGGAAATCTGTCTATGGACAAACGCCGGCTCCCTTGGCCTGAAGTGAGATGAGTGCTGCAACCTCATAGTTGCCTTTGATTGGACTGAACCATCCAGGGGACCTTTGCCTTTACCTTTTAAAAAAATAAATCTATCCCAGTATTGTTGACAGTGGCTCTCCAGGTTGTCAGATTCTTTTCCAGCCCTATCTGGAAATGCTGGGACCTTTTGCATGGAACGAAAGTGTTCTGTATGGCCAGTAAAGGACTTTGGCTTAAACACACCATGATCTCTGAAACTGAAGCCGGCATAGATAAGTAGGAGATAGCAGGGAGATCTTGCGAGCGCAGTACTTGTCCTTATGGTTTATGCGGCCAGGAGCATGAGGATATAAGGAAAGTCTTCTGGATGGCCCATCTAGCCCAAAATCTAGTCCCAAAACCCAAAGTGCCTGTAGGAAACCAGCAAGCAGGCTCTGAGCACTCTTCCCTCCTGTGGTTTCCAGCAACTGGTATTTCTTCCTCTGGCCGTGGAGGCAGATCATATCTATCATGGCTAAAAGGTAAAGGTAAAGGGACCCCTGACCATTAGGTCCAGTCATGGCCGACTCTGGGGTTGCAGCGCTCATCTCGCTTTATTGGCCCAGGGAGCCGGCGTACAGCTTCCGGGCCATGTGGCCAGCATGACTAAGCCGCTTCTGGCGAACCAGAGCAGCGCACGGAAATGCCGTTTACTTTCCTGCTGGAGCGGTACCTATTTATCTACTTGACTTTGATGTGCTTTCGAACTGCTAGGTGGGCAGGAGCAGGGACCGGGCAACGGGAGTTCACCCCGTCACTGGGATTCGAACCGCCAACCTTCTGATCGGCAAGTCCTAAGCTCTATGGTTTAACCCACAGCGCCACCCGCGTCCCTCTATCATGGCTAGTAGCAACCAATAGCAGTCTTCTCCATGAATTATATCTGAAGGAGCCCTACGGTATATCAGATGAAAACGCACTGCAGCATTTGGTCCCCTCCCCTAACAAATATTATTGGAACCATGAGACTCGACAGATTATAGAATTTGAAGCCTGACCAAAAATATAGCATTTGAAACAGACACCCATTCCAAAATATAAATAAATCCGTAAAGCCCAGCAAGAGTTGGCCAACTATTCTGCCAGCACAATTCTATACACAGTAGCGACTGATGCCTGTTGGGAGTGACAGGGCAGAAGGCAGGGAGCCCAACAGAAGGTACAGCCTGAGCCAATGACAGGAACAGCCAACTCATTCTAGTTTTGTCCCCATCCTCTTCCTTCCTGAGTTCTGCAAGGGTAACACAAAGACTAAGGAGGAGGAATCTGACAGGCAGTAGAGGCTGAAAGCAGACTGAGATTGGCTGGGCAGCGTCCCATTTGTCCTAATAGATAAGCCTCCACTGCTTATACATTGTAGTCAAAGGTCTGTGTCATGAATTCAATGGAATTTGCTGCAGGGCAGTTGTAGACTGCAGCCTATTGCAGTCGTCATTGTGTAGGGATTCTTCCAACAGTCTCTTGATGGCTGGATTTTTAAAATATAACTCTCTTGCATAGACAGAGGTATCTATCTATTCCAGGGGTCACAAACTTTTTCAGCAGGGGGCCGGTCCACTGTCCCTCAGACCTTGTGGGGGGCCAGACTATATTTTGAATATATATATATAAATGAACGAATTCCTATGCCCCACAAATAACCCAGAGATGCATTTTAAATAAAAGCACACATTCTGCTCTTGCAAAAACACACTGATTTGCGGACCGCCCGCGGGCCGGATTTAGAAGGCGATTGGGCTGGATCTGCCCCCCCCCCCGGGCCTTAGTTTGCCTATCCACGATCTATTCATTCATTCATTTATTAAATTTGTATACCACCCTTCATCCGAAAATCACAGGGTGCTTCACAACATAAAAACACAAAATGATAACGCAAAATACATAGTAAATCAGAAACAAACCAATTACCCAGTCTTGCACAAACACATCTAGAATGTTAATCAGCCAAAGGCCTGGTTATACAGAAACATTTTTGCCCGGCACTTAAAGATATGTAATGAAGATGGGAGGTGAGCATTAAAGAGAGCTTTGCTCCAGCAGGGAGCCACTGCAGAAAAGGCCTATTCTTGTGTTGCCGCTCTCTGGACCTCTTACGGAGGAGGCACACAAAGAAGGGCCTCAGATGAGGATCTCAGGGTCTGTGTTGGTTCATATAGGTCCTTGAGGTACTGCAGTCCTGAGCCATTGAAGACTTTATAGGTCAAAACCAGCACTTTGAATTGGGCCAGAAAACTAATTGGCACCCAGTGCAGTCAGACCAGGATCAGTGCTCAAACTGTCTTGCCTTAGTGAGCAATCTGGCTACTCAATTCTCTTTAGAGGCTCCTCCATGGTGAGTTCTTGCTGAAGAAAAGCCCTACCAGTCCCCTATTTTACATATGTCTCTTCCATTCCTCTAATAATGGGGAATGGTTCCTACTCACTCACCCCCACACCAGTGTTTTTGTTTTTGTTTTGCTGTTTATATACAAGCAGCAATTAACATATTTCCTACTAATTTATAAAATTTGATCAGGATTGATCCTTTCAGCCTTCCTATTAGCACGACTGTGTGTTTATTGATAGTGCAAGTCCAGTAATCTTTTATCATACGAACCACACTAATCCAGAATTTCTTAATTTCTTTGCATTCCAATCGAATGGGTCTGAAATCTGGGTTATTTTAAAATGATTATTTACCTGCCACACCCCCTGAATAGTGCTTTCCACTCTTTATCTGATCTATTAATTCTAAACATTTCCCTCATCTGCAATTCATTTGGATTTCAACACACTCTACGTTTGACAACAATTTATCCCTCCCTGACAATAAACCCTTTTGTGAACCATGACCAATCAGTCTATTTTTAAGCTTTGTGACAGATCTGTATCTATTCCCTGGAAGGATGTGCCTCAAATTGGGCATGCTTAATATGCTCTAGAGGGGCTTCTTTGCCTGAAAATATGTGAAAAGGGGAGGAAGTTTATGCCTCTTTTTTGATATTTCAATATAATTACTGGGGGCAATGAATTGAACTGCAATGACACACAGCAAATCTAAAACAGATCAGGCTGCTTCCAAATGATATAGATACTAGGTAAGCCTTGTGGTCACTGAGCACCCAAAGTTGTCACTGGCATCCATCTCTTGAGAGAGACAATGGAGTGCACCTTGTGGGGTGAAGTCAAACCACTACATTAGCAGCACTGAAGTGACCTCTCTGGGACACAAGCCTGGGCAGTGTCTGTGGAGGTCCTGGGCTGCCCACATGACAGGACCTCTTAGTCTCACTGATGTGGTCCAAAAGAAAGCAGAGCAATACACTTGGCACCAGCTTGGCTGCAGGAATTGCCGGAAGGAGTGCAAGGTGCCATCTAACTCTCTTAGTGACTCCACTTCGAATTTGTGTAGGGTTTACTCCTTAGCCCAGGGGTCAGCAAACTTTTTCAGCAGGGGGCCAGTCCACTGTCCCTCAGACCTTGTGGGGGGCCAGACTATATTTTGGAGAGAAAAAAATGAACGAATTCCTATGTCCCACAAATAACACAGAGATGCATTTTAAATAAAAGCACACATTCTGCTATGTTAAAACACCAGGCAGGCCCCACAAATAACCCAGAGAGGCATTTTAAATAAAAGGACACATTCTACTCAGGTAAAAACACACTGGTTCCTGGACCATCTGCGGGCTGGATTTAGAAGGCGATTGGGCCAGATCCAGTCTCCGGGCCTTAGTTTGCCTACCCATGCCTTAGCCTTTTCTTCTCCTGAAGATACCCCACAAGGCAGCAGAGGTTTAGGATCAGAGTTTTCCTTCTCCTAAATGGGCTCCCTTCCCAGGTTGACCAGTCCCATCTTTTCACTACTATCTGAAGTAGCAGTGTGTCATGGAATACCTGTTGCTGGAGAGAAATGGCGAGAGAGCGCTGCTGCTTCCATGAATGATGGGGGATCTGTGGAAAACAGGATACTGAACTTTATGGACCTTTGGTCCCATCCTGCAGGGCCATTTTTACATATATATCAGCACTGTGCATGATTCCACACATGAATATATATGAATGCACCAATAGAGAGAGGAATGTGGGGAGAAACTTGTCTGATCCACTTTTTTGAAATGGAGTGACCTGATATGACATTCATGAACTTGCAAATCAGAATGCAATCCCCCCCCCCCCACCCAGATGATTCACTTCTCTGGATTTTGCAGTGCCATTCTAGTGCGCATGAAAAGACATCATTTTGCACTGAAACATGTGTATCTAATGTAAAAAGTATGCAATGATTCTTTAACATCAACATTATTGGATGTTGTGCGGATGCCTGATTATCGTCTTCCAAAGCAACTACTCTATTCAAAACTTAAAAATGGAAAGCATAATGCTGGTGGCCAACAAAAGAGGTTTAAAGACTGTCACAAGGCAAATCTAAAAAAAATGTAGTATAAACACTGACAATTGGGAAACACTGGCCTGCTAGCGCTCCAGTTGGAGAACTGCCTTTACCAATGGTGTCATGGACTTTGAAGACACGCAAACTCAGGACGCAAGGGAGAAACGTGCTCGGAGGAAGGCACGCTTGGCAAATCCACACCGTGATTGACCCCCACCCGGAAACCTATGTCCGCACTGTGGAAGGACGTGTGGATCCAGAATTGGCCTCCACAATCACTTACGGACTCATTGTTAAAACTGTGTTTATAGAAGACAATCTTACTTGGCTATGAGTGATCGAAGAAGAAGAAGAAGAAGAAGAAGAAGAAGAAGAAGAAGAAGAAGAAGGATTTTACATTTAAAAGTGTGTACAAAATGCCTGCAACTTTTCTCTCCCTCTCCCCATTTCTTTTTCTTCCCAGAAGATAAATTCACGCAAAAACAGAAACAGACCTACAAGTGAGCACCAGCAAAACTGAAATAGGCCAACTTAGGCTGTTCATCCCTACCTGCAGATATGGAAAACATGGGGGAAGATGTGCTTGTATGCATAAGAGCTCACCTGTGTGGATAAGGTTTCCTAAGTGAAGCTGGGTGCCAGCCTTGCACAGTGCTCCTCTTAGCAAGTGCCAGTGGGAGGGAGGGGGGAATCTCCGATACATGGAGAGGACAGCCTTTCACTGCGCGGCTTGGCGATACACTGTTGCCGTGACAACCACCCAGGGTATCGTGCTGCCTGCCTTTGCCAACACAAAGAAGGGGAAAGGGAGGGGAAAAGGGAGAGCATCAAGCGATGATTCCCAGCACCCAGGCAAGAATGACCTTATGACCACAACTGCCTTTCTGGATGCTGAAGAGCTACTAGATCTGTGGGAAAGCTCAGCATTGGAGGTACCACAAACATTTTATTCTGCATGGTTCGTGGAGTAGAATGTGGGGATTAGGTATGGCAGAGAAAGTGGCAAAGTGCAATAAGGTAAAAAAAATGTAACCGACCCCTGGATGGTTAAGTCCAGTCAAAGGTGACTATGGGGTTGCGGCGCTCATCTCGCTTCAGGCCGAGGGAGCCGGGGTTTGTCCACAGACACCAGCATGACTAAACTGCTACTGGCGCACGGAGGACTGTGACAAGTGCCAGAGCGCACAGAAATGCCGTTTACCTTCCTGCCACAGCGGTACCTAATTATCTACTTGCACTGGTATGCTTTCAAACTGCTAGGTTGGCAGGAGCTGGGACAGAGCAACAGGAGCTCACCCTGTTGTGGGGATTCGAACCTCCAATCTTCCAATTGGCAAGCCCAAGAAACTCAGTGGTTTAGACCACAGTGCCACCTGCGTTCAATAGGCTGCCTAGAGGGAACTAAAATGCAGAACTCTTTCTCCATTACCTGGCAGTCTTTCACTGCTTATATTAAGAAACAAGATGCCAAATTTATCAAAGACGCTTGTGGTCAGAGGTGATTCCTATGTGTTTTGGGTCACTGGTTTGGTAACAACAAAACTTGCTCTTGCTTTATCTTACCATACGGTATGTGTTCTGCTTTCCTGTGAGAGTTTACAAAACTGGAGGCCACATCTTTACTAAGCACTAAGAAAATTAATCAGTAAAGAGTGTACTTTTAAAAAGAGTACTTATTAATATACTTCTTTCTTGCTCTGCCCCCAATAATCTCTCCTGAACAAGATCTTGACACTTTCTCTCCTGTTTTTGCACAATCTCTGTGACCTTTCGATCACTGAAAGGTTGTAACCCACTGTTGAGACCGGACACTACGCGGTGCGACATGTCAACACACCAATTAGGAGGCCCCTGGAAATGTCTGTCAGCTGGAGGCCACTCACTGAGCAGCGAATTAGCAAGATGGGTCTTCAGCTGATGTGGGTGGCACAGGTGGCTGGCTATGGCCTCTGGCTGAAGCACTCATGGTCCAACTTCTCTGGTGAGCAACTGGGATCATGTTGCTAGCCAATAAATGTGATGGACCAGACAAACTTAAAGGGCCTGCAGGCTTTATGTGATGTCCCAAAGTCTGGTTCCTGAAGAAAAGAGGGAAAAGGGAAAATAAATATTTTAGGCAGCCTGATAGGGGTGGGCCGTAAAAGTCCATTTGGGTTTCTCATTTTTCCACTTCTCCATATTTCTACATCAGTCTGTGATTCCCCACCACCTTTTAAAAAAAGTCCTATGAAATTTCACAAACATTTAGTGCAAATTCTTCGCAATATACATGTTTTTGTATGCAATTTTGCAGGATATAACCTCCCCCCACCCAGCAATTTCACCTATTATAATACATTTTAATTGCAATCTTCACTGATATAAGCTTTTTTATCCACATTAAAAACATTCTTGTACACAGTATCTAGTTGAAAAATTGCACTGCAAAGTTCTGAGAAGCATGGGGTTCAAAAGTGAGCTGTGGAGCATAGGATTAAATATTGCTTTGGAAAGCGAAAATTACTTATGTGCACTTTAAGAACATAAGATCATAAGGAGATCCTGCTAGGTCATGTCAATGGTCCATCTAGTCCAGCATCCTTTCCCCCCCAGTGGCAAACCAGATGCCTGTGGGAAACCCTCAAGCGAGATTTGACATCTTTCCTCAGGGCCTGCAAGATGGAGCTGTTCCGCCAGGCCTTTGGCCAGGGTTCAGCCCGACTCATTTTCTCTTCGTATAAGAACAAGCACGAAGGATGTTCCCGGCCCACTCATAGGTTGTTATAATATCAGTGGTGACAGTTGGTTTTGACAAGTATTGTTGTTGTTTAGTCATTTAGTCGTGTCCGACTCTTCGTGACCCCATGGACCAGAGCACGCCAGGCACTTCTGTCTTCCACTGCCTCCCGCAGTTTGGTCAAACTCATGCTGGTAGCTTCAAGAACACTATCCAACCATCTTGTCCTCTGTCGTCCCCTTCTCCTTGTGCCCTCCATCTTTCCCAACACCAGGGTCTTTTCCAGCGAGTCTTCTCTTCCCAGGGAGTCTTCTCTTCAAGTATTAACTGCTTGGCAAGTATTAACTGCTTCCAATTTTAACCTGAAGATTGCCACTTGTCCAGTTTCAATTTTAATTGTTTGAATTAATTGTGGGATGTATCTTAATTGATTGATCACTTGTATTATGTATATCGTCTTATTTATATGATGTTAGCCACTCTGAGCCCAGCTTTGGCGGGGTGGGCGGGATACAAATAAAATTTATTATTATTATTATTATTAAGCAGGCCCCAAGCACAATCGCATCCTCTCCACTCCTGTGGTTCTCAGAAACTGGTATTCAGAAGCATTATTGCCTCCAACCATGGAGGCAGAGCAGAACCATCTTGGCTGGTAGGCATTGCCTTCTCCTCCACAAATCTATCTAATCTTCTATTGAAACCATCTAGGTTGGTGGTCATCACTGCCATCTGTGGGAGTGAGATTCATAGTCTAATTAATAGCAGTGTGAATAAGTACTTTTTTTGGTACTTCTAACCTGAATTTTTCAACATTCATCTTCGTTGGATATGCACAAGTTTTAGTGCTGAGAAGGAGGGGGGAAATTCTCTATCCATTTTCTACATGTCATACCTAAATTTATAAACCTATTTTATGACATCTCTTACTTGCCTTTTCTCTAAACTAAGAAGTCCCAACCACTGCAGTCTTTCCTCAGAAGGATGTCCTGATGTTCTGTGACCTTTTTAAAAGTAAAATTACCTTAGAATCTAAGAATCTGATTTCTTCCTTTCCCTATCAGTCATCAGTGTCCATATCTCACATTGTTCAAGAGGCTCCCTTGAGGCTCCAGAAAGATTTTTCAGAAGGCAGAGGTGGATGAAAAGGGAGGTTTTCTGCTGTGAACTTCCTCAAGTTTCAAGCAAATATCATTGCTGGGACTCGACTACATGGCCCTCAAGATCCCTCTGAACTCCAAATTCTATGATTCTATTCTCATTTATTTTAGTTATAAAGAATATAATATTTTTTCCCAACTGATGGAAAATCCCACCCCTCTATACCTAAAAAATATTTTGAGAGAGTTGTCAAAGTGATCTCACCACTCCCCGTCCAAAGCTAGTATGCTCAGTACATACAAGCCACACAGTGACTTGATCACCTTGCTGAATGTGTCAAGTCTAAACCAGAAGGCTGGAGGAAACAAATGGGGGCCACTGTGGGGGCCATTGTCAGGATAAAGAAGTATCCTGGAGGCTCAAGATGCTGTGCAACTTTGAACCTTGTCATGTTAAATCTAGAGCCATGTCAAAAGTCTGCATAACTTTTTTCCTCTTGGAAATGGGGATTCAGGGGTAGTGGTTGAGAAATTCATAATTTTGCTGGTATGCCACCTTTCCACAGAAAGAATCACGCTCAAGTTGGCTTACACTGAAGGAATAGATCTCAAAAGCCACCATCATAAGAACATTTTTTTAATGTTTTCTAAAAGGGGAGAAGGGACAAGATATCTGTGGCCTATCAGAAAGGATCCAGGATCTAGATCTACTTCCCCCGTCCCCTGGATGTGCCGCAGGCAGAGATGTTTAAAGGTAGAGGAGAAGATTGCCTACATGAAGAAAAGGACGACAAGGTTTTGGTCCTGTGAGCAGTCTAAGATGAAATACAGAAAAACTCTGTAAAAGAGAAAGGAAAGCGAGCAACTCTAGCAACCACATCTGGCAATTGCTGTGCAGTTTTTCAGAAGGATGATGCTCATGACAGCTGGTATCTACTAATGCTCATTTATGGCTCTTCTGAGAGTCATAACCTGTGTCAAGATCTGTCAAGCAGGCACAGAGAGCCCTTTTCTTGGTGAGCTCACAATATCAGTGCTGAAGTGAAAGGGGAACTCAGATGTGCATCAGGGCTGCTTTGGACATTATGCCCCTCAGGTTGGGGTCCCAGGAGGCTCAGGTAGAGTCCAGGGCATTTCATTGTTTGAGCATAAGGCAAGGTTTCACTGAGCAGGACCCTGGAGAGCTCCCTGTAGCCAGAGCTAGCAAGACCTCTTCAAGAGCAAGTTGTTACCTTACCAGCACGATGTGGCCTTCTGAGGTCTGATTGGCCTGAGACTTCCTCTTAGCCCTGCCCTCTTGAAGAAACTGGTGGCTCCTACAGTGTAGTGTTGTGACGGCTATCTGCAAGGAGTATTCTCTAAATCAGAGGAGTCAGGTAAGGCAATATCTTCTGGCCTGGATAATCTGGGATCAGAGCAGTCTCCCAGGGAGACCATGTGTCCTGAGACCCTGACACATTAGACAACACCAAATCCAGGCTTCTCATTGAAAGCATGGTTCCATCTTTCACTGAATTTCTGAAGGCGTGGAAGGAGCAGGATAGTGCTTGCTGGGCAAATTTCCCACTCACCCCCAGGTGCATTTGCCCTGACCTGCTTATGTTCCATGTCACCCCTTTTCCTCCCAATAAGCAAAAGTGAGCAAACTCCCCAGAAACTAGCATTACACACCCACCTCGCCAGGTGAGCCGTTTCTGAGTAAAGCATGCTTCCTATGTGTTGATGCTGGCAACACCCTTCTGCCCCCTGCTTGGGGATCACTAGAGGTTGAACTAAAACCCCCGAAAGACATCTGAATGAACTTCTCAAAGGGATTGGTTGATTTGCAGGGTGAGCATCAGGCTACTTACTTGTGCTGGCTAAACAGAATGCAAATCTGTAAGACTAGTACTCTTCGGCTGGGCAACTCTCCGCCGAAATCAGATCCGGAAGAATGCCTTATTCTAGCATACGTTCAAAGCTGTTCAGTGGCAGCATATGGTGAGAATGTGAGAAAATGGGTTAAAAAAATGTTCTGAGCATGACAACATAGCACAGGTGCCCTGCTGACTCCCAGAGGCCCTGGCAATCCTCCAGCTGTTTGACCACCTGCAACAGCTGCTGTATTCTTCAAAGGAGACTCTTTTTTTTGTTTTGTTATAAAACCAGCAATAGAATCTGTCCCCATTTATAGCAACAACATTTCTAAATATATATATTTACCTCTCCGGAGTGAGAACATTCTCCAAAGGTTTCTGTAACCTCTTCATCTGCCTTGGCTTCTTCTCCTAAGCAAGTCCAATGTCTGAGCGAGTTTCTGGAGTGACTCTCTCCATATTCTCAAGCACGAACATTATCCAATAAATAATCTAATTCTTGTTTGGTCTCCCTGTAATTAAGATCTTTACTCCACGCTCTGCTACACTGACCAGTCATAGTGCCAATGATTTATGGTGCAGTATTGTTTGGGGCTTTAATTGCATGCTGTATCTTGGTAGTGGCACTGACAGCTTCCCCCCTCCGCCCCAGACTTTCAGGAATGATGTGTTTGCAGGACACGGGGGGTTTTGCGATATGAGTCCATAAACAAGTTTAATAACTCAAAGTGCCCTTTTAAAGGGGGGAGACCTGTTGGAGGCCTTCATGCATTGGGAAGGTCACTTTAAAGAGCAGGAGAAAAGAGCTGTCCACAAAGTTGGATGGTTCTCGTTCAGCATCCTTTGTGAGCAACCAGCTGAGTGCTCTGCAGTCAAAGGATGGTCTCTGTTTTGGGGACAACAGCCCTTAGCTTCATAACATGTGATGGTGATGTCTAAAGAAGTCATTCCCAAAAGGAGCAGTGAGATTATATAAGGGGTATGAAGAGACAAGGGGGTGGCTGGGGGTTGCTGAAGGTGCCTATCAAACTTTGAAAAGCTTGTATCGCTAAATCAAGTTCATAATTTTTTTTGAATTAATTAAACTCAATAATTTTAATTGGATCTTGGATAAATGTGCACTTAATTGTTACCATTTTGAATTTTGTTGTGTTTAGTATATCAGATGGATCTCAAGGGGTGCCCAAAGCATTGTCCAGTCTTGTTGTGTTTTATGAGTTTCAGTTGGTAAGGCTTGAGGATGTGGACAAGTTGCTTAGTTTGGTCCTGGGGACCACTTGCACTCTCGGCTGATAAAAACCAGCAGAACGGGGATATCTGGCTGGGACAGGGAGGTGCTTAACGACTCTTTATGAGAGGGGTGGTGGTCCCTGCCTGCTTGAAGGAGGCAATGGTAAAACCACTCCTCCCTGGATCCAGAAACTCTAAATAACTACCAGCCAGTTGCTAATCTCCCTTTCTTGAGCAAGGTTCTTGAGTAGGTGGTTGTAGACCAAATCCAGGCGCTCTTGCAGGAAACTGATTTTCTAGATCCATTTCAGTTGGGGTTTAGGCCCTTTCTGATGTTATTTCCACAAATATGTGCACTTTAATGCTCACTTTCCCCCCTTGTATGCATTATTTGATTTAAGAACTGTGTTGCAAAATTTGGAGAAGTATGCATCTCAAATGATACCTGCATTTCAGAATGCATGTATCATTTCGAGAAGGGTGAATTAAGAGTGTCAAATTGAAATGCAGACCGAATTGAATTCTTAACCCTGTCCCTAACTCTTTTCCAAAAGTCAGCTTTAAATGCTGTGGTGTTTCAAAAATAATCTTGGCTCTTTCAGTTTTAGCTTTCATTTTACAGCCCTATCTCAGCAAGGTCAGCCATAAACTTACCCCAGTCCTCCTTTCCTCTTCCTTCTACCCCTCACCCTTTGTGGTCTTTCCCCCCTCCTTCACAGACATTATTCCCCCCTCCCCAACCTACAGCTTCTTCATTCTCCCTCCCCCTTTTTTCCACCGTGGAAGCTATTTACCTTCATTAAGTCATGCAGAAGGAAAGAGCAGCTGCCTACTGTATGCCTGCGAAAATATTGCACGCTGCTGGATTCGTAAAACAACTGATTAAAGACAATGTAATTAATTACTCCTTGATGAAATAGTAGAAATTATAATTAAAAATGAAGAAGTGTGCTGGCAGAACCTTCCCTTTCCTAATTACGTCGTTTCTATAAAAAGGGGATGCAAGAATAACTAGGCCACAATCAAGACTTGAATGCCTTTCTCCAGAGCGCCCTCTCATGGAATGCATTTTGAAAATTGCATTTATATCTCACCTTTCCTCCAAAAAACTCAAGGTGTTTTTCGTGGTTCTCCCCCTCTTCACTTAAACCCAACAACAACCTAGGTTACGCTGAGAGGCAGTACAGTGGTACTATAGTGGTACCTCTGGTTAAGAACTTAATTTGTTCTGGAGGTCCGTTCTTAACCTGAAACTGTTCTTAACCTGAAGTACCACTTTAGCTAATGGGGCCTCCTGCTGCCCCACGCCGCTGCCGTGCAATTTCTGTTCTCATTCTGAAGCACAGTTCTTAACCCGAGGTACAATTTCTGGGTTAACAGAGTCTGTAACCTGAAGTGTATGTAACCCCAGGTACCACTGTAGCTGGTAAGATTGATAGTTTGAACCCTCATCTCCCAGTCCAACACTTTAATTAGTACACCACACTGGCTCTGTAATATAAGGACTGAATGAAAGGACAGATTCAGACAAGTGAGTGAGATGATCATTCTCTCCCTCCTACCAATATAACCCTGTACATAGAATCATAGAACTGGAGGGGCTCTCCAAGGGTCATGTAATCCAGTCCTCTGCTGAGGCAAGAAACCTGCTGCTACAGCATAGCAGACTGGTGGCCCAAAAGCCTCTGTTTGAAAAGGTTGAACAGACATAGAAGATACAGTCCCTACCAGAGAAGAATGGCAGGTTAAACTGATGGACTATGCAGAAATGGCAAAAATGACCGGAAAAATTAGGAATCAGGAAGACTAAAATTTTAATAAGGAATGGGGAAAATATATAATTTGCCTTAAAAAAAAATCATTGTAAACTATTATTAGTAGCGTTGGAATGACACTTGTAGTTAAACGTTGGACTATGGTTGTAATGGAGAGTTAATAGAATTGGTTTAACAGAGAAGAAAGTTAACATAAGGACCCACAAAGAGGAGGGGGGAAGTCTGTGGGAATTTATGGAATTCTTTTTTTGTTCTTTGCTTGATGATTGCTTGTAAATTGGAAAATTAAATAAAAAAAGAAAACGTTGAACAATGTGAGCTCACCAACCTTCCAATATAGCGTGTTCCATTGTCAAGCACTTTGAATTGTCCAGAAGTGTTTCTTATACGGTTACATCCAAGTCCCATGCAGAGTAGACCTATTGAAATGAATGGGCATGACTAACTTAGGTCTTTTTGTGCTTATCCTTGAAGTGGGGTAGGTAGCATGATATATAAAAGGTGGTATTCAATGCTAGTTCTATTCAGAGTAGACCCATTGAAGTGAATGGACACAACTAATTCACAACAATTCATTTCAAAAGGTTTATTCTGAGCAGAGCTTTGTTGTATGCAACCCATAATTTAGTTGAAATCACTGTTCTGCTCATTTGAACCTGTTGGTTTGGGTCCTACCCTCTGAAGCATCAGAGCATGTATTTGCCCCAGCTGTCTATGTGAGAGCCCCTCCATTGTTTGAAAATGGAAATCAGATCATATAACATCTTTGTCTTTTCTGCCAGCCTAAACCATCCCACTTGGACAATTCAAAGTGTTGGTGTTGACCTTTAAAGCCCTAAACGGCCTCGGCTCAGTATACCTGAAGAAGCATCTCCACCCCCATCGTTCACTGAGGTATAGCGCTGAGGGCCTTCTGGTGGTTCCCTCACTGCGAGAAGTGAGGTTACAGGGAACCAGGCAGAGGGCCTTCTTGGTAGTGGCACCTGCCCTGTGGAATGCCCTCCCATCAGATGTCAAGGAAATAAAAAACTATCTGCCATTCAGAAGACATCTGAAGGCAGCCCTGTTTAGGGAAGTTTTTAATGTGTAATGTCTTAATGTATTTTTAATCTTTTCTTGGAAGCTGCCCAGAGTGGCTGGGGTAAAAATAAATTATTATTATTATTATTCAACCTTTGCTTATAAGACTTAGTCTACAGGCCCCTAACTGTCTCTGTTACCTTCCTTTGGACATGTTCCAGTTTGTCGATATCCTTCTTAAACTGCCTTTCCCAGAAGAGAGTCAACTCAATGTAGTCTCCTTCATCAAACTGCGACTATGAGGAGACCTTTGAAGACCTTTGCTGGCTCAAAACAAAAGTCCACCTAGCTCAGCATCCTATTTTCCACCATGGCCAATCAGATACCTCTTGGGAAACCCAGAAATGGGGCACAAAAGCAAAAGCTCTTGCCAAGTGGCACAGGGTGGCATACTTGTTCTGAGGCTCTTCTGTGATAGCCATCATGGGGAAGAACCACAGTGGCAGACTGGCACGATTTCCAAGTGGATCAATTTCCAAGACTGTAGTAGCACATGGCTGGCTGCTATAGCCAATGTTGGCATTTCTCTATGTGATTCCTCCAGTATACATAGAAGAAAAACTATGCGTAAGTCCTTGTCTTATATGTGTGAACTGACCCTTTCTGAGGATCTTCTTGAGGACATCTGGGAATGAGAGGATAGCGATCAAGATGGTTTAATGATTAGTTTTGGTACTAGGATTGCCAACTGCTGTTTTAAACTCCTGTGTGACCGGCAGTTCAACGGGTGAAGCTTTTACCTCCACTACATTTTTCTGACATGTCTAGAATTCCTGCCAGCTGGACAGATCTCCAGAACATGGGAAGCCCACTAGGTAGCAACCCCAAAGTCTAGTTAACCAGTTTGCTGGAAAAATCTCCAAACAGGAAATTTATATTTATTTATGTCTTGCCAGCAGGGAAATGTAGGCGTCTAGGAAGGTGAAACAAGAAAGAGTTATAGATTGCGTCCACTCACTTTAAGGCAGGAGGCTTGTTGTTGTTGCTTTTCCTCAGTTGCAAATGACCATGGTTGGTTTCTCAGGAGGACAGTCAGATTCCAGCTCTGAGTATATCAAGTCTTGCTTTGGGCTTCATTATCCAGCTTTACAAAGGAAGGGAGATATAAATCTACGGCTTGGCTGGATTTAAAATCCTCTGTGCAGTTTCACGCCTCATCTCCAAACAGGAGATTGTGGACTTGGGAAGAGGTGTAGAAAAAGACAACCTAAATGTGCAAGGGTCTGGCACTCCCTTTCTTTCCATTACATGGTTCTGTGTGATACTTGTGTATATATATAAATATTCAGAGCAAAAATCTGCCAAGTAGCCTTCATTTGCTAGGGGGAGTGAGAAAAAGAAAACCTCACAATTTTTCTCGAGGAAGGAAAAAAGTCTCTGGAAGAATTTCAGCTCATCCCTGCCTCCGATTCTCATCCAACAGGACTCTCGTGTCTCTTTCCATCTGATAAATATTTACTGCAGTTCCCTTTAAGAACCCAGGTGGATCACAGCACCGTATTCTGTTTGAAATGAACTCTTTTGCTCTGTTTGCGTCAGAGTTTCCCCGAAGAGATCAAACCATCTGATTACAGTTTGTCACCAAGTTTGCTTTGAGTTTCTCCTCTTTACTAGTCTTTTAATATTTTTGCACTTCTCGGCTGAATTTTTGCACAGGTTTGTGCCTGGATGTGTGCATCTATTCTGCAAAAAGCAACCCCAATGACTGGCTGGTTGAGCTCCTCAAGCACCGAGCATTTGTCTGTATACTTCCTGGAAAAAGGATGTTACTCTCTGCAAGGAGGTTGTGGTGTGGCAGAGAAAGCAATTAGAATTGAACCAAAGAGATCTGGGTTCACATCCTCACTTAGACAGAAGGAGAGTGACTTTGGTTCAGTCTCTCAGTCTAAATGGACAGATGGGGAATCTTTTTCTGCCTGGGGGCCACATTCTGTCATAGACCATTGTCTAGGAGCTGCATGCCAGATAATGGGTGGTGCTGAGGGCAGAAATGGGTGGAGCAATTGGTGTGATTCTGATCTTTGTAAAGCAGGCTACACTGTGTTAAGAATCAGGATAGTAGAGGTAAACTCTAGTTTATCCTTGTACAGTGGTACCTCGGGCTAAGAACTTAATTCGTTCCGGAGGTCCGTTCTTAACCTGAAACTGTTCTTAATGTGAAGCACCACTTTAGCTAATGGGGCCTCCAGCTGCCGCCGTGCTGCCGGAGCACGATTTCTGTTCTCATCCTGAAGCAAAGTTCTTAACCTGAAGCACTATTTCTGGGTTAGCGGAGTCTGTAACCTGAAACGTGTGTAACCTGAAGCGTATGTAACCCGAGGTACCACTGTACTCATATCAGGGCTCTGATTTAAGTGAGTTTAAAGTGCAAGGCTATGCATGCTCAGAATGTTTTCTTTCTTTCTTTCTTTCTTTCTTTCTTTCTTTCTTTCTTTCTTTCTTTCTTTCTTATCAGGGTGTGCAAAATGGCTTTTTTGTTTTTGTGCTTCAATATATTAGAAATGTAGAAACATTTGGGAAGCATGAAATGGCAGTGAGGCTGGAGAAGAAATTCGGTTTGGTTTGCATTTTAGCGCAGACCTACCAAATGTGCACTAATATAGCACTTTGGCAACTTTTCACGAGATCTCTAAAAATAAATAAATCAAAAGCTGGTGTGGAAATGTGGAGCATTGGACTTAAGGTTGGAAAAAAGAGAAATGGGGGGAAACCAATAATTTTGGCCTATGCTTTTGGACGCCTGCCATGGTATCGTTCTCTTGGAATCGACTTTGGAGAGATAAACATTATTGAAATCCTCCCAGTTGTGAAAACTGCAGCCAGGGCCTTGAAATGCTTTTGAGGTGTTATAATCTAACACCTCAAAACCTTTGAAACAGGACCTTATCTGGAACCATGCCTGTTGCCAGTATTGACTGCTGAGCCCAAGAAAGCTTGAGGAGAAACCAGGAATGGATTTTTGAGTGGCTGGACTGTAAGTTCAGATTCCACATTCCAAGAGCACATTGCCCAGTCCATGATGCTGTTTCGCACCTTGCTGTGGTTGGTGGACCGTAAGGTTTTAATAACAAACAAAGTAGATCCTGCAAACTCAAATCTGCCTCCTCTTATCTAAAGCATGAGGGAAGGAAGTACAGTGCTTGCTTTCTGGGTACCTGGCTGCATTTGAGGGAAGATTACATAGTTAACTAACTCACATGACTGATACAAGGAAGTTTGGACTGGTCACCCCTGATCTTGATTGACACCCTAGAACAGTAGTGAGGGGTGAGGCTCCATTCCACATGCACAGGCCCCAATTTGGCTTGCCAGGCTGTTCCTCACAAAATACATCCACATGAGACGTCAGGGGTGGGAGAAGTACATATGTGACTACAAAGGAGCAAAAAACTTGAAAGCGAGTTCCCAATTTCTCCTTTGAAATCAATTGATTGGCACTACTAGGGATGTCTCACAGGGATCAGCTTCACTAGGGATTTCCCTATTGACAGCAAAGGGGAGAAGCTCAATTTTAGCAAGCAGTTTCAACGCAAACTGCTCCGTGCTAAGGGAGCACAGCACTTTGAAGGCATGGGTTTGGCACTGGAAGCACAGCTTCCAAGGAGGTTACTGTAATTATCTATTCATGGCTACAGAGATCCCCTTTAACCTTTGTCAGGTGTCAGTCACCTGCTGTCGTTATGACCCACCTGTCAAAATTGACCAAAGGAGTGCAGGGACTGAGGAATCCAACTAGCCAGCTGGATCCTGTCCTAGGAAATCTGGGAGCCTGGGAAGGAAAAGGAAGACATATAGAATGCTATTTCCAAGTGACAAAGGGACGCAGGTGGCACTGTGGGTTAAACCACAGAGCCTAGGACTTGCTGATCAGAATGTCGGCGGTTCGAATCCCCACGACGGGGTGAGCTCCCGTTGCTCAGTCCCAGCTCCTGCCAGCCTAGCAGTTCGAAAGCATGTCAAAGTGCAAGTAGATAAATAGGTACCGCTCTGGCGGGAAGGTAAACGGCGTTTCCGTGCGCTGCTCTGGTTCGCCAGAAGCGGCTTAGTCATGCTGGCCACATGACCTGGAAGCTGTACGTGGGCTCCCTCGGCCAAAAAAGCAAGATGAGCGCCGCAACCCCAGAGTCGGTCACGACTGGACCTAATGGTCAGGGGTCCCTTTACTTTACCTTAAGGAGGGCTGCATTTTGACTATGTATGCTTGTAGCATTTTGCTCCTCTGTCTGGAAACCCGGTATGGGACAATGGATTTGGTTATCTACTGGAATGTTTAAGCCACAGATGGGAAATCTTTGGTTCTCCAGATGTTTCTGGGTTACAACCCCCACCATCAATCTGCACATTCATTCATTGATGCATATATTACCACAAGTGACCTCTTTTCCAAAGGGAAACCCAACTTGGGCAAGTGCTATGCCCTTGGAATCTTCTGAGAGAAGCGAGCTGCACTAAACACTATTCCTACAGCCCAGGTGCAACAACACCTGTTGCTTTGCTGCACATCTGCCTGCTGGCCTTTGGGAACAGCAGCGGAGCAGCTTGAAGGACAGCCAGCGCAAGTAGGAGGTGAAGGAGTCTAGCACCCAATGCACGGCTCTGGTGGATCCAGCATATTGGAATATCTGGTAACTGAGTCTCTCCCTCAGTCCCCAAGCCATTGCCAACTGGAGTTGAACATACCCCCCGTGCAAGGTACGGATTTCTTTGAGAGTTTTCCCCAGAAGCTCCCGGAATGGAGAGGCTGTGAAAAACATGAAGTGACAAAAAAGCGGGTTGGGTTGGGGGGGGGGGGAGAAGATGCCTTCAAACATGCTTGTTTCATCTCTCCCAGCTCCTCACCTTTCAGGCAGCCTCAGTTCACAGCCTCTTAAAGTGGGGGAGAGAAGGAAGCTTCGGAACTTGCTGAATAAATCATTTTCCATTTCCCTCTCCTCCATCTCTTCTTCCTTCCTTTTCTTTTGTGCAAATCAAAGGCTCCGAGCTGCCAGGAGCTGACAAGAGGGCCCCCCTCTCCTCCTCTTGTTCGTCGCAGCCCCCCCGCCCCATCCTCTGGAACTTAGCAGGGATGCGCCATGGTTTCAGAGGCAATCAAACTCTGACAGGCCAGCCTGAGGGACAATCTGGAGGAGCAAGGAAGAAGGGAAAGGAGAGAGGGAGAGGGTAAGAAAGAGAGAGGGAGAGAGGTTGGGGTGGGGAGAGAGTCAGCACTTTGCTGCTGTCGCCCCTGCAGGCACTGCTAGCTGTTCCTGTTGGACCTGCTCATTTCGAAACAAGGTAGAGAACATGTGGGGAAGGCAGATAATCTCCAAAGTCTTCTGTGATTAAGTGAAACCAGCAAATTGAGATGCTTAGACAATTACGAAGCTCAGCGTGAAGAGGAGAGGGGGAGAGGGGGGCGGAAATCAAAGAGGGTGTGTGATTTTTCTCCTCCTCACTTCATTTCTTTCTTTCTTTCCCTCTTGCCCCCACCCCAAATTAAATTGCCGGCTCAGTTTCAAGCGGGCAGAGTGGAGAAGAGAAAGTGCAGGTTGCGGTGCTGGGTGAAGGCAGCTAAAGTGGGGCAGTCTGAGGCTCTGGACTGGATGGTCCTCCGAAACCGGGTCTCCTCTTGAGATGGTCATGCAGGGGAGACATTTCAACTCAGCCCTAAAGCAGAATGCAGGAGAGCCGATCATGGATGCCTTGGAGAAGGACCTATTGCTCAGGACATGCAATGCATTCAGAACATCCCAGGTTCAATCCCAGCATCTCCAGATAGGATTTGGAAGTTCCTGAAACCCTGCAGAGCTGCTGCCAGTCAGTGTAGACAATATTGAACTAGATGGACCAGTGCTCTAACTCTGTACAAGGCAGAGTTATGCTCCTATGTGTCTATGTTCTAATGAAGGGCTGTAGCATGCAGAAGGCCCCAGAGTCAATTCCCTGGGTTCACACTCTTGTTTTCTCTGCACTCACTAGGTTTTCATCCATGTCCATACGGCATTACCCAAAATGCATCTGCATCCTGTACTTTGGTATAAGATGCTGTTTCTCAAACCAGCTCCACACGGGTTGCAGTCCTTAAGCCGTTCATCTCTAGCCAATGTCTGAACACTTTGGCATGGGTTTAAAACATCCGCTCCCTATGCGTACAAAGAGGGGGAAAGGAAGCTGTGCTGAATGTGAACAGCTAGGGGGGAACGAGCTGTGAAACAAGCCCCAACTTCACTGTGCTCTAAGGGAGTAAAGCGAACACACCACAGCATCTCCAGATAGGACTGGGAGAGACCTCTGTCTGAACCCCTGGAATGCTGCTGTCAATCAATGAGTGCAGACAATATTGAGCTAGATGGACCAGTTTGACTCAGTTTAAGGCAGCTTCCCAAGCTCCCGTTTAGAGCAGGATTAAGGCCTTTCAGGACCCGTAGCACTGAAAAGATTATGGTGCCATTCAAAATAAAAATTATACGAAGGCACAAAATAAAACTTTATTTTTCAATGTGTCGCAAAACTTACACATAAGCTGAAATGTACATACCTATATATGTCATGCACAACACATGTCAGGGATCTGATTTCCTTGCAGTATTTTGATCTATGTTAGTAGGATGCCTCCTGGTTTAGGTGGTGATAGGTAATTTTTTAAAAACCCAGAAAAATGAGGAAAGGGTATGAAGTGGAGTGCAAGGTAGTCTGATGTTTCCCATGAGAACTACTTTGATGCTTAAAAAAAAAAATCCAATTTCAAATTCTTTCAAAAAAGAAAGAAAGTGAAAACGAGTTGCCAAGTCTGAATTTTGGAAATAAATATGCAGTTTGCTTTGAAATTCACGCATGCACACAATTTGTTTTATTTTTCCAGAGCGAAACTGGCAATGATTCTCTCAGATGATCCTTGAGACAGCAACCCAGTACCCACTTACCTGGCAGTGAGTCTTCTTCTTCTTCTTTTTTTTAAAAAAAGTTATTAGATTTTTGAAAAGAGCAACTCAATGGGACTAATTTCTGAGCCGATTGTGCTGTAACAGTCTCATTATTATAAAAAAGGGGGACAGAGGCTGGAAATAAAGTGATTTCTACCATGCATCCCATAATCTCATGTCCAAGGATGAATTTGGAGGTGCGTTTCCCTTGTTCAAATCCTGCATCCTTTTTTTGTAGACCACACTAATTCTTTTTGCCCAAACCTCAGCCAGAGGGGACAAATGCAGTTCATTATACCTTGCCTGCGGTTCTACTGTGATTATTCATTAAAGCTTCATATTTGGCACCTATTAACTAAAGATGTTCCATTATATTTAGTAAAATCATGACAGTCCTAGGGCTGTCAACTGATGGAAGATTTGTTTGATTGACTGTCACCCAAATTAATGATTAAATAATTATAACGGGATGTCAAGATGTTTGGGCTGTAATCCAGAAGGGATATGCGTATGCACACCAAAAGTAACCCCAGGAGAAAGAGCTGGCTGGGCAGGGACAAAGGGGTGCAGCAGAAAGAAGATAGGAAAGGCTTTTCAAAGAGGACTGCAGGTAAAAATAAACAGGCAACCTGAACACTTGGTTATTACTGCAGAATAAAAAGGCTACTAGAAAAGAAAACAATATTACCCTCTCCTCTCTCCACTTGCATCCACACGCTTCCTGAAGACTACATCCCAGTGGGGCTGAACTTGAATGCCCCCTTGAATGCCAGTGTGGTGTAGTGGTTAAGAGCGGTAGTCTCGTAATCTGGGGAACCGGGTTCGCGTCTCCGCTCCTCCACATGCAGCTGCTGGGTGACCTTGGGCCAGTCACACTTCTTTGAAGTCTCTCAGCCCCACCCACCTCACAGAGTGTTTGTTGTGGGGGAGGAAGGGAAAGGAGAATGTTAGCCGCTTTGAGACTCCTTAAAGGGAGTGAAAGGCGGGATATCAAATCCAAACTCTTCTTCTTCTTCTTCTCTGCTGCCCTGTTCGCAGGAGATAAACCAGAGGTGGTGCAGCCCTCCATGTGTTTCTGAACTCCAACTCCCATGATGCTTGACTA
The DNA here is from genome assembly GCA_034642415.1 of Podarcis siculus. Lineage (NCBI taxonomy): Eukaryota > Metazoa > Chordata > Lepidosauria > Squamata > Lacertidae > Podarcis > Podarcis siculus. Next base: position 5,178,139 of record JAXCMG010000016.1, read on the forward strand.
CTGGCTATGATAGCTGGGGCTGATGGGAACTGGAGTCCAGCAACGTCCAGAGGTTCTGGACCCCTGTTATTTTTGTTGCTTCTTCTTCTTCTTCTTCTTCTTCTTCTTCTTCTTCTTCTTCTTCTTCTTCTTCTTCTTCTTCTTCTTCAAAAAGGATGTCTTGCAAAGAGGGCCAAAATGTCCACACTGATTTGCTTTGTAAAATATTGTGTTATTCCTTTTTTCGTCTTCACTATGAGTTGGCTTTAGAGGTCACAATGTCACCAGATCCCATTGGCTACATGCTGTCTATTTGAAGTCAGGTTAGAGTGAGAGCAATCCAGTAAATTATGTTAATGGAAGGAAGGTTCAAGTTAGTTTAGGATTTTCCTGGGCATTAGTGGAATTCAAAGGTGGAAGATTTGTCCTTAGGCAAGTAAACTGAAAAAATGTGGGGTTTGGGGTGTTCGTCTTAAAAAAAGCCCAGCAACTTTTGGGTTTTCCTTAAAAGAATCCACAACTGATTGATTAATCTACCCCTATGCCATTGAACTTCATTTATTTACGGCATCCACATACCTTGCATGAACTCGGCTAATGAAAATAAACTTTGCTAAACTAGAGCTGCTACAGAGGTTTAAAATCTTTCCATTGGCAGCATATATTGCAAGACGTATCTAGATTATTTTTGTGTTTCTTTGTAACAACAATATGAAGCAACTTAATGTTTGTATTTTGAGCAGGAATATGCTCTGAATAGATGTATTGTGGGGTAGGTTAGTGATTAACTGCATTCTACTCATTCTATTAGAACAAACTTGGTTGAAGTGTTGCCTGATGCTTTAATATCTATCTATATCTATCTATATCTATCTATCTATCTATCTATCTATCTATCTATCTATCTATCTATCTATCATCTATCTATCTATCATCATCTATCTATCATCTATCTAGTTCTATTATTCTAGAAAAAGAGGCGCCAGAGCTCACCGTGAATTTCTCCCTTGTTCTCTTAGAATGGCAATGGCGCCTACCTGAGATGTGCCAGAACTGAGCTCTTGTGAGCTCCAGCAGGGGTGGGTGCTGTAAAAAGTAAAGGTACCCCTGACTGTTAGGTCTAGTCACAAATAACTCTGGGGTTGCATGCTCATCTCGCTCTATATGCCAAGGGAGCCGGCGTTTGTCCTCAGACAGCTTCTGGGTCATGTGGCCAGCATGACTAAGCCGCTTCTGGTGAACCAGAGCAGCACTCGGAAACGCCGTTTACCTTCCCGCTGGAGCGGTACCTATTTATCCACTTGCACTTGAGGTGCTTTCAAACTGCTAGGTGGGCAGGAGCTGGGACCGAACAACGGGAGCTCACCCCGTCACGGGGATTTGAACTGCTGACCTTCCGATCAGCAGGCCCTAGGCTTTGCGGTTTAGACCACAGTGCCACCTGCATATCTATCTACAATTCCCAGTGGAGATAACTTTCCTCAGCATAATGTCACCATGGCACAATTTTTATCCGGTTGCATCCAGCTCAGTTATACTCAGAGAAGACCTATCAAAACCCAACTTGGATACAACTCATAGATCTTCTACAACATCTGATTTTGAATCTGCTTCACAAAGTTTAACATTCTGCAACCTTTTCTTCTACAGTTTTCCCCCCAAAGGCAATGACATTAGCTTTTGGAAGCCTTAAAACTATAATGGTAGGTGAATACTCTGATTCTTTATTAGGCAGCATGAACTTAAAATGTCCTTTATTTGGATTTACAAATAGTTGCATGCTTATTACGAGATGGTGATGAAGTCTGTGCTCTAAGGGCAGCCCAGCTCAAGCCTTCAGTGCAAGCACAGAAATTCACGCCAAGTTCCTTTTGCTTTTGCCTGTAAGGTAGGTGTGTATGTGGTACCAGAAGTCAGCCTCTAGCACCTTCTTCTTAACCCACTAGAGCAGGCATGGTCAAACTTGGCACTCCAGCTGTTTTGGGACTACAGTTCTCATCATCCCTGACCACTGGTCCTGTTAGCTAGGGATGATGGGAGTTGTAATCCCAAAACAGCTAGAGGGCCAAGTTTGGCCATGCCTGCACTAGAGTCATGATTCTGGCCCAGCCCTTGCAAACTGAGCTGTATTGCTCAAGGGGTGCCTCCTAGGCTGCAGTACAAGCCTTGCCACCTGATTAAGCACTCTTGTCATTGGATTGCCTGATAATTTTATTAGGGTACAGTGGTACCTTGGTTCTCAAACTTAATCCATTCCAGAAGTCCGTTCCAAAACTGAAGTGTTCCAAAACACTTTCCCATAGAAAGTAATGCAAAATGGATTAATCCATTCTAGACTTTAAAAAACAACCCCTAAAACAGCAATTTAACATGAATTTTACTATCCAACGAGACCACTGATCCATAAAATGAAAGCAATAAACAATGTACTGCAGTCACACCATCAATCAATCAGTAGCTGAACTGGGTTTCACACAGTCACAAAAACAAAAGAGCCGCAAAAACGCAAAATAAATAGCAAAAACAGACAGACCTCAGCGTAACACTCAAAATGGAGCATGTTCAGCTTCCAAAAAAAAGTTTGCCAACCAGAACACTTACTTCCAGGTTTGCAGTGTTTGGGTTCCAAGTTGTTTGAGTACCAAGATGTTTGAGAACCAAGGTACCACTGTATTTAGCATCACAAGTAAAACACAAAGATTTAATAATGGGATTTTTCTAGTAGTGGACTACATGATCATTACATAAAAATGTGGAAATAGGTCACTACCAATAAGGGAAGAGTGGTTATTAAAAATGGGGAGGTACCAAATGGCATAAAGTTACAGAACCAATTAAGGCAGACAAGAAAGAGAAAACTTAAAGATAAACAGAAACCCTTTCTTGAATTTATAAAATATAAATCTACTGTACATACGGTGAAATAGCTTTTTCTAGATAGTAAAATATTAAATATAATAAAATTATAATGTATTGTATGTATGTATTTAGCTATTTTACGTAGTTTTCACATAAACACATACAAAGTTAAAAGAACAAACTTTGTTAAATCTGGAAAAGTAGATCGGTAAAATGATGGTTGGGATCATGAGCTTGAACATCTTCATCAACAACAAGAAGGTCCCTGTGATTCTCAGGGACTTGCTCGACGAGCAAAGACTTTCTCAAGGAGTGACTCAAGCTGATTCAGCTTTTGCTGAGCTATAATCTGCCACATACCCATTGATCCTTCCTTCCCACAGACTCCTTCCATCGGGGTGAATCACAGTTTCCATTGCATCAAGGGCTTTAGTGTTGGGAGATGGAATGTCTGCCAAACCTGCCAGACCTCAGGGTTTGTCTGCTCAACATGTATCCAGTTCCTTACAGTCATGGGCCACAGACTACGGTCAAAGACAAAATAGCCCATAAATCCCTGAAATGCCAACCATGCAAGGGCACAGTTATTCCAAGCAACATTTAAGGATAATCGTGATCCTTTAAAGGTCTTGAGCAGCAACCACCTTTTATGGGGTTATTTCCCCCTTCCTGTGGGTCAGGGCTGACTTTCCCACTGTGTAGCCTCCAGATGTTGCTGATAGAGCTGGGGAACCTCAAGTGTGGGGCCAAAATACACCCCTCTGGGCCTTTCTATCTGACTCCTGGGGCCCTCCCCAGACTACAGCTCCTTCCTAGGCCACACCCTCAGTCCATGCATTTCATCCTCCGTGTTTTTACCGGGCAAGAACGTGTACTTGAACTCCAAAAATGTATTTTGCTTCCTTGGGTGGAAAACAAAGACAGGTGTCAGAGTGTGCATAGAAATTAGGCTATTGTACAAAAGTAAAATTCATACTCATTCCTCTGTCCACTTTTGCATCTGGCCATCACTGCCATGTTGAGTTGCCAGGTCATGAGCATCTTAGACCCTGAGACCCAAGAATGGCTCCTGGTAATGTTGTGAGAGCAGGCCCTGGAGATGGGGGTTAATTGGGAGAGGAAAGTGGAAGAGGATAGATCACCCCCAGGTGTCTATGTTATAAATTGCAGCCAGCTCCTGCTGGGATGAAGCTTGCAAGTTTCATGCACAATCTTCTCTCTCTCTCTCTCTATCTCACAATTATTAAAGGTAACCTCACCCATCTGAAGATTCAAAGCCTGCTCTTGTTACCTGGATGGGAGCAGGAAGACCAGGAGACCTCAGGTCAGACCTAGCGATCTGGCAACCCTCCTGCCATGTGGCCCTTGGAAAGTTACCTAAAAGGGCATGTGACCTGTTGGCTGAAAAGGGTTACCCATCCTTGTTGCTGGACTACAAGTCCCATCACCCCAATCATTGGTCATACTGACTGGGGCTAATAGACATTATTGTACAAAATATCTGAAGGGCACCGGTGAGGTGGCAGCGGAAAGCTGGGTTGGGCAATTCCGTTCCATTTCATTTCCATTTCATTTATGGCTTATCTCCAGAATCCTTTCTCAAGGGAAGCCTAAAGTGGCTAGCAGCAAACAGCTAAATTCACGCAAGCATCAAAATAATCAGTGTAACTAAGCATAGCATGAGTCGGGCTAGAAAACAAGCCAAAGCCGTATTCATGTCAATACAATCATACAATAAGAAATCCATGGAATCCCAAAGATGGGATTCAGTAACCAGGGTCCTCCTCCTCCTGGCTATGAGTTCTCTGCCCCAAGTCCCAACACTTGGTTTCATTTGGACAATGAAATTGTGAAAAGGAGGAGGACTTTTAGGCTGCATCTGCATTGTACATTTAAAATAGTGTCATACCTCTTAGGCAGCCGTGTTTTATCCCACAATGAATCCTGGGAGCTGTAGTTTGTTAAGCATTTTGAGAGTTGCAGGCAGACCCCCTAATTGCCTGCTGCCACCACTGGCTGAAGGGTGGGGAGGCAATGCATGTGCTGGTAGTGTGTACCATTGAAATCACCAGGGAGAAAGATGGGGACAAAACTAGAATGAGTTGGCTCTGTCTGTCATTGGCTCTGGCTCTACCAATTCACAAATTCCTTGCCTTCCACCCCACCAGTCATAAAGGGCAGCAGCCACCACTATTGAGATGGACAGCCTCCCTATTGTTCACCTTTCACTGTTAACAAATCAGGGCAGATCTGCATTCCAGATGTCCCACATCTGGCCAGATCTGCCCACATCAAGAGTAGGCAAAAAGGTATGGCAAGCTCCCCATTAGTGAACGGTGTGTGATCAACGTGTTCCTATTATTATTATTATTATTATTATTATTAAATTTTCAATTGATTTTTGACACACAGAAAAAAAATACATAAGCTGTATAAAGAGAAAAAAAAATCTAATTACAACAAATAAAATTTGGATTAAAGTTAGCTTTCTGGGCTGGCATAAATAATAAACACCTTCGTTAAGAGATCTACTCAGATAAGTGCATCAAATAAGTATCTGAATCATTAAAAAAATGGATTATTGGTAGGCAGAGGTATGCTACTTGAAAAAAACGAGATTCAATTTAAGAGCCCTTAGAGGCCAAAGTAAAAATAAATAAATAAATATTTTGGTATGGAATGACTTTGTGATATATGCTATGTTGTGAGTTGGAAGGGGTGGGCCGTATGCTTGAGTCCCTTCTAATTCCTGGATCCAACAATGATTCAATAGCCAGGCAAGTTTCTTGGCACTGGTCTGCTAACTATGTGTCGTTAACAAAGGAAATGGCTCCAGGGTGGAGAACAAATGGGTGGAAACCCCCCACCCAACCTCGACTCTCTGGTTGTTAGAAAGACAAAAGCCAGAGGTCTGTGTATGTTTTACTGAAGCTAGAAGCAGGCTGGGCAGCTGGGAGACAGAGCCATGCCTGATTTCTGGCAGAATCTAAAGCTGCAGCTGTGGCAAAAGCAAGAACTTCTGTGAGCTCCTCCATCATAGGCTCAGGTTGTAGATATGTGTAAATAAACCATCTATCAGAACAGCCTTTCTCAACCTGTGGGTCCCCAGATGTTGTTGAACTACAACTCCCATCACCCCTAGCTAGCAAGGCCAGAGCTCAGGGATGATGGGAGTTGTAGTCCAACAACATCTGGGGACCCACAGGTTGAGAACCGCTGTATTAGAAGGACACCACCATCTATGATGTCCCTCATTCTGAGGAATCCAAGCTCTGGGTAAACACCTGGAACCCCAGGAATCTCTCACCACTCAGGGTGCGGTGGGGGCACACATGGACAGTCTCAATCTCCAGCTTTTAATCAAATTTGGATTATTTGAGTTTTATTAACGTCCATACAACTTTTATAAGGATCTCAGGTTTGTTAACCTGAAATGGAAAAATAGGAAGAAGAGAATCACTTTGCAGAGGGCTGAGGGGTGAGGGACTACCCCATTGTTGCTTATAACAAAGGAACCTCAGTATATAGGACACAGCACTTTGAGAACCTCTACAATGTTTCTCTCTCCTGGGCCAGGAATCTCTCAGAGAGGCCAAGAAAACGGTAACCTCATATCTCTCTTGCTCTCTTAATGAGAGGTTGTAGGCAGGGAAGGGTGGCGTAGACGGCCGAGGAGGTGATCTAAGCAAACCTGGGCAGTTTTCCAAACTTACTCCTGCCCAGTGCTTTTTTCTGGGGGGATGCAGGGGGACTCATACCCCTAAACATTTTGTGAATCTAAGTTTGGCCTCATTGGGGGGCAGTATTTCAATATGAGTGTATGGAAGTGAGAGCTGGACCATAAAGAAGGCTGATTGACGAAGAATTGATGCTTTTGAATTATGGTGCTGGAGGAGACTCTTGAGAGTCCCATGGACTGGAAGAAGATCAAACCTCTCCATTCTGAAGGAAATCAGCCCTGAGTGCTTACTGGAAGGACAGATCGTGAAGCTGAGGCTCCAATACTTTGGCCACCTCATGAGAAGAGAAGACTCCCTGGAAAAGACCCTGATGCTGGGAAAGATTGAGGGCACAAGGAGAAGGGGACGACAGAGGACGAGATGGTTGGACAGTGTTCTTTGAAGCTACCAACATGAGTTTGACCAAGCTGCGGGAGTCAGCGGAAGACAGGAGTGCCTGGTGTGCTCTGGTTCATGGGGTCACGAAGAGTCGGACAGGACTAAATGGCTAAACAACAACAAAGGAAAATGAGAGTACCTCTAAACATTATTTTAGGAAAAATAAAGCACTGCTCCTGCCCTCTGGGGGTGGGTGACTGAGTACAGCAAGAGATTCCCTCTCAACACCTGGTGTTTCAGGACATAGTACTAACCTGGCAGCACAGATGGCCAAGCCAGGCACCCACAGGACCAAGCAGCTCATAATTATCAGAACATAATGAAGGATTTCATTAAACACCCTCAGGAGGGGGGGGAGGACTCAGCAGCAAGAACAGAGGATGGTTGATCTCCTCTCAAATATATTCTCTTCCACCTCTTTGTCTTTAACATCCAAGAGAAATTGGGAAACTGAGGAGAGGTGTGTATGTGTGATGGGGGGGAGGGGGTTGTAATCTTCCCTCTACTGGGATGTTGTTTCCACCTCTTGCAAATACATTGGCAATTACAGTTCTGCTGTAATTCCGAATTTGCCACCTCCAGTGAAGGCTTTCCTTGCAGCCATCGCTGGCTTGCCTCCGCCGCTCGCCTGCCTGTCCAAATCCAGGTTTTTGAACAATCCTGCAGAGCACAGCCATTACCAATAGGGTGATTAAATTAGAGGCACCTGCAAGCTGATCCCTGTTAAACCTGAGACTCAAGCTGCAGGTGGCCTGCATTGCAAAGGGATTAGCAGAAATCTGTGTCAAGCAAGATGTGATGGGAGGACAAGTAGCACAGGCTAATGCCCTTGGATACCATTCAATTCGCTTTGCTGTGCACAGCCAAGCAATATGCAGAGGAGGTAAGGCTTTCTGGGCAGCGATGGGGCAAGGAGGGAGGCTTCAGAAGAGAAGCATTTGCTGACAGCAAAATGAGAAACAAAACAAAATTATCTTCCTTAGGAATAACAACAACAACAATATATTGATGGAATTTCTATCCTGCCTGTTCTCCACAAGGAACTCAGGGAGGCAAACAGATAATACGAATACGAATATTAATACTAATAATTTTATTATTTATACCCCACCCATCTGGCTGGGTTCCCCAGCCACTCTGGGGAGCTTACAGCACATAAAAACTTGTAAAACATTACACATTAAAAATTTCCCGATACAGAGTTGCCTTTAGATGTATTCTAAAAGTCAGATAGTTGTTTATTTCCTTGACATCTGATGGGAGGGCATTCCACAGGGTGGGCGCCACTACCGAGAAGGCCTTCTGCCTGGTTCCCTGTAACCTCACTTCTTGCTCTGAGGGAACAGCCAGAAGGCCCTCGGAGCTGGACCTCAGTGTCCAGGCTGAATGATGGTACACACACACAAATTAAAACAGCTAAAATGTTTTTTTAAAAACCCAATTACAATTAAACACATCTGAAAGAGTTAGTGAAAAGCACATTCTTCCATCAAGTGACCTCAGGGTTGCCATGAATAGTATTCTTCAGCCACCAAATGCCTGAGAAAGCAGGAATGTTTTCAAATTCCTTCTGAAAGTTAGTAAGGATGGAGGCAAGCACACCACAATAGGGAGGGCGTTCTGCAGCTGGGGAACCACCACTGAAGAGGCTGGGGCAAATGGCAGTAGAGGCACAAGTGAAGCCATGGTTCTGATGATGGATGGGACACAGTGCTCTAGCCAGTACGGTCAGCTCTGAATTGGATTCTGATTTCGCTCAGTGTTTCAGTTCAATGATTCCCCTCAGTGAGTGTCCGAATCTGGCTGTACTCTGATGTCCATTCTATTGCATCCTCGTCGCCAGTATTAAGTTGTGGGTGGACATAGCAGTTGACACAGAGATTTCTCGCAAGCGGTTCTTTATAGTAAGCTGGAACTGAACTGAACAGCTCAGCCAGCCTGCTTTTATAGACAGCCGGCTGTTAACTTTGTAACAACAATACCCCAGGGTTTCCCGCCTAAATTAACTTACGTGGACCTGAGTGAAAACTATATACACAATACCCCTGGTGGCTAGGGTGAGAACTTCAATACATAACAGTAACAGCAAAGAGTTCAAAACAAGCAAGCACACACACACACCAATGATAAATAAATGAGGACCTACAAAGAGCCTGGATCAGGCCAGTGGCTCATTTTGCCCAGCATCCTCTTCTCATGGTGCCCAATCAGATAACTATCAGAAGCCAGAAAGTGGGACCTGAGCATTCTCACCACCTGTGAATCCCAGCAACTGCCTCTGGTGGTGGAAGCAAAACACTACCATCATGACCTGTAGCTGTTGGTAGAATTCAGTGCTATCTCTGACCACATCAGCAGTGGATATTTAAAGCAGTAGCACGCCCTGGAAGTATCCTGCAAAGTGTAGGTTGTGAAGGGTGCTGGAAATTGCCGGGAGACCTCTACTCCACTTAAAAGGTAAAGGGACCCCTGACCATTAGGTCCAGTCGTGGCTGACTCTGGGGATGCGGCACTCATCTCGCTTTATTGGCCGAGGGAGCCGGCTTACAGCTTCCGGGTCATGTGGCCAACATGACTAAGCCACTTCTGGCAAACCAGAGCAGTGCATGGAAATGACATTTACCTTCCCACCAGAGTGGTACCTATTTATCTACTTGCACTTTTGACGTGCTTTTGAACTGCTAGGTTGGCAGGAGCTGGAACCGAGCAACGGGAGCTCACCCCGTTGCGGCGATTTGAACTGCCGACTTTCTGAGCAGCAAGTCCTAGGCTCTGTGATTTAGCCCACAGCGCCACCTGCGTCTACTCCTCTTACAGAACTACAATTGCAAGGTTCCCTGAGAAGAGGGATTGATGGTTCAACCATTCCACGAACTGGGAACTCTATGAGGGAGAAAGAGTCTCCTAACAACTCGTAGAATTGTCAAGTTGGAAGTCGCTCTGACTTTCTAGTTTAATCCCCTGTGATGCAGGAATCTCAGTGAAAGCATCCATGGCAAATGGCCATTCAACCTCTGCTTAAAAATCCCCAAAGAAGGAGACAGAGGCAAAGTAGGTGGTGAGCAGTTCCACTTTTTCTCTGTTACTCAATAGCATTTCTCTGTCTTCTCCACACAGTGGAGCTGGTATGTGCTTGCTGTTCCTTGTGCTTTGAAAATAGCCAAAGAAACCCCTTTTCATTATTTTAAACCTCTCCTGCAAGCCTGAACTCATTCCGAGCTTGAGCCCAGCTGACACTCACCCTACAGCTGTTGGCTACTCATGTATAAAAGTAAAGGACCCCTGGGTGTTAAGTCCAGTCGCAGATGACTCTGGGGTTGTGGAGCTCATCTCGCTTTACAGGTCGAGGGAGCCGACGTTTGTCTGCAGACAGTTTTTCCGTGTCATGTGGCCAGCATAACTAAGCCACTTCTGGCACTACAGAACCCTGAAGCCAGAATGCACAGAAACACGGTTTACCTTACTGCTGCAGCGGTGCCTATTTATCTACTTATACTGGCGTGCTTTCGAACTGCTAGGTTGGCAGGAGCTGGGACCGAGCAACGGGAGCTCTTATACATACCCTTTTTAATTTTCAGTTCATGAATATTAACCATGCCCTTCTTAATTTTCAGCTCCTTAGGCAGCCAGACCTGTTTCATTCAGTGCCTCCCACATTTCTCTCTTGTTGAAATTGCTTGCATTTGTGCCTTCAGCATCTTGCCTTTAAGAAACTCCCATCCATCTTGGACTCCCTTTCTCTTTGAGTCTTTCTGACCATGGGATCTCACCCAGTAATTCCTCCATCTTTTTGAAATGAGCTACACTTGGCTTTCCCTGGTCTCTGTATCATGAAACTCAAGAGGACACGATCACTTCCTTCCAAGGTTACCCATACTTCCATTTGCATTTTCCTATAATGGCGGTCACTTAACATAAGCAGAGATGGCACCTTGGTTGGGATAAGAATTTTCTTACCTGCATCCTGAATTATTTATACATTCAGCCTGTAAGCTACACTTTGATCTGTTTAATCCTGTAATGTTCATGCTCATAAAATTTGTAATTTCCCATGATTTGTGATAATCAGTAGTCTTTAAGAAAATAATCTTTGCTGCAAGCCAGTTGCAGAATCCACTGGCAGTTCCTTTTGTGCCTCCATCCACTCTAAAGGGCAGACCCTTGAACCCAGACTGTGTCACTGACTCCCAGGGGTCAGAAGACTCTGCAGATTAACAGAATGACTGCTTGTGTCCGAGACTGAGGGGGCCTGGCACGCGCCACAGACATGTGTCATCATGCACCTGGTGTGACATCATGAGCGCTACATGTTTCACGCGTGTAATGCCACACCACTGGGAGGAGGCCGGCCATGGAGCCCAGTGTGGCACAGCTTCAAAGGCCAGCAGTTCCTGCTCCCTCATGCTCAGGAGGAGCTGGTCACTGAAACCATGCCGTCCTCAGCTCTGTGCTTGGTGTCTTCTGTCCCCTCAACATTGACTGGGTCTGGTCCCTTTCCAACAGATACTGAGGGGGCCGAAGACACCTCAGCCCCATAGAGTTGGCGTGCCTGCTTCCTGTCCTTGGGATTTTGTCTCTGTGGGGATAGAAAGTATAACAGCCAGCTTGCCAAACCAGTGCCTTTATTAAGTAATGACTTTGGCAAGCTAGTGAAGCACCACAAACAGCAGAACCAAAGAAGTTGTCCTGTATCATAGAACAAATGGGTGGGCACGCATGGCAAAAACCTGGATATCTACAGTGGTACCTCGGGTTAAGTACTTAATTCGTTCTGGAGGTCTGTTCTTAACCTGAAACTGTTCTTAACCTGAAACACCACTTTAGCTAATGGGGCCTCCTGCTGCCTCCACACCACTGGAGCACGATTTCTGTTCTCATCCTGAAGCAAAGTTCTTAACCTGAAGCACTATTTCTGGGTTAGCAGAGTCTGTAACCTGAAGCGTATGTAACCTGGAGCGTATGTAACCTGAAGCGTATGTAACCTGAGGTACCACTGTACTTCCAGGTTTGCCGCTTACGTATCCCGAAATTTACATAAGCGGAGGGATATGTAAGCAGAGGTACGCCTGTATCATAAAGACACCACAGTCTCCGCTTACCTTCATCCGAAGGAAACTGGACCTGAGGTAAGTGCTAGAACCTCTGGGTTCTCTCACCACTCAAAGTGGCATATAACAACACTTATAAACAGAAGTAAAACCATTCTAACCGAAGTCAGATTAGTATAGATTCAGCAAAAGAGGTGGGCCACAAAACCAGTAATGCAACGGTCAGAGTTGCTGTCCTCTGAATGTGCTCAAGTCTGTCAATTTCCTTCTCGAAATGTGCATATAACTGTGCAGAGCTGCTCCAGGTGCAGTTGACCAGTAAAGGATAGTGCAGAACATATATAGGTTTGCATTGTAAGAAAATACTCTTCCCTCTTATACTTTCTGTACCATATAGGAGGCTTTTTGTGGCCTCGATCAAGTGAGTATGGGGGAAACTTCAGCTGAAAATGTAATCTTATTTATTATTCTGCAAGTTTTTGATGTTAATATTTTATGTGCCATATTTTTAGACTTCGTTATATATTGGGCTCTTTCAATGCTTAATTCACAGTGAAATTGATTTGGCCTTAAAAGGAAAAAAAAACAACCAAAAATTATTATTAGTTTATTTATATGGTGCCCATAGGGTGCAGGGCATTTTATAAACTAATAAACAAGACAGACAGGTCCCTGCCCTGAGGAGATTGCAGTCTAAAATGTTAATACAAGGCAGAAAACGAGTGCCGGTGAGAGAGGAGGGGGAGATTGAGGAGAGGGAAAAGAGGTGGGGGAGAATATGCAAATCTGAACCGAAAATGCCTTCCTAATTGCATGGCCCCATTCTCAGGCTGCAAAGTGGAGGTGTGGATGGATTTTTGTGATTTTTCACAGATAAAATTCTCAACTATTTTTGGAGGGGGGCTTACCAGGAAAGGATCAGTGACATCATCTTTGTCTCAGCAAGACTCCCCCCACATTTCCCCCCTAAACATAGCGACCCCACTGCCCAAAGTGCTGCTATTGGTGGTTTATTTATTAATTTATATGCTGTTTATAAGCCAAGATGGATTCAGATGGAATTACAAAAGTCTGGCCAGTGGGGGGCACTATATCCCCTGCCACCCCCATAGACACTAGGGCCATATTGAAGTACATTCAAATTCCAGTCCAGTTGACAAGTGTACAGTGGTACCTCGGGTTACATACGCTTCAGGTTAAGAACTCCACTAACCCAGAAATAGTGCTTCAGGTTAAGAACTTTGCTTCAGGATAAGAACAGAAATCGTGCTCCGGCAGCGTGGTGGCAGCAGGAGGCCCCATTAGCTAAAGTGGTGCCTCAGGTTAAGAACAGTTTCAGGTTAAGAACGGACCTCCGGAACGAATTAAGTACTTAACCTGAGGTACCACTGTATATAGAAGAGGCAGGATTGCATTTTGTCCATTGTCTTAGGCAACAATATGTATTGGGGCAACCCTGAAGGAGTCAATAAAGATTCTGAGGCAGCCCCCTTTCTAGATGACGTTCCTATTTACCAGGGAAATATGTACCGTATTTCCTGGTACTTGTCCCTGGCAATTTAGTGCCCTTATTTTGTAGAGGTCAAGAACCTGCGGTCCTACAGATGTTGTTGGATTCCCAACTCCCAGAAGCCCCAGCACAGCTGGCAAGGATGATGGGAGCTGGAGTCTGACAACATTTGGAGGGCACCAAGTTGGGCAAGGCTGCTGTCGTTTTTTCAAAGGAGCAATGGAGGAAGATGAAGCTCAGCTCTGTGCAGTGCTGTGAATCAATAATGCCGCCATCTATTTGTACTGCCTGCAGTCTTTCCGCCATAGTTACAGGATGAGAGAACATGGAAGAGCACCAGGGGACTGGCCAGGGGGAATTTTGCTTCTGGCTCTGAGATCAAGAGCAGCATGAAAAGAAAGCACCCCTTTGTTGTTGCTCTTGATGATTGAGTGACAGCAAAGCCCCTCCTGCACGCTTTTATTAAGTCTAGAAGACACCATCAGCAAGAGCTCCAGACATCTGCACTTTAACTCCCCTCCAATTTGTTTTGTGCAATGGCAGGTCCAGCTTAAGCCGGTGGAATGAGTTGCACGGACTGAATATATTTGCATGAATGTATAGGAGCCAATTCCTAGGGGCCAAGGGGTCTTCACTCCCCGCCCCAATAAAATATTTGAGATGTTTGCCCTCTCAAATTGATGGGCGTTGCCATTCAAATGGTGTGTGTGCACCACATCATGTGATTGATTATGTGGGGCAGGGCTTACCTGCCCCACCCCCCCATATTTTATTCACGTTCTCACCTCTGCATGAATGTGCTTATTTTGTATACAGTGGTACCTCGGGTTAAGAACTTAATTCGTTTTGGAGGTCCGTTCTTAACCTGAAACTGTTCTTAACCTGAGGTCCCACTTTAGCTAATGGGACCTCCCACTGCTGCCGCACCACTGCTGCATGATTTCTGTTCTCATCCTGAAGCAAAATTCTTAACGCAAGGTACTATTTCTGGGTTAGCGGAGTCTGTAACCTGAAGTGTCTGTAACCTGAAGAGTCTGTAACCTGAGTTACCACAGCCTTCAACAAAGCTTTCATTAATTTAGAGCAGGGTTTCCCAAACTTGGGTCTCCAGCTTTTTTTGGACTACAACTCCCATCATCCCTAGCTAGCAGGACCAGTGGTTAGGGATGGTGGGAACTGTAGTCCAAAAACAGCTGGTGACCCAAGTTTGGGAAACCCTGGCTTAGAGCCATTGAAATTAAAGGCCATGGCTAATTTAGGTACAATAATCTCAGTGAGTCTACTCTGAGTAATAGTTGACTACAACCCAAAGTTTTTATAGATGATAAGGTTAGCTCAAGAGTTGCTAGTCATTACTATATGCTACTTTCGGTATGAGAGACAATATGCTTCTGAGTACTAGTTTCTGGGGAGCATAAGAAGAGAAGAAGAAGAGTTTGGATTTGATATCCCGCTTTATCACAACTCGAAGGAGTCTCAAAGCGGCTAACATTCTCCTTTCCCTTCCTCCCCCACAACAAACACTCTGTGAGGTGAGTGGGGCTGAGAGACTTCAGAGAAGTGTGACTGGCCCAAGATCACCCAGCAGCTGCATATGGAGGAGCGGAGACGCGAACCCGGTTCCCCAGATTACGAGTCTACCACTCTTAACCACTACACCACACTGGCTCTCCATAAGTAATTTTTATGCTCAGATCCTGCTTGCAGGCTTCCACAGGCATCTGGTTTCAAACTGTATTAAGGATGCTGGACTAGGTGGGCTCTTCTGATGTTTTTCTCCATCTCTCTTTGACCACTGGAATCCACAGGAGGAGGAGGAGAAAAAAATGCAACGTTGGGTGGGTTCTAGTGCCCCAGATTTTTTCATTGACAAGTGAATTAGAAAAAGGCTGGTGAGATGGAAGAGTGTGTTTAAGAAAGGGTTAATCCAAGACAGTGATGGGGCTGAGGGTGGGGGCACATGCAGAGACACATGGAACAATGACATGCTTGCAGATGTGCGTCCTGCCCAGGGGCAGCATGTAACTTAAACAGCGAGCTGCCCCTTCTTCTTAGAATAACTGCTTTGATGGATCCAGCTGCAGGCAGAGTTTCTGTCGCTGTGCAGTTGGCCACCCAGAAGCAGCGCAGCCACTTCTGTGCCTGTCCTGCTGCCTTTCATGTTTGTGTCTCCATCCCTCCAGTTTTGTCCTTCTCAGCTGCGGAAGATCGTCAAGGTCATTGCAGGGAGAAAGTTTTGTTTTGTGAAAGGCAAGCGATGCAACTGAGAAGCAGTGGGGTGGCGGCGGTGCTGATTTAGCCCATAGTGGAACTGGAAGTTTGATGGCTACATTAAGGAGGGACTGTAGCTCAGTGGTTAGACAACATGGTTTGCAGGCAGATTGTCTTGGGCTCAAACCCTGGGATTCCTGGTGTATCCTGCCTGAAACAAATACAGCTCCTGCCAGTCAGTGTAGACAATACTGAGTTAGCTGGACAAAGGGCTTGTGTTGTTGTTGTTTAGTCGTTTAGTCGTGTCCGACGCTTCATGACCCCATGGACCAGAGCATGCCAGGCACTCCTGTCTTCCACTGCCTCCCACAGTTTGGTCAAACTCATGCTGGTAGCTTCGAGAACACTGTCCAACCATCTCGTCCTCTGTTGTCCCCTTCTCCTTGTGCCCTCCATCTTTCCCAACATCAGGGTCTTTTCCAGGGAGTCTTCTCTTCTCATGAGGTAGCCAAAGTATTGGAGCCTCAGCTTCACGACCTGTCCTTCCAGTGAGCATTCAGGGCTGATTTCCTTAAGAATGGATAGGTTTGATCTTCTTGCAGTCCATGGGACTCTCAAGAGTGTCCTCCAGCACCATAATTCAAAAGCATCAATTCTCCGGCGATCAGCCTTCTTTATGGTCCAGCTTTCACTTCCATACATCACTACTGGGAAAATCATAGCTTTTACTATACGGCCCTTTGTTGGCAAGGTGATGTCTCTACTTTTTAAGATACTTGACTCAGTATTAAATCAGCTATATTCCCATGATGCCTAAGCAGGGACATATTAATGTGTGAAGGAAGAATTCCATTTCCAAATCAGTCATTCTTGTGATGGAATATCAGATTTGATAGGGTGACCAAACTTTATTGATGGTCTAACCTTCTTATCACTTTCCCCAGTTCATAGGTTTCCATGCTGCTATCTGTGGTAGCTGTCCTGAAATTGCTCTTCACTGAAGAGGTGAAATTGATAAAGATAAATGTAATATTTCCAGTCAGTTTCACCTCTACAGTGAAGGTGCTCCTATGACGTGCTGCACTGCTGTGTGTGGGCAGGAGATTGTCAGCTTCACCGCTGCATTTTATACCGTTTGTCCATCAATGTCCCCTTGTAGTTTGTCCACAAACACGAAAATGCTCATGATTTGGACTCCTTAAAAACCAGCCTTGCATTTATAACACTGGAGAGGTGTTTTTGTTTGAAGCAAATGAATAAAATAAGCAGCCTTTAAATGTCCATTTATTGTTTATGCTTGGTTTACAAACAAACAACACAGAAAAGAGAATTGAGCATGATTTACCACTTCCTTGTCAATGGGCAGCATTTATGGAAAATATACAATTCCTGATTGTCCTAGGGTAGGGCAGGGAGTTGGATTCATATTTAACAAATGACCAGAGAACAGGTTTCCTTTAAAGAACAAAAGCTCACATTATTGTGGCCACTTGCTCTTTGAGACATCATTTGGACATTGTCTGTCATAGAAGCCACCTATCTGTCATGGAAAGTGACCTGTAAGAAGCCAATATCTTAGAGTCAAATTGTGTGCTTGTGTTTAACGCGACTCTTAAATGTTATTAACAACCGATCAAGTCTAGAAAGGATGAACTGCTTGCACATTAATCTGAGACCCTCTTGTAGCAGCAACAAAAGGGAAAAAGCTGCTTCTCTTTTGATCCAGAGAAATTTACAAAAACCCCCACTGATCATACACTCTAAAAAAAGACCAAGTTACATACGCTGAAAAGACTAAAATAAACTTTATCACGCACATTCTATGGAATGAAGCTGTATGTACACAGCTCAAACGCTCTGTAATTAAACATTAGGACCCATTACAATACACTGCATATGGAAATGCAATTAATACAAACTTTTAGCATTCAGTATCAGAATCACCACCCTTTACCATATTATAAAACTTAAAATGTGCTTAGTGGCAAAACTACTTGTGTCAGATTTTTTCTCCTCTTGCTCATTTAAGCAGACTAAAATTCAATTAGCATGATCTATATCAAGTTTTCCCCACCCCAGCTGTCTCAAAGTTACATTTTCAAAATTCCAGCTCTGAGTTTTTAGTACTTATGCCCTTGTTAAAGAAGCTATTACCACAAATCTGAAGTTAATTTTCTTTTCCAAGGGTAGCAATATTATGTTCCTTTGCTATAACATCATCCCAGTCCTATGCAATACCTTTTGGGTGCATCAGCACCACGGGCAGAGGGCACTTGGAGAGGGTGCCATCCTTGAGGATATTCCATGCTTCTTTCCTGAATTTTTAGGAAGAAGACAATGACTAAGGGTGCATTCAGATGCGGGGATTATTGTGTTGGTTTTTCTTGCCGTAACACTAGTGCTTCTAATGAACACTGGAGTACCTGCGGCTCTTGGATCAATAGAATGCCACCTTGTCCAAAATTTAAATGGCGAGAAAGAACTGTTTGCTGGAATACGGGCCTAAGTTTTGTCATGTGAAATTACAGTGCAACCTACGCCCTGAATTTCCCAGGTTAACAATGTTGCAAATGGATTTTTCCGAAAGCAAATAACACAGAAATGAGTACTAAACTTCTGCTAGATTTTTGCTAAAAAGTGGCTTTTATGCCATGAGAAATCCACCAAAACACTTTCCCCCCCTCTATAAGTGGCTTTTATAACATGTCAAAAACACTAAAATGTGGAAATTATCAGGTAAGGAAACATGGGGGAAATGGAACAAAGGAATGGACAAGTCTGTCAATGCATCTTTAGGTATCTCCCCCATTTCTGCACCAATTTGCTATATATTTATTTTTAAAAAGGGTATGTACAAAAAAGTTGTATCCATTTTTGTGTGCACTTCTCCTAATACAACATTTCGCAAGCAGTTCCTACCAATATAATTCATCTGTGCTCTTTTCGGTAATTAAGTATTTTTTGCGTGTGCACTTTCCCCGATATACAAATTTTAGTGTGGCTCCTTTCCCTTTGAAGGGGGGAAGAACTGCATCACACAAGTTGGAGAGGAGTTTATTCTGAAGGAAAGCTGCATTACAGTTTGCGTACTGGCTTGGGAAGTGTCACTGTGGTAGGTTCACCCTAAAATGCGGACCAGACAAATTCTTCCTCCATCCCCAGTTCACCCCCTTTACTTGTGCGCCATGCTTTCTTTTCTGGGGGTATGCAGGGGTATGCATACCCCTAAACATCTTTTGAATCTTTGCACTTTTGTCCATTTACTGTATTTATTTTCCCCAATTTGAACTATAAAATGGTGATTTTCTTGAGTCAAAATGAGAGCCCCCCTAAACTTTCTTTTTTATAGGAAAAAAGCACTGCTTGTGTGAATGTGAAGAAAAGCATGTCGAGAGAATCTGGTCAAGTGAAGATTGCACTTGCCACATTCTGATTTCACTGGAACGTCCCTAATACAATGGGATTCTGTGTGTTATTTTCACTAACATAAACACCTTATGCAAACTACCCTAGTACGGACATTTTTGAACATATGAATAGGCAGGCAAACCACATTGCAAAATTCAGAGACATTTGAATTTTGAAAGGTGGTGATGTCTCAGTCATCACATTGCTTGTGAATTAGGTGGCACTGTGGTCTAAACCATAGAGCCTAGGGCTTGCCGATCAGAAGGTCAGTGGTTCAAATCCCTGCAACGGGGTGAGCTCCCATTGTTTGCTCCCAGCTCTTGCCAACCTAGCAGTTCGAAAGCACGTTAAAGTGCAAGTAGATAAATAGGTACCACTCCGGCGGGAAGGTAAACGGTGTTTCCATGCGCTGCTCTGGTTCACCAGAAGCAGCTTAGTCATGCTGGCCACATGACCTGGAAGCTGTCTGCGGACGAACGCCAGCTCCCTCGGCCTATAGAGCAAGATGAGCACTGCAACCCCAGAGTTGTCCGCGACTGGACCTAATGGTCAGGGGTCCCTTTATCTTTACCGTTTACTTTTAAATACAAGCTGAATCAAACTGCACCAATCCTTAGGTCTGTGAGCAAAAAGGATGTCAATTAAGACGTCTTCTTTTTTTATCATAGCTTTCGGGAGCCATCACCCCTTCTTCTGATTACTCTCTGCAAAGCCTTTTCTCTGAGCTCTTGAATACTTTGTCACTCTCTCAGGATGATTGGGCATGTCATTTAAAGGCAGAGAGGTCATTGCTGCCTGGGAGAAGACCCAGCGCCTGCCTTTGCCAGCGTGTACTAACCATACACAGTCATTCCACTTAATATCCTGCTGTTCACCCGTGGGATAGTAGATTTACTCAATGCCTATAAACATTCACTTCACACCTAAAGAGGGGGAAGGTTCATCACTTACAAGATCATCACTTATTCATGTGGTGGAGGCTGGGAGGAAAAGGAGATAAATGGATTGTTCACGAGTTACACTTCATGAAATAGCATTCACACCATACGCCCTGTGTCTTGGTTCAAAACGTCTGTGCACAAAGAACTCTGGAGAAAGGCCACAGCTTAGTACTAGACAGAGGTGGGGAAAAGAGTTATTAGGTTTCCTATTATTATTATTATTATTATTATTATTATTATTATTATTATTTCTTTCCCACCCTTTACCCGAATATCGCAGGGCAGTTTACAATATAAAAAACATAAAAATACACAGCATAGTAAGAAGCAGGAACAATGCCACCTGATTAACCTGACTGACCTCCTTGTTGTTGTTTAGTTGTTTAGTCGTGTCCGACTCTTCGTGACCCCATGGACCAGAGCACGCCAGGCACTCCTGTATTCCACTGCCTCCCGCAGTTGGGTCAAACTCATGTTTGTAGCTTCGAGAACACTGTCCAACCATCTTATCCTCTGTCGTCCCCTTCTCCTTGTGCCCTCCATCTTTCCCAACATCAGGGTCTTTTCCAGGGAGTCTTCTCTTCTCATGAGGTGGCCAAAGTATTGGAGCCTAAGCTTCAGGATCTGTCCTTCCAGTGAGCACTCAGAGCTGATTTCCTTCAGAATGGAGAGGTTTGATCTTCTTGCAGTCCACGGGACTCTCAAGAGTCTCCTCCAGCACCATAATTCAAAAGCATCAGTGCTTCGGCGATCAGCCTTCTTTAAGGTCCATCTCTTACTTCCAAACATCCTATACCCTTGTAAAATGTGGCCCTTTTTGGGTGTGGGGGTGTTATTGGGTTACTGTTTTTATTTTGATTTTACATATTGTGATCTTTTCTGTGAACCGCTCTGAGACCTCTGGGTTTAGGGCGGTATATAAATTCAATGAATAATGAATAATAAAATAAGAATACCACCAGCACCCCAGTTTAAAAGGCAGTGGATGGCTCAGCTGGTTAGAGTGTGGTGCTGATAACACCAAGGTTACAGGTTCAAGTGCCATATGGGACAGCTGCATATTTTACATTGCTTTGATTGCTTAATTAGCTAAAGGCCTGGGAGAAGAGGAATGTTTTTGCCTGGCAACAAAGATATGTAATGAAAGCGCTATGCAAGCCTCCCTAGGGGGAGCATTGCACAAGCAGGGAGTCACAGCTGAAAAGGCCCTGTTCTTGTGTTCAGGCATCTCATGGAGGGGGCACATGAAGAAGGGCCCCAGATGAGGATTTCAGGGCCCAGGTTGGCTCATATTTCAGTTCGCCTTTTAAAGATGAACTTTCTAAATTCACACTTTCCAAACCACCAATCTAACCAGAGCACCACCATCCTTCTAAATTCGCACTTATCCGAGTTGTGCATTGCAGTTCTCCAGCCAAGAAATGTGTACGAAAAGGCATACATCAGGGTGAATGTGTCTAGGAATGCATATATCTGAAAATAACATACAGAAATGTGTTGCGTTAGAGGAGATTGTGCATGTCAGGCAAAAAAATGTGTTTTATTAGGGATTTTTTTTTAATTTCCCAATTTAAAATTGGGAAAACGAGAAACTGGAAGATGTTAAACTGATAGATCAATCCATTTATAGTGGTACAGCATCTGTTTTCCATTCCTCGAGTTTGAATTTCAATCCCCATCATCTCCAGATAGAGGTAGGAAAAGCTTTTGGCTAAAATCCTGGGGAGCTTCTGCCAGTCATTACAGAGTGGCTTACAGCTGCTGCAGGTCCTACCCTCTGGAGCAGGAGAAACCATTTAAACAAATGACCTATTACCATTGAGATCAGGAGGAGGAATCTGTGTCGCCCAGAAGCTGCTGGACTCCCAACTCCCAGCAATGCCAATGGTCAAGGATGCTGGAACTTGTAGTCCAGGAATACCTGGAGGTCCATTGCTTGTGATTTGGATGGTAGTTTCAAACTCATGCTCAACATATATTGGGGTGGCAATAGGGGAATTAGAAAGAAAGCAAGAAGGAAAGGGAAATATAGCTAAACCATACATGTCACGTGTCTTTGGGAAACTCTTTATTGATTTATTAGCAATGAAAATGCCTCACTGTGGATGGGAAGAGTCCTCTGTTCCCACGAAACAAGGAACAGCTAGAAACTGAGCTGTTTGGGACATGAAAAGGAGAGATCTCAAGTATTTTCTAATGCAGTTCTGTGTGACTTGTTGCAAAGCTCTTTGATATGTGAGCAAAAGCAGGTCTCCTCATTCAGAAATTCCTTGCAAGTTTTTTTGTTGATTAGTTGGGTGGGGTTAATTAATGAATTCATTAATCACAGGTCACAATTGAATGTTTAATTGGTTTTCTTCTGGGAGCTGCCCCTTCTGAGAGGGTGTCTGGTGCTGATAGCGCTTGCTGTAAACAGTTTGAACGAAACCATTATGATGTAGGCCATCTTCTTGAAAAAGCTATAGCTGTTTTTAGAGTTAGCATTACAGCAAATGAGGACCAGAGACCTTTGTTATATTCAGAGTGGATTTGGAACCTGGAACACAGATAAAAGAGGAGAGCCCATAGAGCAACTCAGAGCAGATCTAAAAAATAAAATATCACAGAATCAGATGAAAGGGGAAACTTGAGGCATGTGCACACCCATGTAACAATTAGAGTGTAACAAGGAAAAGCTCACTTACTATTGAGAGAGTTTGGATGTGTAGGTTATATAACCAAAACAGGTGGAAAACATATATGCATATGTACTTGAAGGGAATTTGATCAGAAGCTTAAATGGCTTTTACACTGAGTTAAATATTGCAGCATAACAACGTTTAAACTGCATTTTAAAATAAAATAAAATTTAGCATCTTTTTTATAACTGATTAATCCATTAGATGTTTCATCCTTTGTTATTAGCTAGGCAAAGCCACATGACTTATGAAGACATCCAATATCTCTCTGAGCTTAAATCATCTGCCAGCTCCCTGCTGTCATGGACCCCTCAGTTCTGTCAGTGACTGCCATGGTTTGGCAGCCCCAGATGGAGGAGGAAGGAGAAAAAGCAGAAGCAGGGTGGGGGCCTTGAGGGCTGGCATCCAGGGCTGGAGGATGGAGGTCCTCCTTTTCTGATTCCAGATGTTGGAGAGAGAGAGTCAGATCCTCTTCCTTTCTCCAGCATCCTTCCTGCAGAGCCTCAGTGGGAAGGGGAGAGGACCTTGACCAGATTGTGGGGCTAGATTCAGATGAGCAGGACCCAATCTTTTTGCCAAGAACTAGGCACCACTTCCATAGGTAGGATCAGATGCACCCACCCAGGCAGGGTGCACATTTGAGCCTGCAGAGGTCCTGGAACAAGGGAGAGTCTTGCAAGTGAGCTTTCTTCTCTATACAAGCTTGGTGAGTAGGACATGCCAACTATTGGGACATCTTCTTTGCTTTTCTTCTATTCAGCATCTCTTGCCTCATCTGTTTACCTTGGAATCATGACTTCTATGCTCGCTGTTGATCCTGTACCATTACAGATGTACCTTAGAAGTCGAATGGAATCCATTCTGGAAGTCTGTTCAACTTCCAAAATGTTCAGGAACCAAGGTGCAGCTTTTGATTGGCTGCAGGAAGCTCCTGCAGCCAATCGGAAGCTTTGGAAGTCGCATCGGACATTCGGGTTCCAAAGAATGTTCAAAAACTGGAACAACCACTTCTGGTTTTTGATCGTTTGGGAGCCAAAATGTTTGGCAACTAAGCCGTTAGAATTCCAAGGTACGACTGTATTAGCCTTACCTTCAAATAAGAGCCATTGTCATTGTGTTTTGGAATGGGAACACAACATCCCATCCCACCCACAATTTACAAAGTGTGATCATGGCTATCCTACTGGGAACTTTTCAGGAGGAAGAGGAGGGTTGCAAGCAACCCAATGTCACCTGTGCTCCCTGCATCAGCAACTGAGTGCCAGCCCTGTTCCTGGGTACTGTTTTCATTCCTCTTTCTTTTAAAGCCACACAATACAACAGACTGATTCCAAGAAGCTTTGCCTATACTCTGAATTGGTTTCAGAGACCTTCACATTTGTACTTTTAATGCTGTAGGTACCACCTCCTCTGGTCACTTATGCCCTCTGGATCAGCCCCCTTGCCCAAGAGGCAGGAAGGGGGAAAGGGCTCTCTCACACATGCACACATACTTTTCCATTCCAAGGGATTGCGATTAAAGACAGAATTAATATGAGACTTGAAAAGCACATAGAATCGCAGATTTGTAGAGTTGGAAGGGACCACAGGGGTCATCCAGTCCAACCCTCTGCAATGAAGGATCTTTCACCCAACATGGGTCTCAAACCCACAACCCTGAGATAGTCTCATGCTCCACTGACTGAGCTAAGAGAAAGCAGGAAAGAAGGTCACTCTTCCAACTTCCTCCTTCAGATCCATCCTAAAAGGCGTCCATCCTAAACACCAAGGGGTCAGTGGATGTGGGTCGGTGGTCTGAGAAGCTGTGTGGGCACCAGAGAAAGATCCCAAGGGCAGTACTGCAGCCACAGGTACCACACTGGTGACCCCTGTTTTAGCCAAATTGCTCTAGCTATGTTGCATCATCATGCAAGCAAACCAGTGTCAGGTCCATATCTCCAGCCATCGCTTTGCTATCTAGCAGGTAAAGACTTTTGTACCCCTGAAACAGCCTTTCCTTGAGCCAAGAAAGTTCTCTCTGGTCCTTTTAGTTCAGCCTTTGTATAACAGTTGTCACATTTGAGACAGGGTGAGTAAATCATTAGGCAAGTGCTAATCACTAAGCACCACAAATTGATGGCCAGCTTTAGTTCGATCCCAGCAGATATTTCCAGGACCCACTTGACTTTGCCCTAGTTATAGCCTCTGCATGCTGGGAACTTTGAATTCTCCTCCTGAGCTGATACCCAGCTGGACCTACTTAAAGGGGGAATAAATAGGTCACAAGATAGGAGCTGGGAAGAGCAACCAAACACACAAAGATAAATAAGATTCAAAATTATCTGCGCATGCAGCCACCTATTCATCTCAGCTGAATGTGTTCCTTTCCATAGAAATGTCTTTTCACTTTAAAATCAAAATGACTTTTTATTATCGTTCCTCACTGCCTTTCTGACTGCCTCCTTCTAAAGCAACTCTGCCCCACTTATCATCTTCTTTCCTGGTTTCTAGGCTGCTTCCATGGTGGTGGAAGCAGCAGAAGAATGGAGGATAAGAGGGAGATCTTGCTATCCCATTTTTTTTAGGCTTCCTTGTATGTTTCTATTCTGGTGAGCTGGGGGCACTGGGAAGTGGAATTTCCCCAGAAAGGTTAAGTGAACTAACAAGGGTTTGGTGGGTTTTTTCTCTCCAGTGTGCAGATGGACACAGAATGTAGAGCTGGGAGAAATATGGTGCAGTTGGAAATTTATTTATTTATCCCTTTGTTTTTAAATTATCTGTACCACCTTCCATCTGAGGGTCACAGGATGGTTTATAACATACAGTAACAGAAAATACGTAACTTAAGCAGAAAGTGTGGAAAAATGAGGTGTGGGATTAGATATGTTGGGCATACGTGTTTCTTAAGTACTTAAAGAACAAGGAATGTCAGGGACACCATGTACACAAATTATATAAGGGCAGAATGCACTTGGTTTCCATACTTAAACTACCTGAACCATATTTATCACATCCTTCTAAATATTCTTAAAGTGTTCCTTTCTATGTGCCTTTGTTACTGAATTAAGGCAGATTCAGAAATAAATCCTCATTGAATAGTAGATAAGAAGTGTTGGCTCCAATGGAGAAAATATCACTGATACAAGGCTCAAGCAAGGAGCAAAGCCTACTTCCTGTTAGTTTGCCTTTTTCCTTTTCTAATGTGGGGAGTCAGAATGGGTATTTGTGTCAACACCCCAGGGATGGAGGATGTGGGGACACCAAACCTAACATTTATTCTGATGCACGTCAGCTCAGCCATATGGTTTCTTTTAATCTTGAAGATAAGGATGCACTGTGGATAGAGATGGAAAATTATGAGGTTAATGGGGTTCCATTAGGCACCTATGTTTTTTGGAAACAAAAAATCCAATCTCCACAATGGCTGGAAAATGCCATCCCCACCCTCAAGTGAGGGCAAATTGACCACACCCAAACTCCCTTGGGAAGAAGACTCAAAATGGTTTTGCCCTGGGGAGGAGTCAGGGAAGGGCCTAACAGGTCAGCAGGCCAATCAGGATGGAGAATGAACCAGGCTGGCTCCACCCCCAAGCACTCCACTCTCCTCTTTGCAGTGTCTCCCTCCCTCCCTATGCAGTGTGGGCTTTGCTAGTTGCCTGTTTCGGGACTGAGTTGGAGTTTTTTGGGGGGATCCCCTGATTGGCCACTTTTTCACCTACTCCATACTGCTGGAAGTCCTGTTCTTGGAGTGGTATTTTTGACTGGTTTAATTGGCTTTTAGTCTGGGCAGGAAAGAAAAGTTAAGATTGTTAGGAATCTGAGGTGAGATACCCACACAGTGGAAGTTGCCCCCAGTTCCAGGCACCACAAAGAGGCAGCTTAAGGTCCAAACGGTTTACTGATGCAGAAATAGAGGCTTCAGTGATACCATTCTGGACGTTAATATATACACACAGTTTGTAGGCTTTGCAGATATTATTATTAATATTACTAATTTTAATTTTCATTATTTAAACTTGTATACAGCCCTTAATCCAAAGATCCCAGGGCAGTTCACAACAGAACATACATACATACAAGTATAAAATATCTCTGTTGCTCCATCAATTGGTATTATAGGTCAGGACATTAATAGGCAAGATGTTAAATTCTTTTTATATGCAACAACTGCAGCAAGAGTATTGTTAGCCCAGAAATGGAAACAAGAAGAAATTCTGACGAAAGAAGAATGGCAGACGAAATTAATGGACTATGCAGAATTGGACAAAATGACAGGAAGGATTGGAAACCTGCGGGACCAGAGATTTACAGAAGATTGGAAGAAGTATATGAATTATTTGAAGAGCAACTGTAATCAACAAATTACACTAGTAGGACTACAAGAAGTTTTGTAAGGAGAAATATATGAAGTGTTACAAAGTAGAAAAAGCAGATATTATTATTATTATTAATTGTAATTTTCATGATTTAAACTTGTATACAGCCCTTAATCCAAAGATCCCAGGGCAGTTCACAACAGAACATACATACATGCCAGTATAAAATATCTCTGTTGCTCCATCAATTCAAGATGTAACACAGACAGACAGACTCACTCACTTCACATGACTGACCCAGACACACGAACGGACTCACTGACTAACTAATGACCTGACATGCCTTAATCACTTACATAGATGGCACTGGGCCATTGCCATAGCAACTGGCTTGCCTGACCATGCACCTGTTGACTTGTCACATAAATGGGGTGACTTGTGTTCATGAATGGAATTAACCCTTTCCTCCACCCAGTTCCTGAGGCATTACTGGGTTAAGGGCAGTCTTCGTCACCCTATGCAACCTCCTCCTTGGGTCCTTTGGGGCTTGGCAGGTGCACCGTGGTGAATGCCAAACTGGCAGGGCCATGGGGTGCTTGTCAGCTTCAGATGCCCAAAGTTCTCATAGCAAAGGGGAAGAATTCCTTCCCATGCTGTGCTGCGGGGTCACAGGTGGAGCCTGTAAACATGCCCAGGAGTGGGAAGGGAGCTGATCCCTCTTGCCTAAGGGAACTTCCCTGCCTGGACTATATTTTGATTTGGCTAATTATGTTTATTTGCTTGTTTGCAGATCCTCTATGTTATATTTGAATATGTTGTGGATTCTTGAGTCTTCTTTAAGGGTGTGCTGGCAATTAGTTCTCATTTACAGCTTGGATTATTAAGTGGGTGGCAGTCCTGCCACCAGGGCTCTCTTCACTTATTCCCTCTACAACATCACCCACTTTTTATGAATACAAGTAGAGCATACAATATTGATTCAGGAAGGCCTGTGACTTGTACTGTCTGCAGTGGCGGAGGAAGGGGGACAGGGGGTGGCGGCTCGTCCTGGGTGCCATCTCTGTGCAGGGTGACAAGGTACCCCACAGGGGGCTCGCCTTGCCGCCCCTGGGCACAGTGGTGCGAGCCGCTGCCACCGTGCCACCGCAGCCACATGTGGAGGATCCTCTGCTCGTGGCTGCAGCCATTGGCAAACCACCCGGTGGAACATGCACATGTGCCATACACATGGCGCATGCACGGCGCTGCTTGAGTGCCATACGGACGGGGGCAGGATCCCTCCACTGCAGCCTCGAGCAGAGGATCCCACTGCTGCAGCCGTGAGCGGAGGATCCCGCTGCCGTCCATACGGCCCTCGAGTGGCGCCATCAGCAAACCGCCCAGCGGCGCATGCTTGGCGGTGCTACCTACATGTATGGCATGTGCACATGTGTCGTATGTATGGTGCTGTGTATGCGCCGTATATACGACACACATATGTGTCATATGTAGTGGCACACACATGCATCATACATAGCGGCGCGCACACATGAGTCATACATAACGATGTGCGCGCATACATCGTACGTACAACGCATGTGCATGCACCGCTAGACAGTTTGCCCCGACACCTCGCACAGGGTGTCAGTTCTCCTTCCTTTGCCCCTGATTGTCTGGCTGCTTCTTATTAAGGGAGAGATGGGGAACTGGTGCAGTTAGAAAATCTTTTTAAGCCCTGAGTACTACCAGATGTAGAGAGAGGAGAAGAACTTTAATTTGGGAGGGGGATTAATGCTCACATCTGAGGTGTTCTGAACCATTGAATTTTGATTTTCCAAACAAGATCATCTGGATTTCAGTGACATTGCAATCGGGCAAGACGGGTTCCCTAGACAGCTGAGATTCTGCTGGTGCGCGTGAGTGGCCACTCGGTTGATACAAGCTGCATGACACAAAGGAATGGGAAATGTGAAAAACAGAGGTTTCCAAGGTACTTTGTGAATTTTCTAAGTTCTGAAACTTAAAAGAACTTAAAAGCACGCATCTCTCTCCCATATATACACCCAGCCCTGCCCTGCCAAGGAGTTCCACGCAATCATCTCCCTTTGGTCTCTCCCTCACAACTAGCCAAGCAGAGGAAAAAATGATTTCGATGATTTACAACGCCTCGGAAGGGTTGGAAAAAGCACAGTAAATAATAAATCAAAACTGGCAAAAGGAACAAGAATGCATCCATCTTTTATGAGCTCTATTCACTGCTGCATGTACAGTTCAGACATAAAACAAATGCATCGTGCAAAGTTGTTGTTGCTGCTGCTGCTGCAGCTCCTTCAGAAGTCTCTCTACCCGGGAGTTTCTGAGCATTCTACTCAAAAGCAAAGACAAGTCGTGCTGAGATCCTAGCCAGATAAGCACAGGAATTCATCTCACTTTCTCTGCCCTCTTTCAACCCCATCCAGAGAGAAAGAAGGCTGCCTGGATTTCAAGGCCAGAAGGTCCTACAGCTTGGGCCCAGGACACCTCCAGGACTGCCTGAGCCCTAATTACTGAGATCACCCAGAGCAACACTGTTAGTTGCCCCTCATGTTACAGAGGCCCAACTGGCCTCCACTACGATTTGGGTATTTAGTGCCACTGGTCCCATGTTGTGGAACACTCTTCCAGCAGGGATGCCACAGGCATCCTCCCACTTTTTACTTTCGGGCATCGTCACTATGATGGTGGTGATCATTAGACTTTGTATTTGTTTGTTATCCAAAGGTCTCAAGTGACTTCCAACACGATTGATAGATTCATTCATTCATTCATTCATTCATTCCAAATATAAATGCATTATGCCATATAAAGGGCAACCAGAATAATCATGGGTGGGGAAGGAAAGACTTCGCTGTGAAAAAAAGGTTACTTCATTTGGCACTTTTCAGTTTAGAAAAAAGATGAGTAAGAGGTGACATGATAGAAGTTTATAAAAATTATGAATCACACAGAAAAAGTGGATTGCGTGGCTATTCCCTCCCCCACCACTGATGGTAAATGAAGACACAGGACAACAGAATTTTAGGTTAATGGGCGTAAATGGCCACAACTTTATTGATTACAGGCAAGAGTGGTATTGGCTTTAGGCATTGGCCCTACCAGACTAACCAGTCTAACTGGTGAGGGTTAAGCACCAACAGGGGGAGCCACCCGAGATGCATATCCCTAGGCGCTCCCCGAGGGGTTACCGCTCGGGGGCGCGCTTTAGGCCCTAGCCTCCGTAGGTTTCGGACGAGGCGCCGCCCCTCGGAGTCCTTTAACGAACTACCCTCCAAGCCTTGGGGGAGGTGATGGCGCTCCTCCCCCCCGATCTCATCTGCATGACAATGCCCCTGCCAATGCCTACCGCCAAAACCGAGAGTTGTGACGTTTTGCTACGAGGTAGGCGAAAAAACCAAGTGGCTTTAAAATTCCAGCCAATTAGCCAAATGGAAAAACTCCTACCAGGCCCCTTGCGGCGACCAGTCGAAACCCATAGCAAAGTCAAGGACGAACCTAAAGGGCGGGTGGGTGGGAAACCGCGTTGAGCAAGAGGAGAAAAGGGGCGAGCCGAGGGCTGCCCTGTCCTTAAATGACCCGTAGTAAGATTTTCTTCCTCTCTCACAACACTAGAACTCATGCACATCCTACAAAGCTGAATGCTTTAACGGGTGGTTTACACTACCCTGATATTTCGTGATGTGGCAGTATATAAATGAATGAATGAATGAATGAATGAATGACTGCATTTGAAACATTTCCTATGTTCTACTTGCACAGTCATGCAACCTCACACCAAAGAAGCAGACCACTTCTACAACCTGTAGTTGTGAGGTCCATTTATCCTATTACCCAAGACTTGTCTAGCTAGGTTGACAACCCAGGTGAATGAACACAGGGAACTGTTCTATAACGAACAGCCAGATGGGTGGGGTATAAATAAATTATTATTATTATTATTATTATTATTATTATTATTATTATTATTATTACAAGTCAGATCTCAGTCCACAGTATTATTAGTATCCTGGCAAATGTTCTGGGGCAGCGATGGAGAATCTGTGACCCTCGGCACATTGCTGTACTCTAATTCCCATCAGTCCCAGCCAGCATGGTCAATAGATGATATAAATTGTAGTCCAACAACAGCTGGAACGCCACAGGTTAGCCACCCCTTACCAACCCCTAACATCTGGGATCTTCTCCCAGATGAACTTCCCCAATCACTGAGATCATAGAATCATAGAAACATAGAGTTGGAAGGATAATCTAGTCCAACCTCCTGAAATGCAGGAACCTCACCCAACTCGGGGCTCAAACCCATGACCCTGAGATTAAGAGTCTTATGCTTTATCAACTGAGCTATCTCTGAAGGTGAGCCACCTTCTTGATATTGGTAGGTAGGGGGGACCGGAGCTTCCCTATGTTAATATTCAACCCTGGACTCTGTGTGACACCTACTTTCACTTACTTGTACACTACTTTGAGTTTTATTTCATTATGATGGCTAGACTACCAGTTTCTTCTGTATATGTCTGCTTTGGGGGGTTTCTTTTTGGTTTGGTTTTGCATCATATTATTTTAATTAAAAAAAAGAAGAGTTGTGTATTGCATCAGTTTTCAACCTGGTTGTAAGGCAGCCTAAAATAAATCAAATAAAAAATCAGTCCAGGTACATAGGAAGGTGCCTTATACCCAGCCCAATCATTGGTCCATTTTGCTGAGTACTTTCTATACTGACAGGCAGTGGTTCTCCTGGATTTCATACAGGAGTGTTTCACTGTCCTAACTAGAGGTGTCAAAGATTGAACCTGAGACCTTCTGCGTGTGAGGCAAGTTGAGACCCTACTCAACACACACACACACACCCACACCTGGAAATGTCAAGGACTGTAGAGAACACACTCTTACTTATTTAATTCATCATGCCAGTTTAATCCTCTAAACACTATTATGTAAGTAAATAGCACAGAACCACATAATGGAGACGATTGTGCATTTGGCCAGAGCTACTGAATCCCAAGAGAGACGTGGGTGGTGCTGTGGGTTAAACCACAGAGCCTAGGGCTTGCCAATCAGAAGGTTGGCAGTTTGAATCCCTGTGATGAGGTAAGCTCCCGTTGCTCGGTCCCTGCTCCTGCCAACCTAGCAGTTCGAAATCATGTCAAAGTGCAAGTAGATAAATAGGTACCGCTCCAGCGGGGAGGTAAACAGCGTTTCCGTACGCTGCTCTGGTTTGCTAGAAGCGGCTTGGTCATGCTGGCCACATGACCCGGAAGCTATACGCCGGCTCCCTTGGCCAGTAAAATGAGATGAGCACAGCAATCCCAGAGTCGTCCACGACTGGAACCAATGGTCACGGGTCCTTTTACCTTTACCGAATTCCAAAGGCAAAACTCAGTGGTTTTCATAAACACCTTTCCCTTCTTAAAAGAAAACGGCAAACAATATAAAACCAGGTTTACAAGAGAATAAACACGAAGCAGCATGGTGAACTCTTGCCATTTGACGCTACCCTGAACAAGTTCAGATATAAACCTTATTGAGCTCTATGGGGCTTACACAGTTCGTAGCTCAGCTACGAATTCATTAGACGGCATTAGGCAAGCTGCAATTTCCCAACCTCAGCCACCCCATGTGCAATGGGGGATTTTAATACTGGCACACCTTACAGAGCTGTTGTATGGATTACTGAGGTAATCTACATGGAGTGCTTTGTGTGCTTGGGTAAATAGTCATATAAATCCTCAGTATAATAAAGTATTTGGCTTTGCTTAGTCTGGGCCAAACATCTTGTAGTTTGTCTGGGATGATCCGCCTCGAACAAGAGGACTTTGTGTCCACCAGCATTGCCAAGAGTCACTCAAAGGGATAGACAAATCTGTCTATTTCCCATTTGCGTCATTTTTGTATGGGCTCATTCATAAATAAATTTCATCCCCCAAATATGAGATTTTTAAAATCCAAATGAAATGGACATGTGTACATACATTTAAATACACATTTGTAAATGATCAATAGATAGATGGATGGATGATAGATAGATGATAGATAGATGATAGATAGAGATAGATAGATAGATGATAGATGATAGATAGATATAGATGATAGATAGAAAAATATTTTAAAATATATTTCCTCTCAAAATATGTATTTTTAATCACATGTTATTATGATTTCAGAGTCGAGAATTAAATTTCCATATTTGGAGAAGTGCAAAATCCAAATGATAGCTATGCTCCAATCTGCACTTTAGTCCAGGAGGTGGGGATGAGATCATTTTGGGTTAGAATTCACAGTGACTCAATTTGTTGGGCAGCTTTAGGCTTTCCAATCTTCTGCTTATAGGACTCAGGTTTTAAGGGGATGCAGCAACTACAAATTGAGGAAGTTGGATGTGTTTAGACTGGAGAAGAGAGGACTGAGGGGTGATGTGCTAGACATCTTCAGATAGTTGACGGGCTGCCACATAGATTGTTTTCTGCTGTACCAGAGGTTATGATCTTACCAGAAAGGTGATTTTCTGATGGTAAGAGCTGTTCAACACCTCGGAACATGATAGACTCTCCTTCCTTGGAGGTTTATAACCAGAGGTTAGATGGCCATCTGCCAGTAATTCTCTAGGTGTGAGAATTGGGGTATTTTCCAACTCTCAAATTTTGTATAACCACAGGATTCAGTTCAGGCACAATTTGGTGTTTTGTTATACAGTCCAGTTTGGCTTGAGCCAATTTGGAGACTGCCCAGTTCTGCTCAGCTGTCTGAGTCTGCTTCATGCCACCCTTTATTATCAGGAAACCAGGAAATGGCTATCGTTTTATTTCCTTTTGACAGGATTTGATGAAATTTTCAGGAAGAGTAGACTCCTCATCCTTGGAGTGGATAAATTCTGACAAATTACAGGCAAATAGCTCCGCAGGAATTTGTGATGAGCAGCAATAAAAAGTGTTTCCCCTCAAAATAAACTATCTATAACCTTTTCATTATCGCCAGCCACCCATCACTGCCAGTGTCCCAAATAATAGCATATCTTAAATGATAAACCAAGCCATCGCCTCACCCTACATATACTGTAACTTCCAGTCCCACAACTGGGCAGGGGTGGGGCTTGCACTATATAAGCACTGGAATTTTGGAAACAGTGGCAATGGTGTGAGCTTTACAGTAATATAGGCCTTTCCCCGCCCAGAAATCTAAAATGTGGGATAGAGATGAGTGTCTCTTCAGTGCAACTCTCCTTGTCTGTTCCAACCCTTCTTCCAATATCCTCCACCACCCGTACTTTCACGGATCTTTTTCAAATCCATAGCTATTCTTTTCTCCTTTAAAGAAAACTTGGAATGGAAGGGGGAAAGGCCTGGTTGTTGTAAGCAACCCAAAGTTTAATTTGCTTTTGAACTTTGCTAGCAACTAAGAAAATATCCTTCTTCCCGTGTAATTAAATCAGTGATTCAGGTTTCGTTCTTTATAGATCCGAGACCTGGAGGAATAGCAAATCTATCCAAAGTCAATGGACACGAACCCTTTTGGAGACATTTGTACTAGAGAGTCACATGAAAATGGGCTTACTTAGGGAATAAAGAGATGTTATTTGCATGGCCATATTAGCATAGGGTAATCTGGTAAAAGACGTAAGAAGAGCCTACTGGATCAGGCCTTTGGCCACCTCAAGCCTGTTCTCACAGCAGCCAATGAGATGTCCATAAGAAGCTCACAAGCAATGCCAGATTTAGGGTCATGTGGGCAGTTCTTCTGCACAGGGTGCCAAGCTGAGGGGGTGCAATATAATAATAATAAAAGCAACTGACCCCAAAGGAATTATTGCGAAAATAATATTTTTTTGGGGGGGGGTTACCAAATTTTGTCCTAGCTCATATTACCAAAGTCCACCCTTGTCATAAGCAGGAGCTGAACAGAACAGCAAGCAAGACGATCAAGGGTGTAGAAGCCAAGCTTCATGAGGAACAGTTGAGGGAGCTGGGTATGTTTAGCCTGGAAAAGAGGAGATATGATAGCCATCTTCAAATATCTCAAGGGCTGTCACATGGACAAAAATGCATGCCCACCCCATCCCATAACGATTCCCTTGCCCTCCAGATCAGATTTAGGAATATTGCTGGTGACAACATCTAGGCCAGGAGGACAGGTCTACTCCTACCGCAACAGACTTGATAGCAGGCACTTGACTTGATGGCAGTTAAGGATCCTCACTGAAGGGGGCAACATTTCATGGCCTGTGTTCTCTCACTGCTCCTGAGCATTGAGGGGAAAACCACACACACAAATGAGTCACCTCAATATTGCCTTTTGTTGTAGTGTTTGACAAATGCACACTTGCATATTGCAAATGGAGAGAGGGAGATGGGAAGACATAAACAAATTGGAGGGGACAGCAGCTGCAGTGGACTGCACGTCCACAGTGTTGTAAACAAAATTCAGAAACAAAGAAAAAATGGAGGATTCTTAATGCAAATTAACATTTTTATATATATTTTAAAAAAGAAGAAAATGTGGTGGTGGAGGAGAAAGCTGTGACTTCTTTCTCAGATAAGCCACCTGCCACCCTTGAAATGTGCTAGAATTTCTCTTCCACCACCCCTCCTTCACACCCGCCCATATTTTCACCGGAAAAAGTTCCATGCAAAAGTTTTCTTTTTGACTCCGTGCTCCAACCATCTGCTTTGCACCAGCATTGAGGCAATCCCCACAACCTGCACCTTTCCAGAGCTAGAAGCAAAGCCTACCAAGGAATCTGCAATGCATGCTGGCTTTAATTAGAAAAGGATGCACAGCCTCCTCGAAGCGCCATAAATCTGGCTTTCTGTGGTAAGGAATGTCCTGAATTTAAGTTGTAATTAGAACTTCTATTGATGGCACGAAACCTCATTTTTCATGTGAAGGCTGCTCATTGCTCCCAGTCAAGAAATCAATCTGCGGTCGTTGATGAGATGAGGCTGTCAGATTTGTGGAGTGGATTGATAATGGCAAGCCGGGGATCTCAGCTGCCTTAACCCCTTGGCCACCCGTACTCTGCTGATCATCTTGGGTGGAGCAACAGGCACAGAAGAAGCCGCATCTTGGAAGCCCAGATTCCTGCAAACTGCCTAGTTCATGGGCAGGCAAACTAAGGCCTGGGGGCTGGATTCGGCCCAATTGCCTTCTAAATCTGGCCCGTGAATGGTCCAGGAATCAGCATGCTTTTACATGAGTAGAATGTGTGCTTTTATTTAAAATGCATCTCTGGGTTATTTGTGGGGCATAGGAATTCATTCATTCATTTTTTTCAAAATTTAGTCCGGCCCCCCCCCACAAGGTCTGAGGGACAGTGGACCGGCCCCCTGCTGAAAAAGTTTGCTGACCGCTGACCTAGTTCTTGCAGCCCAGCAATAGATGCAATAAGCTTGTCTTGCAATTTCCAATTATTGAGGCTGTGTTGTGCTGGTATCTTGAGATACACATTGCAAGAGAAATTGTGAAAATAAGCCAAAAGCTGAACCCACTGAAGTTCTGGTGGCAGCTTCTGATGCAAGCACCTTTAGGCCAGGGGTGGGCAACCTGCAGCCCTCCAGGTGCTGTTGGACGCTAGCTCCCATTTTTCCTTGACCATTGGCTACACTGGCTGGGAATTGATAGGAGCTGGAGTCCAGCAAGACATTGCCAAGTCTGGAGTGCAGCAAGCAGGGGCGCAAGAGCTACAAGAATGCCTCCACTCCATGACTGCACTGAAGTCACCCAAGGAAATTCTTTTGAAATATAGCATGTGGCCATAAGGTCTAGAATAGTACCAGGGAAGGTGTGGCCCTCCAGATGTTGATGAACTCCCAATTCCATCATGCAGTGAGCCCTGGAGATGGAGGTTAATTGGGAGAGGGGAGCAGATGAGGGCAGATCCCCCAGTGTCTATGCTATAATTTGCAAACAGCTGTTGCTGGACTGAAGCGTACAAGCACAGTCATAACAACAACAACAACAACAACAACAACAACAACAACAACAACAGACAGACACTTTCACCCAGCTGGAAATTCAGTACCTTTTCCTGCCACCTGGAGTGGGGAAGGCAAATCTGGAGGTACAGCAGCCCTAATTGGAGATAGAGCTACAACTGCTAGAGTGAAAAATGTTTGGTTCACCTGATTATATTTAAGTAATCTAAATGAAGATTTTTATCCCATTTGGTAACTGCATTGGATCTGAATTGATTATATATATGTATACTGTCCTTTTATATTATTTTTCCACACATACACTCACATATATGTGTGAGATTTTGTGTATGTGTGTATGCAAATGTTTTAGCTGTTTTTATTTATGCAATTGTTCTGTGTATGTTTTTTATTGTAAATAGCTCTGGGATGCCTCAAGAGAAGTGATTCATAAATGAAATAGTAATAATAATATTAAGGTGGGGTACCTGTATGGTTTGGCCTTGCTGGGTAAATAACAGGTATGGGGGCAATCTAAATAAGACCCCCCCCACACACACAGAGAAGCAAAAAGAAATGCAGTCCTAATCCCAGACCTTAAAAAAGATGAGAAGGGGAATCTTCAAAGAAATGTATTTATTTGCAAATGCATACCTATTTCTTATTGCACTTACAGTTAACAGTTCTCCCTAAAGATAAAGAAACTCCTCATTCAAGAGGCAAACAGTGACTGCTGCCTCTGACAGAGAGTATGCTCTACTCAAAACGCATTAGGCATAATAAGAAACTGAAGTGTGTTTGCCAATAAATAACGTTTTCCGTTTAGACTCTGTTGAGATTTCCTTCCCTAGGTCTTTTTAAAAACAACAAATCCTCCCCAAGGTTTGTCACAGACCTTATATGATTCAAAGACACCCCCTCCAAAATAGCTTTTTAAAAAAAATCTAGGGTTTGGACAAATGTCCCTTTAAACCAGGGATGGGGACCCTCAAGCCCAGGGGCCAAATGCATCCCTCCAGACCTCTCTACCTGGCCCTCGAGAGGTTCCTTTGGCACATCCTTCCCCTGTCCATTCCTGCTGTGATCCTTCCATAAGTTATTTTGCCTGGTTGGAATGAACCCTTCCTTGTTAGGATGGGGAATGAAAATATAGTAAGGTGCAGAAACTTCTGGCTTTGGGGTGTCTAGAATGCAGCCTACTCAAATCAGTCTTGTTTGGTAGGGCAGGTCAAAAGATACTGGCAGTGACAATGGTCAGATATTTCCCCAGATATTTCTGTTCTGCAATAGATTTGGTACTTCCCTAACATAGGGAAAAGGGATGCGGGTGGCGCTGTGGGTTAAACCACAGAGCTTAGGACTTGCCGATCAGAAGGTTGGCAGTTCGAATCCCCGCGACGGGGTGAACTCCCGTTGCTCGGTCCCTGCTCCTGCCAACCAAGTAGTTTGAAAGCACGTCAAAGTGCAAGTAGATAAATAGGTACCACTCCGGCGGGAAGGTAAATGGCGTTTCCATGCACTGCTCTGGTTTGCCAGAAGTGACTTAGTCATGCTGGCCACATGACCCGGAAGCTGTACGCCGGCTCCCTCGGCCAATAAAGCGAGATGAGCACCACAACTCCAGAGTTGATCACAACTGAACCTAATGGTCAGGGGAAAGTCTGCTGGAGCAGACCAGTGGCCTATCGAGTTCAGCATCCTGTTCTTACAGCAACCAAATGATGCCTGTGGGAAACCCACAAGCAGAATCTGAGCACAAGAGCACTCTCCTCTCCTGGGGTTTCCAGAAACTGGTATTCAAGCAAGATACTCAAAAGGAAA
The DNA here is from genome assembly GCA_034642415.1 of Podarcis siculus. Taxonomy (NCBI): domain Eukaryota; kingdom Metazoa; phylum Chordata; class Lepidosauria; order Squamata; family Lacertidae; genus Podarcis; species Podarcis siculus. The sequence goes on from JAXCMG010000016.1 coordinate 5,216,927, forward strand.
CCTCTAAGGGAACATCAACTGTGAGGACAAATTGTGTGTTCTCTAGCCCCTTGATAAAATCAACAGCAGAAGAACACACATAGGTCTCTTTCACTCTCTGAATGGTTAAGAACAGCACCGATCATTGAAGGGAATTTGGTTAAATCTGTCTAGGATCTCAGAGGGTAAAAAGAGCCACCAAATCTGCTCTTCCATACTTAGGCATAGAAAGAAAAATTAGAAAAGCAATGCATTTGTTAGAGGCAGATCAAGTTGGACCCAGTGACCAGAGTGAACAATATGGTCCATTAGGCCTTGCATCTACCTATCTTTTATTCTCTGTTTAGCTGCTTTGTATTTTATGTTGTGTGCTTTGCTTATCGTCTGTCCACTGTAATAAACACTCGGTTGATATTGGTAGTGTTTGGGTGATCATACAGACACTGCTTTAGACACTGCACTTTTCTGATCTTGTAGCATGTTGACTTCTGCGCAACTATTCTGGCTTCCTTTAAGCCAGCCAGCCAGCCACAACCTGTTTCCTTCCGGATGCTTTGCATGATGACTCCCATTAGTCCCAGCCAGCATGGCCAATGGTCCATAGATGATTGGAGTTGTAATTCAATACATCTAGTGAGTCACCAGTTTGGGGCAGGCTGCATTGAATGAGAGCTCCTTGTTATGCCTGGGGAAGTCTGGCTTCATGCAAGCCAAGACCTTGGGCTGAAGCTGACATGCGACAGAAGAAGAGTGGGATTATAGCACTTGCCTAAGGCTTCATCAATCCATGGTTTACCAAGCTTTGGGTGTTCATCCAAGCTGGTTCAGCATTGCCAACTGAGCTCCATGGCTGCATGAGGATTCTCCCCAGTCCTAGCCTGACATTCTGACCACTATGCCACATTGCATCTCTAGGGCTTCTTCAGTCATAAATGTCTAATCAGAGGAGAATTTGGGCTCGTGCCAGCCTAGTAGTCAGCCCTATCTCCCTACCCCCCGGATGTCCTGTCTGTTATCTCAGAAGAAGGATAGGCACATCTTAGGTTTGTGCTGCTACAATGGACATCTCTGTCAAATTGCTACTAACCAATAGCAGGTGGTTATAGAACATTTGGCTGGTTATGAGGGCATCTGCGATTTCCCATTCATTCCTTTAAGTGTCACCTGGAAATGGTTGGCGGTCCCATCCAGTGATGGAGGGAAGCAATACATTTTGCTGAGGTGAAGCAGAAGTTGAATCTCACTTCAACAGTGGTGATTGGATGGAGTCCTCTACTTCAGCTGAAGAAGCAACTTAATTTACAGGGCAGGATATACGGTACTATGCGGCATACATAACTCTGTCCCTCAACTAACGATATAAGGAGGCAGCAGTTTCCATTCCATCCTGTATTTGTCACAGTCAGCGCTGCTTCTGTTCTGCTGCAGTTCAGTTTCTGCCAAATACCACCTTATTCACCCACCTGCCTACTTTTTAATGTAAGCTGCATAAGTTTCATAACTTACATAGCTTAAAATTCATCACAGCTTGAAACAGTGTTTAAGAACTCGTTCATTATGTATCAATTATAGACTTAAATACAACAAGGATGTGGACATATGCCAATCCTATTCGCTTAACTGGTTTCAATTCCTGAACACAGGCGAACACTCCAACTGCAGCAATTTCTGTTGTTTCCCCTTCTCATCTGATTGCTCTGACATCCCTACCTCCAACAGATGGCAATGGCCAAAGGACTGACACCACTGCCCTCACACCCTGAGCATCTGCAGCCTGAGGCAATTGCCTCAGTTTACCTGACATTAGGGCCATCCCTGCTTCACCTGTTGCCTGCTGTACTGTTCTGCCTGATGCATGGTTGTGGGAGATCACAAGAGCTCTGTGACGACCCTATTTCCTAGGAACGCCTGTTTAATACTCTGGGAGCTATAATGCTCAATACATACCCACGGGAAGACCATGATCTTTGCTGCAAAGCCACAGACAGGCTCTCTTTTCTATCTGCTGGATATGCCTTTGCCAGAGATGCTGTAGGGTACATGAAGAGAGAGCTGGAAGCAACAGAGCACTAGATAAATGCCATTTCTAACATACAGCCTTCACTCCCCAATAAGGCAAGGACCATGAATTCCCTTCCTGGCTTCCAGCTGAGCTAAAAGTGAGGATTCGTCATTCTTTCCCCTTAGAGGCGAGCAGCTTTTGATTTCCCTCTCACAGCCGCTAATGAATTGGCTGCAGTTTGGTTCAGCAGAAAATCCCAATTGTGGCTGCAAGGAAGTAGAAAGCAGGGGGAAATTGGGTGTGCAAAGAGGGCGCTCAAGTCACCATTGCTAAGAAACACACACTATCAAAACCCACAGGGAAAAGGTTCAGTAGCAGAGAAACCTGCTATGCATGCAGAAGGTATCAGTGTCAATTCCTGGTATCTCATGGGAAAGAGTCTTCACTGAGACCCTGGAGAGCTCCTGCCAATCAATGTAGACCAGGGATGGGGAACCTGAGGTTATGCTGTTGTACTCCAGCTTCCATCAGCCCCAGTCAGCATGGCCAATGAACAGGAATTCTGGGAGGTGCAGTCTAGCAACATCTGGAGGGCCACATCCATGGTGTAGACCACACTGAGCTAGATGAACCAGACGTCTGACTTGCTCTAAGGCTGCTTCCTGTGTGCTTATTTTCTTTACTTACTCATTCACCTTCAAATAATTAATTTGGCAGGAGGCCACAGCTCAGTGGTAGTTGCACTGCAGTTGGAAAGGATACAAGGATGCTAAAAATGAGTTTTCCCGTTGCGAAAAACATTAAGATGGGTGCTAAGATTGTCAAAGACGGCCCCCTTGGTAGTTCCACCACACTAAGAAGTTTGGATTGGTGGTGGCCCAGGAGAGGACATATTTTGTGGCAGCTCCTAGGTTGTGGAATTCCATCCACACAGAGTTGTGTGTTATATAGTTTCCATTGTATGCTGGAGACACACTATCCTTTGATACTTGAGATACGACCTTCTTTATTCCTGTGACTATAATTTCTTTACAACTGTTTTTAGTATTGGATTTTAAACTGCCCTGGGACCTTATAGGAAAGGGTGAGTGAGAAATCAAATTAATAAATACATTTATGAGACATAGCCATCCTACTGAGGTCCCCTGGTCCAGCTGCTACTCTTCCTCTCCTCTTGCCCTCTTGAAGCAATGCATGAAAAGTGATAAATCCAAGCACCACAAACAAAACAACACATGCATTTGGAGGGGAGTTTCATGAGATATCATGGGAACACAGGAAGTTGCCTTATCAGATCACTGGTTCATCTAACTCAGCATTGTCAACACTGATTTGCAGTGGCTCCCCAAGGTTTCAGTGGAGTGAGAGTTGGCAAGTGGAAGGTTGTAGCCCCAGTAGTAATAGCAATAAGCCCTCTTAGGACTGTGCCACTTTGAAATGCAATGTTTGAATGTTTCCTCCTCCCAGTGAAAACAGAAAATATTCCATACAAACAGAAAACTTGCATATTGGGTAGAAACTAGGTTAGATTCCACACCCCCAAATTAGTTTTTTTGCTGGAAGATTCCTTCCTGTAAAAATAAAATAGAGAATATATAGTTGTGCTGTTCCCCTAAATTCTGAAGTGGTGCAGCTCAGGAGGGTTATGCTGTGCAGATTATCTCTAATGCTAATTGACCCGGCAGTAAATGGTGCAAAACGTAATCTGCAAGCAAGTACTTGTGATTCTCACCCCCCCCCTCCAATCCAGCTTCTCCTAGCAATCAAAACTCAGAGCAGATTTGCCTTTCCGGCTGCAGCCCTCATAATTAGTCCCTGGCACATTAAAGTTTTATAGAAAAAATATTTAAATTAACAAGCAGAAAAGAATATGAGAGTCAGAAATAGAGTTGACTGAGACATGGAAAAGCATAAAAAATGTGAGAAACAGATCTGTGAAAGATTTTACAGATGGTGTGGAGCAACTCTCAGAGGGACTGGACTCATGCATTGCCTGCACACATGAAGGGGGTGGGAAGGAAGGCTACACCAGCTAGCCACACACTCAAGCGATCCTTGCATGCCTAATGCTAAATGTGCCTAGGGCTTCCATGCACTCAGAGTTTCCGATCACACAGAACCCACTGCAAGCATGTAGCTGTATGTGCACCAGGGGTCTTTTATGCATTCAGCCAAACACATGGATGCCTCCTGCTCTGAGTGATTGCTGCCACAATACGAGGGTGCTGGCACAAATAGAGCAGGGGGAGAGACCTCACATTAGGAGTTCTGGGTTCAGCAAAACAAAACCGGGCAAAGCAAAGCATGGCAGAGTCCCTGATTTCAGCAAGGCAAAGCAGGATCAAAGTAGGCAAGGCAAAGTCCAGGCTCTCATGAAGCAAAGGAATGCATTGTCCACTGCTGCTGCTGTAGTGGTGAGCTCCTCAGAGGCTGGATCTGCCCCCCATGCCACCTCTCTAGTGTGGTGGATAGGAGGCACTGCTGGTCTCCTCTCACCCCTAGGGAATAAATGGTGGGGACTGCCCTCTGGGTTCTCCTGGGTTCTGCACCCACCCAGCATGCTTCAGAGTGGGCCTCTTTCCCCACCACAATGGTCTTTGATTCCCAGTTCAACTGTCAGGTAAGGTTGATTTGATTCCAGTGCTCGTTCCTGATGTAGATCTTCATTCACTTCTTCTTCCCTAGTGGGAGAGCACCATTTTGTGTTTTGCCTCAGGTGCCAAAATGTTTTGGGCTGGTTCTGCTTGCATTTACACCTCCCCCAGGCAGAGGTTTCTCACCTTTGCTGTAAACTGGTCCCCCCCCCCGAATGTAACTGTTCAGCCATTCCTAGTAGGGTCACCAGACCTCCAGGTATGACCTGAAATCTCCAGGTTTACCTGGCCCTCTCCAGGTGGCAGGTGGAGGGCTAAAATTTCCAAATGAGTGAGAGAGACTTTAATTAAATAATAATAATTAAGGAGACTGTGCACACAGCTTGCAAGCTTCAGCCCAGCAGGCTGCAAATTATAAAACTGACACTCCAATAGATCTGCCTTCGATTGCTGTCCTCTCCCAATTAACCTCCATCTCCTCCAGGGCCCACCACCATGACATCACCAGGGGGCTCCTCTTGGTCTTAGGTTTGGGTCCTGAACACTCCAGACCTGGGGTGCTCCTGACCTGGGAACCTTAAATCCCAGCACATTCAGTGAGTGCCAATATGCAATGGTGACGGGGGGATGAGGGTAATAGCACCAGCTGCAGAATCTGTTCCACATGATCTATGCATAGTATCCTGCTCTGCTGCCCCTCTGACTGCTTGGGAAGCTAAGTCAGTTCTATGATACCTGAGGCAGTCCCCTCACATTGCCTCATGGGTGGGCCAGCCCTGCCTCCAGGCCTTGCTATCTGACCATTAGGACTTCTACTCAGGCCATGCTGATCACTGGCCCAGCAGTGCCTCTCCTTGGGTGCATTTGCTTGGCTGGAATGTTTCTTTGCCTGTTGCTTGGCTGGACTGAAGTTGGAGAGATGGGTGGCTATTTGTTGTTTGTTGTTTAGTTGTTTAGTCGTGTCCGACTCTTCGTGACCCCATGGACCAGAGCACGCCAGGCACTCCTGTCTTCCACTGCCTCCAGCAGTTTGGTCAGACTCATGTTTGTGGCTTCGAGAACACTGTCCAATCATCTCGTCCTCTGTCGTCCCCTTCTCCTTGTGCCCTCCATCTTTTCCAACATCAGGGTCTTTTCCAGGGAGTCTTCTCTTCTCATGAGGTGGCCAAAGTATTGGAGCCTCAGCTTCAGGATCTGTCCTTCCAGTGAGCACTCACGGCTGATTTCCTTCAGAATGGAGAGGTGTGATCTTCTTGCAGTCCATGGGACTCTCAAGAGTCTCCTCCAGCACCATAATTCAACAGCATCAATTCTTCTGCGATCAGCCTTCTTTAAGGTCCAGCTCTCACTTCCATACATCACTAATGGGAATAACCCCTGGCTTTTTCATACCTGGCATGTTGCCTGCTGTACACAGGTAAGAATCACTTTCATTCTCCATTCACTTTTGCTCATGGCTCCACCCACTATTGCTATGTGTCCCCCAGAGGTTTACCCTCAAGGAATGTGGGCCTTAGGCTGAAAACTTTCCCCTATTCCTAGTTTAAGGAATACAATAAGAGGGCTTATTTGCCCCCACCTAAACCGCCCAGGTGACTCCATTGCACAATTCAGTGCAGGCTCAAGGTTTTAGGTGCCCTCACAATAATGACCTCACAACAGAGGGGCCCCTTCCCACCAACACTGGCAAACTTATTAGACTGTAGACTGAGAAGCAGCAGCAGGTAACCATGGAGTGAGTTGGAGCTGCTCTTTAAATTGCCATGGCATTGCTTTCGGTCAAGGGTAGTCAACATGGTGGCTTTAAGATGTTGTTGGACTCCAGTTCCCATCATTCCCAACTCTTGGCCATACTGGCTGGTACTGATGGGAGCTGGAGTCCCACAGCATCCATGTTAGCTACCCTGGTTCTGGGACATTGTGAGAACTTCATGTGGTGGCTATCACATGGTGGGTCCCTGGAGCAACGCAACATGAAGCATGGGTGGAAATTAAAATGGCAACTCCAAGACACCTCGTGTTCACTGGTGTGTCAGAAAAGGGGTCCCCCAGGGCAGGCACCAGTACCTGGGCCTGTTGGAATGCTGAACCCCAACAGCTGCCCTGTGATACTGAGCACTGACACCAACCTTGGAGCGAAGCTCTCAGGAACTAAGAGGAAGATTCGCCTGTTCTCTGCCTCATCTTGCTCTTTTCAGTCTCCACTGCAGATTAGGGTGCCCCATCTCACAGTTAGTGCCATCCCTGTCTAATGCTGCGGAATAAAGGGAGGGATGACTTATGGTCAGGTGGCTCTATTTCAAGTACAGAAGATCCCTTTAAGCCAGCTCACGAAGAATGTGCGCAAGTGAGTGAGTGAAAGGAGTCTCTACTGGGCCATGCTAAGCCCATTACTCAGAGCTCGCTCCTAATTGTGGGATATTCCAGGGGCTTTTGTGGATTAGGCCACAGTGCTGTTCCGTAAACCTATGCTGAGATTTACTAGGAGAAATGGCAGAAGGTGTGTGTGTGTTGTGGGGGTGGGGATAGCCTCCCTCTTTATGGGGCACCTTTTATGCTCTGCAGTTTAACACACCAATTTTTTACAGCTGGCAATTCTAAGCCCCATCAATTCAGAGCTGCAATTGAGGCAATGGCAGTGCCCAATCAAAGTGGTTATGCTGAGCAGGGAAATGGCTTCTGAGGAGCTGGTAAGGCTGCATCTGGGGGAGACCGTGCACAGATAGAAGTGGAACCAAATGTAAGAGGGCATGTTGGGATCCACAGAGGGAAGGGAACATTGAAATCTCCCATACAAGGTTGCCAGACCTCCAGGGTTGATCTGAAGTCTCCAGGTTTGCTTGGCCCCCTCCAGGTAGCAGGAGGAGGGTGTGAATGCCCAGGTGGGCAAGAGTGCCATTATTATTATTATTATTATTATTATTATTATTATTATTATTATGCATGTAGCTTGAAGGCTTCAGCCTGACAGAAGCTGGCTGCCAATTACTGCATAGATTCTCTGAGGAGTTTGCCTTGCTCTGCTCCCTCCATCCCTCTCCGAATTAACCTCCATCTCCAGGACTCAATAGTAGGATGGAAAGTAGTGGAAGAATAGCCAAGGCCTGCCCCTGTGATAGCAACAGGGCAGCCCCATGGTCTCCACTTTGAGCCCTGAAATCATAGCGTCTGGGATGCTCCTGACTGCATGGTTGTTGTGCTTGTTTTGATTGCTTGTGAGTTCTGCCCTGGGTGGCTCCTTTAGAAAGAAGGGCAGGATATACATTTTAAACAGCCTGGCCTTTCAACGGAGGTGAAGGAGAAGCCCTGCTGTTCCACCTATCCCTCTCGTATAGCCTGGTGGGAAAAACTGAGGAAAGAGGAACCAAATATGACAATGGAAACTCTGAAAGCAGTGTTTTTAGCTGTGTTGGTGCTGCGTAGTGGCAAAGGAGGGGGGAGGAATACTACGTGTCTGCATGGGGGGGGTGAGGTGGATGGGGTTAGGCCTCAAATGATAGCACCTTGGTGGGCAACCCCCCCCCCCAAAGTCTGGTTCTGGCCCTGGATCAAGGGCCTGGAAATTGCCCATCCACAATAAGCCCCTGAACAGCAGACTGAGCAGATCCACAGGTGACCTGACCACAGTCTTCTTCACTAGGGTGAGATGGAGTGCATTTCTGTTTAAATAACACTAACTGTTAGGGCTGTGCACTGGATTTGGCTAAAGCCTGAATCCTGAACTGAATCAAGCGGATTTGGTGGGTGGGGGATCCAGGCTTAGCCTAAGTCAAGTGGAGATATTCCTGGATCATAGAATTGTAGGGACTGCCAAGGAGTGGGACATTGGATGGGAAGGAATGTCAGTCGAGAAGCTACGAGAAGCTATAGGGCTCTGCTCGGGGAAGCACTCTGCAGAATTGAACCCTCCATTCAACAGCTTTGGAAGATTCAATCCTGTGCTGTGCTTTTAACTTGCTGAAAAAGCACACCGACCCCCTACTTTTGGTCTTGACCGAGAGCAGGAAGGTTCAGTTCTGCAGAGGTGTTTTTTTCACAAGCACAGAGCCAGGGTGGTGTGGGTGGCTCCTGGGTCAATCCAATCTGGGGCTGGGGGTTGGGGGGGGCTGGATCAGGTTGAGGCAGGCTGTGTATATAGTCCTAATAATTATTTGCATCTATGCAAATTTAGCATATGCACATTTTAAGCAAATCCATGTTGTTGTTTAGTCATTTAGTCATGTCCGACTCTTCGTGACCCCATGGACCAGAGCATGCCAGGCACTGTGCCTTGCAGTGGCGAAGGGGCTTGAATAACTCAGAGAAGCTATGAGCTATGCTGTGCAGGGCCACCCAAGAGGGACAGGTCATAGTGGAGAGTTTCAACCAAACGTGATCCACCTGGAACAGGAACCAACAAGCCACTCCAGTATCCCTGCCAAGAAAACTCAATGGACAAAGACAACAGGCATATAAAAGCAAATCCATACAGCTTAGCAACCCCACCCCACCCCACCGCTTTTTGGGTGATGCCTAAGTGTCTAGTCTGTCTCCAGTCAAAAGGGTTAATTACTAGGTGATGGGAGACACAGGAACGCCTATGCTAATCTGAGTATACATTACTGTTCTGGACACGTGGTCAGCTTGGCTTGCTATAAGAAGGCAGCTTCCGATGCTCTCTATGCCAGGACATAATAGCTCCTATGTTGACTGGCCAGATGGCCCTGGGAATCTCGCAAGGAGAGCCTGCCACGATCAGTCGCTAGCCGGCTTGCTTTTACATAACCCAGTCCACCTCTCTCTCTGTGCAATTCTCAGTGCTCCCATTTCCTTTCGATGGGGCCTGCTGCTCCCTTTTGAGCCTGGAGATTTCACCTTTTGTGTGCTCCTTTTGGGCACCGCTGTTTTCCTTAATTGAAAACAAAATCGGCCAGGGTGAAGTGTGTGGCTGCCCGGCGTGCTCAGAGCATTTCTCCGCATGGTCTATGTGGCCTTCTCAATGGCCCCCAAGGGGAGCATTCTGAGCTGCAGGCCCTGCTTATAATGAACACAGAACTGGGAACAAAGCCACAATATCCAAGACAATAGGATGCCCCTGACCATCTCCCTCTCTCGCACACCTCCTCTCCTCTCTTGAGTCGGTCAGAGCAAATATGATATAATTCCTTCTGCATTAGCCTAGCTAAGGTCTTATCTGCATTATACATTTCAAGCCCCATCACAGCACTTTAAACAGCCATGACTCTCCCCTCCAAGAATCCTGGGAACTGTAGCTTGTTACAAGTGCTTAGAGTTGCTAGGAGACCCCTATTTCCCTCACAGAGCTCCAATTCCCAGACTGGTTTAACAATCAAACCCTTTCTCCAGGAAACTCTGGGAACTGTAGCTCTGTGAAGGGTATAGATGTATCCTCACAAGCCTCAGCACCCTTAACAAACTACAGCTCCCAGGAGTTGTTCAGGGAAACCGTGCCTGTTTAAAGTGCTATGGTACCACTTTGAATGTACAGTGTAGATGGCACCTTTGTCTCATCATCTTCTGCCATGTTCTCTAAGTATTCCAAGGCTATTGTGCAAATTCTTGTTCTTCTCTTGACTTAAAACAG
>JAXCMG010000016.1:5227095-5302624 GCA_034642415.1 Podarcis siculus
CCCTAAACATAGGAGCTTGGCCTTCTGTCAAGTGGTCCATCTAGCTATTGTCTACACTGACTGGCAGCATCACAACAGGAGGCATTCCGGGCTCCTACCTGGGGATGCTGGAGATCCAACCTTCTGTGCAGTGTTTTTTTTCTGGAGGGATGCAGGGGGACTCATACCCCTGAACATTTTGTCTTGCCCTGACTGTCTGACCAATGGACCAACTGACATGCCAGCTGTATCCACAGTAGGAGCATGGACTGGAGATCCATCATTCTTCCCGATGGTGCCCAGGAAGGGGAGTCTGGGGCGGCTGCGGTGGAAGCGACGGCACTCCTCCTCCTCCTCTTGCTGGGCTAGAGCCAGCCGGTAAACGCTCACCCCTCCTCACTCAAGCTGACCCTGCCATCGCCATCACCAGAGGCCTCCCCATCCTCTCAGGGCCTCGAGTCCCTCATCCAGGGGTTGGGGGGAGGAGGAGGATCCAAAATGAGAGTACCCCTAATTTTCTTATTTTTTTAAAGAAAATAGGCACTGCTTCAGCATATAAAGCAGGTGATCTAACCACAGAGCTATTGCCCTCCATCAGTGTAGCAGGCAACCCCAGCCTTAGATGTGCTCAGCTCCTGCATTGATCCTGCTGTGACCATCAGCTTCTTCTTCTTCTTTGGCAATCACTCAAAGACAAGTAAGATTGTCTTCCATAAACACGGTTTTAACAATGAGCCCACAAGTGACTGTGGAGGCCAATTCTGGATCCACACATCCTTCCACAGTGGGGACATTGGTTTCTGGGCGGGAGTTGATTTTCCAAACGTGTGCGTCCACTGTGAGAACAGGATGCTTCACTAGATGGGCCACTGGCCTGATCCAGCAGGGTCTTAGGTTCTTCTTAGTAGAGATTAAAAGCTATATAGGAAGCTGCATCATAGTGAGTCAGATCATTGGTCCATCTGGCTCAGTATTTTCTGCACTGACAGCATATGACTGACAACATATCGACTGAGGACATTCCTGGCTTTACCTGGAGATCCCAGGGGTTGGACCTGGGACCTTCTGGATGCAAAGCAGATATTCTAACCACTGATCTACATCCTTTCTCTTAAAGGGGGAGGGTGCTGGAGAAGCCAAGCACAGGAGATTGCCATCAGCCTCTACTCCCTTTCCCTTTCCCCCCAGCCGCTGTGATTGATAGCCGAGGCGGTTGGCGAAGGCTGAGTCAGCTCCCCAGCGACCTTCGCAGAATTCCTCCAGGTCCCCAAATTCCCCATCTGTTGCTTGGTGTCACTCAGGCTCAGCAGATTGATGGCAGCTCACGGTCAATTTCTCTGATGCACTTTTGCTGAGAGACACTCGTACATCTTCCCGGTGTCATCTCACCCGATCTGAGGTCAGGCTTTCAACAGGCAAGAAATGTTCCAGAATAAATCACCGCGCGCACCCCCCTTCGAGCGTGAAGGGGAGGAGGAGGAGGGGAGCAGCGGGGAGATGGGCACAGGCAGTCGCAAGCGTGGCACACAACAGAAAGGGCAGGAGGAGGCTGATTATACCCTTTGTGAGAGCTCCTCTGGCAGGAGTCCGTTTCCATCTTTGATTTTGGCCCGGAGATCGAGAGGGTTGCAATTTTGGTTGCTGGTGGAAGAGAAGCCCGTGAGCACAGCGTGGGTCAGCATGATCCATGCATTAATCCTCTGAGCTTGCAGTTTGTTAAAATAATGTTGGAAACAGAAAATAAGAAGCACATATTGAGGGTGAACCTGAAGGCCTGCATGCGATGTTAAATGCATCATTTGTTGGGTATGTTTTTGATTGTTTGTTTGTTGAATTTATAGCCCACTTTTTCCCTCCAAGAAGTTCAAGGTGGTGTACATGGTTCTCCCCAATTAATCCCCATAACAACCTTGCGAGGTAGGTGAGAATGAGACTGGGGACCACGGGCAGCCAGTGAGTTTCATGCCCAAGTGGGTTTTGAACCTTGGTCTCCCAGGTCCCAGCTGGACACTCTAACCACTTTACCACACTAGCCCTCTTTTTAAAAAGCATGTGTAGGAAGACAGGAGTGCCTGGTGTGCTCTGGTCCATGGGGTCACAAAGAGTCGGACACGACTAAACAACTAAACAACAGCAGCAGCAGTGTATAATCTGGATTGGAGCCAAAACAGAGTGGGGAATCAAGTCCAGCCATTCCCTCCCCTCCTGTGTCCCATGGGGGGGAATCACTCTGCACTGCAGAAAATGACAGATAAATAGAAAAAGTTCCCATGAGTGTCACCTGTAGCTACTATTAGCCTTGGTCAAGAACGTGAAGCCTGTGGCCCTGCAGAGTTTGCCCCCCACACCAGTGAGCACTGGCTGCCTCAGAGTTGCCATTTTAATTTCCATCTATGCATCAGAGTACTCCTAATGTTGCATTGCTGCAGGGCCCCAGGGAAAATTGAGCCTTCGCATGAATAGCCACCATGCAGATTTCGCACAATGTCCCAGATCAGGCGTAACCAACATGGATGTCTTTGGACACCAGCTCCCATCAGCCTCAGCTATCATGGCTAGCGGTCAGAGATGATGGGCGTGATGTGTAGTGAGGGCTTCAGGAACTAATTGCCTCCCACTTTGGTCTCATTGACCCACAGTTCTGTCCCATTGACCCCATCCTGTCCCATTGCTTGCTGTGCTGCTTCCTCTGATTCCAGATCATTGTACATATTTTAGATACGTTCTGTGCTCTATGTGTCTCTTTTTAACATAAAATGCTTATCATTCTTATTTATTAAATTTGTATACCACCCTTCATCCGTAGATCTCAGGGCAGTTTCCAGCACTCTCACCAGTAAAACACACCATCTGCAGGCATCTTTTACTTAAACCCCCAATTTTGGCACACATTTTTATGTGCCAGAAGTGCATCGCATCCGACTGAGAGTTGTGTTCCAATCTGCAGTAAGTTTGGGAATGTTTGACAGGGTTGGTCCACTGTGAAAAGTGGAGCAAATGAGTTCCACTCACCTCCCCCCATCCCAAAATCCTATGTGCCTCAAGCTTTCCTTCCTCCAAGCATTTGGTAGGAAAGCTCAAAATATCAAATGAACTGCATCTCCTCTTCCATGTTGACTAATGCAAAAAACAAAAAATGAGGCTTTTATGCCTTGCTCTAGTTATCGCCCGCTTGGACTATTGCAATGCGCTCTACATGGGGCTACTTTTGAAGGTGACCCGGAAACTACAACTAATCCAGAATGTGGCAGCTAGACTGGTGACTGGGAGTGGCTGGTGAGACAATATAACATTGGTCCTGAAAGACCTGCATTGGCTCCCAGTATGTTTCCGAGCACAATTCAAAGTGTTGGTGCTGACCTTTAAAGCCCTAAACGGCCTTGGCCCAGTATACTTGAATGAGTGTCTCCACTCCCATCATTCAGCCCAGACACCGACGTCCAGCTCCGAGGGCCTTCTGGTGGTTCCCTCACTGCGAGAAGTGAAGCTACAGGGAACCAGGCAGAGGGCCTTCTCAGTAGCGGCGCCCGCCCTGTTGAACACCCTCCCATCAGATGTCAAGCAAATAAACAACTATCTGCCATTCAGAAGACATCTGAAAGTTCAGGGAACTTTTTAATGACTGATGTTTTAATGTATTTTTCATCTTTTGTTGAAAGCCACCCAGAGTGGCTGGGGAAACCCAGCCAGATGGGGAGGGTATAATTTATTATTATTATTATTATTATTATTATTATTATTATTATTATTATTATGCGGGGGGAGAGAAAAAGAAAGTAGAATAATGTACAATAGTTTGTCATCTGCTTGTGCCCTCAGTTCCTCATTTTCCCAATCTTAAATTCAGTCTCTGTGCTTCCACATCAGTTTGTGTTCATTTTTAATTTTGTCTGCACAAAATTTCATCAGCTTTTTAGTGTGAATTTCTTCTAATATAGGAATTTTTCCAAAGCCATTTCCCACTAATAGAAGGCATTCCTGTAACTGATTTTCACTGATGTATGCATATTATTAGAATATGCAATTTTCTGCACATATTACTGGGCTTCCGAACTGGGTTGCAAAATTCGGGGAAAGGCGAACATCAAAGGAGGGCCGTGTTTCAGTATGTGTACTTGGTCAGGAAACGTGGATCTGGTAGCTCACCTCTAAATGTGAAATGAAACCAATTTCTCTCCCTCCCTAATTGTCACTATGATGTGTGTTTCTGGCAGGTTACTTCAAGGCCTGGACATGCATTGCCCAAGAAGGGAGATCTCTTGAAGGCATTTGCAAAGTTGTACAGTGTTTAAGAAAGGAGCTCTAGGTCTGATCAGCAGGTATACCTGCTGTGGCACCTGTTGCTTCATGCATTTCTCAGCAAACTTCACTTTCCCCACCTCTCCAGGCGGTTTCTTGACATCGCCGCCGTCTCTGCAGTTCTGAAGTGCCTCTGCTGTAAATCAAGGGCTACTTGAAACTTCCAGTAGGCTTCCTCTCTCCGCAAGCCCCTGGCTGTGCGGCGACAGTCACTCACCCTGTGGAAACAATCACAGCTCCCCCTGGTGGTGCAGGGTTGACACTGCTGGCATTCCAAGCTTCAGGCTCTGCTTGCAAGAGGGGTGGGCAAGTAGACTTTCCAGCAGGTTCCGTTCAGAAGGGTTGGCCCCACTCCCAGGTTTGCCTTTGGAGGCTGTGTTTTGCCGCTTTGTTTCCTTTGTCTGCTGAAACCTTTTGATACTCCAATTGCTAACCTGCCTCCATTGACCTCCCTCCCCCTCCGTAAATGTTGGCTGTGATGTGCGACGGCAAGGGAGTTTTTGGGGGACTGACTGGTTTGGCAGCCAGATGGCACTTGTCCTAGTGGACTTCCCTCCCCTCTCCCTTTGCCTCTGGCTGGTACTGCGGATCAGGATGGGATTGGCACAAAGTCTTGGCCGTCCCCTCCTCGACTGCCAATTTAGCAGTGCTGGGCTTTTCTCTCTTTGAGGAGGTTTGTTAACTCATTTTTGCTTGGAAACAAGATTTATCACATCCAATAATTACACCCAGGCTGGCATATCCAGGCAAACCAAAGTCCCCCAGGGGCACACGAGTCTATAAAACATTTGGAGGAACCTGGGGTAACTGTGCAATGTTTGCACGTTTCTGCAACTGGAAGGATGGCTCAACTCAGCAGCACATCAGAGTTAATCATAGACTTTGCGGGCTGTAGGGTTAGTCTTCAAATAACCTTTGTATTTTGTTACTAAGCAAAGCCGAGTGATCAGATGTAAAGGAAGATAGCAGGCCACCTGGGCTTTTAACAGTTGTCTTTGGGGGGGTAGGCTGCAGCTTTCTGATAGAGCATTTGTTTTGAGTGTAGAAGGCTCCAGATTCAATCCCTGGCATCTCTCGGAATGGAACTGTCCCTGTCTGAAACTTTGGAGAGCTGCTGTCAGTCAGTGCAGACAATACTAATTTGGCTGCACCAATGATCTGACCAGCACCAGATTTGGGGTGGGTGGGCAGCTTCCCCCCTCCCCAAAAAATATTTGAGCTGAGTGGGTGCAAAATAATAGTAATAATAAATTTCTATGGGTACCTACTGAGACGATCCATTAAAAAAGACATTGTACCAAAAAAAGATATAAGTTGAAAATAAGGGGGGGGGGGAATGGGGGGCTGGCCCCAAATTTTGTCCTCACTCAGGTAGCCATATTGCCAAAGTTCACCCCTTTTCTGACTCAGTGTCAGGCAGTATTAAGTTATAATGAAGGGGCATAGCTCAAGAGCATCAGCTTCTTGGGGTTTAAAAAGGAAAATTGGTTGGTTTCTTGCAGAGTTAATAGCTCGCAAGCTGGAACTGTACAGCCCCTCTTTGCTCAACTGTTCTGTCTCATGGTCACATCACTGGCATTGCTTAAAAGAGGAAATAAAACACACTGAGGCCCCATTGGTAAAGTGAGGGGGGGACAAGGTACTTACTGTTTTTTCATGTTTTCAAGGATGGCTTGGGTTTCTAAGCTTCCATGGTGGAGCTAGTTTCTCATGGCTGCTTCATACAGGAGAGGGAGGGGACGCACTGGCTGGAGATATGTAAGGATGCTTATGCTCAACATAGCTTTGCTTGGGACCCTGGAGAGCTGCAGTCAATGTGGACAACAAGGCTGAGCTAGATGGACCGATGGTCTCACTTGGTAGAAGACAGCTTCCTTTTAGCTGGTGCAACTTGTCTTCTGCCTGTAGCTGCCCAGAGGACTTTGGTTATTGGGTGATGTGGAGGGGTGCAGCTATTGGGGGATGTCATGAGAACAACACAAGCTGAGTCTGCCTGATTGAAATAACCTCTTATTCATAAACAGAATGGGCTGGAAGTGGGAACAAGTAGGTAGAGGCATCATCCAGGGTAACGTGATGCAGCTTGAAGCCGTACCCAGTAGTACATGGCATGCCAATAGTCTCAGGTGCAAGTCCTGGCATCTCCAGGTAAGGCTTGGAATGACTTCTCCTTAAAACCCCAAAGCACTGCTGCCTGCCAATTTGTGTAGTCAGTGGACCAATAATCCTGGCTTGGTATCATGAAGTTTCCTTCATCCTTTTAACTTCCCAGGCTCAGCTGACTTCACTAGCCTTTAGAAGGATCAGTGTCTGATTGGTTACATTATCATGGTGAAGTCATTATGCTCACTCTATGACCCCTGATTGGCTGGGATCACACTAAAGTGTGTGTGGGGGGGGAGGGGTGGTATTGAAACAACAGAAAGGGAAGCAAAGGCAACAAGGAATAAAGGAAGATTTTTGGGCTTTCCCCCCACCAGGCCCCCAAGTAATATTTCATACCGGCACTCACACATCAGATGTCTTTAAATGTCTTAAAGGGGGGGGGGGAGTCAGAAGCATCTTTATTTCTACCAGGTTAGGCTATTTGTCCACTTAGCCCAGCATCACCCACTCACCAGCAGCAGCTTTCCAGAGTCTCAGGCAGAGACCTTACTCTTTAGCAAAAGAGGTCAGGAATTGAACCTGAGACCACCTACATGGAAATCTAGTGCTCTGCATTTGAGCCAGTGTGGTGTAGTGGTTAAGAGCGGTGGACTTGTAATCTGGTGAACCAGGTTCGCTTCCCCGCTCCTCCACATGCAGCTGCTGGGTGACCTTGGGCCAGTCACACTTCTCTGAAGTCTCTCAGCCCCACTCACCTCACAGAGTGTTTGTTGTGGGGGAGGAAGGGAAAGGAGAATCTTAACCACTTTGAGACTCCTTTGGGTAGTGATAAAAGTGTGATATCAAATCCAAACTCTTCTTCTTCTTCTTCTTCCATCCTCTTGAGATGCACTGGTCCTTAGTCCTTGCCTAGGTCTGCTGCACTGCCTTCCTTGCAATGCACAGATGTGTTTACACCCAGAAATACAGTCTCACTTCTGCATGAGTACATATGCAGTACCACATACATGAGAGGACCTGCAGTTCAAGTTTCTAAATATATTGGAAACCCTTTCCTGAAAACTGCTGGTTTTCTATCTAGACTTTTCCACCACTCCTTGGGTGAAATAGCATAGGATCTATTATTAATCCTATATTTACTCTGATCCTAGTTGGAATTTCAAAACTGAGAGAACACCAGTGTGGCAGGAGGACCAGGAAGTCCAATAGTGCTTGACAGAAAAATCTCCTTTGGTTAAATTAATGTAGGATTAACCTCAGTCCACTGAATCTGCTCAGATGGTTTTCCTCTGTCTCTTCCAAACCCTCATTGCCTTTTGTGCAAAGAGATGGGAGGTTTTGGCATCGTGCATTTTAAAGAGCAGCCAGTGGGGTCTGTTGTTTCAAAGTGCAAACTGAGAGCCAGGCTGGTGTAGTGGTTAGAGGGTCAGACTAGGAACTAAGAGGCTGGGGTTCAAATCCCCACTCAGTCACCTTGGGCCAGTCCCTGTCCATCAGACTAAGCAACCTCACAGGAGAGGAGTTGTGAGGATAAAAAGAAGAGAGGGAGAACTACGTGTGCCTTGGATAAAAATGAAGGGATATAAATGCAATTAACCAACAAAATAAAACACCAAACATCACTGCAAGTGATGTATACAACACCTTGACTCACTGGGCGAAATGTGAAGTATAATTATTATTATTATTATTATTATTATTATTGTTATTATTATTATTTGCAACAAACTGTTACAGTGCTTAAAGCTCTTGTTCCAGGTTCAGGCCAGCTCATTATGCCCTCTTCCAGGATAGCTGAGGCTGATGGGAGTTGAAGTCCGACAGCATCTGACAGCCTACAGATTCCCCATCGCTATTTGACACTATAGTGATGCTACCATGCACACACCTGATGGTCTGAGAAGCTATACACATATAGCAGGGGTCAGCACACTTTTTCAGCATGGGGCTGGTTCACTGTCCCTCAGACCTTGTGGGGGGCTGGGCTATATTTTGAAGAGAAAAAAAATGAACGAATTCCTATGCCCCACAAATAACCCAGAGATGCATTTTAAATAAAAGGACACATTCTACTCATGTAAAAACATGCTGATTCCCAGACTGTCTGCGGCCTGGATTTAGAAGGCCCTTGGGCTGGATCTGGCCCCCGGGCCATAGTTTGCCTACCCATGACGTTTAGCATTGTCATGTGACAAAGGACCACATGGAGCTTCTCATTTGGTGAGTCTGAGCATTAGTCCACGGAGTTGTCTCATGTGACTAACAGAAGCTCCCACAAGGTTTTTCCCAGCCCTTTTCCCTCAAATTAACTGGAGAGGGCAGAGATTGACTCTTAGCACATTCTGTATGAATAATATGTGTCCTACTCAGCAATCCAGCATGCATTGGCTACCTAGTGTTGACCATTCATCCTGGCTTGACTTAAGGCCATAAGAACCTTTGGCCCTACAGATGTTGCTGAACTACAACTGCCAGCATAGCTGAGAGTTGTAAAATAAAAATTATTATTATTATTATTATTATTATTATTATTATTATTATTATTACTATTATCAATGGCCACAATGGCTGGAGCTGATGGGAGATGGAGTCCATCAACACCTGGAAGGTCAAAGGTTCTCCAACTCTGTTAGATGCTGCTGCTATCCACAGTTTCTGTTGTTATGCTGATTGATTTACCGTGTTAGCTTTCCTTATCAGCTACCCATAAAATGTCGGTTATGGGCTGATATTTGAGCTTTTCCTCTATAGCTCTGTTGACAGTGCATAAGACTTAATCTCAGGGTTCTGTGTTCGAGCCCCACATTGGGTAAAAGATGCTTTACAGGGAGTTGGAGTAAATGATCCTTGTGGTCCCTTCCCAATCTATTTTATCCAAGCTATTTTAGCTATTCAAGCTATTTATGTCTGTACACATGTCTGTAAATATAAATAAATTCTTAGAGATACAGAAAGGAAGCTGGGTGGAGGGGAAACCAGCAAAGCAAAGGGGCAGGAGGCTCTGAAAAGCCAAACACCACACATAACTTAACTCCTAAACAGATGAATTGGGTAGATAAGCTGCTTTCCATTCAGAAGTTGCAAGTGGCCTAGATCATGCTGGTTTCTGTCTCAGCATGTCCCTATGCCTCTGGGACTCTCAGCTGTCATGACCAAAATGGAAGACGCCAAGGGGCTGTGCAGGGGCTGCCTTGATGGAAAGTCTTATCAAGCAGCAAGCCTGCAGTTTCAGAGGGGAGGGCACATGTTAAAACAATGGATTCTCTTGAAGTTTGGCCCCCACAGAGAAATTTTAATCAAAATGCAGAGATGGAGGAGAACTTGGGACAATCGTATCCTGATGTTTTCCTGCACAGTGGGCTGTTTCCTTGATAAGCCAGGGAGGAAATTACAAGATTGCTTAAATTCACACCGTAGGACATTCAGATGGGAGATTCCCCCGACCTTAATTGGGTTTGTGGAGCTAGATCTTGGAGGAAACCGCATTCCTGAGCAAAGGAGCAAGCCACTATGAATTCAAAGAAGGTTTCATCTAATTGTAAGTAGCAGTGGGTGAACTGCTACCCTTGCCCTCCTTACATGATTTGGATCAGGTCTGGCAATTTCAGCTGAAAGTAGAGAGTGCTTTCACCCCACCTTGATTTCTAAATGGATTCATACTGACTGACCCCAATCCCCTCACTTGCCAATGCTTCCCCCCTTGGAGCCAGCACAAGGCATTTTGCTGCCTGAGGCAAGACGTTGCTGTTCTCTGTTCTATGCACAGAAGCTCAGCAGACTCACAGTTGAAGCTTACTTCAACACAGACAATAGGGCAGTGTCCTCAACTGAACCTGAGGGCAGCAGGCTAGCTTTGGCTTATGTCTTTGTCCTCCAGTGTTTTGTCATGCCGCTGCCCACCCGTTAATATGTGCCGCCCGAGGCAGTCACCTCCCTCACTCTACCTAATAGTAGGGCTGGTCTTCCTGCTGCTGTAGCAGCAATCTCTCTTTCTCACCTCCTCCTCCTTTGTCTCTTGGTCCCCATGCACCTTGGGAGCAAGCGGAAGGGAGTTCTTTCTCCTCTTGCTGTTCTGGTGCCCAGAACACTTCCATGCTAGTAGTATAGGCACCTGGGACGGGAGGAGAGGGGAAGAGAAATGCTGCCAAGGAGACGGAGGGAGATGGGAGAGAGTCCTGCCTGCAGGTTGGATTTGAAACCAAACTGGGAAGTGACCTGAGTGGTTTTGATCATAGCACACTGTGGAGCAATGAAGAACCACTGGCAGTGGAGGCTAGTCCATTGGGGCAAAAGGGGAGCTGCCCCAACAAGCTCAGCCTGCTCTCACACATGCCTGCCTTCTTTCTTACACAGTTTCCTCCTCCTCCTTACTAGAAAAACATAGGAAGCTGCCTTATCCCAAGTCAGATCATTAGTCCATTTTACTTAGTATTTTCTACACTGGCAGTGGACTCTCCAGGGTTTCAGGCTGGAGCCTCTCCCAGCCCTTCCTGGGGCCTTCTGTATTACAGCCCTTCCCCATAGAGCAGGCATAGGCAAACTCGGCCCTCCAGATGTTTTGGGACTACACTTCCCATCATCCCTGACCACTGGTCCTGTTAGCTGGGGATCATGGGAGTTGTAGTCCCAAAACATCTGGAGGGCCGAGTTTGCCTATGCCTGCCATAGAGACTACAACCCTTGTCATTGTCTCCGACTCCCCCTAGCATCGGTCTCCCTGCCTTCTGCCCAATCAGTCCCAATGGCCACCAGCCAGCACTGAGAACCAGCCTACTCCATCTTCTCTGTGACAACCCTTCAGATATTTGATGGCAGGGTACTGCGTCTCCCCTAATCGAATATCAGTATCCAATGACAACAGCAAAACTCTAATCAACATCATAATTTAATCAAGGACAATCACACTGCCCCAGTGTGCATGTGCTCACAACATACGCAAGTGAGCCCAATATTTCCTTGGGTGGCCAGGAGGTGTGTTATTTACGGACTGTTAAGCACCCTTGTGGTGGGCAGTGGGGAGAGAAGAAGGAATTTTGCCTTTTGGCAGCTCCCTGTCACTTGTGGCTTTGCAGCTGAGTGTGGGGAACATTTGATTCCACCCCCCCCCCTTTCCCCTTGTGTCACCTGATGATGACGAGGGGGCGAAGTGTAGATTGATAATTATTCTGGCATTGATTATTCCACTCCAAGGGCTGCCAATCTCTTTCTGAGTCAGTGAAAGAGAGAAGAAGAAAATAAAATCAAATAAATCATCTGAGCCCCCACAGCACTCAGGAGATGAAGGGACCCATCTGGCTCTTGCTCCCCCCCCCCCCCGCTCTCCCACCACCACTGGAAAGGCTGGCTAGAGCGCCACCTGGTGGTGTGACCCTCGGCACAAGCCCCCACTTCATTTTTTCAGTCTTTTGCTCTCTGCAAGGAAAGCACCCCATGTCCCCTGAGTCTTTTGCCCATCCTTCAGAATTTTAACCAGTCAGAGGAGGTTTTTGAAGTTGGTTCAGTGAGACGCTGTGTCTCAGACCTTCTCCCAGGGCCTTATTAAAATGCAGACTGCAAATTCAGATACTGTAAACAAGGTCACTGGAGAATGAAGATCAACAGAGTGCAAGCACAAGTAATGCAGAGTATTAATATTCCGATGCGTGAGCCCGTCCTAAATATTTTATCAGGCTAAGCTTCTCTCTCTCTCTCTTTTTGTATAGAGGCCTCCTTCCTCTACTCTTCCTCCTCTTTACCCCTCCTCTTGAGCTCCTCCATCTCCCCTGCTCTGCTTTTCAGTAGCAATGTTGCACAACATCCCCCCACCCCGCCCAAACACACTTTCAGTTTCAGCAAAGGCTTGAAATGTATGCAAAAAAATTGCACCCATCTCCCTCTCATTCTGTTGTGCATGCCTTTGAATGCTAGAGGAGAGGACTTGTGGAGAAAGGGAACAGACCTTACAGTGGCATGCTTACGTCCCCCAAATGCATTCGGGTAACCCGCCTTCCTCGCTCCCAGTAACAAAGAAGGCAAGAATGGAACCCAAGAACATAAGAGGAGCTTTCTGGAACAGGCCAACCAGATGCTCAGCGGGAAAACTTGCAAGCAGGATCTGAGTACAAAAGCAGCCTCCATGCCTGTGGTTTCGCATGAGTGGTCATCAGAATTGGTGGTTAGAATCATTCATGTTTTTTGCGTGGCAAGTTCCCACCTCCCACCAGAAGAAATAATGACACAAGACACCATAATTAAGGTTAAGGGCGAAAAATTGGCCACAACTTTATTGGTTACAGGTGCTGAGCGGTATTGGCCTAGGCATTGGTCCTAATCAACTATCCGGCTTCAGGCTGTCTGCCTGAGAGGCTGGAAAGGGTTAACACCAGCAGGGGGAGCCCTGCTGATGCACATCAACTAGGCACTCCCCTGGGGTCACCGCTCAGGGGCGTGCCTTGGGCCCTGGCCTCCCTAGGCTTCGGACAGGGC
This sequence comes from Podarcis siculus, assembly GCA_034642415.1. Taxonomy (NCBI): domain Eukaryota; kingdom Metazoa; phylum Chordata; class Lepidosauria; order Squamata; family Lacertidae; genus Podarcis; species Podarcis siculus. Next base: position 5,239,945 of record JAXCMG010000016.1, read on the forward strand.
CACGCCCCCCGGAGTCCTTTACCGGACTACCCTTCACAACCAGGGGAGGTGATGGCACTCCCCCCCAACTACATAACAATACCCTGACCAATGCCTCGCCGCCAAACCGTGGAAGTTGTGATGATTTGCTACGAGGTAGGCGAAAAAAACAAATGGCCGGTGCCAATTTGCCAAGTGAAAAAATTCCTACCAGGCCCCTTAACGGCGACCAACCAAAGTCCATAGCAAGGTCAAAGATAAACCTTAAAGGGATGGTGGGTGGGAGATTCCCCAGCTGATTGGTGGCAAAGAGGAAGCTCCTCTGCAGCGCTTGCATTAAATGCGGCAAGCCACGCCCCCTGAGCCAGCCGATAGACTGGCCAGGGGCTGACGCGGCAGAGGATTCCCCTGTACGCGCGGGGCTGTGAGCCTCCCTAGGGTCAGAAGTGGCTTTGCCACTACAAGTGGATGGTGCAATGGGGTTCTTCCACTTGACCAGCCTCCTTCCAGATGAGTCGCCGCTGCATACCGGGACAGAAAGGAAGCAGCTGCAAGTTTGGCATGGTGCAAGCACACTGGCAGACCCAATGTTTGCGCCATGCAAGCATTCCCCTTCTACCACATTGGTGCTCCATCAACCTCAACACCACCTCACCCCACCAGTAGCAGGGACTCTGCAGGAGGGTGGCCAGGTTAGCAGGACAGCCACACGGCACCATCATGCTTCCTGCAACACAGAGGCCCAAAGATTGAAGGCAGCTCTCCAGGTTTCTCTATTTAGTTCTTGGGACTCTCATTAGACACCCCCTGCCAGGCCTCACCTCATCACTAGCCCTGCCTTCCTTGATTGGCAGGAGTCCTTTAATTGTGGCACTGCCTGGATGGAGGACAGAGATGGATGTGTGTAGAGAAACTCTTGGCTTTTGTGTGCCTACTGTAGAAAGCTAAGTATCCCATCCATGGCTCCACCCACTTTTGTCCATGGCCACACCCACTGCTAGCATGCACCACCCCTCCCCAGGAGATTGTCCATGACTAGAAGGCACCCTACTTCTGAACGTGGCTCCCTTCCAGGGTTTCTGTTGCACAAAGCAGCAGTGATGCACTTCAGTAATGTTGGAATCTGGGATTCAGCGCTCTTACAGACTTACCCTCTTCTGTTAGAAAGTAAGGCGTATTTGGTGGGCATGAAGAATAGTTAAAGAGTATTGGGAAATGATATATAATGAGATCTTTTAATTTTTTAAAAAATAATCTCCCCCAGAGGCATTTCATCTGGGAGTGGTGCAGACGGAGGTGTCCAGGAGCCAGAAAAAAACTTATTTATGTATGCAAGTATAGGAGCTGGGATTTTGTTAGCCCAAAAGTGGAGTGAGAAAGAGGAATGACAGTTTAAAATGATAGAATATGCAGTGTTAGCAGGCCTAACCAGCAGAATAAGAGAGCAAGAAGATCAAGTATATAAAGGGGATTTGGGAATCTTTGTGGAATCTTTGGAAAATAACTGTAAGCAAGTGAAAATGCTAGCAGGATTAAGGTAAATTCAACAATATAACACACAGTAGAGAGATATAATCCGGGTGGGGTGGGGGAGTAAATTATTATTATTCTTTGGTCTTAGACTATGCAGAAATTATGGGAAAATTTAAAGAACCATGGAAGGGGAAGGAGGGGGGAAGTCGATGAATGTACGACTGCAATGGTGGATATTTAATGATGGAAATGTATATTTGGAAAAAATTCAATAAAAAACATATTTTTTTTAAAAAAAGAGTAAGGTGTATCACTTCAAAATGTGCTAAGCATGTCCTGATGCATTGTGGGTCCGTTCTGTTCATTTTCCTGAGCAGGTCCCAGGACATCTGCCCTAAAGCCCTTCCCTGAGTGTACTGGAGGGAAGAAGAGGCAGCCCTTTCCATTCTTTGTGCTCTCAAATTGACTGGCAATCTGTTTCTCTGTGTGACTTTTGGCTTATACCACAGAGCCCCTTTGATTCAGGCTGTGCATTCAGTATACTTGCATCAAAGTGCAGAAGGAGCTGACTTTTCATTCAGGACTCTTTCAAGTAGAGCTGAAAGCAGAAGTTTGACACACATTGCTGGTTTCGGAGAAGTTCAGGTTTCAAATTAGGGCACAAAGTCTCCTGAAATAAGTCCAGGTGTGTGCACGCGCACGCACACACACACACCTGTATCTCTTCCTACATGTGTAAGACTGCTATCATGCTGTAGTTTGTGTGGCCGCTGAGAGATGGCGCTGTGAAATACAGTGGGGTGACAGACTCCCAAGAGCTGTTCAGCTTTGCTGGATCTCCAACTCTATCACAGTAGAGTTGGAGAGTGAGAAGTAGGACAGGAAAAGTGGGAGATGCAGGTAGGTAGGATGGGTGGGCTTCAGGGGAAGAGACAGCAGAGGACAGGACAGCTCCCCAGCAACTATCCTGCTCTGCCACCACTGCTCAACTCAGACCTCAATCCACAAACAGTTGGGTTTTCGCTTCAGCAGCATCAGAGGCCAAAGAGGAAGGAAGGGGAGCAAAGAAACGGAGGCAGGTGGCCCAGGAAAGCTACAGAGGAATAATCAGGACAGGACCGTTCCCCAACAGCCATAGTACTCTGCTGCTGCTTCCTGCTGCTTCCCCCCTCCTTGCTCTCCATCACTGAGGCTGAAACAGCACAGAATGCCTTGCTGAAATGTCCCCCAGAAGCACAGAACTTGTAGGAGGGGCTGTGGCTCATTGGTAGAGCTCCTGCTTTGCATTCAGAAGGTGCCAGGTTCAATCCCTCGCATCTCCAGGTGGGGCTGGGAACTGTGGAGAGTTGTTGCTACTCAGTGTAGACAATAACAAGCTAGATTTAGCAGGGGTCCAAGGCAGCATCCTATGACCTTTGTGGGAAATGGTTAGAATTCTGAGCTTGTATGGTACCAAAGTGCTGCACCAAAAAGCACAAAACAACCCTTCTGCAGTGCCACAAATCCAACTCAATGGTGTAATGTTGGAAAGTGTCAATCACTACTCCTACCTGGGTAGTTATCTTTCCACAAGGGCCGACATTCATGCTGAACTCCAGCATCGCCTGAGCTCTGCGAGTGCAGCTTTCTCCTGATTGAAGTGCAGAGTGTTTGAGGACTGGGACATTCGCAGAGAAACCAAAATGCTTGTTTACAAAGCTATTGTACTACCAACCTGACTGTATGCTTGTGAAACATGGACCGCTTATAAATGCCATCTCCAACTCCTGGAAAGATTCCACCAACGGTGTCTCCAAAAATTTTTACACATCACTTGGGAAGATGGGCAAACTAATACCAGTGTACTGAAAGAAGCAAAGATCACCAGTGCTGAAGCAATGATTCTTCAAAATCAGCTTCGTTGGATTGGTCATGTTTGGATGCCTGATTATCGTCTTCCAAAGCAACTATGGAAAGCATAATGCTGGTGGTCAACAAAACTGGTTTAAAGATGCTCTCAAGGCAAATCTGAAAAAAAAAATGTAGTATAAACACTGACAATTGGGAAACACTGGCCTGCAAGTGCTCTAGCTGGAGAACAGCCTTTACCAAAGATGTCATGGGCTTTGAAGAAAACTCGAACTTAGGATGAAAGGGAGAAACGAGCTAAGAGAAACGTACATTTGGCAAATCCTCACCATGATCAGCTTCCGTTTGGAAACCTATGTCTCCACTGTGGAAGGACACGTGGATCCAGAATTGGCCTCCACAGTCACTTATGGACTCACTGTTAAAACTGTGTTCATGGAAGACAATCTTACTTGGCTACAAGTGATCACCAAAGAAGAAGAAGAAATAGAAGATGCAAACTACACTTTGGTAATTGACATGGGGCACATTCACCTGGTTTCAGTTTTCATTTGTTAATTAATCCACAGAGGTATGAATAACTTTGCCACTCGGGGCTCCCTTTTTACGCAGTCATATTGTTTGGTAGGGCAGCTTTATCCTGTGGCGGAAACAGCAGGGGGGTTATTGGTTGTCTTTGCCTTTGTTTTTATTATGCATTCTGTGTTTTTTATATTGTAAATTTATGTTGTGAACCGCCCCTGAGATCTATAGGTATAGGGCAGTATACAAATGTAACTGATTGATTGATTGATTATTAACAGCAACAATAATAATTAGCTGTTCCTAGAAGCTTCCATTTTATTTCAGATGCCCCAGATGCCATATTATTGTGAGGAATTGTGTTGGTGTTGGTGGTGGTGGGGAATTAGCCACTACCAAAAGAAGAAGGGGAAAAAAGGGGGGAGGTATCCAACAGTGAACCAACCTTTCTTTCTTACCGTGCTCTGGAATGATGCAATGACCAGGCCATAATGGGTAAATATAATATGGCAGCCACCAAAAATAGCAAGCCCGAAGAAGAAGCCCCAATGTATGCAATGAAAGAAATGCAGAGATGTGGGAAAGTGTGGCTGTCTAGATGGTGTTGAACTCTAGCTTCCCTGAGCATCAATGCACATGACCGATGGCCAGGGATCATAGGAGTTGTTGTCTATCTATATGTGAAGTGCCAAAGGTGTCCCATTCCCTGCAGTAACGTATCAGTTCTGCAGTGGGGGGGGGGGAGATAATCTAATTTGGAATTTCTGCCCAGGCAGAAATTTAGATGGTGGGAATCACAGAATCGTTCATACTAGTCTGGAATGCTGAGGTGACTCCAGTGCCGGATTTATGTATAAGCTAAACAAGCCATAGCTTAGGGCCCCACTCTCTTGGGGGGGGGGGGCAAAAAAATTTAAAGGGAAAAAAACTGGGTGTACATTTCCAAAATATAAGATAAAAAACAAATAAAATAAAACCTACATACAGCAACAGTGTTTTGTGTTGTGTAGCCTCCAATGTTGTAAATAATGGGCCCTGCCTGATAGCCTGCTCCCTAAAATATCACTGGTTTGCTCATTTCTATATATAGAGTGCCTACATTCTGCATATGGAAATGGCTTTAGGTATGTATTAGGTCCATAAATTACCATATAGCATATATTCAACACAAAAAACAGCGACAATTTGTTGTTGACAAAGGACAGCTGGACATATAAAGGGCCCCATTACCTTCAGGAGCTTAGGACCTCTTCAAATCTAAATCTGGCCCTGGGTGACTCTGTCCTTTTTCTTTAGAACAGGGTTGAAGAACTTGTGGCCCTCCACTGACTTCTGCACTCCAATTCCCATAATCCCTTATAATTGGTGGTTATAAGTGGAAATGATGGGAGTTGGAGTTCAACAGCGTCTGAAGGGTCACAGGTTCCCTATCCCTGCTTTCGAAGCAGCAAAAAGACACATCTACGGTGGCTTTGCAATATGCAAATACATCTAAATATAATGGACTGATTGATTGTTTAAAAGTCAGGTCACTGAACAATTACAATTAAAAGCATTTAATTGGCTGACAGCTCTCGTCTGAAAAAGAATGAATGTTTTTCCCCTCGAACAACCTTTCCAATGTATGTTTTTCCCTCACAAAAAAGTGTATATTGATGGCGAAGTCATAATTGTATTTCAAAGGAATATTTTTTTTTTGAAATATTTCTTGAAATATTGCAATATCCTGAAAGAATGCCAAAAACTTCTCACTGTGCCAAGCCCAAGGTCCCGTTGCCTGGAAAGCAAATTGTCTTTATGAAAGAAAATGGGGTTTCTGGCCAAGAACAAGCAAGTTAATATGCAACCTGGATTTATGGACTACTTCCCCAGTAATTGGTGTCTGCAAAGATCGACATATTCGATCATAAATAGTAAGCTAGATACAGAATTGCTCTGTAATTGTAATTCTTCATGATATCTGAGTGTCTTTTAATGCGCGGTGTGGAATTATGGCCCCCGTGAGGAGTTGAGATGTCAGTAAAATGCTGAAGAATAATAATTGTGGTTATTGGATTGTCAGCCCTCACTCCTCCTAGGGCCCATCTTAGGTTCTGCAGCATAACCAGCTGGGCCTAATGTAAACATGGCTAGATCAGTTGTTTCATCATGCTAAGGATGAACAAATCTTGTCAATTTCAGTGATGGAATTCCTTCTCTGCAGAGGTGCATCTGGCACCCTCAGAGAAAACTGAAGATGGACTTCTCTACCCTGACTTTTGACACCTGAGATGTGTGCTTTCAGAACCCATCTTTCCCCTGTAGTTTATTTTAACCCTTTTTGTTGTTGTTGTTTAGTCATTTAGTCGTGTCCGACTCTTTGTGACCCCATGGACCAGAGCACGGCAGGCACTTCTGTCCTCCACTGCCTCCCGCAGTTTGGTCAAACTCATGCTGGTAGCTTCGAGAACACTATCCAACCATCTCGTCCTCTGTTGTCCCCTTCTCCTTCTGCCCTCCATCTTTCCCAGCATCAGGATCTTTTCCAGGGAGTCTTCTCTTCTCATGAGGTGGCCAAAGTATTGGAGCCTCAGCTTCAGGATCTATCCTTCCAGTGAGCACTCAGGGCTGATTTCCTTCAGAATGGATAGGTTTGATCTTCTTGCAGTCCATGGGACTCTCAAGAGTCTCCTCCAGCATCAATTCAAAAGCATCAATTCTTCAGTGATCAGCCTTTTAATACTGTGTTTTAAATTGTTGTAACCCATCCTGGGACCTGTTGGTGAAGAGTGGATGATGATGATAATAATAACAACTATTCTTCAATACATTCAATGCATTATCCTAGGGTTGCCATATTTCAAACAGTGAAAATCCAGACAGAAAAGAGTAGTTGAGCAAAGAGTTTTTTGGCAAAGTTGTTGAGCTATTTTTATGCCCAGATTTTACCAGACTTTTTTCTTTGCCATTTTCCACCTAGACACTGCTACTGAGTGCAGTATTCTGGATATGTCCAGGAAATTCTGGACGTATGGCAACCCTGATTTTGCAATTTATTTATTTTTTAAAAATATTTGCATGAACATGTTAACGAGCTATTTCAATATAAGCATTCTTAATGTAATTTTGCCCTTTTACCTACATTTGGGCAAGAAGTTTCCCTTAATATAATGCATTTGTGTATATTATTTTCATTAATGTACATGCCTGGGTGTATACTTTCCCCAATATATATACATTTGCAATGTTTGGTTACAGAACTGCCAAACACCCCTAGCAGATACAAGTTGGATCTTGGGCTTGTGCACACTTCTAATTTTTACAAGCAGCTTCCCCTAATGCTTGTGTGATATGGCTGTAGTTTTCCCTTCACAGGGCTATAGTTCTTAGGTTGCTTACCAAAGGGATGCAGGTGACGCTGTGGTCTAAACCACTGAGCCTCTTGGGCTTGCCGATTGGAAGGTTGGAGGTTCAAATCCCCATGGTGGAGTGAGCTCCTGTTTCTCTGTCCCAGCTCCTGCCAACCTAGCAGTTCAAAAGCACGCCAGTGCAGGTAGAAAAATAGGTACCACTGTGGCAGGAAGGTAAATGGCGTTTCCGTGCACCCTGGTTTCTGTCACAGTGTCCCCTTGCACCAGAAGGAGTTTAGTCATGCTGACCACATGACCCAGAAAGCTGTCTGTGGACAAACGCCGGCTCCCTCAGCCTGAAAGCAAGATGAGTGCCACAACCCCATAGTCGCCTTTGACTGAACTATCCAGAGATCCTTTAACTTTTACCTTTTTACCAAACTGCACATCCATGGACCACACAGGAAAAGAGAGCAGCTGAAGATATGAGCTCCTTTCTTTCTTATTTGTGTGGGGTTGGAAGGACACTAGTTGGGGACTTTGGATACTTATCACAGTTGCATATCCTGTGGCAAATATACTAATTATCATAAAACCAATCTATTCGAGGTCACATAATATCACTGGACAATATAACCCAGTATAATTTACGTACATGGACTGGTATAAAATCTCCAGAGGTTCAGGACAAGGTTTTCCCCCTAACCCTACTTGGAGTTGCCAGGGATTGAATTTATGATTTTCTGTGAGGTAACTCATCTTCACCTTCTGAGATCAGATCTCTCCAGCTTCCTCCTTGGGATAATGGTTGTGCTCCAAAACATTTGGAAAGACACTTTCTCATTCCACGTGAGGGAAACTCAGGCACAGATTGATGGCGTTGGTTTCCTGTTAAAATGGTCCTGATTTAAGCATGCTACAACCAGTTTTTAAAAAGGTATTATGATCCGCAGGTTCTTGAACAATTAAAATGTGAATACTGAAGGACTGAAAAAAGAAAAAGAAAAATCCAGAAACAGTGGTTAATTACCTGCCTCTGTGAATCAGAAGGGTTGAAGGGTAGTTTTCATTTGAATCTCCTTTCCCATGATGAATACAAGCTGCTAAAAAGGACCAGTGGGTCAAAATGCAGTTGTACATGTGGCAACCTATAAGCAATTAGTAAATCAAAATCTTCCCCATAACTGTGGAATGAGTAAATTTAGTAATCTGTGAGGTGATAGGTTTATGTTTTGATGTATAGGCAGCAATATATTTGTGGCAGCATTTTATTAGTTTGTAGAAAATACCAAGCCAAGTCATTATATATTCTCAGAAAAGTTTAAAAGTTGGTTACTTGTAATTAAATAGGTATTGTCATTTTGACTTTGAGGATTTGTGTCCAATTTCTCAGTGTAGAGCTTTGAATATTTGGGGGTTTTATCTTCAGTGTGTGGGAAGAGCAGTTCATCCATTGGCTCCTCTCCCACTCCACCCCCCATTTTGCAAGAGTACCCCTTTGATATACTGATCTACTCCCCTCCTGCAGCTTGACACACATCCTGCGATTATTCTGATGTGCAATACAGTTTTGCCGTGCTGTTCGGCTTACTGAGGCGTTCTTTATAAGGCGATAAACGGTTCTCTTCCTGTCAGGCAAGTCCTGTGACCTTCTTCAAAAGTCTGCAAGCAGAAGGCTCGCTGCAAGAGTGCGCAGACCTTTCAAGCACACTCTGCCTCAAAGGTCACACCATGCACACGGTAGGTTTCCTTTGGCAGAAAGTTTACTCACAGCTTCGGTGAGTTACTCGTTCCTAATGCGGGCAGAGAAGGGATGAAGCTTGCTTTGGCCTTTGTTTTATATCTCATTCTGTGAAGACTGGAGACATTTCCAGACATCAGGTTGGATGCAAAATGCCCTTGGGCTCACAGAGGGACTGTTTTACATCTCACACTAAAGCAGAGGATGAGCAATCTGTAGCTCTCCAGAAGTTTTCCACCATTCTCTATTCTTCACAAGTCTGCTCAACTTTCTGGTGGACGGCGTTGTGGCCAGGCACCCAGGCCCCTGCAGTGATCTGGCAGGGGCCGGAGATTGACACCCCCACATTGCCATCTGGGCTGCATTGTTGGCCCTGGGTGGAGCCCTGCCCAGGGGTGGCTCCACTGTCCAATCAGTGCTGGTGGGAAGTGTGGCCACAGAAAATTTGAACTGCAGTGTAGCTGGGGAGCCCTCCTCTCTCGCCCTTCGTCGGATCTCCCAACCCACTCACCCTCTTTTTTATGCTTTGCTATGACGAAACCTTGTTATGGACAAATGTCACCTGCCATATTGTTGGAATTTTTTTCCACTGGGCAAATTGGCACCAGCCATTTGGTTTTCACCTATCTTGTAGCAACCATCACAACTTTGTGATGTTAGGCCTTTGTTTGTATGAAGGGAAGGTTCTGTTTGATGCCTGGACATGGGCTAGGGCCATGCCACGACTCCAACGGGGAGTCCTTGGGGTGTCCCTATTTGATGTAAGTCGTAGGGCTCCCCCTATTGGTGGTTTACCCTTAGATGGATTCCCTGCAGATGGGTGGGAGTCGAGATGTAGCCTGGCTTCCCCTAACACCTAAGCTAAACCACTCACATCTGTAACCAATAAAGTTGTGGCAGGTCACAGGACCTTGGCACGCAATTGAAAAAGCAGGTATACACCCTTGATATATGTGTAAAATTAATACAGGCAGCAACTGTTTTAAGCACATCTGACATGTGCACGAGTGTGCACTAATGCAGCACGCCGAACCAGGAAGGGACCCAAAAATATCACAAAAAGGGGTGGAATAGGGTGGGGGTGAAATGGGGTCTTTGGAGGCTTTTTCAATGGGTATTCTGATTATACATGGTTTCATGGAAATGTGCAGTGCCTCAGAATGTAACTCCCACTCAATCAGGGGACTACAACTCCCATAATCCCTGATCATTGGCTGAGCTGACGCAGTCTGATGGGAGTTGGAGGTCAACAGCATCTGGAGAGATGGTGCTTCCCTATTCCTGATACAGAGTCTTGAATCCTAACTTTTCACTCCACAAAGAGAAGGAGCTTCTGTTCATGGAAGCAGCATTCCTTTCATGGCAATGCCTTCTGTTCAAAAATTGAGAAGTTTGGCTCCAAGGCAATGTCTTGGCCAGGAAATAATTAAATGGTGACAGCCCTATGTTCACTAGATTCTAATATCTAGGTGCCATTCAATTTTTACCTAGCTTATTGAAAGTCATGCTGCTATTTGACTTCTTATCTCTTTGAAAACCCTTGTGCAGAGATGGTATAGCTTCTCAGCCAGGTGTCACACCTTTACACAGCCATCAGCATCCTGTCTTTTGAGCTATCCCTATGATTGATACTAGCCTTCGGGTCTTCATGGAGACTTGCCATGGAAACTTAGCAACACAAGAATTAAAAGAAATGATGAGGTACCAGAGGAAGATCATTACCAGTGAAACCTTGTAACCGCCTTCCATTAGCGCTGTCAGGAATTTCAAAGTGGATCGCTTTAAGCAGGTCATTTTCAGTTCAAGGCCTGATTTAGAACCAAATACAAATGTGGTTTGAACAGGCTGTGAGTTCACAGTGAAGGTGGATTCCAATTGATTTAGTACCAACAGGTCTTCAAATGGGTTGTAGATTGGTTCAGAAGAGTGTGACGAACTCACCAGAGGAATAATGGGTTACCATCCAATTTACTCAGAATAAACCTGTGGGAATGAATGGACATTGAGTCCACCGATTTCAATGGGTTTCTTTGGAGCAGCTGCATGTGGAGGAGCAGGGAAGCAAACCTGGTTCACCAGATTACGAGTCCACTGCTCTTAACCACTACACCACACTGGCTCCTTGTAGGGTTTTTTTTAGTTTTTGATTTGGTGGATGGGATAAGGAACAGTCATTTCTGTTAGAGAGCTCTGTCTGTCCTTGCTCTCACAGAACTGCAGTCTCCAGGCTTTCCTGGAGAGAAAAACCTGTGACAGAAACACAGGTTAAGCTTCGAGCACTTGTAAAAGCTAATTTCTCTACAACTGAAGTGTAACCTTGAGAGGAGATGTGTGGATAATTGAGTGACAAATGCACATGTATTGCTGGCGCACACACACCCTGACCTGAACTTCACAGCATTCCTGGTGCCTCATTTTCCCCTTCCACTACATCAGGAAGACTAATTTCTCCCTTCTCTGCAGGCTGCTGGAGGGTTAATTAGTCACTGGCTGCTTAGTTCTTGGTTGAGGTGAAGTAAGACGAATTTATGATTAATAATGCTCCATTGGCAAAGAGCTTAGCGGGAATCAAAGAAGGATTAGACATTTATATGAGCACACAGACTATCAGCTGCTACATTAAGTCTGATGGAAAGCCAGAGAGGAGAGGAACTTTCAGACAGGGCCAAAGACCCAACAGAGTTTTCCTTGAGATTTGGGGGAGATTTTCCTCTTTTAGAGCAAGAAAGAGCCTAGCTATACATTCAGACGATTTGGAGCCTTCCCAAGAGGTAGGAATGAGCAAATCTGTCAATCTCAGTTTCCCATTTTTCCAGACTTAAATTCAACCCTCCACATTTCCACATCAGTTTTAAAAAATAAATCTTCATGAAAATTCATCAGCATTTTAGTGTGAATTTCTCCTAATACGCACATTTCTATGCAATTTTGCATAATATAAACATTTTTCTAAATAAAAATTCTCAAATAAAATGCATTTTTGTCTCTTATTTGCACTGCTACATGCATTTTATGCACACTTTACAGCAGTGTGTGCATTTTTGTACACTTTGGCTGGAGAACTGCATTGCAAATTTCGGAAATTGTACATTTCAAAGAATGGCTGTATTTCATTCCTCACACTGTTTTGGGAAGTGTGGATTAGGAAGGTTTGAATTAAATGGAATTCCCTTCACCGCCCTCAGTTCCTAGCAGAAGAACTGGTTCGTGGTTTTAGAATAAGCAATCCCAGTTTCTTGCATGTTTGTAGGTCCTTAAGCTTCAGAAGAAGAAGAAGAGAAGAGTTTGGATTTGATGTCCCGCTTTATCACTGCCCAAAGGAGTCTCAAAGCGGCTAACATTCTCCTTTCCCTTCCTCCCCCACAACAAACACTCTGTGAGGTGAGTGGGGCTGAGAGACTTCAGAGAAGTGTGACTAGCCCAAGGTCACCCAGCAGCTGCATGTGGAGGAGCGGAGACGCGAACCCGGTTCACCAGATTACGAGTCTACCACTCTTAACCACTATACCATACTGGCTCTGACACAGGCTTGGATACACTTTACAAAAAAGAGAAGGAAGAGGAAAAGGGCTCACATCCTTAAATTTCACATGGTTCGGGAGCAGAGTTTTCTCTGGGACAAGACTCTGAAAAATGTGGCTGTCCAAAATGGAACAGCTGCTGGGTAAAGTAAGGGAACATAATGAATAAAAATTCATTCGCCCGAAAGGAAATGGGATTGGGAGAGAGAAGAAGAAGAAAGTTAACTCAGGCACCAGTTCCAGGGGCAGAATTATTGTAATGACCAGCTGGCATGGAAAGGGCTCAAGGAGAGGAGGAACCAAAAGCTGTTGGTCTCTCAGTTGCTCTGCAGTCCCATCTCTCCCTCTGCTGCTGCCTGATGGAATGGCTGCTGATACAAGGTGGCAGTTGCCAGAGAAACCTGATGAAGCTGGTCTCTCAGCAAAGCTGATGGAAGGGTCTTGAAGTCTCATTTCTCTCCCTCTCCGGTAGCCGGGTAGAATGGCTGCTGATGGATGACTGGGGAGGGAGGAGCCTGAGGGAGATGGTCTCTCAGCAGAACTGATGACTACATCCCAGTGTCCTCCCTCCCTCCCTTTCTGCATTCACATGAGCTTATTCCATACTCCCCACATTTCCCTACCTTAATTTCTGAATTGTATTTGAGTTGTCACACAATGTAAAAGCCTCTTCTAGACTACTCACAGAATACAGGGCATGTTCAGTGCTCATGTCCATGTCCTCTGATTCCAGAAGAACAAAAATGATTTGCATCCCCCTTAATTGGGATTAATCCAGGGAAATTGCAGGAGTAACATGATGAAATTTAGAATGGTATAATGGCATTCAGTTATTTCCTGTGAGTTTCATGGGGGGGGGACAACTCTTGGGGAAGCTGAGTGCGGAAAGGATGGGGGAGTAGTGATGTTGTCCAGTGATATGGGTCATTGAGTTCACACTGTGCCTGCTGGTGTGAATGCAATTTAGCACCCATATCTGTATACAGGGGTGCCAATTTGAATGAAATATTGTGGGGGCCAGGTAAACCCTGTCCCACATCACTGATCACAAGACGTGGCACATGAACACCATTTGAATGGCAATGCCAATCAACTGGAGGGGGTGGCTCCCTCAAATATTTCATTGGGGGAGCCAAAAGGACCTTGGCCCCTAGGAGATGGCTCTGATGCTGGTATATCAGTCAGAGACCAGAGTTCCCTGTAAAGAGGGATTGTTAAACCACTCTGGCAACTGTGGCTCGGGGTGGGGTATGTGGAGATACTTAACAAGTCTCAGCACCCTTAACAAACCACAGCTCCCATAATTCTTTGCGGGGAGTGGCATCATAGTGTTTTAAATGTGTATGTGGCCACAGTTCCATAAGCCTCATGGAAAGTGAGATGAACTGGGTTATGTCTGGGTAGCAGATAACCATATGAAGGCTTGCTCTTGCTCCATCATGCCCCTTTCCATCCGTTCTAGCACTGCTCAACCAAGCACAAGTCAAATATATTTATTCAGAAGAAACCAATTTGAGGAGATCATCAAAACATGTTTGCATCAACCTTGGGGCACCACCAGTCTAGTCCTGGTGATCAGGGGATATCAGCTCTCGTTCTGCAACCCAGAGATCTATGAAAAAATCATGAGCTTCTTTGCTTCTCTTTCAAAACTTTCTTCAATAGATCTTGGAGGACAGCTTGATTTGTAGGTTACCAGTTAGCCCTAAAGCTATTTTTTAAAAAAAGTGCTTTTTCTTTGCTTAAAATTAAAAGTGAGCCAAAATGACTCACCGTTTCTCATTTTCAGCTGCACAGAAAAAGCCCCCACTCTTGACAGTTTCTTCAGCTCTCCATTTGAAAGTGTTCCCTTGTTCATCTGAATTGCCCTTCCATGCCCTCATTATGCAGCCATGCCCGACTGCCTGTATATTGTTTTAACGTCACCTGCGTGAATCCCGATTGGTTAGGGCCACAATGTGACTGATCCATGGAAATGGATGGAGAAGCTGCCAGAGGCAGGAGGAACTGAGTTCCATTCCTTTGAGATTCTGATTTAACTAGGAGGATTCCTAATTCCAGAATATAAGTGGGCTCAGAGTGCTGTAAGGTCTCTATGCAGTGAGTGTGCCTATGATAAGCTCCTTACTGGCAGGAGTGACAGGTGGGGTCAGCTGTGGCAGTGGCATCCCTTTAGGAGCTGACTGACTTTGAGGTGTTCAATGACATGTGTGGGACATCTCTCTGAGAGTCCACATCTTCCAAGAGACATAGACCCCTTTCTTTAAGTATGTTATGTTCACGACCAAAATCAGGATCTACTTATAGCAACCACACAATATTCTCAGTGGAGAGATTACATTAGGCAATATGTTTGAATGTCGAATGCTGGGGAAGTGTTTAATGGTTGTTGTATCTGTATTGGTTTAAAAACCAATACTACTGCTACTACTGCTAATAATAATAATAATAATAATAATAATAATAATAATAATAATAGAAAATGTTGCCCATCTGAACTGGGTTTCCCCAGCCACTCTGGGTGGCTTTCAATAGAACCTTAAAAACAGAATAAAACTTCATACATTAAACAGGGCTGTCTTCAGATGTCTTCTAAAAGTAGGATAGTTGTTTATTTGCTTGACATTTGATGGGAAGGTGGGTGCCACCACTGAGAAGGCTCTCTGCCTGGTTCCCTGTAACCTCACTTTTTGCAATGAGGGAGCTGCCAGAAGGCCCTCAGAGCTGTATCCCAGTGCCCAGGCTAAACGATGGGGGTGGAGACGCTCCTTCAGGTATACTGGGCTGAAGCCATTTAGTATACTGGGCTGGGAGCCAATGTAGAACCTTCCCCAGGATGTAGCTCCTGTCTTGATCACTGGCCCCCTTCTTCCACCTCCAACATTTCTCGAGGCTCAGATTTCATCTCCCTCATCCCACTTCGACCCTCCCTGGGGTGTGTCTAGCTTCAGCTCCCTGATCTCTCCTCCACCCCTTGGAACCCACCCATCCCTTCCTTGACATCTCCATGGGGCTCATTTAGGGGGAAGACAGAACCTTTGAAGCATCCTTTCCACAAACTAAAACTAGGGTGTGGGCCTCGAAGGCTCACCCACATGCAAACCTATTCCAACTCTCCAGAACTCCCTCCTGACATTTAACAGGAGATTTGGTGCGCTTGTCCCTGTATTATGCCTTGACTGTCAATTCACTTTTGCAACATTAGCATACAACTACCTTATTTATTCACCGAGAAGAAGTGATGGCCAATTTGTGTCATTATTAGAATGTATATTTGAATATATTACGTAGAAACCAATTAGATAATGGGAGCCCAGGAGAAAAAGAGCGGAGAGGGGAAGGGTGGGTTTTTGTGTGGAGTTTTTTTCTTTTCTTTTTTGCATTATGATGATTTTTTTTAAAACCCAGAGAAGCTCAGTCATATAATGGCTCCGAACATAACAAATGCGGCATGCAGTCAAAAGGGATGTCCTACGTGCTTCGCTAGGACTGGCATTGTGAAGCTGCCCACGTTAAGTACTGGTTAATGTGCACTTAACATAAAGTATTATCTGAAAGGGATATTCAGGAAGATGACACCGGCATAATGCAGAAAGATTGATTATTTGAGAATGGCATACTTCACAAGCATTATGATAACAAGACATTTCTCTCTCCCTGAGAGTCTGCTAGTGAGAAC
This sequence comes from Podarcis siculus, assembly GCA_034642415.1. Taxonomy (NCBI): domain Eukaryota; kingdom Metazoa; phylum Chordata; class Lepidosauria; order Squamata; family Lacertidae; genus Podarcis; species Podarcis siculus. The sequence continues at coordinate 5,256,037 of JAXCMG010000016.1, forward strand.
TGAATGAGAAAAGAGAGAAGGTTGAAATGCATCTGGCAGCCAACGAAGCTTGGAGGGTTTTCAATTAAAGGCAGCAACAGGGAGCCTGTGACCCACAAGGTGTTGCGGGACTGCAGCTCCCATCAGCCCCAGCCAGGATGGCCGATGTTATGGGAGTTGTAGTACACAACATTTGAAGGGCCACAGGTGCTTCACTCCTGTTTTAAGAACTGCATTGAAGAGGGATTCCACAGTTGGAAACAGCAATCCTTCTGAATTCAAGTTACTGGAAACCACAGGCGGGGAGAGGGCTTTTGTGCTCAGATTCTGCTTGCAGCCCCTCCCCCACAAAAAACACACAACTCACAACAATATAGTTGTAAGGAGATAGTGCAGCTGTCACAACCCACTTTAGATCAGACCATAGCCTGGTAGTGGATCTCAACTCTATCAGTTGAAGTCTAGTGACCTGGAGCCTCTTTTCCAGGGATGTCCCTGATTTAGAAAAGCTGCCCCAGTTTCTGATTTGATCCCAGAATGCCCCACTTCTCCTTTGGATGTCCCCGTTTTCATTGGAGAAATGTTGGAGGGTATTGGAGTTTCCACCCCTGAGCCATCTGAAGGCAATCCTGGGGATGTTCTTATTGTGCTTTTATATATGTTGGAAGCTGCTCAGAGGGGGTGGAGCAACCCAGTAAGATGTGTTGGCTATAAATAGTGAAATTATCGTTATGGAATGGGACGTCCCTATTTTCATCAGAGAAAAGTTGGAGGGCATGGTGATCTAGAACATCTCCACTGTATTAGCCTCCATAACTTAGTCTGAGAGGGGCACCCATCTGCTGGAAAGTATGTTCTTCAAGTGACATTTCACTGGGGCTGTCTTTCTGGCTGCATGTTTCTTTTTCTGGCTGCAGAAAGCTGCACACAGCAGAAAGAGCTCAGCAAGAGAGGGGAGAACTGAGACTTGCAGCAAGTTAAAGCAGCTGCCTTGGTAGCCTGATCGAAGACTGTTCTCCATTGCTCTCCTGCTTGCTTATTGATGGGCACTCAGGCAGGGCTTGGCCTGCAGATTGGCAAAGCATCCAGCTGACACCAGTATTGGAGATATCGTTATATATTATAGATCAAGCCTTCAGGGAGGTCGACCAAACAGTTGAATTTAAATAGGAGGAAATTCAAAGATGAACTTGCTGGAGGTGGCCCCAGTACATGGTGTCCAGTCCAGATTCAAAAGAAGCCCTTGAGCAAGATGCCACTTTTCCCCCATGCCATAGCCATCATTTTCCCTTTCCTTCTGGGACCAAGCCACACCATTGTCCAGAAGGAAAGGTCAATAGCAAGTGAAGGCTGCTCTCCTCCCCTTTGCTTTTCTCACTTAGAGGAGGCAGGCAAACAAGTAGCAACAGCAAGTAAGAGCAAAGACAGTGGTGCTTTGAGGTTCAACAGCGGGGTAACCTCAAGGCTGCATTACTGCAATGCATTCAATGTGGGGCTCCCCTTAAGCCTAGTTGAAAAGCTCTAACTGGTGTGGAATAAGATGGCCAGATTGATGAAGGGGGCATCTGGCTGACAACATGTGACATTGTTGTTACAACATCTGCACTGGCTGCTCATCTACTAACAAGACAGGTTCAAGGTCCTTGTATTAATTGAATAACTGAGAGGTACTGTGATGGCCTGGGATTCGGAGTCGGATGCTGAACCTGAGGAATCCCAGCCTGCACAGGATTCCCCGCCTCCAGAATCAGCTGAGCCGGGGTTGGGGCATGAGCCTGAAGGGTCCTCACCTGTGCTGGATCTTCAGGTGCAGGCACCAGCTGAGTCTGCTCTGGCTCCTGAGGGGATGGAGGACCCATTGCCTGCAGGTGCTCCACTCACAGCCCTGTCAGAGGAAGCTGAGAGTGCCTCTGGGTCTGCCAGCTTCACACCAGGCAGCTTCTAGAGATCTATGGCCCTCCAGATGTTGTTGGTTGCAATCTCCAATCAGCCTTGGACAACATGGGTTGATGGGAGTTCTTACCCAGCAATGTCTGAAGGACCCTTGGTTCCTAACCTCTGCTATAGAGACTCAGACTCATGTTGTTGTTGTTGTTTAGTCGTTTAGCCGTGTCCGACTCTTCGTGACCCCATGGACGAGAGCACGCCAGGCACTCCTGTCTTCCACTGCCTCCCACAGTTTGGTCAAACTCATGTTAGTAGATTCAAGAACACTGTCCAACCATCTTGTCCTCTGTCGTCCCCTTCTCCTTGTGCCTTCAATCTTTCCCAACATCGGGGCATTTTCCAGGGAGTCTTCTCTTCTCATGAGGTGACCAAAGTATTGGAGCCTCAGCTTCAGGATCTATCCTTCCAGTGAGCACTCAGGGCTGATTTCCTTAAGAATGGATAGGTTTGATCTTCTTGCAGTCCATGGTACTCTCAAGAGTCTCCTCCAGCACTCAGACTCATAGATTCATGCAATTGTAGAGTTGTAAGGGAGCCCAGGGGTCATCTAGTCCAACCCCCTGCAATGCAGGTATCTCAGCTAAAGCATCAATGACAATTGTCCATCCAACCTCTGCTTAAAAGCCTCCAGGGAAGAAGCGTCCACAATCTCCCAAGGGAGACTGTTTCACTGTCAAACAGCTCTTCCTATCGGAAAATTCTTGTTGATGTTTAGTCAGAATATCCTTTCTTGCCTGGGAGTAAGCACCATTGGACAAAGTAATAGGTAAAAAAATAAAAGGTAAAGGAGCCCTGGATGGTTAAGTCCAGGCAAAGGCAACTATGGGGTGTGGCACTCATTTTGCTGAGGAAGCCAATGTTTGTTCACAGACAGCTTTCCAGATCATGTGGCCAGCATGACTAAATCACTACTGGCACACAGAGGACTGTGATGGAAGCCAGAGTGCACAGAAACACCGTTTACCTTCCCGCCGCAGCGGTACCTATTTATCTACTTGCACTTTGATGTGCTTTTGAACGGCAAGGTTGGCAGAAGCTGGGACAGAGCAACGGGAGCTCACTCTGTTGTGGGGATTCAAACCGCCGACCTTCCAATCAGCAAACGCAAGAAGCTCAGTGGTTTAGACCACAGTGTCACCGGCTCCCTTGCACACAGTAATGCCTCCAAGTAAACATGGAGAAGATGATACTGCCATCTGACATAGCCAGATCCTAACACCCCTGATTCAAACAGACACAAGCAGTTTCTTGTAAGGACAACTTGCCTCAGAACCTTTCTCCAAACCCAGCTTCACGCACACACACAAAATCTTGCCAACCCAGTGTCCCTAAATGAATGCTATGATAGCCATGTGTCTAATTCAGATCTCTGCTCACTAGACCCAGAACAAGGAGCTTCAGAGTTACATCTGGGGAAGGTAGGAGGATTACCTGCCCTATAACCCAATAGTGGAAGTGTGTGTGTGTGTGTGTGTGTGTGTGTGTGTGTGTCTTTGTCCTCTTTTCTTTCTAAAATCTGCAATCTGCATGGGCCCCCTTTCCCCTACTTTGTCCCCCAGGCCACCTCCGCCAGCACAGTCCTACCAACCGCACCACCGTTCTGCCGGCACACACTGTTAAGTCACCGTTATAAATCCTCTTTGCCATTTCATTCAGTTCAAAGCTCCCTCTTACCAGCTTCAGTCCTTAATCTTGTGCTCCATAAATCAATCAGCTGGGGAGCTGGGCGGAATATCGAATTAGGTACTTTTGACTCGGCACTCCTGCTTCTGTTGAGCCTTGGCTGCAATATGAGAAGGCAGGGAGGGCACCTAGCAGCGCCACACCAAAAAGGTGCCCTCATTTGTGTGTATCAGAAGTGTGTGTGGTGTCCAGGTGTGTGCATGTCATAGGTAAGGTCAGTTGTATCAGAAGATTTTATTGGCCCCAGGAGCAAGTTCCCTAAGTTGATTTGCTGAGCCTAATTAACTCTCTCTGTTCTCCTGAGGCTTGCACTATTGATAACTGAAAGGCACTTAGTCACTCTCCATCTAAAATCTATCCCGCCACCGCCGCCCCCATCCCTGAGGTGTTGGGGACGTGGCATTGCTCCAACCCATGAATGCTATATTTGATTTGGTCTAAGGAGCTAAGATGCAGGGCTTGACACTCGCCGCAATGATAGATCCTTTCCAAAAAGGAAAATGCACCTTTGGTAGCCATTAAACAGACACTCTGTTTAGCTACGTGGCAAGGTGTTTTATTAGACTCGCTCTAGGGTTTTCCTTGAATCAGGGAGAACAGATTGGGTACTGTGATTGGAGCTAAAAGCAAACATTGATCTATATATGGTGAATGAGAAGGCCGTTGGTGCAAAGCTGATGCTGCCCATTTCAATAAAGAACAAACTAACTGGCAAAGGATGAGACCAACCACAAAAAGATAGCTTTCCTCCCTACCTATCTGAGCATTCTTTGTTTATTTCCAAGGTTAATAATAATAATAATAATAGTTTTATTATTTGCACCCTGCCCATCTGACTGGGTTGCCCCAGCTGGGTGGCTTCCAGCATATATAGAAGCATAATAAAACATTGCACATTAAAAACTTCCCTATACAGGGCTGCCTTCAGATATCTTCTAAAGGTTGTATAGTTACTTATCTCCTTAGCATCTGATGGGAGGGTGCCATTACCGAGAAGGCCCTCTGCCTAGTTCCCTGTAACCTCACTTCTTGCAATGAGGGAACTGCCAGAAGGCCCTCGGAGCTGGACCTCAGTGTCCAGGCTGAATGACGGGTATATATATATACAGGTTGCAGGTTCTGATCCCCATATGGGAATGCCTGCATATTCCTGCATTGCAGGGGGTTGGACAAGATGTTCCTCAGGGTCCCTTCCAACTCTACAGTTCTATGATTCTTGCATTTATTATATAATTACAGTTTGCCCCCCTTTTTTTGGCATAGTACATTCCAGGTGCCTGATCTGCAGACTTTATGTAACAAAAGACAACACACGAAACTTACAGAAATCATTAAGATAGGCGGAAACATATAGCAGCATCTGAGTGGCAAAATCTCAGCTGATCAAATCTATATAAAGCAGAGGTGTTGAACCTCAGGCTGGTGAGCTGAGACCCGAAACCTAGCCATAGGTCAAGCTAAGGCAAGGCAGGAATGATGTCAAGAGGTAGAGGTGTAGCTCAGTGGTAGAGCACCTGATTGTCATGCACAAACCCCCCTGTTCTGCCCCTGGAAAGCCCCTGCCAGTCAGTGTAGACAATACTGAGTTAGATGGACCAGCTGTCCTGACTTGGCATAAGACAGCTTCCTGTGTGCCTATGGGCCATGCTTGACCCATGCTGAGGTTGTCAGAGTGCAACAGAAGAGCTGATTGACCGCCATCCCTGGGGGGAAGCCCCGCACGACCAAGCCGCGCTCTCAACTCCGCAACACCCGGGGACCTTCTTGGGTCTCCTCTTGGCACTCAGCTGCGTCTCTTCCTAGTGGGGCACCTTTGACTTTACTCCCTCAGTCTCCTTGCCCCCAGCTCACATGTCAGTCCAGCTTCCTATCCCTCGCTGGTGACAGTCATTCGAAGCGCAGAGTCAGTCTCTATCTCTCCTTCTCCTTTTTGTCTAAAGGTTCCCTTTGCAATAACTCTCCTTTATTTCAAAGCACTTAAACACCCGGCTCTGTAAATCCCTATTACCCCAGCTCAGAGAGTGCTCTTTAAGTACTGCTTTGAATTAAGGTTCTCAAATATGCATTCAATTTCCCTTTTAAAGGGGTAGTTAACGTAGGTTACATAAATAGCTATTATTAAATACGTGCGCTGAAGATTAGCCACTGCTGAGAGTAATGGATATGTGTCTAACTAGTATGATATATACCGCATTTCCCTATTACATAGCTGTTGGATGTACGTCCGCTTAGAACCCTGAATGGGAGTTTGCAGGGAATGAGGGAGGGAATTAAATGACTTGAGGCTCTTTCGCCTGCGTGCAGAACAGCCTCAGGTAGGATCATCCATTGCAGCCCCCCATCACTTCCCCAGACACAGGGCTAGGTCTTTATTTTAAATGCTCTCCAGTCCTTATACCTGGCCAGGGATGTTGCTCCTGGGTGTTCTACCCAGAAGTGCTGTGTTGCGAACCTCTTAGCACCTGAGATTGCTTTGAAGCAGGAAACTTGAAACGAATAGAAAAGTCTCTCAAAGTAATCTTGAACAACACAGTCCTGTATATGTTTGTTCAGAAGTTGCGTTCAGCAGGGCTTACTCCCTATTAAATGCATTTAGGATTGCAGCCTTGGGACGTTCTCTCTGCTCTTTAATTTAATTCCCACTTTTCCATCATGTAGTTCTGCACAACTCCCCCCTTTTTATCTCCACAGCAACCATGTGAGGTAGGTTAGGCTGCATTTTTATATGGCTGAATGGGACCTCCTTGGAGGACCGAACCAGAGAAGCTACCTAGGAACTTTCTTAAATCCTATGAGAACTAAAACACAAACGCCTTACAAAATTCACATTTCTCTGAATTCCGCAGTGCAGTTCTCCAGCCAGGTAATCTCCACCCACAAAATCATACACTGGGGGTAAAGCCAGTGTACATTAGCTCCAATAATACACAGAAAGCATTATTTTAGGGGAAATCACTTTGTAAAAATGTGTAAGGTAAAGGTAAAGGGACCCCTGACCATTAGGTCCAGTCGTAACCGACTCTGGGGTTGCGGCGCTCATCTTGCTTTATTGGCTGAGGGAGCCAGGGTTGTCTGCAGACAGCTTCCGGGTCATGTGGCCAGCGTGACTAAGCCACTTCTGGCGAACCAGAACAGCATACGGAAACACCATTTACCTTCCCGCCGGAGCGATACCTATTTATCTACTTGCACTTTGACGTGCTTTCGAACTGCTAGGTTGGCAGGAGCAGGGACCAAACAACGGGAGCTCACCCCGTCACGGGGATTCGAACCGCCGACCTTCTGATCGGCAAGTCCTAGGCTCTATGCCAAATTGCGCACACAAGAGTGTACATTGGGAGGAATTTGCACTAAAATGCTGATGGATTTACATGAGAACATTTAAAAAGAGAAAATCACAAACTGAAGTGGAAATGTGGATAGATGAATTTAAGATTGGGGGGGGATGAGAAACAGAGAAACTGAAATCAACAGAGTTGCCCATCCCTACTTTATTGTCAGTCCCATTGAACTGAGTGAGAGCTACCTCTGGGTAGAAATGTCCAGGATTGCATTGCATGACCGAAATCAACTCATTAATAAGATATTTGTTGGTTTTAGTGCTGGCTTTTATTGGTTCTTTGCTCCTTTATGAGAGTTTTATGCTGGTCTCTTGTTGATCTTTGAACTGCCATCATTTCTTTTGTACTGGCTGTTTTAGCTCTGAATGTATTTTGCATTTAGTTGCTTTTGAATTTGTGAGCTGTCCCAGAGCATGTGGCTAATTGGACAGCATATAAATGATAATCAATAACAATTGCTCTTATAATCAATAACAATTGCACTGTTGCTCTTCCAACACCAGCATGGCCCTGGGTACTGACCATGCTCTACACCAGGCATAGGCAAACTTGGCCCTCCAGATGTTTTGGGACTACAATTCCCATCATCCCTGACCACTGGTCCTGTTAGCTAGGGATGATGGGAGTTGTAGTCCCAAAACATCTGGAGGGCCAAGTTTGCCTATGCCTGTTCTACACCACTTACCTGCACAGACTGAATGCCAATATACAACAGCCAAATCAAAACTCAAGCCCACCACAAGCCTATGGAAATCAGAGCATTATGAAGCAGGTGAAAAAAAGGTGTATGCAAAGCCAATCAGAATGCACCTCCAAAATTCCTACCTAGCCCTGAATGACAACTGGCAAACCCCACAAAGGGAGTGGGGACAGGGTGTTGAAGAGAGGAGAAGAATGGAGCACTCATAGGAGGGGCCACCTTTTATGGGCAGCCTGCTCCCTCGAAGGCAGCCCCAGATTTGGGGCACTGCGGCTGGTTCCCCCAAACAGGGCATCAAGCTGAGAGGGTGCAAAACTGAGAAGATCCATAATTGAGAAGATCCATTTTGGAACACCAATTTTTGGCCTCACTCAGGGTGCCATATTATGAATGATTGCCAAAGTCCACCACTGCTGAGACTATCAACCAATGTCTCCCACATGAATGTATCCTTCACCTCTTTCCTTTGGGTGCCTCCTCCTTCATTGGGATGGAACAATGCTGTGGCCCATGGGGATGGAGGGCAAGATAGTGACCAGCCGGGATGGAACTTCCATTTCATCAGCTGATGTGTGGGGAGTCCAGCCCTGCTTTCAGCAAGTATTGCCCATGTAAGCAGATCCAGCCATGTCTTTCCACCTACTGAGCTAGACGGACCTGCATTGCAGGGGGTTGGACTAGATGACACTTTGGGTTCCTTCCAGATCTACAATTCTATGACCAATGGTCCGACTCAGTATAACACAGCTTCCTGTGTTTCTATGTGGTGGGGAAATAGCATTCAAACATAAATATTTCATGTGGATTATTATTATTTTTTAAATCACAGATTAATGTGGAGATGGACTAGACCAGTGCTCCCCCCCAAAAAAACCCAGTGTTGACTCCATGAAATCACCACTTTATAGTTCAAATTGGGGAAAATACATACAGTAAATGGACAAAAGTACAAAGATTCACAAAATGTTTAGGAGCATGCGTCCCCCTGCATCATAGCTGTCAACTTTTCCCTTTTCTTGCGAGGAATCCTATTCAGAATAAGGGAATTTCACTTTAAAAAGGGGGAAAGTTGACAGCTAAGCCCTGCGTCCCCCCAGAAAAAAAACACACTGGACTAGACCAAACTAATAAACAAATGAACACTCTCAAGAGCAGCATGAATCAAAAACAGATCAATCTGCCCATCACCACTGAGAGCATCCCTGATAGACTCTTAGGTGCCGCTTGGACTCTGAAAGTTTGGTTTGACGTTCCCTTTTCTTTCTTTCTTTCTTTGCTTTGCTTTTTGCGCTTTCTGAATCCTTAGCTATTCTTTCTCCTCTCGCCTTCTCAATCTTCTATCTTTGGCAGCCTTTAGACTCTCCGGAGGGTAGCGGTAGCAGGGAGTAGGGTACTAATGGGCTTGCCGATTCCTGACTACAAGCATATCACAGCAAAGGCATTCTCTGTGCTTTGACGAAGTCTCCCACCAGTTTTGTGCTGTCTTTTTCAATGAGGTTGGGGAAATGAGAGACGCGCACACACACGCACACACACTTGCACACAAAGCATAAGACTAAAAAAAGGATGTGAGATGAAAATAACTCGCCAAGCCGCATCCCATGTGTTGGGAAAGATCAAGCGCTAATGATGATTCTCGTGTGTCGGTGACAGTTGTGTCTGTTGCGTGTATATATGTTTTTAACTGTGAGACCACATGGGAAGCTCTTTATGCAGCCAGGGTGTCTTTGACAGCCGCTGTGAACACATTGGATTCTAACTGCTGGCAAAAAGACTCATCCCATTAAAAGCTGTCGATAAAGGGAAGGGAAATGACAAGGGGGCTTGGAAGGGGAGCCAGGCAGCAGGAGGAGACGGGAGCTGCCACTGCCAATGTCATTACTAGGAATGAGAAGGAGCTTTTGCATAAATGCACCATGTGTTTCTATTAGCAGCAGCAGGAAGGAGCCTCTCTGCATTGGCTGTGCTGATGCCATAGAGGGAAAGGAGAGAGAGAGAGAGAGAGAGAGAGAGAGAGAGAGAGAGAGAGAGCCTTATAATGTGACACAGATGAAAAAGGCATGATGGGCTTGTCTGTGCACTGCAACACTCGGCCCCAGAGGTTTGGGTCAGAGCATAAGGTTGGGGGAGCAATTAGTTTCCTTTTGCATTCACACTTCCCAAAACAATCCGAAAACCAAAATGCAACCATCCTTCGAAACTCTCCAAATTTTGCAATGCAGCCAAGTAGCATGCAGAAAAACCTAAATGCTAGTGTAAAGTGTGCAAAAAGCATATACTAGTTGAAATTACAGTGGTACCTCGGCTTACATACGCTTCTGGTTACAGACTCCACTAACCCAGAAATAGTACCTCAGGTTAAGAACTTTGCTTCAGGATGAGAACAGAAATCGCGAGGCAGCGGCACGGCAGCAGCAGGAGGCCCCATTAGCTAAAATGGTGCTTCAGGTTAAGAACAATTTCAGGTTAAGAACAGACCTCCGGAACGAGTTAAATACTTAACCCGAGGTACCGCTGTATATACAAAAAATACTAGTTGCTCCACTGCCCTCAGAAGCTCATGGGGGGCATAGCTGTCAACTTTCCCCCTTTTTTAAGGGACATTCCCTTATTCCGAATAGGATTCCTCGCAAGAAAAGGGAAACGTTGACAGCTATGGGGGGGGGTGGCTCAGGAGAGGGCCTTCTCTGTAGCAGCCCCCAAGTTATGGAATTCACTCCCCATAGAGATGTGCCTGGCACATACATTATGCAGCTTCCAGAGAGTGCTGAGGATTTTACTCTGGCTTTGATTCTGGCGAAACTGTGATGGCAAGCAGTTTAAAACTGTTTGTAACATTGTGTTTTAATTGTTGTAATCTTCCCTGGGACTTGGGGTAAAGGATGGGATAATGATGATGATGATATAAACTGTTCTGCAAAAAATGTGCACATTAGGCAAAATGCATATGAATAGGTGCCTATTAGGAGAAATTCGCACTAAAATGCTGGTTTATTTCCATGACTTTTTAAAATAAAAAAATCATGATATGGAAAAGTGAAGAACTGAAATTTAGATTGCAAAAATGAGAAACAATGAGAACCCGCAATTGACACATTTGCCTCTCCCTATCTGAATTGCAGTTCTAAAACACCTGATCTCACAAGATCCAAGACTTTATGATGAGGGAGTCTGGGGTCACCTCCAGACTGTCAGTATTTTTGCAGGAGGGGTTCATGTGCATACTGGACCTTTGGGTTTGCACCAAGAAGTGCTCCGTCATATGGGCAGTGGCAGAACAAGTCCACTTTTAAAGAGCAAACAGTTTTTGCAGTTTGGAAAGTGATGAGGAAATGCATTGAAAAGTCTGGGGTGAACAAATGATTAATGGAAAGATCACACAAGCAAATCAAGATGAATGATTATTGTTGTGTAGCCTCCCCACAAACAAATCAGAATGAATGCTCAATAAAGATGAGATATACTCTATCCTTCATGTAAACTATGTGCAAGAAAATACAGGTTTTGTTGTTGTTGTTGTTGTTTAGTCGTTTAGTCGTGTCCGACTCTTCGTGACCCCATGGACCAGAGCACGCCAGGCACCTCTGTCCTCCACTACCTCCCGCAGTTTGGTCAAACTCATGCTGGTAACCTCGAAAACACTATCCAACCATCTTGTCCTCTGTCGCCCCCTTCTCCTTGTGCCCTCCATCTTTCCCAGCATCAGTGTCTTCTCCAGGGAGTCTTCTCTTCTCATGAGGTGGCCAAAGTACTGGAGCCTCAGCTTCACGATCTGTCCTTCCAGTGAGCACTCAGGGCTGATTTCCTTAAGAATGGATGCGTTTGATCTTCTTGCAGTCCATGGGACTCTCAAGAGTCTTCTCCAGCACCATAATTCAAAAGCATCAATTCTTCGGCGATCAGCCTTCTTTATGGTCCAGCTCTCACTTCCATACATCACAGGTTAGTACAGGTTAATTCTGAATAAATAGGTGGTCTGGAGGAGCCTTGGCTTGCTCCCTTCCTCATCCCAAGTAACCCCTAAAAGGGTAATTGTCTCTTCTGGAAGGGAAAAAAAATACTTGTTGCAGGAAAGGGAAGGTTGTGTTATGCACCTGTGATATTGGCCTGCATCAAAGATGCTCTTGGCTTTTCCCAAAGCTCAGGTGTGGTGTGAACAGTCCTTAAGTGCCTTGAGGGTTGTGTCCAGAATAATTATCATCTATTTCTTTGGTGGCTCTCCTAAGACTTTTTCTTCCTCTCCTTCTCCTTGCAAATGAGAGGCCAGCAATGTTAGCTGTAAACTTTTGCTGACAGCGCTCAGGTAATTTGCAAACCTCTAGGCATGCCAATACCTGTTCAGCTTACTTGCAGGTAAATTGATAGACAGGAGAGTCCCGGAGACACTCTCTCAGGATGAAGAATCCATGGGCTCATTAAAACGGTGATGCAACAATACAGTCAAGTTGCACTGCGCAGGGAGCTCCAGCCCTTTGAAATGAATAAGCAATTTCTTTGTGGCAGAAGACACACATCTCTTAGCAATGTAGCATTATCACATCCTCTCGCAAGACAAGCTGTACTAATGCAGAAAGAGGGTACAGTTTTGGGGGAAAGAAAGAAGGAATGTAAAATGTACCCCCCCAGGGAAGAACTCCTCGTCAAAGGGGGGGAATGCATCTGGTCTAGTGATTAATTGGTCAATTTGGTGTAAGATATACTCCAAGAGTCAGCAAACTTTTTCAGTCCACTGTCCCTCAGACCTTGTGGGGGGCCGGACTATATTTTTTGGGAGGGGGGGATGATGCAAGAGCACCATGAGCCCCGGTGGCTGCTTACCTGTGTCTTGTGAGTGGCAGGGGCTGGCGATGGCAGCGGAAGGACGATAAGCAAATCGTGAAATGGCTCCAGAGAGGGGCTTCTTAAAATGGCGGCCGCTTGAGCGCTGCTGCTGCTGGCACCAACAAAGCCCAGCCCCCTTCCTCCTCTAGGCAGGGCAGGAAGAAGCCAGGAGGAGGGAGGGAGGAGGCGCTGCGACTGCCGTGTGAGGGAGAGGGAGGGAGAGGGAAAGAACGTGCACACTGGTGATCCACATGGTGATTCCCGGACCGTCCATGGGCTGGATCCAGAAGGCCATTGGGCCTGATCTGGTCCGTGGGCCTTAGTTTGCCTAGCCATGATATACACCTATCTGCCAATGTAGCCCGGGGTTGCCTGTTCTGACTAGCAGGAGGGAGAGTTCCCCCCACCTCACCTTCTACCTTGATCCTTTCAAGTCATAGATGGAGGACATGTGGAACATAAGAAGAACCCTGCTAGATCAAGACAAGGGGCATCCTTATTCCTATAGAAAGTCCACAAACAGGGCCTGAGGGCAACAGTGGTCTCCACTCTTCTGATTCCCAGAAACTAATATTCAGAGGCATACTGCTTCAAATTGTGAAGTTAGAGCATAGCCATTATGGCTAGAAGCCATTGATACATTCAGGTGCTGTTGGGCTTCAACTCTCATCATCCCTGAGCATTTGCATCGAGGATCACAGGGCAGTTTACAATATAAAAAGAAGAAAAATGCATACCATAGTAACAAACAATAGCAATAACTTATAACTCCCCCTCCTGTTAAAAAGCCATAGATTTTGTTTAATTAGCCAAAGACCTGAGAGAAGAGGATTGGTTCTGCCTAATGCCTAAAAATATGTGATGAAGGTGCCAGGTGAGCCTTCCTGGGGAGAGCATTCCACAAATGGGGAGCCACCACAGAAAAGGCCCTTTCTCATGTTGCCACCCTCCAGACCTCTCTCGGAGGAAGCACACAAAGGAGGGCCTCAGATGATCATAGAATCATAGAATCATAGAATCATAGAGTTGGAAGAGACCACAAGGGCCATCGAGTCCAACCCCCTGCCAAGCAGGAAACACCATCAGAGCACTCCTGACATATGGTTGTCAAGCCTCTGCTTAAAGACCTCCAAAGAAGGAGACTCCACCACACTTCCTGCAATGATGATTGCAGGAACTGGATCAGTTCATATGGGGAGAGGCAGTCTTCGAGGTATTGTGGGCCTGAGCCATTTAAGGCTTTATAGGTCAAAACCAGCACTTTGATTGATTTGGGCCTGGAAGCTAAATGGCAGCCCATGCAGTTGGGCCAGGATAGGTGTCATGCGCTCAAACCATCTTTGTCCTGGGAGTCAGCTGTTGTTGTTTAATTGTTTAGTCGTGTCCGACTCTTCGTGACCCCATGGACCAGAGCATGCCAGGCACTCCTGTCTTCCACTGCCTCCTGCAGTTTGGTCAAACTCATGCTGGTAGCTTCGAGAACACTGTCCAACCATCTCGTCCTCTGTCGTCCCCTTGTGCCTTCAGTCTTTCCCAACATCAGGGTCTTTTTCAGGGAGTCTTCTCTTCTCATGAGGTGGCCAAAGTACTGGCGCCTCAGCTTCATGATCTGTCCTTCCAGTGAGCACGCAGGGCTGATTTCCTTCAGAATGGATAAGTTTGATCTTCTTGCAGTCCACGGGACTCTCAAGAGTCTCCTCCAGCACCATAATTCAAAAGCATCAATTCTTTGGTGATCAGTCTTCTTTATGGTCCAGCTCTCACTTCCATTTATCACCACTGGGAAAACCATAGCTTTAAGTATATGCACCTTTGTCGGCAAGGGGCTCAGCTACACAGCAGCAAATAAAACGTTTTAAATGTGTTGTAAAATGCAATATACAAATGTGACACCAGATAGCGACAGCGAGCTATGCCAAATTCAATGTCTTTTTTCAAAACGCATTTTCACAGCGTTTTTATGTGTGTGGATTCCACCCAGGTGAGAAATCTGGCTGCTGAATTCTGCACCAGCTGCAGTTTCTGAACCATGTTCAGAAGCAGCCCCATGTGTAATGTGTATCAGTAATCTAAGCTTGAGGTTACCAGAGCATAGTTGACAGAAGATAGGTTACCCCTGTTCAGATAGGGGTGTAGGTGGGAGCTGGTGTCCAACAACTTACAGGGGCTGCAGGTTCCCCACCCTAATTTTACCTGAAGATGCCAGGGATTGAACCTAGACCCCCCCCTGCGTACAAATATCGGCTGTCCTCCAGAACTACAGTCCACCCCCTGGCCAGTTTTTATGGACAGCAACAAGACTATATATTAATCAGTCTAAAAGAACAGAGGTTTGTGAAGCAAGATACACAGGAGATGCTATAGGAAAGATCAAACCCATCAATGATCAAAGACTGGGAAACTGGAGGTTTAAAGGAGGTTTCCCCCAAAGAGAGTGAGAGGAAGAATTCAAAAGAAATTGTGGGAGTGGGGGCACTGCAGAAACATATCAATAACATTTCCTTTCCCCACAGAGATGAATGACTATGGAATTAAAACAAGCGCAATGATAATTCCAATAATTACTGGAGCACTTGAAGCAGACGCCAAAAACCACAAAGGAGAAGTTCAATTACATGGTGGAAGTGCAAGAAATTAGTCAATTACTTCCCAATCCCTGTGACATTGGCTTAGTTCTCAGGGAGATGGTAGGGCTCTGGGCTGAATCTCTTCAGACTGCAGGTAGCAGCTCATATGCCTTAATGTTTATCCATATAAAACAGTTCCTTCCATATTTAAAATGATGTGCTTGGAAGATAGCTTGCGGCTTAGCCAATCCCTCTCTCTGGTGGACCAGTTTTATATGTGGAGAGATTTAAATGATTTTCCCTCTCCCCCCTCCCCCCTCCAAGTGGAAGATATATTAAAGGATGTGGTTCCTACCGCCAGTCTAAAGTTGTTGTTGTTAATGTTGTTTGTTGTTGGGTTGCACCGCTCATCTTGCTTTCAGGCCAAGGGAGCCGGCGTTTGTTCACAAACAGCTATCCAGGTCATGTGGCCAGCATGACTAAACCGCTTCTGGTGCAACAGAACACCATGATGGAAACCAGAGTGCACAGAAACACTGTTTTCCTTTCCACTGCAGTGGTACCTATTTATCTACTTGCACTGGCATGCTTTCGAACTGCTAGGTTGGCAGGAGCTGGGACAGAGCAATGGGAGCTCACCCCGTCACAGGGATTCAAACCGCCGACCTACTGATCAGAAAGCCCAAGAGGCTCAGTGGTTTAGACCACAGTGCCACCCTGTCTAAGCCCTGAACAAACATTGCATTTAAGGTCTTCAAAAGTCCCAGGTAAAAATAGCAATAAATGTGTTAGTGAGAAGTTTGTGTTAACTGGAGTGTTTTGGATTTTCTCTGAACGATCAGCACAGTGCCATTGCAAAGAAATCAGAGAGAGCTGCAGTGGTCCAAGTCACTTTCCATTAAAGGAAGCTCTGGTGGTTCCCGCCAAATAGCCTCTCCATCATTGCTGCAGTACTGGGAGTACTTCCCCACCATAGAGCAAAAAAGTCATACCTAATTAGTCCCTGAAACCTTCACCATATCTAATTCACCTCTATGTCCTCATTGCTCCCAGTATTTTTATTATTATTATTATTTCGGGAGGGTGTGGGGAAGAGTAGCAACAGAGATAAGACAGATAATTAGCATCAATGTAAGATAACCATCAACAAATGCTAAACAGTAGATAGAACTGAAATCCACAAATCTTGAAACTCGGCTTGCCAGCAAAGCTAAGTACCGTTAAAGACATGTTCACTAACCATAACGGGAATAAAGTACTATTTAAGGCAATTAACAAATCTGCAAATAGAGTGTGTTATGTAAGAGTGCAGAAAGTCCTATATAGTGGTACCTTGGGTTAAGAACTTAATTCGTTCTGGAAGTCCGTTCTTAACCTGAAACTGTTCTTAACCAGAGGTACCACTTTAGCTAATGGGGCCTCCTGCTGCTGCCGCGCCACCACTGCGCGATTTCTGTTCTCATCCTGAAGCAAAGTTCTTAACCCAAGGTACTATTTCTGGGTTAGCGGAGTCTATAACCTGAAGCGTCTGTAACCTGAAGCGTCTGTAACCCGAGGTACCACTGTAGTTGCCTTGCTGGATCCATGAATTAGAAGGGATTCAGGCATGCAGCCTAATACAGCCACCCCAAACTCACAACAGTATCATCAACACATAATAGAGCACCAATCGGGGGGGCCAACTTGAATAAGGTAAGCCCACATAATTGATCACGTGACATGGTTTCCTGCTTGGCAGGGGGTTGGACTCGATGGCCCTTGTGGTCTCTTCCAACTCTATGATTCTATGATTCTATGATTCTATGATTCTATGATGCGTGTAACCATTTGAATGGCAATGCCTATCAACTTTGGGGGCGGTGGCCCCCTCAAATATTTTACGGGGGGGGCAAAGACCCTTCAGCCCCTAGGAGTTCGCTCCTATGATGAAAATTCTCCCTCGCAGCCAAATTTCAAGAGAATGTCCATATTTTTTCCTGACATCCATTGGGATACTTTAAATTTATATTCCTGCCTCATTTCACCACATGTTCCTTAATATTCTTTACCTTGTTCTGTGTTGCTTTAGCAATAGTTTGTTTATTTTTGATAGCATATGATAAGCATTATTGATAATGGGTAATTTCTCAAACTCTATTAAACCTCCTATTTGCTGATGCACACTAAGATACTCCCCTAAAAGCAATCTAATCTGAAAATATTCAAATGAAGGAAGATTTCCCCCATGGAGTCTTCTATGTATTAACAAATATTAATTAACTCCAGGGAAATTACAGTGGGGCATCCTACAGCAAGCATCTTCCAATGATAATTAGATTAAGTCTAAATTTACATTTCCTGGCAAATGTCTCCAGTTTTCTTCAAAAGCGGCATGTGATTGGCCAGAAACCCTTTGTGACCCCCCCCCCACTTTCCATGGAAAAATCACATTGTGGTAGCTAATGATGCTATACTAGCTATGTCCCTTATCACTGAGTGTCCCTTCCATCCAGCCCTGTCTTTAATGAGATTTTATTTTTTTTAGACCATACACTCACTAGATAGTCTCTTTCCTATAATTGGACATCTCCCAAAGCACATTTTGTTCACCTTTTTGGAATCCTCCAGGAGGCTGTGCCATAACACACTTTCAAGTCTGTTCCAACCACATCGATACTCGCAGGAGCAAGCCCTTTTTCTTCAGGCTAGCCAGATCCCTTTACCCTTGTATCCCCTTCTCTTGCCCTTGGATTAGCGAGAACCCTTGCAGGAAGCACAGGCCAGTGGATGATGCCTGCTGTAGGATTTTTCCATTTTTGAATTTTATTGGAGGATTTCAAAGTTGAGTATATTTAACTCAAGGGTGGTGTATGAAGGTAGGCCACTTTCAGCCACCTGATCATCTCTTGAGACTATGGACCCAACTCCTGAAAGTCCATCAATAACAAGAAGCATGCTTCTTGTTAGCTGATAAACAGGGGGACTAGCCACCAACATTTTATGCTTAGATTTTTTGCTGCCTATATTCCTGTTTTGTGGGAAAATATGTTCAAATGTAAGTATTTGAATAATCCTTTTATGTCTAGAATCACTCTCTACGTTTCAATACTGGTATTTCCAAAGTAATCCATTCTCAAACCTGTACCTGGTAAATGGCTTCAACACCCCTGTCCCCCTGAATGCTTCTTGCCCAGAGTTAGAAAGATGTTTAGAAGACATCTGAAGGCAGCCCTGTTTAGGGAAGTTTTTAATGACTGATGTTTTAATGTATTTTTAATCTCTGTTGGAAGGTCCCCAGTGTCTGGGGAAACCCAGTCAGATGGGCAGGGTACAAATAATATATTATTATTATTATTATTATTATTGTTAATATTATTATTACAGTGGTACCTCGGATTAAGTACTTAATTCGTTCCAGAGGTCCATACTTAACCTGAAACTGTTCTTAACCTGAAACACCACTTTAGCTAATGGGGCCTCCTGCTGCTGTCGCGCCGCCAAAGCCCAATTTCTGTTCTTATCCTGAAGCAAAGTTCTTAACCTGAAGCACTATTTCTGGGTTAGCGGAGTCTGTAACCTGAAGCGTATGTAACCCGAGGTACCACTGTATTAGATACCTACCAGGGTGGACTGGCAGATGAAACTATTGGACTATGCAGAGATGACAAGGCTAACCGGGAAAATCAGAAATCAGGAGTATCAAAACTTTAATAAAGATTGGGACAAATTTATATCATATTTGAAAGACCACTGTAAACCCTCAAACTCCTTGGCAGGTTTTAAATAACTCTTGCAATGATGCATAGATTACGAATACAATGGAGAACTGTAAACTAGATGGACTTATAATAGGCAGTTTTAAAAGTTGCCTAAAGATCTCATGGAGGGGAGGAGGAAGTCTTGAGATTCAGAAGAATCTTGTGTAATTTTTTTTACTGTGGGTGATTCTGCATGTGAATGAATTTGTAAATCGAAATAAAAACTATTTATAAATAAAAAACCACACACCCCAGTCCCCCATATCAAACACACACACACACACACTCCAATGAAGCTTGACCCCTTGCTGTCCTTCACAGTGATCAACCAGATCCCTTTATGGCCCACAGCCAAGTGCAGAAGGCAAGTTGATTAGAGAAGACTTGCCAGTATCCGGACAGGGTTCTGAGGTCTGCTAGACAGACTTTTTGGGGGGGGGTGTAAAGAATGGTAACCCACCATTCCACACCCTCTTTCTCTGTGTCCGCAGTTCTGAGCAGCTCCTGTGCTTTGGAATTTGGATTTGATATCCCACTTTATCACTCCCCTAAGGCGTCTCAAAGCGGCTAACAATCTCCTTTTCCCTTTCTCCCCCACAACAAACACTCTGTGAGGTGAGTGGGGCTGAGAGACTTCCGAGAATTGTGACTGGCCCAAGGTCACCCAGCAGCTGCATGTGGAGGAGCAGGGAAGCGAACCCCATTCACCAGATTACGAGTCCTCCGCTCTTAACCACTACACCACGCTGGCTCTCACTTTGTTAGTGTAGATAAATTAATTTTAAAAATCATCATAACTCACTGCAGAAAATGCAAAAGGTCACAAAGATATTCTGGGAGACTTGAGTGAATCAAAACAAATTGTGTCTCCAGCAGCTGGCATTTTGATCGCTCTGTACAAGGCAGCTTTGGTAGGAGAAGGAAGATGTCAAAAGGCAAGGAGATAAGCCATGGGTGCCAGGGTGATGGCTTTCTGTTCTGCTTTCATGGGTTATTGTCTGGGTGATGTTGGATGGGTTGTCAGCATGATTCCAGGGCTTTCTTTGGCCTAGTAGGGGACAACTCAAGAAGCGTGTATGGCACCAGAAGCCTGACGTGGCTTGATTTTCAAATCCTCCAAGTGAGATTTGCAGCTTCCAACCTATCCCCAAATGGGTCGTGCTGGGTAACCTTCCCTGGTACACATGCCAGTCAAGTAGGCTAGTTTCTGCACATGCTCCTCTCAACCCTACATCCAGGCAAGCAAGTCCCATTATCAGAGTTCAAAGACGCATTCCAGCCAGCCAGAAAAAAACCTCACTGAGGGTGTGAAACAGGACCATAGATGAGTGTGGCCTGGGGAGAGGAGGTGTGGTGGGGAAGGGGATGAGTCTCGAGGTTTTGGAAGGATGGTGGGATCTCCCTCCCTGGAAACCTTCAAGCAGAAGCTGTGATGAGGGCAAAAACAGAAAAGAGATAAAAATGCAATACACAATAGCAGTAATTGGGGAGGGAGAAGTAGCCAGGACTATGGGGCTTGTGGCCATCAGTCCCATGAAAAGATTGACATCTGACTTAGTCAAAGTTCCTGTGTCAAAAAGAGGAAATCACTGAACTTCAGATGTTTGATTTTGCTTCCTAGTGCTGGGTTTTCTTTTGAAGTAGCATAGCTAGCCGAGAGATCTGCATTTTTTGTATTATTATTTTTTACCCATGTGGCTGTTTGCTGCTTGTCTTCCGTCCTTTTCCCTGAGATGTTTCATCTTGGACATAACAAACTGCTCCCTTTGTTCTGGAGAAGAGGCCTCTCAATTCATCTGATACCCTGATGCTAATTGAGAGTCTCCACGGCTGCTTCTGAGGATGGAGAGCCTGACAGGGGAGGGAGAAAATATTCTCTTTTAAATCCCATCACTTCTCGGTCTTCAAAAGGCACAGCCAGCAGCAGTGCAGAAAAAGAAGAGGATTTTGCCATTGCATTTAACAGCCACAGGGTCAAATCTTTTCAGGGACATGAAATTGCTTCAATGAATAACAAGGCAATGCAGACAAGTTTGTGTGTTGGGTGTGTGTGTGTGTTGTGTGTGTGTGTGTGTGTGTGTGTGTGTGAGAGAGAGAGAGAGAGAGAGAGAGAGATTTGAATAGCATGTAAAAGCCAGCATATTTCATTATTTGAATTCCATTGCCAATAAAGATGCCTTGTCTTTTTAGAAAAATAAACTTTATTATTTTAAAAAAAACAAAGGCAAAATACAGTGGTACCTCTACTTAGGTTGCCTTCGGGCTGCGTAATTTCAGGTTATGGACTGCCCCGAACCTGGAAGTACTGGAATGGGTTACTTCTGGGTTCGGCACTTTGCGCATGTGCAGAAGTTCTAAACTGCCCCACAGGCATGCGCAGACGCAGTGCTTCGGGATGTGGAAGTTTCATGATACGGACAGGCCTCTGGAACGGATCCCGTCCCTAACATGAGGTACCACTGTACAAACAACATTGAACATACTGATACAAGGGCAGTGGCGTAGCGTGGGGGGTGTAGGGGGGCCGGCCGCACCGGGCGCAACATCTGGGGGGCGCGCACTAGCAGCAACTAAAATCAACGGGTTAGGGGGCGCAAATTACTTGCCTTGCCCCGGGTGCTGACAACCCACGCTACGCCACTGTACAAGGGGGTGGGGGCTAGAATGGATAGGAGAAAAAGGAATAAAAGGGCCAATAATACCCTAAATCAATTCATGCGATGCACCTTTTATAATCACAATCCAAGGCATCGAGGAATCACTTTATCATAATGTCAATTGGAAGCAAATTATCCTCACTAAGATATTGCTGAAGCCCAGATCCCAGACCCAAACAGGCCAATTCAGGTCAACCTGGGATTTGGCTGGATCAGGATGAGTCTCCCCTGGATCATCACATGTTGAATCGGGTCCACCTGGAGGAATCCAGGGCTGTCGAAAGGGCAGCAGCCTGGCAGCAAGAACAAAGTGTGAGAAAGAGATGTGGCTGTATACATCTCCTTCCCCTCCACAGGTTTCATGGGGTTTCAAGCTCTGATAAAATGTACAGTTGGGATGGGGACAGGCGGGAAGAATCGGAGTCACGTGTCCACCTCTCTTCCCTCCAGCTTCTGACCACATGACTGTGCAAGGTCCCAGAATTGGGCTGGAACATCCCAGCTCAGATCAAGGTTGCTCTGAAGTCCCAGATGAGCCCCTGTGTTGGATCAAAGGCACTGTGCACAGCTCTATGACTCACGGTGAACCCACAGAAATTAATGGACTTGACTAACTTGGGTCCATTAATTTAAATGGGTGTACTCTGAGTAGAACTGAGATGCATGCATCCCTATGTTTTTCAGATGTTGGCTTGTAATCTCTTTGGATAATACAGGATTGTACTGTCAGTCAAAGTTTCCAGTGTTAACTGTTGAAAACTGCTGGTGATAGATGGGCTTTAGATGATTTGAAATCACATTTTATTTTTCCACGAGGCTGCTCTTTTGAGTGGCTAAGCCTGCAGTGAGGCTCCCCACTGCTGGGGCCTAGACCTAGACCAGGAATGGGGAGCCTCAGGCCCAGGGACCAAATGTATGCCACCCCAACTTTCCAGGTTACACCTAGTCCTCAGTCACACCTCTCTTCCTAGACTACACCCCTCCCCAACCCTCATTTGCACCCTCTACAATTGGTTTTGCCTGGCTGGAAGGGTTCATTATCTGACCTCTGTTAATGCCTTGCTTGCCTGGATGGTGGATAGAGAGGGGTGCATGAGGGTGTACAGAAACCAGCCTACCGTGCAACAATAAAATGTGCATGCCTTGCTCCACCCCCTTTTGGCTCTGGCCCAACCTGCCATGTGGCCCTTGGAAGGTTGCCGAGATGGGAATGCGGCTCTCAAACGGAAAAAGGTTTCCAACCCCTGCTACATACACTTAGCCATGAGTTAGCCCCATGAAACTCAATGTGTCTTTAGATGTTGTTTAGTCGTGTCTGACTCTTCGTGACCTCATGGACCAGAGCATGCCAGGCACTCCTGTCTTCCACTGCCACCTGCAGCTTGGTCAAACTCACGTTCATAGCTTTGAGAACACCGTCCAACCATCTCGTCCTCGGTCGTCCCCTTCTCCTTCTGCCCTCAATCTTTCCCAACATCAGGGTCTTTTCCACGGAGTCTTCTCTTCTCAGGAGGTGGCCAAAGTACTGGCGCCTCGGCTTCAGGATCTGTCCTTCCAGTAAGCACTCAGGGCTGATTTCCTTCAGAATGGATAGGTTTGATCTTCTTGCAGTCCATGGGACTCTCAAGAGTCTCCTCCAGCACCATAATTCAAAAGCATCAATGCTTCAGTGATCAGCCTTCTTTATGGCTTTAGATGTTAACCTGCACAAAATCTCTGACGCAAGTGAGTCCAAAATTCCCAGAGGACTTCCATTTCCCCCTATCTCCCCCATTTAGATCCCCCATCTCCAAACACACACCCTGTGACACACACACACACACCAAGCGTGCCACTTTGGAAGGAAGTTGCCATAGTTACTAGTGCCTCACAGCAGTAGACAGAGCTCATTAAAATGATTCGACTGGCTACTCTGTAATCAAGGCATGTGGAGAGGGGGAACAGACCCTATCAGTGCCATACAAGGAAGGGATCAGCCCCCTCTCTTGCCCAAAAGGACCATCACGCCTTCGGTTGTGCCCAGTCGTCGGCAGCTTCTGATTTCCAGGCTCACAGCCCCAGGCTCACGTTTTGCTACTTTTTGTTTGTTTCGGTTCCTTTACAGAAAGATGCGACCAGAAAGAGAACATTGAAGAAGGTGAGTATGAAAGGGGTGGACATGGGAAATGTAGGCATCCCAGGGACCCCAAGGAATTGTGCTCTTTGGGAAGACACCTAAACAGGAAACCGACCGGCTGTCCACATTTCCTAAAGGACATTGGAGAAATGCTTTACAGGTTCTTTATTTGCCAAGTTGATATTATGACATGTTTTACCCTAAAACAAATCAACATTTAATATTATTTCAATTTCACATTATGGCATGATTTGCCTTAAATAAAAAAAAATGTAATATTATTTCAAACTTTTGCCAGGTGTGCATTTTTTAAAAATTAATTCAAAGTCAGTGCCTGAAATTCTACTGAATTGTTTGGAATCATGCGGAATAGGATTATGAATCGCAATTGGTCGTTGTGGCTGCAATGATAGCATTCAAGATCAGTGACAGGGTCACAGGAACATAGGAAGCTGCTCATTTAGGGTTTGGGACAGGAGTCTCTCCTATGTGGAGATGTCAAGGACCGAACCTGGCACCTTTTGTATCCAAACGCATGTGCTCCACCACCGAACTGTATGCTTGTGGCAACTTCAAGAAAGGACAGATGCTCTCATAGTCCATTTGTGGAGTTTTAGGAGCATCTGGATGGTCACAGCAGGAAACCAAACTGAAACAAAATGTATGGAAAAGTCCTATGTAGGATAGTCCTTTTTTTGCATGCCAAGGCCCTGGGACCCGCAGTTCCCTAGTGGATAATAAATACACACAGACACAAATATTTAGGTTTATGGGTTCAAATAGGCCACAACTTTATTGGTTACAGTTGTGAGCGGTTTGATTTAGGCACTGGGTGAAGCCAGGCTATATCTCTACTCCTTCTGCAGGGAGTCCATCTAAGGGTAAACCACCAATAAGGGGAGTCCTATGACGTACATCAAATAGGGACACCTCAAGAGGTCCCCATTGGGGTCATGGCATGGCCCTAGCCCATGTCCAGGTATCAGAGAAAATCTACACACCCGGATCCCTTTAACAGGATACTTAATGAGGAGGGGCAGGCCAACCATAAAAGATTGCCATGATATTACTTTCCTCTACTCTCCAGCTTTTCCTTAGGATGTCTGTATTATTATCAGAGAAATATTGGAGGGTATGGAATAGGATGCCCCTATTACCATTGGAGAAAAGCTGGAGGGGATGTCTCTATTTTCATTGGAGAAATATTGGAGGGTATGGCACCACTGAATACACACTGAAAGTCTCAGTCTATGCTTTGCTTTTTTTCATTTATATCTCACCTTCCCTCCAAGCACAAAGGGACGTACATTCCATTCTCACAACAACCTTGTGAGGTAGGCTAAGCTGAGAGTCAGAGACTGGGTGATTTATTTATTTATTTGAGAACTGAGCAGTGCCTTGTTGGAGGAGCGGGATTTGATTCTTTTCTTTCTTCCTGAAGACAGCAAGCAATTGCCTCCTGCTTTTGATGAAGACCATGCCAATCTACTCTTTAAGGTAATTGGGCATGGGAAGAGATAATAGACATCAACTTACTGGGAGAGGAATGGAGAAGAAATTAGATTCACTTAGCATTTAAAGGCAAAGCAACCAAATCTACACTTTGCAAAAACAATGCAGGAACTGAAAATCGACTCTCCTTCAAACATTGGCATGAATTTTGCGATGCAGCTCTCCAGCCAAATAATGTGTACAAAAAGGCATATGTTAAGGTAAAGCCTACATAAAGTGCACACATAGTGAGAATAACATGCTGAAATGCATTATGTTGGGGGAAATTGCTTTGCCAAAACATGTATAATAGGCAAAATTGCATACAAACGTGTGTATAGTAGGAGACGTTTGCACTGCAGTGCTGATGGATTTTCTTTTTATATATATAAATAATTTTTATTGGTTTTACATATAATCACATTATGTAACATCCTACCCTCTTGTTTTATCTCTTTGGCTCGACTGAGCCTAACGACTTCATTCCCTCCCGCCTGATGGTTTACAAAATTAAGCTTTACATCTTTACATTTCACATCATTTCCTATCCTTGTTATATCATTACCTCAGATATTATATTACTCAACCTGAATAGGTAGCAATTTCACCTTACAGATCTTCAGATAACCTTGCTAATGATGTTAATTGCTTACAGTTATCTTTCAAATATAATATAAATTTGTTCCAGTCCTTTTGGAAATCTTGGTCTCGCTGGTTCTGGATTCTTCCCATCAGTTTCGCCAGTTCTGCAAAGTCCATCATTTTCATCTGCTGCTCTGCTTTTCATGAGGACTTGAAATATGGTTTCCCCATAAACATGTGAAAATGTGGAGAACTAAATTTAAGAGTGGGAGGGGAGGAAGAGAAATCGGATAGAATTGTCCATCCCTCCTACAATAGGACCACTGAAATTGAGAGGAGAAGATTGGAAGAAGAGCGCAGTGACTGGTGGGCCATGTTAATAGCATACCTTCCAACATTTCACTGACATTCTCTTTCATCATCATCATCATCATCATCGTCATCATCATTTTATTATTCATACCCTACCCATCTGACTGGACTGCCCCAGCTACTCTGGGTAGCTCCCAACATATATTAAAACATAATAAAACCTTAAAAGACTTTCCTGTGCAGGGCTGCCTTCAGGTGTCTTCTAAAGATTGTACAGTTACTTATCATCTTGGCTCAGGGGTCGCATAACTCCATACCCTCCAACATTTCTCTGGTGAAAATAGGGATGTCGGATGGAAAAGCCTAGGGACGCAGGTGGCACTGTGGGTTAAACCACAGAGCCTAGGACTTGCTGATCAGAAGGTTGGCATTTTGAATCCCCATGATGGGGTGAGCCCCCGTTGCTCGGTCCCCAGTGGCGTAGCGTGGGTTGTCAGCACCCGGGGCAAGGCAAGTAATTTGCGCCCCCTAACCCATGGATTTGCGCCCCCTAACCTGTGGATTTGCGCCCCCTAACCCATGGATTTTCCCTAACCCCAGATGTTGCGCCCGGTGCGGCCGGGCCCCCCCGCACCCCCCACGCTACGCCACTGTCGGTCCCTGCTCCTGCCAACCTAGCAGTTCAAAAGCATGTCAAAGTGCAAGTAGATAAATAGGTCCCACTCCAGCAGGAAGGTAAACAGTGTTTCTGTGCGCTGCTCTGGTTCGCCAGAAGTGGCTTAGTCATGCTGGCCACATGACCCGGAAGCTGTACGCCGGCTCCCTCGGCCAGTAAAGTGAGATGAGTGCCGCAACCCCAGAGTCAGTCACGACTGGACCTAATGGTCAGGGGTCCCTTTACCTTTTTAAGGAAAAGCAGGACATTCCAGCATCAATTCAGAAACTGGGGCAGCTTCTGTAAATCTGGGACTGTCCCTGGAAAACATGGAGGGTCTGTAATAGGGAATTATTGGCTGCAACCCCAAAACTCTGACTTCTTGACCAAAGAAATGTAAGAGGATGAGAGCTTTGGGCATCTCACCTGTGAGGTCCCCATGCAAGGAAATCTCAACATTCAGAATCTCTCCCATCTCCTCTCCTCTGCTGTCGTCTCCTGGGCTCCAGGAGGGCCTTGATCTCTGTGTTCGTGCTGGGTAGAGAGCCATCAAGCTCTGAAGATGATCATTTGTTTCCCATTTACAAATGATTCATCACATTAAAAATAACATCTTTTGGGTGAAGGGATTGCTTTTGGTATTTTTTATTTTTTTATGGGGGAAAAATGGTACTTTTGGAATCATTCCAGCTTACCCGCTGAGGCATTTTTCAAAAGTTCCATAATAAGCACTTAGGGAACTGGGCGGCTATTTTAGTCCTTTGAGATTGTTGAGAAGCTGATGGATCAAACTGGCTGCTGACAAGCTAACGGAATGCTCATAGGCGCTAAAGCCCATTACAAAACAGGAGCCGGTGGAAATCACAGCGTCGCTTCTCTGAATAAGAGCACGCCAGGATTGAAGGCTTTCAGGGTACAAAGTCTCTATAGCCAGAATGGGGTGTGTGGTAGGGAGGTGCTGTCTTGTTTTGTGTATGTGTGTCTCTATCTGCTATACCATGTAGGCACCTTCCTCTATCCTCAGCAGAGAACTGTAGAGCTTCTCATCTTATTTTCCCTAAGCGCCTCTGCTTACATGGATGAGAGTGGCAACACTCTTTGAAGACCTGAAGAGTTGCCACCTAGAAGAGGGCAAAGCCTTGTTCTCTGCTAGAGGTCAGGGCGAGGTATAATAGGCATGATTAGAGGGCCAGTGTTGTGTAGTGGTTAGAGTGTTGCACTGGAGTCTGAGAAACCAGGATTCAAATCCCCACTTTCACAGCAAGAAGCTACAAGACATAGGTAAAGGTAAAGGACCCTTGGACGGTTAAGTCTAATCAAAGGCAGCACTCATCTCACTTTCAAGCCAAGGGAGCCGGCGTTTGTCCACAAACAGGTTTCTGGGCCATGTGACCAGCATGACTAAACAGCTTCTGACACAATGGAACATCGTGAAGGAAACCAGAGCGCAAGGAAACACTATTTACCTTCCTGCCAGAGCGGTACCTATTTATCTACTTGCACTGGTGTGCTTTCGAACTGCTAGGTTGGCAGGAGCTGGGACAGAGCAATGGGAGCTCACCCCGTTGTGGGGATTCGAACCGCCAACCTTCCAATCAGCAAGCCCAAGAGGCTCAGTGGTTTAGACCACAGAGCCACCCGTGTCCCTGTACATATGTCCCAGGACATATGGTGTTTTGAAATGAGGCACTAGGTCCTCCCCAAATCTTTTGCAGGCACAAATAGTATGGAAAGCAGAATTGCCTATAATGCCAAGGCCAGGGCTTTTTTTTCAGGGGGAACTCGCTGGAACTCAGTCCTGGCACCTCTCAGGTGGGTGCCATTGCCATTCTAAAAGAAAGGGGGAGGTGTTCGTGGTGAGTTCCGGCACCTCTTTTTCTAGAAAAACAGCACTGGCCAAGGCCCTTGTGAGCACAAACGATCAGGAATGCACAATAAAGGAACAGCTGAAAGAGTCCTAGAAAGCCCATTCAAGGACCTCATGGAGTTTTCAAGAAGTGCAGAATGGAAAGGCTGTGGATTATACCAAGACGGGATTATACAATTGAAGATGACCCTCACCTCCACCAACCAGCTACCTAACAGGTGAAATAAGTGCAAACTCTGCTAAAGTGGAAATATAAATACATTATTTGACCTGCTATGCTGTCCTAAATATTATGTTCTGAGAGATTTGATGCTTTTTATGCATTTAATTATTGAGGTCAGCTTTAAAAATAAAATGATATTCTTTTAGATTCATGCTTCATCACGTACACACTGCTACATAGTTCCAACATATCAAAATATTAAAAATAATCAGTGCAAATAAAAAAAAAATAGAATTTCTCAAGAACCCCAAGAAAGAGGCAGAAAAGAGGCATGGGTTTATGGAAATATGAGGACAGAAGGGTTTGTTTGTTTGTTTGTTTGTTTGTCTGTCTGTGTGTGTGTCTGTTTGTTTGTTTTCAGCCAACAGGCTATAACAATGGACTCATCAAAACCAACAGGAGAATTTAAACCTATGTTAAATATGTTGCTGCGTATAGTAAGTGTATTGAACCTGCATACTAAAATAAAAAGGGAACTAATTTTGGGCTGATTTATAGTTAGTTCAATAAAGGTATGTAGAAAATCACTCCATTTTCCTCTTGATGCCAAACGAAGCAATGATATATTTTCATGTTTTAAAATCAAGCAAACTGATCTATAATGTATTTGATATTTTCCTTTCACTTAAAAGAACATTATTCTTATAGTCTTCTGGAGCTATGGCTAAGGATAAGCCTTGTTCTACTCTTCCTTGTTGCATCAGAGCCCTGGACTGACACTCATTACTTATGCAATTCCAGTCTCAAGAACATAAGAACCTTCTGGGTTAGACCAAAGTACCATCTGGTCCAGAGTTTTGTTCTCACAGTGGCCAAGCAGATGCCTATGGAAAGCCTACAAGAAAAAAGAGAGCACAAGAGCAGTCTCCACATTTGCAATTCCCAGAAATTGGTGTTCAAATGAATATTGCCCCTGAAAGAGGAGGCAGAACATCGCTGTCATGTGTAGCAGTCATTGATAGACTCACAATCCTCCATGACTTTAACTAATCCTATTTTAAAGCCGTCAAATCTGCTGATGATCATCGCAGCATCATGTGAATTGCATAGTTTGACTATGGGCTGTGTTAGGAAGTATTTTCTTTAGTCTCAAATCTTCCAAACTTTCAGCCTCATTTGATACCCCTGAGATACAGAATTATGCAAGGAGAAAATGTATCCCTGTCTACTTGGCGTATTGCATAAGAAGGAGGGAGAGCAGGGAGGGAGAAGACATTTCATTTGGTTCACGTTTTAACGCAAGCCAACTTCATTCCCAAAACTATACACCAACTGAAGCACAGCTATCCTTAAAAAAAATAAAATAATCACATTTTGCTGCGTTTTTCATTGCTGTTCCGCAATCAAAAAGGCAATACGGAGCTCTGATTTGAAGGAATGTGATGTATGAAGGTTTCTGACAGGTCTGAGTCTCATCAGTGCTTGGATGGAGAGATCAGTCATGAGCCTTAGGTATAGTACCTTGAGTTCAATAGAAAAAAGGTGGGGTACAAATGCAAAAACAGCCACAAAACCACCCATACATAATTGAATCCTCCAGAAGGAAATTTAGATGAAAATTCTGAATTACCCACCCAAGCTGTGAAGCTCATTAAAAGGCCCTGAACGAGTCTTTATTGTGGGAAAGAGAGATGTGCTCTCCCAAGTCCACATTCCAAGCATGCTCACAGTCCTGTCTCAGCCACAGAGTGGCTGGGTCATGTCCTCTACGGGGAGCTGGCTTCTGGCACCAGGCCAGTTAGCGGACCAACTCTGTGCTACAAAGATGTCTGCAAACATGACATGAAGATTGGCAACAGTGTCTGGAGACAGGCAGCCAAGTCGTGTATCCATTGCAGTGGCCAGAGGAGGAATGACCGCTGGGAGGAGCGCAGAGAGAAGAAACGCCCTGGTGCATTTGCAGCAGCATAACCAGACGCCTTCATCTGCCCCGGCTGCAACAAAATATGTCTCCCCTGCATCAGTCTCTAGAGCCACAGCAGGAGCTACAACTGTCCAACAGCTTGACCTCATCCCCAAAGGTGTTCCCCTGCAGTGTCTTCTAAGACAGATGGATGCCAGTATATGGGTGTAGTGGACAGCATTAGCAAAGTCACTTAAATAATGCAGATGCAGCCCAGAGAGAGAGAGAGAGAGAGAGAGAGAGAGAGAGAGAGAGAGAGAATCCTGATAATACTTTACCAAGGAAACTGAATAAAAGCATTGTATATGTCAGAAGACCTTGTACAAAGCAGGGAGTCATTCAACCAAATATATAGAGGAAAACTCCCTCAGAACTGTGCAGCCAATTGGAGCATGTGCTTCCTCTGCACACCTCATGCCACACAGTTGCTAAGCACCCACACACACACACCCATTGCCCTCTTGGCTAGTTGACTTTGACACTAATAGAGGCAACTCTTAATTTATAAATAGAATGATCCCTGCCGCTGCACTTCCAACAGCTAGAATGTCAGATGAGGACCAGGGAGACCCAGTGGTAACTCCCTGTTCAGCCACGAAGCTCAATGAATGGCCCCAGGACAATCACCCTAACCAATGTGTCAGGGTTGTCGTGAGGCTAAAGTGAATGGGTCGGTGGAAGTCCTATGGATACCAATATTTATGCCTTGAAGGAAGGGTGGCAGCAGTGGCAAAGACAACACATAAACAAATAAAAGATTTAGACAGCTGGGCTGAAGCCGGGTGGGATGCGAAGGTGTGTTGTTGTGAGGCTCAGTTACCTAACACACACAAACTAGCACCTCCACAGACTATAACTAGACTGATATTTATAGCACAACGACTTGAATAGATGCTATCACAACCTGCTCAGATTGAGCAACAGCTGCTACTTTTTCTTTGTGTGCTAGGGGGAAGGACTGTTTTTCCCCCCGACAGGTGAGCAAGACTATATATATATATATATATATATATATATATATATATATATATATGACATATTTTCTTTGTCTCTGAGTGAAATCTTAGGCTTAGTATCTTGGTTATATTGTTTCCCAAGTCTGCTTGACTTTTGAGCAGTTTCAGACACACCTGCCCAGTGGTAGATTGTTGATTCCACTGGTAGAATGTGTTTTGCGACTCCGTAGAGCACAAGACTCTTCGTCTCAGGGTCGTGGGTTTGAACCCTACGTCAGACAAAACATTCCTGCATTGGGGGTTGGACTAGATGATCCTCATTGTCCCTTCCAACTCTACAGTACTATGATTCTATGATTCAGTAGCACATAAGTATGGTTACTTCAAAACCTCTTCCAGCCCTAGTCTCCTACCTGGATTTTTGTATTCCAATACCTGGCCATCTTTCCGAAATGCAAATTACCCAGGAATGGTGTGGTTGTATCATTTTCACCTCAGGCTCACTGTGGTCACATTCACACCATATACTTAATCTTCCCCACTTTTAAGAGCCACTGTTTCTTCCAATGAGTTATGGAAACTGCAATTTGTTAAGGGTGCTGGGTATTTAGGATACCCTTTATTCCCTGCATAGGACTACAGTTCTCAAAGTGGCTTAACAGTCAATCCCTCTTTCCACTGAACTCTGGAAACTATAACTTTGGATCCAGCACCGAGGGCCTTCTGGCGGTTCCCTCACTGTGAGAAGTGAGGTTACAGGGAACCAGGCAGAGGGCCTTCTTGGTAGTGGCACCCGCCCTGTGGAACGCCCTCCCATCAGATGTCAAAGAGATAAACAATTGTCTGACTTTTAGAAGACACCTGAAGGCAGCCCTGTTTAGGGAAGTTTTTAATGTTTGATGTTTTATCGTGTTTTTAATATTCTGTTGGGAGCCGCCCAGAGTGACTGGGGAAACCCAGCCAGATGGGCGGAGTATAAATTATCATCATCACCATCAGGAAAATGCCAAACAGAACAATGCATAAGACCACATCAAGGTGTGTGCATGTGTGCAATGTTTAAGAATCCACACATGCACATTTCCCTAATTGCAGGGTTCATTTGGAGAAATTTTAAATTTATCTGGCTGGTTCCAACTTTAGTCCTGTTCAGCTATTCTGGGTTAAATCAATTCGTGGAGGAAGCCGGAGAAACGTGCTAGTTTCATTCTGTTGGTGACCCATGTAGCTACAATGACTGCCAGACACCCTCAAGGGGTAAAGACTGGGGTCTCTCCCAGTCCTTCCTGGGGATTTTGGGAACTGAACTTGAAACCTTCTGCAAGCAAAGCAGATACTCTACCACTGAGCTACTGCCAAGACATCCTAGATTGGAGAGCCCAGACTATTTGTGAAGAGGTAGGAACCTATATGAGAACAGCAGGCTCCTTCCTGCCCTCTCTCCTCGCATGTCAATTTAACTCTAAAGATCTGAAGAGGACTTTTATCATTCTGTTCCAAGAAATCTCTGCCTGGATTTTTCCTAGTTAAAAAGAGCAGCAAGCACTTTTGGACAGGTACGTCTGGAGCAGGAAGAGAGCCAGAGCTGTAAAAACAATTGTATTTATAGACATGATTGCAAAGGGGGCCAGCAGCTCCTAATCTGTCAGTAAATTGTAATGCAGTTTATATTCTTAATTTTATCCATTTGATCTTTGTAACATTGGGTTTTCAAGAGGAAGCTGTAGAAAGCCAAGGTTAACTTCTTGGCTTGATCCCCTCTCCCACTGCCACAAAGTTTCTCCAATTTGTACACAACACACAAGACCCCTTTACATTTGCCACAGAAGAAAATGAAGTAAGGGGTCTTTGCCATTTCTGCTGATATGCAACATTTGGTTATATTCCCTAAGCTGCAAAACAGTGAATGAAGTTCGTATATTAAACGTTGCTAAACCCAGATCTCTCGTACAGATCTAGGTTTATGTGTCCTTTAGGTAGCTCTCTCAACCTGCCTTGATTGATGTGCAGTTCTCCTAGAATCATAATTGTAGAGCTGTAAGGGACCCCAGGGACACAGGTGGTGCTGTGGGTTAAACCACAGAGCCTAGGGCTTGCCGATCAGAAGGTCGGCGGTTCGAATCCCCACAACGGGGTGAGCTCCCATTGTTCGGTCCCAGCTCCTCCCCACCTAGCAGTTCAAAAGCACTCCAGTGCAAGTAGATAAATAGGTACCGCTCCGGCGGGAAGGTAAACAGCGTTTCTGTGCACTGCTCTGGTTTCGCCAGAAGCAGCTTAGTCCTGCTGGCCACATGACCCGGAAGCTGTACGCTGGCTCACTCGGCCAATAAAGCAAGATGAGTGCCACAACCCCAGAGTTGGTCACGACTGGACCTAATGGTCAGGGGTCCCTTTACCTTTCAAGGGACCCCAAAGGCCATCTAGTCCAACCCCCTGCAATGCAGGAATCCTGTCTAGAGCTGTCCCTGGGTGGGCTTGAACCACCAACCTTCTAGTTAACAGTAAGTCACAGTGACCCATTGTGCTACAGGGTGCAGTCATCTAATGAAATCCTAATGGCAACAGGCTGTAGCTCCATGGGAGAACATCTGCTCTGTATGTAGAAGGTCACAGGTTCTATCCCTGCATCTCCAGGTAGAAATTGGAATATCCCCTGCCTGAAACCCTGGTTGTTTGAGATACATCTGATCTTTGAATAAAAAGAAACTTTTTAAAAACCCCAAAGCCTTTTGGTTTTGTTTGTTTATTTGTTCATTTTTAGAAAAACAAAAGAGGAGCTCCTCTGGATCAGACCATAGGTCCAGTTAGTCCAGCATCCCATTTGCAACAGAGGACAGCTAGGTGCCAACAGCAATAGATTTCTCTTGTTTTTAAATCATTTATTTTCTGTTCCCAACCCTTAATCAAGTTGTTCCCCCACTCAGTCACTGCCCTTCCCATGCTGCGCTTCTATACATCATTGCATCTCTTAAATCCTACAAGCTTAAATGTACGTTAATGGTGCTATGATAATTAATGATGATCATTAGCATTAATAAATGTGATCGTAATAGAAATAGACTCTTGCCATTTTCAGTTTATAGAAGAATCCGGGTTTAAATCAGAGGTTGACAGCTCTGCAAGTCGCATGTCCAGCCAAGGTCAAGATCAGGGATGGGGGAACCCATAGGTCAATCTACCTAAAGAGCTGTTTCCGAAATGAAGTGCAAACAGCCATCCTAAAAAATTCGCATGTCTCCAAATTTTGCAATGCAGTTTACCAGCTGAGTAATGTACACAAAAATGTGTATACTGGGGTTAAGCATGAATATAAATGCATGTATTGGTGAACATGGGACACAGGTGGCTCTGTGGGTTAAACCACAGAGCCTAGGACTTGCCGATCAGAAGGTCGGCGGTTCGAATCCCCGCAACGGGGTGAGCTCCCGTTGCTCGGTCCCTGCTCCTGCCAACTAGCAGTTTGAGCGCCGCAACCCCAGAGTCGGTCACGACTGGACCTAATGGTCGGGGGTCCCTTTACCTTTTATTGGTGAACATAGCATACAAAATGGTCGTATTAGGGAAAATTGCTTTCTAGAAATGTACATATTAGGAGAACTTTGCGTTAAAATTATGATACATTTTCATGCCTGTATATACAAAAACTGCAAACTGATGCGGAAGTGTGGAGAACCAAACTTCAGTTTGGAAAAATGAGAAACTGGAAGAAACCAAAATTGTTAGACTCCCCAAATTGTTAGACTCCGTTCTTAACTTCCTAATAAGAGCATGAACTAATTTTGTATTGCCTAGTCCCAGCAGGAATTGTAGTTTTAGCTCAGGAGGGTAGGTTGTCTTCCACCTGTGCTTTTTGTTACGGTTGCGGGTGGCATGATACGTGTGATTACAAGGAGGATAACATAGCATCACTTTGCTGTTTAGCTGCTAGTGTTTGTTAATGATGGTTTTAGTACTACCTTGCAGTGCCAAGTGTCCTTTTTCCTACCAGACAGTCTAGGGCTGCCTCCAGAGTGTGATTATTTTGCAGGAGGGACTCAAGTGCCTGCTGGAACTTTGGGTTTGCACAGTTACGGTGGATTTTTTTCATAGAATTGTAGAGTTGGAGGGAACCCCAGAGGTCATCTAGTCCAACCCCCTGCAATGCAGGAATCTCAGCTGAAGCATCCATGACAGATGGCCATCCAACCTCTGCTTGGAAACCTCCAAGGAAGGAGAGTCCTCAACCTCCCAAGAGAGACCATTATTTATTATTTGTTTGCTTATTTTATTGCATTTTTCTCCCACCTTTTCCTCCAACGAACCCAAGGTGGCCTGCCTTGTTCTCTCCCCCCACCATCTCATTGAATTCCCCCCCCCCCATGGCAACCCTGTGAGGTAGGTTAGGCTGAGTGGCAGGAACTTGTCCAAGATCTCCCAGGTTCTTATCTGATGCTCTAACCACTACACCACCCTAGCACAATGAATCTACTTTCAAAAAAGAGTTGAATTGACTGCAGTTTGGGCCTCATCTGTGCTACACATTTAAAGCAATATCATGTCGCCTGAAACAGTCCTGTCTTCCACCAAAGTATTCTGGAACTGTATTTTGCTAAGGGTTCTGGGGATTTTTAGGGGACCCTGATTCCCCTCATAGAGCTGCAATTCCCAGAGTTCCCTTGGAAGAAGTGTTGACTGTTAAACCACTCAGGGAACGGCAGCATCGTGACAGGAACAGGAGTCTCCTAACAACTCTTGCCATTGTTAGCAAACTACAGTTCCCAGCATACTTTTTGAAAGCCACAACTGTTTTGGGTGGCATGAGACTGCGTTATAGTGCAGAAGAGGCCTTGGAAAGTGAGGGGAGGATGTGCTGAAAAGCAGGAGATGAATGGGTGACTAATGGGAAGATGTCTAAACACCCTGTGAGCAAATCAGGATGAATGCTCATTGTCATATAACTGTCCTGCAAGGAAATCTGAATGAATGATCCAGAAAGACTAGATATAATCTAAACTTTGTGCAAGTTTGTGCAAGCAAATCCAGATAAATGCTCAATGAGTAGATCTTCTGAAGGCGTCCTGGCATTTTAGCCACCACCAGAGCTAATGTCCACTTTCCCTGTAAGTTTAATCAGGCTGGAATATCAGGTTTTCCATTTCCTCACAATGACTGATAGATGTGAGGTGACTGATGGGCGATGGTGGCTTTGTTCTTTAATAGTATTATTTTGTACATAATTAACCGGCAAGGCAGCAGATCAGCTGCTTCCACTGGCCTCCTGTCCTTCACACAGTGAATCAAACCCCCAACATGCCTTGTTAGGTGGAACTGGATGAGAAATTAATTGGTGGTAATTTAACCGAAGAGGAACCTCTGACTTGTGGTGACCCAGGGGCAAGGGGCAAGAGGGTTCTTAGGAGAGACTGTTCAACTGAAAATGGGAGCCGATGAATTTGGGAGGTGCAGGAGGAGATTTCCAAAGATGGGGAGTAGTTCAGAATCATAGCATCATATAATTGGTTGGAAGTCATATAATTGGTTCAGGGGCGCCGACTTATAAAAAATATTGGGGGGGCCCATACCGGGGTCCTGCCCCGGGAAGTTTTCTAAGTTCCCCGCCAGGCGGGGCCGCTGCAGAAGGGTGAGTAGCGAGGGAGGAGGGCGGCCCCCGGGGGCTGGGAGAGCCGGGCTGCCGTGGCCGAGAGGGCTGCTCTGCCGGGCGCCGCTGAATATAACTAATTATTTTTGTTAAATTATTGTGGGGGCAGAGCCCCTCCAATAAAATTTTTGAGGGGGCTCGGGCCCCCTCAGGCCCCATGGAGTCGGCGCCTATGAATTGGTTGGAAGTCTAGCCCAACCTCCCTGCAATGCAGAGAATCTCAACTGAAGCATCCATGATGGATGGAATATCGTGTCCCGTTCTGGGCGCTATAATTTAAGAAGGATGTTGACAAGCTGGAACATGTGCAGAGGAGGGCAACCAAGATGATCAGGAGTCTGGATAATAATAATAATAATAATAATAATAATAATAATAATAATTTATACCACGCCCATCTGGGCAGCTTCCAACAAAATATTAAAATACAGTAATGTATCAAACATTAAAAGCTTCCCTAAACAGGGCTGCCTTCAGGTGTCTTCTAAAAGTCTGGTAGTTGTTGTTCTCTTTGACATCTGGTGGGAGGGTGTTCCACAGGGCAGGTACCACTACCGAGAAGGCTCTCTGCCTGGTTTCCTGTAACCTCACTTCTTGCTGGGAGGGAACCGCCAGAAGGCCCTCAGTGCTGGACCTCAGTGTCCAGGTAGAACGATGGGGGTGGAGACGCTCCTTCAGATATACTGGACCGAGCCTGATGAGAAACAGTTGAAGGAGCTGGGAATGTTTAGCCTTGAAAAAAGAAGACTGAGATAGCCACCTTCAAATATCTCAAGAGCTGTCACATGGAAGAGGGAACAAGTTTGTTTTCTTCTGCTCTGGAGCACTCGAACCAATGGCTTCAAGTTTTAAGAAAGGCGATACAGAAGAACTTCCTGACAGGAAGAGCTGTTTGACAGTGGAACTGTCTCCCTTCGGAAGTTGTGGACTCTCCTTCCTTGGAGGCTTTTAAGCAGAGGTTGGATGGCCATCTGTCATGGATGCTTTAGCTGAGATTCCCGCATTGCAGGGAGTTTGACTAGATGACCCTTAGGGTCCCTTCCAATTATACAATTCTATGATTCCATGGTTATCTGTATGTGTCTTCCTAGTTTTAACCACAGCAAACATGGGGCATGAATGCCCTTCCTAGGAACACACTGATTGAAAAGCAGGGAATATATTTGGTATATTTAAAAGTCCTTTGGAATGTGCTGATCATGATTCCTAACTGAGAAGCAAACTCCATTTTGTCATGAGCATTGCATTTCTCCTGAACCTTGTCAAATTTATTGAGCAGTCCAGTTAAGATCTAGCCCCTTTCTTAATGTCTCTTTATTTTCTTAAGATGGAACGGCAAAGGGCATTCGCTGGATAGTCTCGGTCAAGGGCTTGGCCTTGCAACTCATTGCATTGCAGAAAAGGCTGTGTTAAGAGTTAATAATCTTCAGCTCCCTTCCCTTTTGTTGCTGGTTGACACACTTTCACTAGTATCCATCAGCTCAGAACTGCTTTACTGGTTGAGTCTGCTTCCCCCTAGCGGGCATTATTAAAATGATGTGTGTACCATTTAAAGCTGGGATGAGGAGACTGTGGTTTTCCAGATGTAGTTGGACTCCAACTCCTGTCAGTCTCAGCCAGCAAGGCCAATTGTCATGGGTGATGGGCACTGAAGCCCATAAACATCCGGAAGGCCACATCTCCCTTATCCCTGATTTAATCTGTTTCGCCAAAGCAAACACAGTGTGCATTTCAGTCTGAATCTGCTGCAGATCATGCAGACTCCAATATGTGTGTGCATGTGATTATAACCACAAAAACGGTTTGTGGGTGAGGATCATGGACTCTCCCCCTGCCAACCACAGTTGACCTCCCTGAAGGTCCTCTCTCCACCACAAGTGCTTTGCTTCTAATTGGGCAATGGCTGCCTTGGATGGGCAACCTTAGGAAGCTGCCTTCTACGGAGGCAGATAATTGGTCCTTCTAGCTTAGCATCTCTCTGGGTTTTCAGGCAGGACTGTTTTCCAGCCCTACCTGGAGATATCGGGGATTGAAGCTGGGACTATCTGCATGCAAAGCACATCCTCTATCACTGAGCTATGGCCCTCCCTGTAGTCAAAATTTTGACCTTCCTGGTCAAAATTAATCGGTGCATTTCATAGAACCAGGATAGGCATCATGTGCTCAAACCGTCTTTGTCCTGGGACACAACTTGTTGTTTAGTCATTTAGTCATGTCCAACTCTTCGTGACCCCATGGACCAGAGCACGCCAGGCACTTCTGTCTTCCACTGCCTCCCGCAGTTTGGCCAAACTCATGCTGGTAGCTTCGAGAACACTGTCCAACCATCTCGTCCTCTGTCAGCCCCTTCTCCTTGTGCCCTCCATCTTTCCCAACATCAGGGTATTTTCCAGGGAGTCTTCTTTTCTCATGTGGTGGCCAAAGTATTGGAGTCTCAGCTTCACGATCTGTCCTTCCAGGGCTGATTTCCTTCAGAATGGAGAGGTTTGATCTTCTTGCAGTCCATGGGACTCTCAAGAGTCTCCTCCAGCACCATAATTCAAAAGCATCAATTCTTCAGCCATCAGCCTTCTTTATGGTCCAGCTCTCACTTCATTCCATCACTACTGGGAAAACCATAGCTTTAACTATATGGACCTTTGTCAGCAAGGTGATGTCTCTGCTTTTTAAGATGCTGTCTAGGTTTGTCATTGCTTTTCTCCCAAGAAGCAGGCCTCTTTTAATTTCGTGACTGCTGTCACCATCTGCAGTGATCATGGAGCCCAAGAAAGTAAAATCTCTCACTGCCTCCATTTCTTCCCCTTCTATTTGCCAGGAGGTGATGGGCCCAGTGGCCATGATCTTCATTTTTTTGATGTTGAGCTTCAGACCATATTTTGCACTCTCCTCTTTCACCCTCGTCAAAAGGTTCTTTAATTCCTCCTCACTTTTTTCCATCCATCAAGGTTGTGTCATCTGCATATCTGAGGTTGTTGATATTTCTTCCAGCAATCTTAATTCTGGCTTGGGATTCATCCAGTCCAGTCTTTCGCATGATGAATTCTGCATATAAGTTAAAGAAACAGGGAGACAATATACAGCTTTATCGTACTCCTTTCCCAATTTAAACCAATCAGTTGTTCCATATCCAGTTCTAACTGTAGCTTCTTGTCCCACATAAAGATTTCTCAGAAGACAGATGAGGTGATCAGGCACTCCCATTTCTTTAAGATCTTGCCATAGTTTGCTGTGGTCTACACAGTCAAAGGCCTTTGCATAGTCAACGAAGCAGAAGTAGATGTTTTTCTGGAACTCTCTAGCTTTCTCCATAATCCAGCACATGTTTGCAATTTGGTCTCTGGTTCCTCTGCCCCTTTGCACTTTTGAAACTGGTGCCCATCAATGCCTCCTTTGTCTTCCTCCCAGTGCAAGCCTAACCATGCCTCCTCTGAAATACATCTTATTGAAATCACCAGGGCTTACTCCTAAGTATTTTTGGATTTAGGATTGCAGCCAGTGTGCTTTTACCTTCACCTTCCTTCCCATAAATGAAGACAGATGGAGATCCACTGCTGTGCTTGACCCAGCAAGTTTTCCGAACAATTTTGCAAGGTTGAGCACACAATGATTAACATTGAGCGCCGTGTGCTCATCCACTCCCCTTAATCTCTCTGTTGTTCTTGTCTTGATACATTATTTTTTTGGCAGCAACCCA
The DNA here is from genome assembly GCA_034642415.1 of Podarcis siculus. NCBI lineage: Eukaryota > Metazoa > Chordata > Lepidosauria > Squamata > Lacertidae > Podarcis > Podarcis siculus. The sequence continues at coordinate 5,296,906 of JAXCMG010000016.1, forward strand.
GCCAACGCATATGAGATATTGAATTGACCTTACAAGTAGGCAATAAAGCACACATCTTATAAGGAAAGCCTTTTCCCCCTCCCGCCCCGTCTCAAAATCATTCTCACTCTTGAAGAGCCTAGAAAGTCAAATCACTCCCCTGACATTAGTATTGTTGGAGAGTCACTGCCAGCCAGTGTAGAAACTGCTGGGGTAAATGGACCAATGGTCTTGACTCCATCTATGGCAGCTTCCAATCTTCCCTACAAGAAAAAGTTAGATGAGTTGAAGAAAGGAAAGGATGTATTTATTATGGACCAAGTGTTTTGGAATTTGTGTTCTTTTATTGCAATGTTATAATTCAATTTTTTAAAAGCTTGTTTATTCATTCATTCATTCATTTATAAATAAGGCCTTCCTTCCAATGTAAGAGAGAAAAGGGGGCATCTCTTCTAAGGTGCAATCTATTGTGAGCATGCTTGTTTTCCTTTAGAAAAGCTTGTTTTACTCACCTGCAAATTTATATAATCAGTTTATTGTTCTTTTTGTTTGCAATTGTATTTAAAAAGTGGGAGTATTGAGCTTTGTGCAGCTGAAAAGGGACATATACTTATTTTAACAACTGTAACAGCGGTAGCGCATTAAAGCTGCAGAGCAAAGTTGTTAATTTGTAGCTTAACACAGTTGATTGTGGATTTGGGGGTTTTGTGATTTTTGAGTGTACACACACACACACAAACACACACACTGAATTGGCCTGACCTCCTTTCTGGAAGGAATGGCAGAGTACCAAAATCACAAAGCAAACAAACAAGCACAAACAAGTCAAATAACTTACTGAAGCTCGTGTGAGGAACTGAGAAAGCTAACTTTGCTGCTGGTTTGGGTATACTTGTAACTAAAATTGGTTGAGGGGCTGAAACAACTGCCCTGTAAGGAGAGGTCACAAGATTTGGGGCTTTATTATAGTTTTTAAAAAGGTGTGTAAGGCGCAGACATGAGTGAGGGCCATCCAATGAACCCGAACATTGGAAAGTTCAAGACAGACAAAAAAAGGACTTTGAGCAACAACTTGCTAAACCATGGGTGGTATTCAAATAAGCTTTATGCAGAAAATACACATTTAAATGAATGAACATGACTAGGAGGGTAGCATCTGAACCAATGGCTTCAAGTTACAAGGAAGGAGGTTCAGACTAACCATCAGGAAAAACTTTCCGTGAGTAAGATCTGTCTGGAAGTGGAATGGACTCCCTCAAAAGGTGGCAGGCCTTCCTTGGAGGTTTTTAAGGAGACGTTGGCTGGCCATCTGTCATAGATGCTTTTAGTTGAGATTCCTGCATTGCAAGGGGCTGGATTAGATGATCCTCAGGATCCCTTCCAACTCTGCAATTATATGATTCTATGATTAAGTTAGGCCCATTAATTTTAATGGGACTACTCTGAGTTAAACTTCATTACATAACGCCCTAGGGAATTCATTCCCAGGAAGTGAAGAGACAGCCTCCAACGTCGATTGCTTTAAAAGAGGATCAGACAAACCCATAGAAGACAAGGCTTATCAATGGCTGCTGGCTGCCTCGGCCCAGGATACCTGAAGGAGCATCTGCACCTTCATCATTCAGCTCAGACACTGAGGTCCAGCGCCAAGGGCCTTCTGGCGGTTCCCTCCCTAAAAGAAGCCAAGTTACAGGGAACCAGGGAGAGGGCCTTTTCGGTAGTGGCGCCTGCCCTGTGGAATGCCCTCCTGTCAGATGTCAAGGAAATCAACGACTATCTGACTTTTAGAAGACATCTGAAGGCAGCCCAGTTTAGGGTAGTTTTAATGTTTGATGTTTTATTATGTTTTTAATTTTCTGTTGGGAGCTGCCCAGAGTGGCTGGGGAAACCCAGCCAGATGGGTGCGGTATGATGGCTTTGGATGACACCCAATGTCAAAGTCGGTATGCCTCTGGAGACCAACTGCTGGGAATCGCAGGTGGGGAGACTGCTGTTGTGCTCAGTCTTGCTTGTGGGCTTCCCAAAAACATCTGGTTGGCCATTTTGAGAACAGAATGCTAGACTGAAGGGACCTTTACCCTGATTCAGTACATCTCTTCTGATGTTCTAGACTGCCACAATCCTTGTGCCCATTCTTTTCCCTACCCACTGAGTGCAATAGAAGGACATTTGCAAGACTAGCATAGAAGCCAACTCCTTGGGGCTGTAGGGGCTTTGCCCCCGCAATAAAATATTTGAGGGGGCTGACCCCCACAAAGTTGATGGGCATTGCCATTCAGATCATGTGCATGCACTGTATTATGTGATCGATTATGCGGGGTGGGACTTACCTGAGCCCCCATGACATTTCATTCAAGTTGGCACCCCTGAAGGCTAGTATAGCATTAGGACAATACTGCGTATGTACTGGGGTGAACAAATGGGCTATAGATTCAGCACCACAACATCTATGGGGCGCCATTTCTGGAAGAGCTTTCTACCAGTATACCTGCGGACCTCAGGCAGTGTGCTTGTTGTTGTTGTTTAGTCGTTTAGTCGTGTCCAACTCTTCATGACCCCATGGACCAGAGCACGCCAGGCACTCCTGTCTTCCTCTGCCTCCCACAGTTTGGTCAAACTCATGCTGTTAGCTTCAAAAACACTGTCCAACCATCTCGTCCTCTATTGTCCCCTTCTCCATGTGCCCTCCATCTTTCCCAGCATCAGGGTCTTTTCTAGGAAGTCTTCTCTTCTCATGAGGTGGTCAAAGTATTGGAGCCTCAGCTTCAGGATCTGTCCTTCCAGTGAGCACTCAGGGCTGATTTCCTTAAGAATGGATAGGTTTGATCTTCTTGCAGTGTGCATCTCTCCTTAAAGGCAGTTTCCACCCCCTGTTTCTGCCAGCAGAGCAGCACCTCTGCCCCTCCCTGAGGCCCCTCAGCCGACCTCCAGGTGAGCATCACTTTTCTCTCTCATATACCTTTAATCGAGTGACAGCCCTGCTTGAAATGTCATACAGTTTATTTTCTCGCAGGGAATGCAAAATGTTTTTCTCAAGGTGCAAAAGGTTGAAAAAAATCACTTTCTTTGGCATAATCAAAACCTACTGCCAAAATAATCCCTATAGCAATGGGAGAAAAATGACCTTTTTAAAAAATATATAAAAAAGATCTCTTCCCTTAGCTGTCTATTTATGATTTATTGCAATTAATGCCAGCTAAGTTGGGAATGTGACTCCACTTATCTAAATGGCAGGCATTCATAACATGGATGCAGAGATAGTGTAATAGAATTTGTTTTCTGTTCCTGCTCTACACTTATTTCTGATTGCTTGCTGTCATTTATAATGCTCAAGGTTTTTCTTTTGCAAGGACTGTGAGCAATGTTGTGGACATTTCCATGACCTATCCAGTAGATGGCAATGTTGACCAGATTATTACTATTTTTCTAAAAACCATCCTACTTTGCCTCAGTTACAATGGTGGGGGTGGGGAGAGACTTCCCCTGGAGCTCAACCAGCAAAGGCAATTCCTTCTGGCTAGAGTTATTGTTGAAATTCTTACTACATGGAACTGCAGATCTGAAATAAGATCCCCAAAAGCCTGGTAATGTTTCCTGAATTTTGAAATCTTTCACTGAAGATTCTGCATTGTTATCCAATACATTTTTCAGGAACAATCAAGGCAAGAGTTGTTGCAAGCCATTTTGAGCATGATTTTTGTTGTTGTTGTGGAAAAATGGCATACAAATAAAAATAATAAATACACATACATTTGTGCATTCAGCTTGCACGCTTCAGTTGCCTGCTAATGATAGGATAGATCCTCCGGAGGCTCCGCCCTCCTCTACTCCCCTCTCCCAATTAACCTCCTTCTCCAGGGTTGCTGCCCATGACATTACCAGGGGCCACCCCCAGTTCTCAGGTTTGGCCCTGAGCTCTGCTGTCATGCAGATTCTGGGAGATCCAGGCTTTGCCCAAGTCAGGAAGAAACAGCCTCAGTTTGTTGTGGGTCAAATCAGGAAGCTCAGAGTTACAGTATATCAGACTTTCAGTGCTGTAGACTTATCATGGTTTGGCTCTTGTCCGGAGTCTAGATGCAAAAGTGACATATATAATGCGGTTGCCGTATAATGGGGATGTATATCAGGAATATCCCAGGCATAGCCAGAACACAGCAGTTGGAATTGCTGCAAAAATCCAGACACGTGGCAACCCATGTCAGAAGTCTAGATTTTGCCAAATTCACTTAAAAATAGTTCAAAAACGTCATTATTATTATTATAACTATTATAATTATTGTTAGGTTTTGCAAAAACAGAAAAGAAGATTAACACTGGATTTTCACTTTTTGAAATTTGGCAACCCGAATATATAAAGACAGAAGCAGAGAGAAAAAAGTTTTATGTATAACACTTTTTTCTGTCTTTTGTTGTTGTTGTTTGAAACCCAACCTGAACTCAGGGAGACAAGCCATAGCTTGGAGCAGTGATTTTTATGCAAGTGTGTAACTTTAAAAGAAACTGCACTTTAACACACACACACATACAAAAACAGGAAACAAAATCAAAGGGCAGTTATCCAATAATGAGGCTGTAATTAATTCTGCTAAAGGGAAACAATTACCCTTTCAGTTCTAAATGCATTATAAAAAGGACAGTAATTTGCCGAATGATAAGTGAGGCACAAGGAGAAGAGGGTTGATAATGTGTTGTTTACAGCAAAGTTCTACGTTTTTTGGTTCTTGATGAACAGTTTGAACTCTTTTCTCGAGGGGCACAGCCAGAGCTGGGCAGATGAGAAGCCTGGGACAAGTATGCAAATGGGCATGTGCGATCCATTTATTTGGAACCGGTTCGGAAAAGGGCAACCTTCGAGGAAAGGTTGCCTTGTTTGGATTTTTTTCGCTTAGAGAAAAGGTGCATAAAGAGATAACAGGATGTTGTTGTTGTTTAGTCGTGTCCGACTCTTCGTGACCCCATGGACCAGAGCACACCAGGCACTCCTGTCTTCCACTGCCTCCCGCAGTTTGGTCAAACTCATGCTGGTAGCTTCGAGAACACTGTCCAACCATCTCGTCCTCTGTTGTCCCCTTCTCCTTGTGCCCTCCATCTTTCCCAACATCAGGGTCTTTTCCAGGGAGTCTTCTTTTCTCATGAGGTGGCCAAAGTATTGGAGTCTCAGCTTCAGGATCTGTCCTTCCAGTGAGCACTCAGGGCTGATTTCCTTCAGAATGGAGAGGTTTGATCTTCTTCCAGTCCATGGGACTCTCAAGAGTCTCCTCCAGCACCATAATTCAAAAGCATCAATTCTTTGGCGATCAGCCTTCTTTATGGTCCAGCTCTCACTTCCATACATCACTACTGGGAAAACCATAGCTTTAACTATACAGACCTTTGTCAGCAAGGTGATGTCTCTGCTTTTTAAGATGCTGTCTAGGTTTGTCATTGCTTTTCTCCCAGGAAGCAGACGTCTTTTAATTTCGTGGCTGCTGTCAACATCTGCAGTGATCATGGGGCCCAAGAAAGTAAAACCTCTCACTGCCTCCATTTCTTCCCCTTCTATTTGCCAGGATGTGATGGGACCAGTGGCCATGATCTAGATAGATAGCATGATAGACATTTGCAAAATTAGGCATAGAGGAAGTTTGATAGAGAAAAGGTATCCTCCCCCTCTCATAACACTACTAGACCTTGTGGACTTCCAATGAAGCTGAATGTTGGAAGATTCAGGGTGGATTAAAGAATGTACTTCTGCACACAG
>JAXCMG010000016.1:5302634-5355332 GCA_034642415.1 Podarcis siculus
ATGTTGGAAGATTCAGGGTGGATTAAAGAATGTACTTCTGCACACAGTGCCTAGTTAAGCTATGGAACTCACACCCACTTGGAAGCGATGATGGCTACTTCAATTCATGGAGGGGAAGGCTGTCCATGGCTACTAGTGGCTGTGTTTTATCTCCACGGTCAGTGACATTGTACCTCTAAAAGCCTGTTGACAGGAATTATGGGTATGGTGCTGGAGGAGACTCTTGAGAGTCCCATGGACTGCAAGAAGATCAAACCTCTCCATTCTTAAGGAAATCAGCCCTGAGTGCTCACTGGAAGGACAGATCCTGAAGCTGAGGCTCCAATACTTTGGCCACCTCATGAGAAGAGAAGACTCCCTGGAAAAGACCCTGATGTTGGGAAAGATGGAGGGCACAAGGAGAAGGGGACGACAGAGGACGAGATGGTTGGACAGTGTTCTCGAAGCTACCAGCATGAGTTTGACCAAACTGCGGGAGGCAGTGGAAGACAAGAGTGCCTGGTGTGCTCTGGTCCATGGGGTCACGAAGAGTCGGACACGACTAAATGACTAAACAACAACAACAACAAAGTGCTGTTGCACTCATGTCCAGTTTGCAGTCTTCCCACAGGCTGGCCACTGTGAGATCAGGATGCTAGGGCAGATGGGCTACTGGCCTGATCCTGCAGGCTTACCTCATACTCTCAGGTTCTTCTTTGAATGTAGAATTCAGAAGAATGCCTGGGATCGTCAGAGGAGCATCAGTTAGCTAACTCTCAAGGGCATGGTTTAAAATTGGTTCAGTATCTACCAATGTTCTTTTAAAACCCAACTCATTATCACTCCTTATCAGGATGTCTTTGGAAACATGCTTCCTGAGCTGGCAGTGCCCCCCCCTCTCTGTTTCCCTAAAGGGATGTAGGAAACTGCTTTTTATTGAGTCTGACCATTGATCCATCTAGCTCAGAAGTGGCTGTGCTTCTCCGGGGTTTTGAGTCTTTCCCAGCCCTAACTAGAGAGGCTGGAGATCGAACCCAGGCTCATCTCCGTGCCAAGCAATGCAAAGGAGCAAAGTGATGGGAGGCTGCATCTCACTAAGCCAGAGAATTGGTCCATCTATAGTTCCGTGTCGTCAACACTGAAAGACAGTGGCTAGTCAGGGTTGTAGGCTGGAACCACAGAATCATAGAATTGTAGAGTTGGACCAACCCCTTGCAAGGTAGTCTTTTCCAGCCGTACCCGGAGATGTTGGGGACTGAACCTGGGACCTTTTGCATGCAAAGCAGGTGCTCTATTGCTGAGCTCCGCAGGTGCGTAACCCTCCCCAAAGGAGCAGAGATCTATGACGCTGCCTTATACTTAGTCGGACGATTGGTCCAGTATTGTCAACACTGGCAGTGGCTAGTCTGGTATTTAGACAGCAGATGCTGGGGACCTTCTGCATTCAAAACATGCACACTACCACTAAGCAAGAGCCCATCACTAATAACAACATTGGCTGGCCTGTAGCTTGGCAACAGCAGTTTCCCTCAATAATTTTCACCCTGAGGCTCTTTCAGGCAACTGTGAATTGATGACATTCCCCTCCTTCCTCTTCGTTTTTTCTCTGTATTGTCACTTAACCGCTCTGCCTTACCAAGCTGTTAATCTTTCACACACATGCTTATGTTAAGAAGCTTAAGCACCCGACAAACACTTTATTCTCATAAAGATTGAAGGGCCTTGATATAAAACTCGCAGTTCCAGAAAGGGACAAAATTTGCGTACGCAAATAAAAGATGAAGGTCAGGAGCAGGCAGGGAGGCTGTAAATAAAATGTGCCTCCCTTTGTTTTCCAGAGGGCAAGGAGAGGGTTGAGTCTCGGAGACCCAGTTTCTGCAGAAGAATCGAAAGAAACAGGTTTCCCCTAGCTGCTTTACTTCAGACTGCAGGCAGTTGACTGATGCCCTGCAAAAAACAAAGTAAAGCGTCTCCTCACATCTGGAATGCAAGCACGTTAGGAGGAATGGTTCAGTCTAGCCTTCCTCCTTGCATTATATTTCTCTATGTGAATGGAGCTTTTCTCTGCAGAGGATGGATTATGTATCTCCATTTCTTTTCACATTTAATTTGTATATTGCCTTTCTATTTTGTAAGGTGGCTTACAAGCTGAAGAAACAAAGAATGTACACCTTTTAACAATCTAACCCCATACAAAAATGTGGTAACAAAACACAACTTTAAAATAAGCAGCTTATATCAAATAAAGTAATATTCAACAATCCATTAGAATAGCGTAGAATATTAAATATCAGCATATAAAAATTAAACAAAAATCCACTCTTAACAATTACGATATTTTCTAAACTATAATCAATAAAAACAATGCCAAGTCCCAGTGCATAAAATAATACTATACAAATTGAGAAGCAGACAGTGGAGGGTGGGGCAAGGCAGGTGGAAGAAGGCCTTGCCGGGTGGACGGCTGGAAGTCTCTCCCTTCTCCAGTCATGGAAGGCTGTTGGCTTCAGTGGGGGTGTGCTGGTCCCAGGGGGAATAAGGTACTATTACCGTAGCCCAAGAACAGTCCAGAGTCTCTAGCAGGGCAGACGATCACTAGATGAGACGCGAGGTCTGAGACAGGGAGCCGGGCGGGGTAACAGGAACGCTGGTAGGGCAGAAGCAGGAAGCCAGGCGAGGAACAGGAGCACTGGTAGGGCAGAAGCAGAAGTCCAGGTGAGGAACAGGAACACTGGTAAGGCAGAAGCAGGAATCCAGGCGAGGAACAGGAACACCGGAGAGTCAGAAACAGAAAGCCGGGTGAGGAACAGGCACACTGGGAGTGCCGAACAACGACTGGGTAAAGCAGGTACTCCAGAACGACGTTGCTCCCGCAACCTGGGACCGGGCTGCCTGACCTTTATCTTCTTCTAAGGCCGGGGGCGGTCCTGGCCCCCAGAAGCCCCACCTCTCTTGGCCTTAAGGCGAGCACTCCTCCTGGGAGACACCAGTTCCCTTCGCCTCTCTGCCCTAAGCCTCTGCAGATCAGGAGAGGCCGAAGGGTTACTGGGCCCCGGGGGAGGCTCACCTGTAGCCACTGAGTCTTCCAGCACCTCTGGGGCCTGAATGATTTCACCTGGTGCCTGCTCTTGAGTTTCCTCAGCATCTAATCCTTGCCCCAGTTCAGCCGGCCCTGGAGGCGGGGACTCCTGTGCCGGCTGGGATTCCTCCGGATCGCTCTCAGACTCGGAATCCCAGGCCATCACTGGGGGCTTCTATGAATGGAAGTGGAGGAGGGAGTTTTGAATTGCTTTGGGTCCCCCCCAACCCCTTTCTTTCCAAGCCCCTTCTTCCCCACACCATAATCCACACTGTCCTGAAGCAATTCCCAACTCTGGATGGAGAAAACTGGGGTCACATGGAGCAACCGAGGGAAGCAGGATGAGCAATGAGTACCTTCCACTTGATTCTCAGAATCCTCCCTTAGACCAAACGCCCCTCTGTGATAGAAGAAGAGGAGGAGGAGGAGGAGGAGGAGGAGTTTGGATTCGATATCCCGCTTTATCACTACCCTAAGGAGTCTCAAAGTGGCTAACATTCCCCTTTCCCTTGCTCCCCCACAACAAACACTCTGTGAGGTGAGTGAGGCTGAGAGACCTCAGAGAAGTGTGACTAGCCCAAGGTCACCCAGCAGCTGCATGTGGAGGAGCGGGGAAGCGAACCCGGTTCACCATATTACGAGTCCACCACTCTTAACCACTACACCACACTGGCTCTCTTGTTAGGAGAGAAAGGACCCCGCAACTCTTTCCATTTCATCTGGACATTTCGACAACGTTGCAAAAAAGGGCAAGCAAAAGAATTGGGTGGGAGCAACTCCCCCGTGAGAAAAAAGTTTAACGTTTAGAGCTTTTTAGTTCAGAGAAGTGAGAGGAGATGTGACCGAAGTGCATAGAATTAGACAACAGAGGAAATTTTTTCTCCCTCTCTAGTAACACTAAAGCATGAGGACATTCAGTGAAACTCAGTATTGGAAGATTCAGGACAGATTTTTAAAAATATCACTTCTTCACACAGTGCATAATTAAAGCATGGAACTTGCTGTGACAGGAGACAGTAATGGCCACCAACTTGGCGAGCTTTATAAGAGGATTAGTCCAATTCATGGAGGGCAAAGCTCTCAGTGGCTACTAGACATCATGACTATGTTCTGCCTCCACTGCCTGGGACTCTATGCTTCTGGATAATTGATTCTGACTAACACAAGTGGGGAGAGGGCTATTGTGCTTACTAAGTTCTGCTTACTGGCTTCCCATTGACATCTGGTTGGCCACTATGAGAACAGCTTGGCCTGATTCATTAGGGCTCTTCTTGGAGTCTTATGATTATTGCTTCCCCAAAATGGATACTGGCTTGTAGCATATCCCTTCTCATCCTGTAGTTCAAGGTTCCCTCCCAGCTAGGGATGCACAAATTGGTCAGTTTTGGTTCTCTCGGTTTCTCGTTTTTTCCCAGTCTTAAATTCAGTTCTCCCCATTTCTGCAGCAGTTTGGAAATTTTAGTTCTTTGTGAAAATTCATCAGCATTTCAATGCAAATTTCTCCTAATAAACACATTTTTGTGCATTTTATTTTACTAATATGCACATGTTTGGAAACAATTCCCCCTGATACAATACAAGCTCCTTGTATGTACGCTATTTTCACAAATACACTATCATATGAATTTTTGTACACCTTACTTGGCTGGGAAACTGCAAAATTCAGAGAAGTGCAAATTTCAAAGGGCGGCTGAATTTGTGTATTGCAAGCATAGCCAAACTTAGCCCTCCAGCTGTTTTGGGACTACAATTCCCATCATCCCTGACCACTGGTCCTGTCACCTAGGGATGATGGGAAGTTGTAGTCCCAAAACAGCTGGAGGGCCAAGTTTGGCCATGCCTGGTGAATTGGAAAGTACAACTACTGGGTAATTTTCCTTAAAATGCAAGCTGAATTTCTCCTCCATCTCTGCTCCCTGCACAACCTGTTACACATTGGCCAGAGAGTCTACTTCACTAATTACACACTGTAATCATTTGCCCTTTGATAGCCCTGCCCTCTATTGGTGTTCTAGTGAAGAGAGTATTTGTTCTTTTTGTTTAATGATGTACTGGGGAAAAACCATAATTACCCGACAATGTGTCAGCAGGAATTCAAAACACACCTCTGCAACTACACTATGTGAAGTGGTAGGTTGTGCAAGCATGGATCTTTGTAGTGAGAGTAATTTTTATTGTTTAACTAAAAGCTATAACAAAAGCATTCCAAGTAGAGCTGGGAATCTAGCTCTTGATTTCCTGGCTGCCCAAGCAAATAAAGAAATAGGCAAAATATATGTGAGAGGGTTCGTGTGCATGCATTCCCAGGTATGCACCTTAGAGGGGCCCTCTGAATGCCTTTTTAGTGACCTGCTTATCATTTTTGACCATTGCTGCAGTATTAGCCTCTTGAAATTGACTACAGGAATCCCTCTAATGTGGGATCGACTTGTGCGCAACTGTGTATACACACAATGCCAAGAAATAAATAAAGAATTCCATTCAATCCCAGAAATGGCGGGAAAGAGCTGGAGAGTCCTCGTGCAATCTCACTTATTTCTATTTAATGAGATTTAAAGGTAAAGGTACCCCTGACAGTTAAGTCCAGTCACGAACAACTCTGGGGTTGCAGCACTCATCTCGCTTTACAGGCCGAGGGAGCCAGCGTTTGACCACTTCTGCAGACAGTTTTTCCGGGTCATGTGGCCAGCATGACCAAGCTGCTTCTCTCAAAACCAGAGCAGCACACAGAAATGCTGTTTACCTTCCCGCCGGAGCAGTACCTCTTTATCTACTTGCACTTTGATGTGTTTTCGAACCGCTAGGTTGGCAGGAGCTGGGACTGAGCAACGGGAGCTCACCCCGTCGCAGGGCCTCGAACTGCCAACCTTCTGATCAGCAAGTCCAAGCGGAGCAGTGGTTTAAACCACAGCATCACCCATGTCCCTAACAAGATTTACACATCAAAATGTCAAAATGTCAAAGTGGTTTTACCTAGAACATCCATTAGAATTACCAATGAAATCTGAGGTGCATCAAGAGTTGGGACCAAGAGAGCACTGAAGAGCAGAGACAAAGGATGGACCAGATGTCAAGACCACCCAGTGACACACTGGGCCGTATCACCCAAGCACAGAACAGGTCACTCTTTATCCTCCTTCCTGGCTAAGAAGGTGCAATAACCACTTTGCGTTGGTGCAGTCAATGCAGAGCTGTAAGGGACTTCATGGAGAAGCTGCCACCTGCAGTTCAGCAGCGCACCACATGGGGAGCTGCACACAGATCCAGTACTTCCTCTTGTCTTCTTCCCAATATCCCTGACTGACCTGGGACTGCGTAGGAAGTGCTACCATTTCTTGTTCTTGGGTAGTTTTCCAGCATATCCACCCAAGGGGGTAAGGTCATAGCTTAGTGGTAATGCACCTGCATTGTGTGCAAAGGGCCGTAGGTTTGATCCTTGGCATCTCCATGCAGAGCTAGGAGAGAACCCTCTCTGAGACAGAGCCACCGCTGGTCAATGTTGACAATAGGAGCTATTGCCCTGACTTTCACAGAGCAGCTTCCTGGGTTCCTGTTTCCAAAAGCGTTTCTCCATGTTCTCTGAGAAAGCTGTAAAGTTGCCTTCTTTCAGTTGCCCAGAAATAGAGTGCAATCAAACCAATTACAACGGCCATCTTCTGACCTACTTGTCGAAAACAGGCTTTAAAGCCTGCAGTTACTGATTTAAAGGGTTATAACACAGTGCATCACTTAACCCTCCCCTCCCTGGGGCTGCTAATGCCTGTGGACAGTTCAGAAAGATCTGGCAAGGTAGCTAAGAGTGTTGGATTACAGAGCAGGGAAAGGAAGATTTGCAATGCAAGAAGCTGCCTTATACCAAATCAAACTGTGCAACCCAGAGGTTCTCAATCTTTTTGAGTCCATGGCTCCCTTGACCATTCCCTCTCCATTCTTTCTGTGGCACCCCTGTGGGGCTCAGGAGCCCAGTTATGTCACCCCTGCAGAGCTGGCAGCCTCTCACCCTTATTTGAACACCCTCCCTTGTGGAGTGTTCCCTCAGCCTCCTCTCCTCTTCCCTCTCCTTGAGAGTCCTCCAGGCAGCCGCTGCTGCCATCCCTGGTCTCTGAGCTGCTCTTCCCCCCAGCCCCAAAGAGAGGTGTCTCCCAAAGGCACTGTTTGCCCACAGAGCTTATAGCCATGGCTGCTGCAATAAACAATTTTTCAAGCCTTTGGGAGGCAGAGACACAAGAGGGCATCAGAAGAGATAGGAAAGGAAAGAGGGACAGAGGCCAGTGTTGCCCGCAGCACCCCTGACCACCATTCAAGGCACCCCAGGGTACCAAGGCACACCGGGGCCAGTGTGGTGTAGTGGTTAAGACCGGTAGTCTCGTAATCTGGGGAACCGGGTTCACGTCTCCGCTCCTCCACATGCAGCTGCTGGGTGACCTTGGGCCAGTCACACTTCTCTGCAGTCTCTCAACCTCGCTCACCTCACAGAGTGTTTGTTGTGGGGGAGGAGGGGAAAGGAGAATGTTAGCCACTTTGAGACTCCTTAAAGGGAGTGAAAGGCGGGGTATCAAATCCAAACTCTTCTTCTTCTTCTTCTTCTGGTTGAAAACCACTGGATAACCCATTCAAGTCCAGTGATGTCTACTCTGATGATCAGCTTCTCTCCAGGGTCTCAGGCAAGGAGGGGTCTCTCCCATCAACAGCTCCCTGGTATTTCCAACTGGAGATATCACAGACTAAAGTCGAACCAGGCACTTTCTGCATGCAAAGCATAAGCACTTCTACTAAGCTGTGGATGACTGTTCCTAAAAGCTCTGCAATTCTAACCCAAGTGAATGCACAACCCCAACCTCTTCCCCCCTCATACCTGAGTACTCAGGCAACCCCAGCATCTTTTCCAGATTTTACATGGGCCCAACGAAAACCTCTGATTCTTTTTCAGCACTAGCACATAGACAATCCCATTGTCCTTTCCTGCTCAGAGGCCTTTGACCAGATGATGATGATGATGATGTTAATATTTACCAGTATATGCCGTCCATCTGAGTGGGTTCCTTAGCCACCCTGGACAGCTTCCAGAAAAACATTAAACACAATAAAACATTAAAAACTTCCCTATATAGAGCTGCCTTAAGATTTTTTTTATATAAGATAGTTGCTTATCTGTTTGACATCTGATGGGATGGCAATATGAATGCAATTCTGTTCATTAAACTTCTCAAAATCTTGAACCAAGTTGGCCAGTCAGTTTAAGAAGAGTAAAAGTAAAGTTACTCAAAGAAAACATGCACACATACCATTTTGTCTTTAAAAAAACAATTCTATTACAAGCAATACAGAAAATAGAAATACAAGTGTGCAAACATTTGCCTACGGAGGTGGCCAATAAACACAGGGCGTGATTACCTCAATTTGCAGAATAAGAAATACGCAGGTTCCTAGGTGGGTAATGGACTCCTGGGTACAATAAAATACACATAGCACCAGTTATGAATAGCATGTACACGTTTAAATCACCACTTTCCTTGGCAAAATAAACAGAAGTGGCTATTTGGGAGAAATCTTAGCTCCATGAATCTTTTTTTTTCCTGAAAAGAAAATTCAGGCAGCGCTCAGACCCAATGTACATATTTTGTCCGAAGGTATCCACACCCGAGAGTAAAAAGTTGAGTAAGAGCTGGTCCCCAAGGAAGCTCCAGGAATTAAACAATTTCTGCAGGAACTCCTGGCAGATAAGATCACCAGTGGGTACTCGTCATAACGAATATGCACTACTTTCAGAATTGGAGGTGGTAGCCCTCTGAACGCTAGTTGCTGGGGGAACACAACTGAGGGAAGTGCTGTCTGTGTTCTACCCAAAGGCCACCTGGTTGACCACTGTGCTAGATGGATGCTAGAATGGTTTGTTTGTTTGTTTGTTTATTGTTTTATTTATTGTTTTATTTATTGTTTTATTTATTTATTTATAGCATTTGTACTGCCCTCTTCAGCCAAAAATACTCCCAGAGTGGCTTACATACAATCGATTGAAACAAGATAGTCCCTGCCCAACTGCTTATAGCCCTAAATAATAATAGTAATAATAATAATGAATAATAATAATAATGGCATGACACACAAAGGAAAAGGGAGAGGGAGGGAAGAGTAAAAAAAGCAAATTCATATACCAATTCTTAAACAGTAGCTCTTATAATGACCAGCTGGCATAGAAAGAGTTCATCAGCAGGAAGTTCCTGGCAGCACTGGGTGGTAGGCTAGGCTAAGAGGCAGTAGCTGGCCCAAGGTCACCCAGTCAGTTTCACGGCCACATGAGGTTTTTGAACCCTGGTCTCACATGTCCTAGTCCAGCACTCTAACCAGAATATCACACTGACTTAGTGTGTAACTCTTGGTTGAAGAGCAGTATAAGTATACATAAGAGATGAATCTAAATTAGGGCCTACCAAAAGATTTCATCCAATAATATCCCAGTTGCCCAGCATTTTTGACCCTGGCTTTCAGACCTTTAATGTACCTCTAATGCACTGGAAGAAGCAAAGATCACCAGCGTCGAAGCAATGATTCTTCAACATCAACTTTGTTGGACTGGTCATGTTGTTCGGGTGCTTGATTATTGTCTTCCAAAGCAACTATTCTATTGTGAACTTAAAAATGGAAAGTCTGGTGCTGGTGGTCAACATAAGAGGTTTAAAGACTCTCTCAAGGGAAATCTAAATAAATGTAGTATAAACACCGGCAACTGGGCAACACTGGCCTACGAGCTCTCCAATTGGAGAACAGCCCTTACCAAAGGTGCCATGGACTTTGAAGACACTCAAACTCAGGATGAAAGGTGAAAACGTGTTAAGAGGAAGGCATGTTTGGCAAGCCCTCACTGTGATCAACTCCTACCCAGAAACCTAGGTCCCCACTGTGGAAGGATGTGTGGATCCAGATTTGGCCTCCACAGTCACTTATGGACTCACTGTTAAGACTGTGTTCATGGAAGATAATCTTACTTGGCTATGAGTGATTGCCAGATAATAAGAATGCTAGATCCCTAAACTGGAGCCTCTCTCATCTTTTACAGGGCTCTAATAAATAAACTAAATCTTGTTTGAAATGCTGGAGAGCTGCTGTCCAGCAGTGTAGACAATACTGCACCTAGTAGATGAATGATCTGATTTGGCATAAGGCTCCTTCTCTATGTTCCTAATGACCATGAGAGGGCAGCAAAGAAACATGTAGCCTGCAGTTTTGTCACCACTGCGTGCTGGTATCCATCAAGATGTGATGTTGAGTGACTGCAGAGCAGGGGGTCACCAACTTCTTTGAACCAGTGGGCACATTTTTGGATTTTGAGTGGGTGCTGAGGGTGCCAGGGTCCCATAATGACTGCCACAGAGACAGAGTGTCATAACACAAAGAGGCTGATTTGGAGAATGTGGCATGATGCAGAATTAGAGAGACAACTACCCCAGAGAACCTTATGTCTACCATGGGAAGTCAGCTATGTCCTGCTGGTCCTGACTATGGAGATCACACACACAATGGTGTTGTTGCTGTGTAATAACAGCAAGAAGTGAGATACCTGGGGGAGGGGACATGGAATGGGTTTTCCAAGGTTGGACTCCACACTGCAATAGTTTGCTGAAGGTTCCACTTGTGCCTTGTGGATTGGACCCATGTCCTTGCCACCTTGGGGTGGTACTTGTTCCATCGTATTCTAGGCAGACAATGGGTGCTCATGTATAGCATGTAAACAGGTGCCAGTGTTGTGACCACACATATAAGACTGATGTATGTCTTCACTGCCGCCTGCATAGAATTGGCTGCCCTGTACATCTTGCTTCTTTATTCAAAGCAGCATTAATATTACTTAGTCGTTGGTTATGATCTGGGGAAGGGTTGGGGCTCGCCTTTGCTCCTAACTCTTTGAGAAACGTCTTAGCTTCGCAATACTTTGCATGCATCAGCTCCAAGTTCAGTCCTTGGCATCTCTGGGAAAAGATGAGAAACATTCCCATCTGAAATCCCAGAGAGCCACAGTGAGTCAGCCTAGAAGACCACACTGAGATAGATGGACCAAACAGTCAAATCTGATATAAGGCAGCTTCCTATTACCATTGAGTGTTGCTTCTGAGCCAAGCAGGTTGCCCTTTCTATAGCAGCTGCTTTAGAAGGGGTACAGAGCCTTGATTTCATGCTGGGTGGCTTCTCCTTGTCACCAGGAACATGACGGCTCCGCTAAGGCATGCCACAGTCTCTGAGAGCCCGTTTGCCCCTCAGGTTGAAAGCTCTGCTCCTTCCATTGGCAGTCAGCCAGTTGCATGTTACAGTTAATTAAATTATCCGTGCAACTGAAATAGCAGCAATGTTAAAAGGAAGGAGAAAAGAAAGAAAGAAGTGGACCAACTGTCTAGAATCAGCGCAGCAGCTGCCCTCCTGAGTTTAGCATAGAGCAAACTGTACTGGCCACATCTGGCTCATGGGCCAGAGGTTTTGCACCCTTGTTCTTGATGCCTGTCTCACCTGTTTAAGAATGATGGATGGGGTCTCATACGGAAAGTTCATCTTGTTAGTGGATTTTTAATTTTCAGTGGAAAACCATGGCTAAAGAATAGATAGTGAAAACTGCCCTTGCATTCTGAAAAGCAGGTATTTATGCATGAGAAAAATACCTTGGGCCCTTCCAGATGACTTATCTTTTGAGGATTCCTCCTGGTTTGCTTGCCAGACATTTACATGTCTTGGGCCCCATCTGCAGTCCACATCTATCATACCATTTTAAACCATCATGGCTTCCCCCAAAGAATCCTGGGAAATCCTGGAGTTTGTTAAGTGTGCTGAAGTTGTTAGTCAACACCTATGCCCCTCAGAGCTACAATTTTCAGAGGTCACTGGGAAGAGGAATTGTTTAACTGCCACTCAGAATTGTAGCTCTGTGAAAGGAATGAAGTCTCCTAACAGCTCCTTGCACCCTTAACAAACTACAGTCTCCAGGATCATTTGGGGAAGCCACGGTTGTTTAAAGTGGGATGATATTGCCTTAAATGTATAGTGCAGATGGGTCTTTACCATTAGTCATTTGTTCATCCCACACTCTTCAGTGGACTTTCCAAACTGCAAAAAGTCAGTTTCTTTCTTTTGAAGTGACTTTGTTGAAACCAAGCAGCCTTTCTCAAACCTGGGTCCCCAGATGTTGTTGGACTGCAACTCCCATCATCCCTGACCACTGCTCCTGATAGCTAGGGATGATAGGATTTGTATTCCAACAACATCTGGGGACCCAATGCTGAGAGAGGCTGCACTAGAGCAGCCTTTCTCAACCTGTGGGTCCCCAGATGTTGTTGAACTACAACTCTCATCACCCCTCAGGGATGATGGGAGTTGTAGTCCAACAACATCTGGGGACCCACAGGTTGAGAACCACTGCACTAGAGTAACAGAGCCCTTTAATCTACTATAACTGTGCAAAGTTAATATTTTGGTACACGCTTGAATCCCTTCTGCAAAACTGTAACTATTGGAAGATGCCCCTGCTTTTTTCACTCTCCCATGATGCCCAGGACAATATATCTTGACTAGCGATGGGGGTGTTTTTCCTGTAAATCTCAAAGGAAAGCCAGTGCTTATTGAGACCACCTGACATGTAGCCAAGGAGGACCACTTTGCAGGAAGTTCACACTGTGCACATCCGCTTCTGGAGTAAGTCCATCGTGCTCCGCGCCAAGAACAGAGACACTCTGTGTGAGCCACCCAGTGCCAATCAAACCAAACAGAGACAGTCGTTTTGGAGTGGAAATAACAAAGGCAGGAGCTTGGGAAGCATTTGAATTAAATATTTGGCTTGCAGTACCCCACCCACTTAGTCCTGTAATTCACAAGGCACTCTCGGAACAACTGGGTTCAAGAGCACTGCCCCACCTCTTTGTCCTGATCCATGCTGTCGTTACTCAGGAAATCTGCAGGGTTAGATCTGCCAAGCTGAAACACCCATACATGGGGTGCTTGCTGTTGGCTGTTGCTAACACAGCTTTGCAAATGAGGAAGTGGCATTATCCTGAGCCAGAGTATTGGTCCATCTGGTTCAGCATTGTCTGTACCAGGGGTGAGAAAACCTTTCTGGATGTCAAGACACATCTTAATCTTAATCTCCCCGTTCCTGGTAGGACAGATCTGGCAAATTCTGTGATTCAACCATTTTATATTTTGGTGTGTTTTAGATTATACGTCCTTCAGGGTGGAATTCTTCCTTTAATTATGTACAGAGTCATGCACGTTGATGGTGCTGTATAAATAAATGTTAATAATGATATGGATAAGTAGTAGTGGTAGTAGTAGCCCTGCTATTCAAGATTCCAGCCACTCCTGCTAGAAAGAGAGAGAGAGAGAGAGAGAGAGAGAGAGAGAGAGAGAGAGAGAGAGAGAGAGAGAGAGAAATGGTCCATAGCTACTGGACTGTTTTGGCATCCCATTGTAAGCTTTCTTAAAAAAAATTAATTGTTGTAGTCCTGCAAATTAAGGGTTCTTCCAAGCTATCCCGATACTCTTTTGTGTCTGTGGTATTATTCTAACTAGAAAATCAATGGCACTCACACCTGAACATCAGAAATAAAGGGAATGACATCTCACACCTGAAATGTCATCACGTTGCATGTGTATAGAGAGAATTATTTATTGACTCAACAGAATGTGGCACATATACAGGTCCTGGGTAATCTTCCATATGGGCACTGACTATCCCTAGAGCTGTTCAACATAATTTCTGCATAATATGCTAGCCGTCCATACTTTGGGATTAAAGGTATCTCTACAATGTATGGTTTTGTGATTAGGGATTGCAGGAGAAATTCAAATTTGTTTGCAGTTAAAGGCAAACCTCCTTAATTCACACTTTCCAAAACAATATGAGAACCAAAACAAAGCCATACTTCTGAATTTTTCAAAAGAGGTTAATGTCCAAGAAACAAGTGCAAAAAGTGCACATGCGTGCATAAACATGTATGTATTTGTGAAAATAATGTACAATCATATTGGGGAAAATGCTCTGCAAAAATGTATATGTTAGGCAAAATTGCAGACGCATGCAGATTAGGTGAAATTTGCACTAAAATGCTAACAGATTTCCATGAGGACTTTTAAAGAAAATCATTCACTCATGTGAAATATGGAAAACTGAATTTAAGATTGGAAGAAATAAAAACGGAGAGATTTTGCAATTGACAAATTTGCTCGTGCATATCTACAGTGCATGCTCTTATAATTTACTAGATGTAATTTTGTTGGCTTTCCCTTTTAAAGAAAGGTTTTTTAAGAGAGAAAGAGAGAGAGAGAGAGCACATAACTCCTAGCAGATTCTGTCTGCTCTGCAAAAGTTCACCCATTGTTCATAATATATTCCCTGGTCCAACATAAACAGAGACATTGTGAAAGGCTTTCTTGCCCCGAATAATTATTGTTGCTTTTGAAGTTTCAGTGATTCTTGTCCTCCCCAATGGATGAATCATTATGTTTTTGCAATATTTTTTCCTCTTCCAAGCTGACTGGCCCCCCAGCCTGCCACTTCTGCTTTGGAATGCCTGGCCCCCAGCCCCTGTATTCAGCAAATCACAATGGAAAGAATGTCATGAGCTTTTATTTTGACTTACTGGCACTTCCTCCTCTCACCTGTTTACATAGCCGGCTCCCTAAGGAGGGCACCACCGGGGGTCATGGCAGCAGCTCCCTTAAAAGACTCCCTGGCAGAACTTCACTTCCATCCAGAGAAGGTGGTGACCTCCTAATTAAATAGACAGTGCTCTCGTGCTCTTTGCTGGCATTTCTCTTTGTGCTCCTTCCTTGCCCCAATCACTTCTCCTTAGCAGACAAAAAACAACAATCCAACAACAAACCCAGAATGCTTCAGTGCTAGAGCCTGTGTTCCAGGGGCTAGAATAGTATGCTTGGTCCCACAACACTTCAGGTGCCTTCAGGTTGCTACCATTTTGTGGTATGTCCAGGACATACTGTAAATTTAGGTTCACTGGCCAAAGTGAACTAAAGCCCTCTGTTGCCCTATCCCTCTCGCAGAGAGGTTTAACAATCAAGTCCCCTTCTCGAGGAACTATGGGAAATGTGGCTCCACAAGGAGATCTCTCCTCACAACTCTCAGCAGCTTAACAAACTACAGTTTTCCCACTTCTGTCAGGGGAACAGGGTATCCTAACAACTCTCAGCACCCTTAATAAACTACAACTCCCAGAATTCTCTGAGGGAAAGCCGTGACTGTTTGAAGTGGCATCATAGTGCTTTAACTGTATAGTGCAGATGGGTCCACTGTCATACACAAACAAACATATCTCAAATTGTGTTGTACCTCTGTGTTGGTTTTAATTGGAAGCTGCTTTGAGGGGAGTCAATCTTGGCTAACAATCAGACTACAGATGCAATTCATGGCTTGGTCAATGATCCAGCTTCTTCCTGGCTGCAACCACAGCGACATTATGACCCAGAAAACTCTGAGCCTTGCCCTGATGACCAACAAATCAAGGAAAAAGAACTGCACATTGCCCGCTATCAGTCCCGCACCCTCCGCCCCGCAGAGACCTGCCCTCCGATTTGAGAAACCCTAGAATAAGTGGATTGTGAATGGCAGCCGCTGGCATTCGGTAAAGATTCCATTTAACAAGCTAATCTTGCCCTGAGTGCTAACTGGCACCGGTCCTTTGCCAGCGAGAGATTTTAGATATGCCCGGGATCACGTCTCATTTATTTGGACATATTTGTGGTTTTGATGATATAAATGAAACCAACTGATTCTAGGCTTACTTTCTTCCTTATCGAGGGAGGTTTGTGGAGTGCTTGCACGCTCCTGCATGCCAGCCACAGTGAAACCACCGCTGTCACTCCAGAAATCAACAATTCAGCCTGGATCATGACTTTTCAGTCTTTCCAGTTTCAGTGGGGAAATGTAACATAAACTGTGGAGATTGCTGTTTCCAGGGGGAGGGGGGATAGAGAGACACCACCCTGTGCCGTCTCCCCAAAGGTTAAAGACCTGTACAGGCACAAGCCAAAAAGCAGGGGGAAGTTTTAGGTCTGGAGATTGGGAACATTTTCAACTCGAGAGCCACATTCCCTTCTGTACAGCCCTAGAAACTAACAAATCACACTATCCATTTCTAAGTCTCAGTATTATTTAGTTTTTATGAATTCCCTAGAAACGTCAGGTGCTTTTTTTGCCACCAAGGCCACCTGAGCCCCAAGCAACAGCCATGGGCCCAGAAGATACCCTAGGCTTGCTTTCAAAATCACATGCACACACAATTTCACACACACACAAATGTACATAGCAGGGAAAATGCATTTGAAACTGTGTACAAATGTGGATTTTCTAAAACGCTAATTGATGTGGAAATTAGATGAACGACAATTAAGATTATAAAAATGAGAACCTGAACTTGACAGGTTTCTCCATCCCTGTTAGACACAGATCCACCTTACAAGCCCACTGTACAGATGGCTCCTTTGCTTTACTTTTGCTTTTATATCATTTTTTGCAACATACCTTTCATCCAAAGAGCTGAAGGTGGTGTACCTTCCACTCTCCACATTATCCCCACAACAATCCTGTGAGGTAGGTTAAGCTGAGAGATGGTGGCTTGCCCAAGGTCACCCAGTGAGCTTCATGGCTGAGTGGGGATTTGAACCCTGTTCTCCCAGGTCCTGGTCCAACACCCTAACCACTGCACCACACTGGCTCTGACATGATCCTGATTGCCGTAATCCTAATCTGTAGATGTCACTGCTGTTCCTGCTGCTACAGTTATTGTTATTAATCATAGTAAATGAGTAGAAGTAGCGGCAGGGCCTGATTCAGGAGGGCAGGCACTGGCGGCATGTTATTAGTCTGTGAGCCTGTTTTTTTAATAAAAAAAGTATTGTGGTGTTTTTTTTTTTAAGGGATGCAGGTGGCGCTGTGGGTTAAACCACAGAGCCTAGGACTTGCCGATCAGAAGGTCGGTGGTTCGAATCCCCACGACGGGGTGAGCTCCCGTTGCTCGGTCCCTGCTCCTGCCAACCTAGCAGTTCGAAAGCACAAAGTGCAAGTAGATAAATAGGTACCGCTCCAGTGGGAAGGTAAACAGCGTTTCCGTGCGCTGCTCTGGTTCGCCAGAAGCTGCTTAGTCATGCTGGCCACATGACCTGGAAGCTGTATGCCGGCTCCCTTGGCCAGTAAAGCGAGATGAGCGCCACAACCCCAGAGTTGGTCAAAACTGGACCTAATGGTCAGGGGTCCCTTTACCTTTACCTTTTTATTATGTTTTTTACCAGGTCATGTTATCATTTCTCATTGTGGTGGATTGCATTGTGGCTCCACATTTTTATTTAAAATATAGTATCAGTCATCAGAGTGGTTAGAGGAAACCATCGCTGTTTGATCACTTGTTCATCACACCTTTAACAAGGTGTGTGGTTGAACATTACCCCAAATTTTATTATTCCATTAGGTTTATGACTGAAGTCCATTTCCTTATAAGCAAACTGCCCATTGGCAAGACTTTTGATGTGTCTGTTTTTAAGGCCCTACCCTGGTGTTTCCCATGGTTGAGAGAGATTGGGGTCATCTGCATGGGGAAGAACAAAATTAGAACTGGAACCTTTGGGGGGGTCTGCTTTCTGATGTTGCTTTGTGGTGAGCTTTGTACACCCACCTCCCACCCCAAATCAGTCTCTAATTTTTTTAACTGCCTCTGCTTCCTCCAAAACAACGGAACTTTTTCCTCCACCCCCGCCAAGAAGGTTGCTAATGAATTCCCTCCCATTTTTATAGCCTGTGGAAGTACATTCTTTGACCTAGTCCCATGAATCCATTTGTTATTATCTCATTTCTCTTTTGTTACAGTTTCATTCATACACACACACACACACACACACACACACACACACACACAGTTTGTCTGCTTTCATTTCTGCTTGATTATAATGGGACCCAGCTGAATTTCCGATGCTTATAACTTTGGTGCTTTCCATCCAAATAACAGGACGTTTTCAGATGTTGTGCTACTTGTTGGAAAAAAGTGAATACTTTTCCTTCTCTTATCTTCTACTTAATGCATGTGTTACTTTAAAATAGAGCTTTCCAAACTGTGTGTCATGACACATTTATGTGTCGGCTGCAGTGTGTAGTTGTGTCATGTGAATGCTCCCTGTCCTTCTCCCGGAGCTGGACAGGGGTTAGTTTAACCTCTGGTTTGTTAGTAAAACTGAATTACTGTGTCGTGAAATGATGCAGGTCTTCAAAAGTATGTCACCAACATGAAAAGTTTGCAAAGCGCTGCTTTAAACCATGCAAGGGCACTGTTTAAATCTAGCCAGCACTCGTTTGCTGCTTCTTTGTTTGAGTTAACACCAACCCTAAAAGCTGAGCCATTTTGTTTGTTGTTCTCTCCAGACCAGATATCTGCTTCTTTCTCTCTCACTTCTCCACTCAGACTGCAATTGTTTCCTGCATGAATAAATCATTTTAACTCCAGAAACTGTAAGTGATGATTCTAATTGAATTCACCCAAGCTGCAAGGGAAGGTCTGCTACCACTACTCCCTTACAGCATCTGATGTGCCAAGTTTCAGGCAGGTTTAACCAGTCTCCCCCAACCTGGTTAAATCTTTGCGTTCTGGGAGTTAGTGGGGCTGGAGCGTCTTCAGCAAAGAAGTGTTGCTGAAGCTGTTGGAGCTGCAGGAGAGCAGCAGGGTCTGGCTCCCCTCTGTCGTCTCTGTTGGAACCTGCATCCAAACAGCAAATCTCACTGCTCTGAGCTGTGCTGGATCACCTGCCTGCTTCTGCCTCTCCACAATCTCTCAAGCTTCCTGCTTCTAGTACCTCCCATCTTGTCCCCCTCCTCTGAGTTGTGGCTGGTATCCCACCACCAGGATCTGGGCTCTAAGTCATCTTCTTCTGTGCCCTCTCTGGGGGGCTCTTGGGCAGGTGGCTCCTCATCCAGCCCACCCCTGGCAATGTGGGAAATAAATATCTACATCAGGAAGACAGGATAAGGACCAGCTCCTTCTATTCACCACGAGGCTGCTGTAATATAATAATAATATTATTATAATTTATTATTTATACCTCGCCCATCTGGCTGAGTTTCCCCAGCCACTCTGGGCAGCTCCCAATTGAGTGCTAAAATCAATACAGCATTAAATATTAAAAACTTCCCTGAACAGGGCTGCCTTCAGATGTATTTTAAAGATAGGATAGCTGCTTATTTCCTTCACATCTGAAGGGAGTGCATTCCACACGGCGGGCGCCACTACCGAGAAGGCCCTCTGTCTGGTTCCCTGTAACCTCACTTCTCGCAATGAGAGAACCGCCAGAAGGCCCTCGGCACTGGATCTCAGTGTCCGGGCTGAACGATGGGGGTAGAGACACTCCTTCAGGTATGCAGGATCGAGGACGTTTAGGGTTTTAAAGGTCAGCACCAACACTTTGTATTGTGCTCGGAAACATACTGGGAGCCAATGCAGATCTCTCAGGTGTAGAGGTGGCCTAGCAGGTAGCAAGGAGGAGGCAGTTCCAGCCTCTAAGAAATGTGCCACAGCCATTGCTATCACCATGGCAGCAGCAGCAGCAGGGAGTGCACATTCAGATTTGCGGTCACAGCCAGATTTGCGGTCCCTGTGGATCTTGCTGCCCATGGCGGTCGCCTCACCTTGCCTCATGGGTAGTCCAGCCCAGCTGGGAACTGTAATTTGTTAAGGGTGCTGGGAGTTGTTAGGAAACTCCCTCTTCCCCTTACAGAGCTATATTATTGGTGTGGTTTAGAGTTCTCTTGACCATGCACAGCCTGCCATTTCAAGAACTGCTGCTGTTGACGTCCCTTTGGAACCATTGATGACATATTGCAGCTGATGGCACATTATAGGAAGGTGAGGCTTTCTTCCCCACCCCTAGTATAACTTTAACCAAAGGAAAACCACCTCTTGACTTGTAAACATGTGGCGCACATGGCTATTGCAATGTAAATAAATGCAGCCTACAGTGGGCTGTGTAGATTTCAAGTCAACACTGTGTAAAAAATCTAGGCCCATGACTCGCACAGAGATCCTTGATGTGAGAAAATGGGGGTGTTGCAGTCCTTTCCTAGTCTTTATCTGTGAAATGTTGGCGGGCATGAAAAGAACTGAGAGACCCGATTTCCTTCTGCACAGAGCCAGGTTTCGTGTGTAACATTTTGTCTGGTTTCAGACGTCAGCACCCAGACTAGCCCTGTGAACCGTGCCACAGTTACAAAGGAGAACAATGAGGGGATCTCCGTGACATGCTCCAATATTGTGCTAGGGCATAACGCTTCATTGATCAAACTCATTGATCAAACCCATCTCCCCACCCTTACACAGCCAGCCTCACGTTTCCACCAGCAATCGGAGTCATCAGACGA
Source organism: Podarcis siculus (assembly GCA_034642415.1). Classification (NCBI taxonomy): domain Eukaryota; kingdom Metazoa; phylum Chordata; class Lepidosauria; order Squamata; family Lacertidae; genus Podarcis; species Podarcis siculus. The sequence continues at coordinate 5,323,082 of JAXCMG010000016.1, forward strand.
TGCTCGTTGACCCAAGTGCCTGTAACTGAAGCTGTTTCTGGAGCTGCGATGGCTTCACTTAGGGGAGAGTGAGCAAGGCTACCTAGGCCCTTTGTATGCAAAAATGCATTAGTTCCCAGACTGGCTGAGCCCATAAATGGAGGTGGCATTTTCAAAGGTCAGAGAGAGCTTAGCAAACAAAGCATCTCTCAGAGGGGGGGAAAAACAGGAAGAGAACAAAAATAGCTCTGGAATTTTAGGCGGCTGCGTGTCAAGCCAGCAATGACGTTTGACAACAGCTCTCTTGGCAGACAGCAGAGGGATCAAGTCTGCTCAGGTGAGATTCCATTTCACTGCATGAAGAACCCTTGGACTCCATCCTTGGAAATGTTATTTAAGAAGGCCCGGGTGGAATTTACAAAGTCATTAGGTAACCCTTCTGCCTGTTTACTATGCAAACAATTTTGGCTCAGCCTTTTTCTCTTGTGGAGCAAAACACACACAACTACCAGGTATCACCAAAAGTCGATTGGTGGAAGTGACCCACCTTATTAATTGTGTAGAATGCCCAGCATTGAAAATGATTATAGAAAGCTTAGAATTTGGAGAACGGTTTAAGGGATTAATAAATCAATTATATTTGAGGTTCAAGGGATATGTCGCAGTGAATGATGGTATAACAGAACAAATGACACTAGCCCAGGGCACAAGACAAGGATGCCCCCTTTCCCCAGTCTTATTTGTATTGGAACTCTGGCCAATGTAATTAGAGAAGATGGGGATATAAAAGGAATAAGCAATAAAGGAAAAGAGAAAATAAGCTTATTTGCAGATGATACCTTGTTAACAATTGGAAATCCATTGGAAAATATGCAGGCAATAGAGGCACATTGGGAAACAATTGAAGATATAACAGGGTTGCAAATTAATTGGTCCAAATCTTATTAAAGCCGCAATATTAAATCAATGAATCGGTTGGATGAAGTAACCCAAATGTTGGATAGATTACAAAAGTCATTTTAAGATAACTTCTCTGTCCTCCAAAAAATGTAACCCTCTTTTTTATATATTAGATTAACCCCACCTTTCCCCATACTTGGGTGTTGTATCAGGTTCTGGATGGGGAGCAGGGAATCCAGATGTTCAGGTGCATCCACATACTGTACCACAATACCAGCCAACATGAGAACTTGTCATGGAGGAGCCACATCAGTCCAGCCTAATCCTGCTTCCCCATTGGTCTTCATGCCCTGTCACTCACTCCAGTTCATCAGGTCAAGTAGTATTTTCCCATCCAGATTAGCCAAAGGCTGTGCTTTCTTCCCCCCATGTGTCATGGAGGGGAAACTGGCAATTTGTGCCTGGGGGGGCTGGTAGGATGGCCGGTTTTCCATCAGCAAAAAGTGGGGGCACCAATATGCGTAAAATTTGCATAAACGCTCTAGGTGCAAAGCCGGTCCAGTGAGTGGAGAGATGGGCTGTAGCCTGGAGAGAGTCCTAAGGGCCAGACGGAGGGGCCTGGGGGCCATATTCAGACCCCAGGCCTGACGTAACCCTCCCCTATATAATAGGATAGTTTTATCACACTGTTTTATTGAACTGATTGTAACAATACTTTGAGACCTGCTGTTAGGGCATGGTTCATGGCTGAAACAACAAAGTGAAAGTGAACTGAATCCCGGTCTGCGTCAGTTCAGCTCTCTTAATCCCAGTGAAGGTATATATTTCCTCTAATCTACTAACCCATTGCTTTCCATCACCCCATGTCATGATTATACAGAAATCCCTTGCCTGTAGCCTCGATTTGCATCACCCCAGAGGAGGACCCCTCAGTACAAGGAGTTACTCTTTAATTATATCACAAATGTCATCGTGGCTGTGCCATGCGGTAGGAAAGACAGGTTCCTGCAAGTTGCCTTCTAATTACTATCCTTCAAGTTAGAGAGTAATCCCAGGGTGAATTACTGCATAATTTGTAGCCTGTAGTGCAAATAGTGCCATCCGACTTCAGTTGGGGAGGCATAGTTTATTCCTGTCCCATGGCTGTTCGCAGGCAACATTTATTAAATATGATGTGCACATCAAGGATGAAACAATGTCCTAAAGCTGGAAACAATCTTGCGAAAAAGCAGGAGCAAGAAGCTGGTAACTTGCTAATTGTTGCAAGTACTGAATAATGCACAACAATTTTTTGGGGGGTGGGGAGAGGTTATTTAACCACATCAACACCATGCATTTTAAGTACTATTATGCCACTTTAACAGCCATGGCTTCCCCCAAAGAATTATGGGAACTGTAGTTTGTTAAGCATGTTGATATTTGCTGGGAGACTCATAGTCCCCTCTCAGAGCCACAGTTCCCCAGGGTCGTTTATGAAACCAATCCCTTTTCCTAGGGAACTCTAGAAATTGTAGCTCATTGAGGGGAACTGGGGTCTCTTAACAATGATCAGCACCCCTAACAAACTACAGTCACTAGGATTGAGATTGGCAGAAGTCACGACTCTTAAAGTGGTGCAATACTGCTTTAAATGTGTGGTGCAGATGCAACTTTTATCCCAGTTTGTGCTCTCCACAACACAGACCATTAATTTACATAGGAAAACCCTCTGCATCTGTTTCAGAGTGATTTCTGCCACTCATCAACATGATGTTGTCATGGGGAATAGCATATCGCTATGAGTTTGTGGGTGCCTTGACTCCCCTAAATTCTTGGGTCTAATGGGTGCTGGCTGTAGTAGATGTTGGAGTTTAATCTATGCTTGGAGAATTACAATGAGCTGCCAGGCGCTGAATTTAGCATTGTCAAAATAGAGGCCAGCCTGACAAGTATGAGTCAATAAGGAGAACAGAGACAAGAGGGGATAAGCCATCAGCAAAGCTCAGGTTATGGACCAGCCAGCAAATGGGTGGAGCCTCACCCTGGGCTCTGGGTAGTTAGCAGAAGGCAATGCTAGAGTTTTTAGGAGAGGGTTGAAGATTGCACTTGGGAATTATATGAAATGAAGGAAAGATTTGCAAGCTGAAGGCAGAGGGGAGGGAGTCAGAGCACAATGTGGACTGGCAGTTTAAATCCAAGGCATCAGCAATGGGAGAAACAGGACCCTCTTGGAATGTAATGCTAGGGGTTTGAAAATGGAATAGAGGCAATCTATTCAGAGCAAAAAGCTAAACTGATAGTAAACAATGTGGTGACAGATGGGTTCAAAATTGAAAAAGGGACACGACAGGGGTGCCCCTTATCGCCTCTTTTATTTATCTCAGTCCTGGAGGTGCTTTTGAATATGATCAGGGAGGACCGGTTGGTACAAGGAATACAGGTCGGAGGGAAACAATATGAACTGAAAGCTTTCGCAGATGACTTGGTTTTAACATTACAGGAGCCAGGATCTAGTACAAAAAGAGTTTTAGAACTGATTCATGAATTTGGTCGGGTGGCAGGATTTAAGTTAAACAAGCAAAAAACCAAGGTTTTGGCCAAAAATTTGACACCTACAGAAACAGATGGGTTCCAGAAGGAAACAGAATTAAGTGTGGTTAAAAAAGTGAAATACCTAGGGGTTCATTTGTCTGCTAAAAATTTGAACTTATTTAAAGATAATTATGAAAAATGTTGGTCGGAAATCAAAAAGGATTTGGAAACTTGGTCAAGACTGAAACTTTCCTTGTTGGGTCGAATTGCAGCTATAAAAATGAATGTATTGCCTAAAATGTTATTTTTGTTTCAAACCCTACAGATCGTGGACAGAGTGGAATGTTTTGGGAAGTGGCAGAAGGATATCACTAAGTTTGTTTGGCAGGGCGAAAAGCCCCGAATAAAATTTAAAATATTAACTGACTCGAAAGAAAGAGGGGGGTTTGCCCTGCCGGACTTGAGGTTATATTATGAATCTGCAGCCTTCTGCTGGATGAAGGATTGGTTTCTGTTGGAGAACACTGATGTCCTAGATCTGGAAGGGTTTGACAATGCTTTTGGTTGGCATGCATATTTGTGGTACGACAAGGTTAAAGTTCATAAATTGTTTAAAAACCATATTGTCAGAAGAGCATTACTTATGGTCTGGACAAAGTACAAGGACTTGTTAGAGGGTAAGACCCCGAGGTGGCTATCACCAGTGGAGGCCAAGGCTCGAAAAAGACCTAATATGGAGGCCTATTGGCCGAAATATTGGGAAATAATTGAAAAAATTGGAGACAATTGGAGGTTGCAGAGCCTGGAGAAATTAAAAAATAAGGTGCGGGACTGGTTACACTACGCTCAAATTCAAGAGGTTTTTAAAATAGATAAAAAAGTTGGTTTCCAGGTGGAAAAATCGAAACTAGAGACAGAATTGCTAGAACCAAAAACTAAGGTACTTTCGAGAATGTACAACTTGCTGCTTAAATGGAACACACAGGATGAGACAGTTAAATCTGCCATGATAAAATGGGCACAGGACATTGGGCATAACATTATGTTTGAGGACTGGGAAAGGTTATGGAACACCGGAATGAAGTTTACGGCATGTAATGCCTTGAAGGAAAACATTATGAAAATGATATACCGGTGGTACATGACCCCAGTCAAGCTAGCTAAGATATATCACCTGTCTGACAACAAATGTTGGAAATGTAAGGAGGCAGAAGGGACATTCTTTCACCTCTGGTGGACCTGCCCAAGAGTGAAGGCCTTCTGGGAAGTGATATACAATGAGTTAAAAAAGGTATTTAGGTATACCTTTCCCAAGAAACCAGAGGCCTTCCTCTTGGGCATGGTAGACCAGAAAGTGTTAAAGAAGGATAGAACCTTGTTTATGTATGCTACTACAGCAGCAAGAATTCTCATCGCAAAGCATTGGAAGACACAAGATTTACCCACGCTGGAGGAATGGCAGACGCAGCTGATGGACTACATGGAACTGGCTGAAATGACTGGCAGAATCCGAGATTTGGGAGAGGAAACAATGGAAGAGGACTGGAAAAAATTTAAGGACTATCTGCAAAAACATTATAAGTTGTATGAATGTTAAGAATGTGCACGACTAGGAAAGTTTAGCTTCAGCAACTTGACTTGATGAATCGAAAATTAAGTTATAAGAAAAAAGAGGTGGAAACATGAAATAACTCTATTATGTTTATTTTAAAAGTATAAGAATTGGGATACAGTATTTTGAATTTAGAAACATGATAACTGAAAGATACAATAAGATATGAAACAAGGTAACAAATTGCTGACGTTTTTATCACAAAGAACGCAGGAATTGGAGGATGTGGGGAAGTCCAGTTGGATTGGTAAAAACATTATGGAAAGTTGGCTTTTTATATTTCTTTTTCTTTTTCTTTCTTTTTTTGTTTTGTTTTGTTCCTTTTCTTTTTTCTCTATTCTGTATATTTCTGACTATAAGAAATGAAACTCAATAAAAATATTTATTAAAAAAAAAGGAATGTAATGCTAGGAAGCCCTCCATCGAAGCCTCAATTTGTATATATATGTAAATAAGCCATATATCACAAAGACACCCAGTCTTTGCTGTTGTTGTCCAAAAGCAAACAGAGACTCTGCGTAAGTTGTGGAGATTGAGAATGGGGTGTGACAATATGAAATGAGAAGTACCTTTGACTGATTCTTCTGAAGAGCTCACTAAACATGTATAATGAATATTTCTGATGGGTTGATGAGTCAGAAACTGCTGAATATTCATGTGTTGTGTTATGGATTTTTGAAGCTGTCCTACACTGAATGAAACTACTGCCAGGGCCATCCCAGCAACACAGTGGAGAAGAAATGGTATGGGGCAGTTAATTGCCCCCCCCATCTGGAGTTCCCCCCTCCAGACTGATTCTTCAAGAGGCTTCCACCAACAGGGTTCAAAATATATGCTTGAAGGGGGGGGAATAGTGGGGATTTGTAGCGGGGAAATGGTGGCTTGGGAAAAGGTAAAGCTTCTCATTGTCCTTCACTCTCAATCAGGATGTAGGATCTGAAGGCAGCAAGCAGAGTTAGTCTGTGATCCTGCTGCTGGGCTTCCTATTCACTGGGCCAAGGAGATTCTTTTTAAATTTCCCACCATGTCTGAGAATGATGCTGTGTCAGGGACATTGAAGGGAATACTTGCAGCTCAGTGGTAGAACATCTGCTTTGCATGCAGAAGATCTCAGGTTCAATCCCTGCCGATCAGCGTAAACCAGTGGTGGAGGGTGCCCATTAGGTGGAGCCAGATCCAATGGCAGGCAAAGCCAACTCATTCTAGTTTTTCCCTATCTTCCTGCCTACTGAGTTTTGCAAGGGTAACACCGAGGCTAAGGAGGAGGAAGCTGACGGACAGTGCCACCTCCTGGTCTATGTGTAAATAAGAAGGCAGGCAGGCAGGACTGGCTGAGAGCAGGCGGAGGTTGCTGGGGCAGTGGACAAGCCTCCATGGCTGAAAACTGAGCTGGATGAAACCTTGGCCTGATTCAGTATAAGGTGGCTTCCTGTGTTCCTATGAAATTTATTTGGTGGATTCCATCCATCTGATTCTGAACACTGATGCTGTCCATTGATGCCACCATCACCAGGTAGGCCCTCTGAGATAGGAAGAAGGTCACACTAGGGGTGATGGTGGGAACTTGTGACCTCCTTGATCTTGTTGGTCTCTATCTCCCATCAACTCCAGTCAACATGGCCAATGGTGAGGGCTGATGGGAGTTGTAGTCTTACAAGGTCTGGAGGTCCATCCCTGCAGCTGAGGGATCTTTGTCGTGGTCCCCCACAAACCTGCAGGTGGCCCTGATTAATCTTCCCCTCCCAAATTGGCTTTTCCAGGTAGAAATATGTCGTTGGGCTCCAATTTCCCAAAACATGCATTTGATGTAGTGTGTACTTTGGCCCTTAGACTGTATTATTCTCCATCTGACTCAGTCTTGGCAAGGAAATATCTGCAAACAATTTGTCATAATTCCTATGAAGTCATCTGTTCATTTGGGGGAGGGGCTTCAGAAAGGACAGAGATCACCTTTCTTCTTTCAATTCCTCCCTGATCCGTTGCCACAAAAGTGCCCTGGGGACAGGGGCTAATAATACCACCAAACTTTTATGGCTCCTGTTGCTGTCGGATAATTGTATGGTTGCTATCAGGCATCCCTTATACCGGGTAGCTGTTTTAATGATGGAACACCCCTTCGGATAAATAAAAGCAATATATCTCTTTTATTGCAAGGGAGGGAAATAGTTAGCTTGCCCAAATTACAGCATCGGCAAACAGAAAGATGACGAACTGACTGGCCCAATTGCATATGACATCACCTGCCGCAGAATCGATTGGCTGATGCTGACAATAGGAGTCTTAGATCTTCCATTACTGCTGGTGGAATTTTTATGGGGCTCCGGAATAGGTTGATGACTACATCAGGTATATATGTCTGCATAATGAGCTAGTCCCTGTATAGATATGGGGAAAGTGATCTCAGGAAGGTCTTTTTGGGGAGGGACCATTGCTCAGCGGTAGAGTTCATGCTTTGCGTATAAAATATAGGAAAATTGGATTGTTACCCTTGGTCCATTTAGCTTAAGGTTACCAGACGTCCCCATTTCCCAGGGACAGTCCCCGGATTTACTAATCAGCCCCCAAACAAAATCCATTGAAGTTGAAAATTGTCCCTGGATTCATTGAAAAAAAAATCTGGTAACCTTAATCTAGCTTAGTATTGATGGGTAATGGCTCTCATGGAATTCAAAAGAAGGGTTTTCTGCCACCCCTCCCTAAAGATGGCAGGGATTCAATCTCTGCCCTTCTGAATGCAAGGCAGATGCTCTACCAATGAGTTTTGGTACCATGTTTGGGTTTTGACAATTCCACTAAGCAGAATGACATACCCCATGGTCTTCAAACCTGAGACCTTGGCAAGCTGCTGATAGTTGACATAGACTGGCCGTCTGCACATCACCATTTATTCTGGCTCCTGTGCACTCCCACTGCTGGTGTTTGAAGCCGAGCGCACATGATGTTAGCCACAATCAATCTGTATCCTGTAGTTTCTTGAAAAACCCTACTTTCCCTCAAACCAGTTTCCATGCAGTGTAGGCTGTTCCACTGGGGCTAGTGGGACAATGCCCTACCAACCTCAGCCCTCAGCCACCAGCCTTTCTTCTTATCTATAAGCAGTGCAGGGTTTGGTCCTGTCTGTCAGTGTTCTACTCCTCCTAATTCTCAGCGTTGCCCTTGTAGAACTCAGCAGGGAAAAGGATGAAGATGAAACTAGAATCACTTGGCACTACGTGCCATCAGCTCAAGCGCCATCTACTCTTGGGCTCCCTGCCTTCTGCCCTGCCAGTTCCAATGGGCACCAGACACCACTTATTCCACCCTATTAGAAAATGTAAAGTGTGAGTAAGATGGAATGCAGATTGTAGACATCTTTTGCTCATGTGCAAACGACAGCAGATGTACAGGTGATGACTTTGTTGAGTAGGAGATGCAGGGGGATGCAGGAGCAGGGAAACAAACCAGGTAATGGTGTGAAGCTTGACTTGAAATGCAGGTGGGGGAATCAACCTCACTGCCATTTAGGCTGTTAATGTGTACATTTCCATAATCTGGCCTGCTATTATGTAGCTTCTTCCTAGTCATGTGCACTGTGATCTACTGATAACTACTGGCTAGCTCAGGCATAGGCAAACTCGGCCCTCCAGATGTTTTGGGACTACAACTCCCTTCATCCCCGACCACTGGTCCTGCTATAGCTAGGGATCATGGAAGTTGTAGTCCCAAAACACCTGGAGGGCCGAGTTTGCCTATGCCTGGGCTAGCTATTCCATAATAATCTGGCTCACCTCACTGTCTTCAAATATCTCATCTGGGCTGTTTTGCTGATGGAATTTCCTCACCTTCTTTGCTACGCAGTTCATTTTTTCCTTGATTTTCTTTTCATTGCAGGGAGTTGTGGTTCACCAACATCTGGGGAGCTACAGGTTCCCCATCCCTGGTGCTGAGAATACTGAGCTAGATAGACCCAATAGTCTGGCATAAAACAGCTTCCTATGTAATCAGGGATTGTAATGATATAATAAATGGATCAGGCCAATTGCCCATCTAGTCCCTTATCCCCTACGTATGTAGCTGTTTCTTTGCAACTACAGAGGTCAGAAATCTTATTGCTATATTACTGCTACTGCTACTACTACTAATTTTAACAATGCTGAGCAAAACCTGACTCATAGCATTTTGAGTAATGCCTTTCTCCTTGTCACTGCCTGGATGAACAGCTTATCTGCCTCGCTAGCTCCTGTTGAAGCCCTACTTACCCTGTTTTACCTTCTTCTGGCTTCTCATCACTTTTTATGTTTGCTAAGTCAAGCCACCAAAACATTCTTTTTATGTTTCTCTCCCTCCATGCTTAGCTGAAGAAGATCAGCTAATCTTATGTAACCAAATTAGCATCTTGTTTTCTCAGTACACCCTCCTCTCCTCCAAAGGCAGCTGGCCCTTGAGTCATTTCCATTTTAGGACCGGCTCGCTGGAGGTGTTTGGCGCTTGAGGTAGAATGATCCTGGCCTTTTCTTAAAAGGAGTTAACGGCACATACCTTAAGGAGGTGGGAACCTCCTTCCATTTCATATCCACAACGTTGGGGCTACTGCAGAACTGGATGAAGCCATTTATGGAAATGCATTACTAGGAGGGGGAAATGTCCACATCACTTCTTCTAATAGAGAGCTTAGGTGGTGCATGCCAACAGGATTGCAAACAAAATGGGGCCATGGATGGCGCCATGGAGAAGAAGATCAGCAGTTTATGGGGGTTGCTTGTTATTGTAATTTTGTTTTGTTGACTTGACACCTATAGCCTCCTGGATGAGGGAAGGGCTGGCTGGAATCATGAACAGGAGCATTCTTCCTGTGGGGTGAGGAAACAAGTGGGGCCTATGACAATGTGTCGCAGCATATGTCCTCTTATTGGGAAGTTTTGAAATGTAATGTGTAAGATGCCAGGGTTATGATCTGTTCAAGAACTTATAGAAATGGTCGATAAGAAAAAATAATTTGCTGAACTTCACGTTGTACTGTTGCCTTAATTATGGTATTTATTGATTTGGGGCTATTACTGCTAGGCTTTTGTATGCCTAGGGCATACAAAGTTATAAAGGGGGGGGGGGGGAGACACCCAAAAAAGAAAAGAAAGAAATCTCAGTTAAGCTGTGAATGTGTACAGCCTCCCGCTACATGATATAATAGAATTAACTGGTAAAAGTTATAATAAACCATAATTCTATAAGCAAACCACTTAGATATCTCCCTAGAAAGCACTTTGCGAAAATATGTTGTGTAGACCTGCACAGTATGTTTCTCCATTCTTGGAAATGACTTAATAGATTTGAACAAACACCAGAAAATAAAAAACCCTCTCAGTCTTTTTTTTTTTTTTAATGTTCTCACTGGCTGAGCTCATTCTATCTTGAGTGGGGTGGGGCATGGGGAGGAAATTTAGACAGATAAATGAAGCAGAAGGGGCACTCATGTGCATGGCAGGGGGCTCAGACATGTTCTGCTTTACTGTTCCTGCCAGAATAATTTCATTTTTAAAATAGCTGACCTGCCTGATGCACTTCCTGCACTGCAGGGCAGGTGTAGCAGTGCAGGGGGTACTTGGGTTCAGGAGAAGGCAGCGACTGGTTTGGTGGACTAGGTGTCAGGAGCTTGGTATGGATCTTTGGCCAGTGGTACTCAGCCTTGGACTCAGCCAGCTCATCCTGGCTTCAGTCTTGGAAGACATGACAGCCCTCCTCCTCCTCCTCCTCCTTTGGTGATCACTCATAGCCGCCAAGTAAGATTGTCTTCCATAAACATTGTTTTAGCAGTGAGTTCAGTGGAGACCAACAGTGAGTGACTGTGGAGACCAATTCTGGATCCACACGTCCTTCCACAGTGGGGACATAGGTTTCTGGGCAGGAGTTGATCACAGTGAGGGTTTGCCAAGCATGCCTTCCTCTTAGCACATTTCTCCCTTTTGTCCTGAGTTCAAGTGTCTTCAAAGCCCATGACACCTTTGGTAAAGGCTGTTCTCCAACTGGAGCATTCGCAGGCCAGTGTTTATACTACATTTGTTTAGATTTGCCTTGAGAGGGTCTTTAAACCTCTTTTGTTGACCACCAGCATTACACTTTCCATTTTAAAGTTTGGAATAGAGTAGTTGCTTTGGAAGGGGATAGCCAGGCATCCGAACAACATGACCATTATTGACCAATCCAACGAAGTTGATGTTGAAGAATCATTTATGTTATATCAAGCACAACGTGCAATTTAGAAAATCTGAAGTGTTGATTTCTAGACCCAGCCATGCAATCGGCTACCGTTCTTCTTAAGTGTTAAGATTGGCAGAGAGGGCCCAACTGGTTGTTCTACCATCCTCAGAAGCCCAGGTGACGTTGGCCTGTGAGAGGGAGTTCTCTGTGGCAGCCCCTAAGTTGTGGAACTCCCTCCCCATAGCAGTGCATCTGGCATCCATGTTATACTGATGGATCACGCCTAATCTAGAAGCCCACTCTCAGTGGTGGCCAACCAGATGCCTACAGGAAGCCTGCAAATGGAACCTGAATGCAACAGCATTTTCCTGGCTCTTGACTCCCAGCAACTGTGAGTCAACAGTGTGGAGCCAACGGACCACCCTGCCGCTGCGTTTGTGCAGCACTGATATCGCCACTGTCTCACTAAGCAGCAATGACTCTGCTGTCAGGAGGTCAGGTAAGCACCATCCATCCATCCATGGCTGCTCTGCAGTACAGTGGTACCTCGGGTTACAGACGCTTCAGGTTACAGACTCCGCTAACCCAGAAATAGTACGTCAGGTCAAGAACTTTGCTTCAGGATGAGAACAGAAATTGCATGGCAGCGGCGGCAGGAGGCCCCATTAGCTAAAGTGGTGTCTCAGATTAAGAACAGTTTAACATTTGTTTAAAAACCTGAAGCATTTTTATTAGGGATTGTAGGGAAAGATTTGCCAAAAAAGCTGAAAAACATCTTCATGTATGCGACAACGGCCGCAAGATTTTTAATAGCACAAGGATGGAAGACTGAAGAAGCCCCAACTAAAGAATCACGGCAAGAAAAATTGATGGACTATGCAGAACTGGCAAAACTGCCATACAAGCTATGGGACAAGGATAACTGTGACTTTAAAGGTGAATGGGAACCCTTTACAAAGTATTTGAAGACACAACAAAGCGAACTGGACTCCTTGGCTGGTTTTGAATAAACATTCACAAACTTTTTATTGATAATACTCAGCTAAATAGTTTGAGGATCTATACAACTGTGTAGCATGCAGAAAACAGCTTTCTCAGAGAAATCAAAGACTGGAACTGAGGGAAGCAGGGGGGTGGGTGGGTTTTGTGTGGGAGGGTGAGGGGAGGGAGGGAGGAAAAATGAGGGGGGATAAGGATGATATGTTTCTGGATAATATGTTTTGTTTTAATTTTGAATTTAAAAGTTATTTTAAAAAAGAAAAGAAAAAAGAACAGTTTCAGGTTAAGAATGGACCTCCAGAACGAATTAAGTTCTTAACCCAAGGTACCACTGTATAAAAGGCCAGTGCACATGCCCCAGCTCAGTGTATCATCTGGCAGCAGTTTAGGTGTCCTCCAGCCTAGGGATGTGTGAATCTGTCACTTTCCGTTCCTTTCAGTTTCTCGCTGTTCCAGCGTTAAACCCAGTTCTCCACATTTCCACATCACTTTGCATCTTTTATCGTTAGGAAAATCCTCCTGAAGATTCATTGGCCTTTTGGTGCAAACTTCTCCTGGTGTCCACATTTTTACAATGCCATTTTCCCAGAGATAATGCATTTTTTTCCATGTACATATGGATCTTCATGCACACTTTATCTTCTCGTGTATGAATTCTTGTCTAAAATACTCGGCTGGTGAACAACTTTGGGGGAAAAAATGGAAAAAGGAAAATCCCAAAGGATGGCGGTACTTCCATTCCCAAACTGTCTTGGAAAGTGCAAAATTGAGTCAGTTTCCTCTTCAAGTGAAAACTATTTTGAATTTCCAGTACGATGGGAATTGCTCAAAACAATAAACCGGGGCAAATAACACAACCATCTTTCTCTTCGGTTCTTATTTTGCAGCCTCAAGTTACAGCAACTCACTACTCCCCAAGGAAATCAAGGGCGTTGCTGGAGTACCGCGAATGGATCTGTAGTCATCTTAAGATGACATACACAACTGGCATCAGAGAGGTGGTGAGGCTTTTTTCCAGTTTGAAATCAAACAAGTAAGAGCACTTCCCTCTTTGTCTGTGCTGCTGTGATGGGACTGCCACCCCCCCAGGCTCAGCTGCTTGCCAACTGCCGAGAATTATAGTACGGTTTTGCAGGCAGCCCATTAAAAATAATTGGTGTATGGAGAATAGGTGAAATGGAGGGAGGAGAAATTCAAATTTGTTTGCATTTTAATGAGAAACTGCCTAACTCACACTTCTCAAACCAAAACGTGAACCAAAACACAGATACCATTTGAAATTGACACTTTTCTGAATTTTTTGATGCAGTTCTCCAACCAAATAATATGAACAAAAATGAATATTTTTTGGGGGGGGCAATGTGCATAAAAGCACATATATCTGTGAAACGTTCATACAGGAATGCATTATATTCCATGACATTGCTTGCAAAAATGTGTATCAAAACTGCAATGCAGAAATGTGTTTATTTTTGAGAAATCTTCACCAAAACGCTAATGAATTTTCATGGGGAGTTTTTCCTTATAAAAATAAACCATAAAATGCTGTGGAAATGTGGGTAACTGAAATTCAGTTTGGAAAAATTTGAAATTTGGAGAACCAAATTGACAGATTTGTCCATCTGCAAAAGGGCATTATATATCAGGTCATTGTCAGAAAGGTGGATTCAGAGTTAGTCCAGGACCTTTCTTTTAGGAATGTTTGGAAAAATAGGATTGACATAATCATAGAATTATAGAGCTGGGAGGGAACCCAAGGTTCATCTAGTACATGGGTAGGCAAACTAAGGCCCAGGGGCCAGATCCAGCCCAATCGCCTTCTAAATCCTGCCCGCAGATGGTCCGGGAAGCAGCGTGTTTTTACATGAGTATAATGTGTGCTTTTATTTAAAATGCATCTCTGGGTTATTTGTGGGTTATAGAAATTCATTCATTTTTTCTTCTTCAAAATATAGTCCGGCCCCCCCACAGGGTCTGAGGGACAATGGACCGGCCCCCTGCTTTAAAAGTTTGCTTATCCCTGATCTAGTCCAACCCCCTGCAATGCAGGAATCTCAGCTAAAACATCCATGACAGATGGCCACCCAACCTCTGCTTAAACATCTCCAAGGAAGGTGCATCCACAACCTGCCGGGGGAGACTGTTCCTCTGCCAAACAGCTCTTACTCTCAGAAAGTTCTTCCAGATGTTTAGGCGGAATCTCCTTTCTTATACAGTGGTACCTCAGGATAAGTACTTAATTTGTTCCCGAGGTCCGTTCTTAACCTGAAACTGTTCTTAACCTGAAGCACCACTTTAGCTAATGGGGCCTCCCGCTGCCACTGCGCTGCCGCTGCACGATTTCTGTTCTCATCCTGAAGCAAAGTTCTTAACCCGAGGTACTATTTCTGGGTTAGTGGAGTTTGTAACCTGAAGCGTCTGTAATCTGAGGTACAACTGCAATTTGATGGCCACCAACTTGGATGACTTTTTAAAAGGATTAAAAATATTCACAGGGATAAGACTATCAATGGCTTCTAGCCATGAAGAAGAAGAAGAAGAAGAAGAAGAAGAAGAAGAAGAAGAAGAAGAAGAAGAAGAAGAAGAAGAAGAAGAGTAGTAGTAGTAGTAGTAGTAGTAGTAGTTTGGATTTGATATCCCACTTTATCACTACCCAAAGGAGTCTCAAAGCGGCTAACATTCTCCTTTCCCTTCCTCCCCCACAACAAACACTCTGTGAGGTGAGGGAGGCTGAGAGACTTCAGAGAAGTGTGACTAGCCCAAGGTCACCCAGCAGCTGCATGTGGAGGAGCAGAGACGCGAACCTGGTTCCCCAGATTACGAGTCTACTGCTCTTAACCACTACACTACACTGGCTCCCATGATGGCTATCTATGCTGTGCCTCCACTGTCTGAAGGCATTGTGCCTGTGAATACCAGTTGCTAGCGATTGCAAGTGAGCAGAGTGCTGCTATGCTGAGGTCCGGTTTTTGAGGTTCCCACTGCCGTTGGTTTGAGAACAGGCTGCTGGACTAGATGGGCCATTGGCTTGAGCCAGCAGGTCCATCTAATGTTCTTATGTGTTAGAACATCTCAGTAGATTTTTGATAGTTGCGAATATACATGCATTGGCCTTCCATTGACAGAAGATGGTGTGGCTAGATTTACACCTACTTAAATCTGTATTGCCAAACACTGTATTTAATGTAGCAGTTACCTATTAAATGTGGGTGATTGTCAGGATACTGTCAGAGGCTCCCAGCTGGTTGCCCAGGAAAGCAAAAAGACAAGGAAAAGTTTCTTGGCATCCTTTTTTTATTTCAATCTTTACAGAGAAAGGCTATAGAACCCAGTTTTTTGGTTAATGGCATTGTCCTGAGTGAATCTCCACCCCCCCTTCCCTCCCACTTCCTCATTCATCATCATCATCATCATCTCTGCTATGAGTGCTGCTACGTGCCCTTTGTCTTTGAGCTCTTTGCTCTCCTACTTTTAAGGCTCACCAGGTTCTGGGAGATGGAGGGTCTGGAATGTTTTCTAAAGACAACATGTCAGCTGGGTGTTGTTCTGGCTCTCCTATGATTTCCCAGCTTTTCCCCTCATCTGCCTCTGAGCTGTGACCACCCACAAACCACTGTTGTAAATCTAGACTGTCTTCCTCTTCCTCCTCCCTGGTTCTGGATGGGAAGGCAGTCTCCACCATTCCTCCTCTGCCCAGTCCCTGACTTTTGCCTTTGTTGCAAGGAGACAACAGATACAGAGATGGGATCACTGGCACACTGGAAGTGGAGGTCTTCCCCATTCACTTCTCCACACTGGGCTAGCTGGATTCTGAACATGGGCCTAACCCTAAAGGGGATATTGAAATGCAGCCAGAGATCACTGGTACTTTCTGACTCAGAATTCTCTACTGCCAGGTAGATCCCTCTGATGACCTCATGGATGTTTTCTTTCACTCATCGCAATGACTCCACGATTGGGTGAGACAAGAAGCTTTAAAATATACATCAGAGTGAAAAGTCATTTTTATGACTGCGATTACTGGGAATAGCTGCCAAGGCACCTCAGGTGAGAAACTTCCATAAAAACTGACACCCAGCCAACTTTGCTGCAGAGTGGGAAGGTGCAAAATGGCATTATAATGTCCATGATGAGATCTTTTGGCTTCATGTTAGGACCTTAAGCCCCCAACAGCCAAATTAGATGAGACGTTAAATGTTGTGGGTGCCCAAACACGGTGTGGGGTAGGAGAGGGGAAGCTTAACCCTTCCGGTCTACTATGGTCCTAGTGAAAATTGACTCTTAAATCCTCTAGAAGTCTGTGGAAGGAAGCTGCCATTGTCATCAATGGAAACTTCAGGATGGGGTGGGCAATTTTTATTGGCGGTTCCTTCCCTGCGAGAAGCCAAGTTACAGGGAACCAGGCAGAAGGCCTTCTCAGTAGTGGCACCCTCCCACCAGATGTCAAAGAGAACAACAACTACCAAACTTTTAGAAGACATCTGAAGGCAGCCCTGTTTAGGGAAGCTTTTAATGTTTGATGCATCAGTGTATTTTAATATTTGGTTGGAAGCCACCCAAAGTGGTTGGGGAAGCCCAGCCAGATGGGCGGGGTATGAATAATAAATTATGATGATGATGATGATGGGACGATGGGGAGAAAAGTTAACCCCATCAGCCCACCGGCAACTGTGGTTTGGGCAAAACAAACAAGCACACAAACAAGGCATGCTAAACGCCACATTAAATGTGACATTTGCACGCAAAGACTCACATGGCCTAATACCCAACATCTCCGCGTAGGGCAGGCCTGAAACAATAGTCGGCCACTTCCAGTCAGTGTAGAAAATACTGAGCTAGATACAACAGTTCTAGTTCAATTCCATCAAATGAAACTTCCTCAGTTCCCTATTTTCCTCTCTGTGCCAGGACCTAGCTGAATCTCGCCTCTCTTGACATCAATAACCTGAAAGAGTGACATTTCATTGCACGCCTACACCATTCCTGGCCCATTTATGAGAGTCTAGCCTCCAAGCATTGTTGGCCTGCCATAGGTTTGATACACCTCTCTGTTTCTGCAGTTACTTTCCCCATTTCTGTGAACATGCCACATATACAGGAATCTCTCTTTATGAAATGACATGAGTTATTTCCACCAGTTTTTGGCAGCAAACATGTTTATTTTCCAAATAATTGGAGTAAGACTTTATATAGAAGTTCTGTAGCCATGGCCCCCCCCCCCCCCCAAGAAAACATTCTTTTGAATTTATTTCACTAACAGTACAAGTGTTAATCAGTGGTGGCAGCATCAGGGTGATTGTTTATTATTAGTTCTTGCACCAAAGAGAGAAAAAACAGGGGAGATGTTCTTCTCCAGCCTAAGTAGCAGCAGACTGTCCCCTGTTATCACCACTAGGAGGAGACAAAGAGGAAGAAAATGGTGCTGAAATTGGTGACCACAACAAAATCCCCATGTCAGCAGTTATTATCAATTGTTATTTACCCTTTGTCATGAGGTCCCATGGAGGGTTACAACAATTAAAACACTATGTTAAAACCAATTTGAAACAGAATTACAGAATTAAATGTGAAAAAGTCTGGTGAAACTCAAATGGTTTCCCAGTTTCAACAGGCTCCTCTAATTTTCTGCTTAGAGTAAAAAGATCATGGCAATTTCACCAAGGATTCCAGTATTAATTTCCAATGGCACTTACTTCCAAGTAATTATGCTTAAGAATTCAGCATTTGGCTGCAAATGTATACTCAAGTCTGTTTGAAAATAAAATTTAGGCTAACAACTAATTCACGCTTTTCTAGAAAAAGAGGTGCCAAAACTCACCATGAACAGCTTCCTCATTCTCTTAGAAAGGCAACGGTGGACCCCAAGAGGTGCTGGAACTGAGTTCAAGTGAGTTCCAGCTGAAAAAAAATATGTATATTAGGGTAAGATCAACAAAGATGCTGCTGATGAACTTTCATGAGGACATAAAAAGAAAAAGAAAACTCACAAATTTTTAGTCTTAGGAAGTTGCTCCTAATGTTAAGCAGTTTTCCTATTAGATGTGGTCTGGAGCAACGTAAAGAAAAGGGGAAGGCAGAATGGAGAGAGGTGGAAGGTAAGACGAATGTTGGCCCAGCAGAGGGCAGCGTTGCAGTGTCTACAGACTTAAAGACCACAGTGCTTTGCATCAATATGAATGCATAAAGCTGCCTTGGACCAAGTCAAGCGATTCATCTGAAATTCACTGGACAGAGCCGGTATTCAGCCCTCATAAGCAGCGTCCAGGCGGAAATTGTTGAAATGTTCAGGAAAATCCAGACGTTTGGCGAATGTAATCAAAAATAGCTCAGAAACTCTCTCTTTTTTTGAGCCAAAACTCAATAACTTTGGGCAAAACTAAAATTAAAGCTCAAGAACTTTTGTGTCCGTATTTTCACCTTTTCAAAGATGGCAACCCTAGTCCTTCCCCAGGCTTAGAAGCTGGGGATTGAACCTGCAACCTTTTGCAAGCAAAGCTATGACCCTTCCCAGTCCTTTTGTGATGATGACTTATCAACGCACCAAACATGCACGCCTGTGAACTGATAAAATCACATAAATAAGCAAACTTGGAGCAATTGGAGTTCTTGTTCTCTGGCATGCTTTTCTGATGTGGCGTGTTCCTCATGTACAGGAATGTACATCTGCACAGCAAAACACTGCATAAAATGTATATGGATGCAATCATATGCAAGGTCACATTAAAATTTGATGGGGTTGTTTTAATTTAGGCAGTGGTCTTATACATATATTATTTGTGACACACACACACACACACACACACACACACACACACACAAAGAGGAAGAACAAGCAAATTAACAGAAATAATAGACAAACTCAACAAAGTCCATTTCTGGAATTAGTTTTGTGAAATTCCCATAGTTGAACTGGAAACTGAGGAGGATTTCAACACAGGGGAGAGTGAACCATCGGGAAATAGAATGGGCTAAATCAGGCATATGCAAACTTGGCCCTCCAGATGTTTTGGGACGACAACTCCCATCATCTCTAGCTAACAGGACCAGTGGTCAGGGATGATGGGAGTTGCAGTACCGAAACATCTGGAGGGCTGAGTTTGCCTATGACTGGGCTAAATTCATACAACCTTACAAAGAAGCAGCTCTCTAATTGGTGAGGGGCTGTAGCTCAGTGGTTAAGCGTTTGCTTTGCATGCAGAAGGTCCATGGTCTAATCCCTAATATCTCCAGGTACAGCTGGAAAAGAATTTTGCTTGGAACTTCAGAGATAATACTGAGCTAGACAGACCAGTATGCAGTGCTGGATTTACGTATAAGCTAAACAAACTATAGCTTAGGGCCCCACTCTCTTGAGGCCCCCCAAAAAAACTAAAGAAAAAAATGGATGTATATTTCCAAAATATAAGATAAAAAAACAAATAAAATAAAACCTACATACAGCAACAGTGTTTTGTGTTGTGTAGGCTCCTATGAGGTAAGTAATGGGCCCCGCCTGCTAGCAAGCTCCATGAAATATCACAGGTTTGCTCATTTCTATATATAGGGTGCCTACATTCTGCATGGACTGGTTGCACGGACACATGTACCATGCAGCTGCAGACTGCAGTGCAGCACAGTTGAATGTAGGTGAAGCTGTTGTACCTGTTATCTAACATTAAAAAGTGCTTGTAGACTGATGATCAGGCAGCATACACTAAGGGTATGAGTCTTATGCCTACTGATTGATTTCATGTAACAATTACTTTGATAAAATACATATTTTGTTATGTGCAAATAGCCATAGATACCTATTAGGTCCATAAATTACAGTATAGCATATATTCAACACAAAAAACAGTGACAATCTGTTGTTGACAAAGGACAGCTGGACATATAAAGGGCCCCATTACCTTCAGTAGTTTAGGGCCTCATCAAACCTAAATCCGGCCCTGCCAGTATGGTCCTAACTGTAACCCAGAAAAGCACAATCCTTCCTTCTGCTCCTGATGTTCAAGATGTGTGTGCTGCTGCTTATGTAGCCAAATCTTCCTCCCATCTATGCACAAGAGGGAGGTATCAGCAGGCTTCAAGGAACTCCAAGGTTCTCAGAAATATACAGGTTTGCTGGGGGGGGGGACCTGCCCCCCTCAAACCTGTGGTTAGGCTGCAAATTTTTTAAGCACCCTTGACACACCTCACGCACAGGCAGTATCCTATAGTGTTTCCAACAAAATCAAATCTCTTAGCAAATTCCAAAGGGGCTAATTTAAAATATTAGTACAGAAGAGTGTTGTGTGTAGGCCTCCCTGAGAAGCTTACACACAAGTGAAGAGGAATACAACATAAGGACACTTTGGCCAAAGGATGGTGGAATTCTGTCATCTTTAGAAACACAGCAGAAAGTGTAAGAGCAGTCCCCAGGGTTTATACTTACAGCGTGGTGTAGCGGTTAGAGTATTGGGCTAGGAGCTGGGAGACCCAAGATAAATAATAAATGTTGAAAATGTAAAGAAAAAGAAGGAACATTTTATCATATGTGGTGGGAATGTAAAAAAGTAAAGAACTTCTGGGAAATGATATATAATGAGATGAAAAAGATGTTGAAATATACATTCTTAAAAAAAACCAGAAGCATTTATACTTGGTATTATAGGTCAGGACATTAATAGGCAAGATGTTAAATTGTTTTTATATGCAACAACTGTGGCAAGAGTATTATTAGCCCAGAAATGGAAACAAGAAGAAATTCCGACGAAAGAAGAATGGCAGACGAAATTAATGGACTATGCAGAATTGGACAAAATGACAGGAAGGATTCGAAACTTGCAGGACCAGAGATTTACAGAAGATTGGAAGAAGTATATGAATTATTTGAAGAGCAACTGTAATCAACAAATTACGCTAGTAGGACTACAAGAAGTTTTGTAAGGAGAAATATACGAAGTGTTACAAAGTATAAAAAGAAAGAGATATTGGTTATGAGTTTGAAATGTAATAGGGAAGATAAGAAATGCATACTGAGAGATTAGATTGGAAAATTTTCAGACAGGATTGATGGAAGTTAAAAATTTGAATAAGATGTAAAAGTATGTTTAATTACTGTTGAAAATGATATGATAATAAAAAATTATATTGAAGGGGGGGAAAGGAGCTGGGAGACCCTAGTTCAAATCCCTTCTCAACCAGGAAGCTCACCTTGGGCCAGACAGTCTCTCTCAGCCTGACCTACCTCACAGGGTTGTTGTGGGCTTACGAGCAGGGGGAGAACCGTTTACACCAGCTTGAGCTCCTTGGAGGAGAGGTTGGGATATAAATGTAATAAATAAGGGGAAGGGGATATAGCAGGTTTGGGGAACCTTTGGCCCTCCAGATGTTGCTGAACTACGACTCGCACTATGCCTTGCCATTGGCCATGCTGGCTGGGCATGATGGGAGCTGTAGTTCAGCAAATTATGAATGGCCAAAGGTTCCGCACACATGGCCTAGAGAAAGGAGTTACTGGCCGGAGTCCCTTATCATCTAGGGTTCAGTCTCCTCATGATAATAATGTAGGGAAAATGATTCACAACTCACCCAACAGCACAGAGCACCTCTGGGTTAAGCTACATCCTTGAAGCAGAAAAAAGCAGAGGCACAGGCACACCCATTTGTGCAACAAGTCCCTCAATGATCCCCTCTCCGCCCTTTTGGCACACAGGAACAAAATTGGTGATTTATGACCAGGAAGGAAATGGGGAAATTCCCATAGATTTCCGCCCTGGCCTAGGAATTAGCCAATGTGAATTTCTTGCTCTGTAATATATGATTCTTGGCCCAAGAAGGGATTTCTAGAGCAAAGGAACAAGTGCTGTGACACGAGTCTCTCCTTCTTTACCTGCACAAAAAGATGCAAAGCTTCTGTGCATCAAGGAAAAGGAAGAGAGGAGGCAGTTCTCCAGCAAAATGATGGGTCCAAAATGCATATGCCAAGATGAAGTGTGCATACTTTAATGCTGATAGTGTACAAAAATACATTATATTACGGGAAACTGCTTTGCAACAATGTGTATATTTGGGGGAAAATTGACACAAAAATGTCTATATAAATTAAAATGCTGATTAATCTTCACAAGGACTACTTTTTAAAGTTGCAAATTGGTGTTGAAATGACCGTAAGATTGGGAAACTGAGAGAAACTGAAATCGACAGATTCACCCATCCCTAATTAAGCAGTACAGTGGTGCCTCGGGTTAAGAACTTAATTCGTTCTGGAGGTCCGTTCTTAACCTGAAACTGTTCTTAACCTGAAGCACCACTTTAGCTAATGGGACCTCCTGCTGCTGCTGTGCCGCTGCTGCACAATTTCTGTTCTCATCCTGAGGTAAAGTTCTTAACCCGAGGTACTATTTCTGGGTTAGCGGAGTCTGTAACCTGAAGCGTCTGTAACCTGAAGTGTATGTAACCCGAGGTACCACTGTATATACATCTTGTTAAATAAATAACAAAGGAGAAGTCCTGCTGTCTTATCCAGTTTGATCAGTGGTGGCTGGTGCCAATTGGGACTGGTAGGGTAAAGGGAACAGCTGGTGGAGCAACAATAGGCAGAGCCAAGTAATTTTAGTTTTGCCGGTGACACAGACAGTCTCCTCCTCATACTGTCAGTAAGTAAGGTGGCAGGCAGGTGGGGGCAGGCTGAGGTTGGTGGGGCAACACCTGATTTGCCCCACTGCACCAGTCTCCACAGGGACGTGGGTGGCACTGTGGGTTAAACCACAGAGCCTAGGACTTGCCGATCAGAAGGTCAGCGGTTCGAATCCCCGTGATGGGGTGAGCTCCAGTTGTTTGGTCCCTGCTTCTGCCAACCTAGCAGTTCGAAAGCACATCAAAGTGCAAGTAGATAAATAGGTACCGCTCCGGCGGGAAGGTAAACGGCGTTTCCGTGCGCTGCTCTGGTTCGCCAGAAGCGGCTTAGTCATGCTGGCCACATGATCCGGAAGCTGTACGCCGGCTCCCTAGGCCAATAAAGCAAGATGAGCGCCACAACCCCAGAGTCGGTCATGACTGGACCTAATGGTCAGGGGTCCCTTTACCTTTACCAGTCTCCACAGAGTTTGATATCAAAGAGGGGAGAGAATAAAGTGCCAGTGAAACCAGCTGCCACAGTGCAGAGCAATGGGACTCAAATAGAATGAAAGGCACTGGATGAACACCGCTGCTTTCAGTCTGGATGATGCAAGCACCGGAAGACACACTGTGCCATGGGATGTCTCCTTCTCTGTTTTCTTTTTCAACACACCCCTTCCCCATTCCGATCAGGAGGCACCTCCCAGAAAAAGCAACAAAAAACAAAGCCCTTTTTTTAAGCAGTTACCCATTATTTTCTCCAACACAATAGAACACTTCTTGGGTTAGAGAGAAAACAATTCGCCTTGCGTGTCACAACTCCTGTGGAGGCATTCCAGTGCGTCAGTCGGAACCATTAGCATGAAGAATTGCTGGAGAATAAGAAAGGGAAGGTCATTTTCAAGTAGTAGCAGAGGCCATCCACTCAGTGGGGGCTGGTCCATTAATGGGGATTCCCCTCCCCACCTGACCTCTACCATCACCGGCATCACTGTGGGTTGCCAGGAGAGAGAAGGGGAGGAGCCAAGTGGTGGTGAGGTGGGCATGGTGCGGGCACACAGGCAAGCATCCCAGATTGCCTCCATTTGTACCTTTGAACCTCACCCACCCTCCCAATGTTGTTGTTGTTGTTTAGTCATTTAGTCATGTCCGACTCTTCGTGACCCCATGGACCAGAGCACACCAGGCACTCCTGTCTTCCACTGCCTCCCGCAGTTTGGTCAAACTCATGCTGGTAGCTTCGAGAACACTGTCCAACCATCTCGTCCTCTGTCGTCCCCTTCTCCTTCTGCCCTCCATCTTTCCCAACATCAGGGTCTTTGCCAGGGAGTCTTCTCTTCTCATGAGGTGGCCAAAGTATTGGAGCCTCAGCTTCAGGATCTGTCCTTCCAGTGAGCACTCAGGGCTGATTTTCCTCAGAATGGATAGGTTTGATCTTCTTGCAGTCCATGGGACTCTCAAGAGTCTCCTTCAGCACCAGAATTCAAAAGCATCAATTCTTTGGCAATCAGCCCAATAAGCAGCTGCAATTCTAGTGACAGGAGGTCAGGAAAAGCACCGCTGCCCCACGCCGCTGTTCACTGCTGAAATTCCTTCTCCTGCACAGCTATGGAAGGTGCAGAGGCCCTGTCTTTTTTTGCACCTCTCCACTTGATTGTTACAACAACAAAAACTCACAAAACTAAAGAGCAAGAAAATCAAGACAAATCTACAGCCCTACTTCAAAGCATACGCAAGTTAAAATACTAAAACAGCTTGACATTGCCACCACTTTCTGAGCATCTGGGTCGGCTTGATTAGACAAGCATGTTTTTACCAGGCACCGAAAAAAGCACAGTGAATGTGTCAGCTTGATCTCAATAGGCAAGGAGTTCCAAAGGGCACCGGCTGCCACACCAAATGATTGAGTTCTTACAAATGTGGAGTGGGTATTTTTCTTTCTATTGAAGATTTTCTTCTGTTGCAAAACAAACAAATACATAAACGAGGAAAGGTACACATAGCGCCTGCAGCTTTCAGAGCCTTTTTCACAGTTATTTACATTTGGTGTGAGACGCTTGTCACAGACATTGTGCGGTTGGGGAAAAGAGATGGAAGAGAGAGATGGAGGGAGAGAAGAAGAAGAGGAGTTTGGATTTGATATCCCGCTTTATCACTACCCTAAGGAGTCTCAAAGCAGCTAACATTCTCCTTTCCCTTCCTCCCCCACAACAAACACTCTGTGAGATGAGTGGGGCTGAGAGACTTCAGAGAAGTGTGACTAGCCCAAGGTCACCCAGCAGCTGCATGTGGAGGAGCGGGGAAGCGAACCCGGTTCCCCAGATTACAAGACTACCGCTCCCAACCACTACACCACATGGGGGTGGGATGTGGAATGGGTATTTTGTGGCACCTGTAGTAGTGCCAATTCTGCTGAACAAAGCAATTGAGTGGGCACCTGAGGGGTAAGGTGATTTCTTGGTAAGCTGGCCCCAAGTTGTTTAGGGCTTTATATACTAACAGTAACACCTTGAACTTGGCCCAGTAGCAAATCGGCAGCCAGTACAGATCTCGGAGCACAGGTGTTACATGCTGACAAGGCCTCAATCCCGTCAGCAATCGTGCTGCAGCATTCTGCGCTAACTGCAGCTTCCAAATCAAACGAGAGGGAAGCCCCACTATAGCACTGTTCCAGTCTGAACTTCCGCAGGCCTATTGTAAGCCATTTGCGTCGATCAAGTATATCTTTAACCATAGGACAAACACTCCCCTGCCGCCAAAATCAGTGGAAGAGAGAAGATTGTGGAGTAAACAAATAGTGCGTTCAGCCAGCAGAGTCAACCCTTCAATGAGTTATAAGAATAGAGAGGAAAAGTGGTGGGGCTTATGCCATTAGCCTCCTCCCCTATTAAGTTTTTGCTGTGATTTTATTGGTGTTAGCTGCCCTGAGCTCGGCTCTGGCCAGGGAGGGCGGGGTATAAATTATTATTATTATTATTATTATTATTATTATTACTACAATTATTAAATAAAAAAAAACATAGCCAGATGTTAAGAACAGAAGAGCCTGCTGGATCAGGCCAATGGCCCATCTAGTCCAGCACCCTGTTCTCACTGTGGTCAGCCACAGGGAACCCACAAACAGGATCTGAACACAAGAGCACTCAGCCCTCCTGTGGCTTCCAGATATTCAGAAGCATTCCGAGTTTGGCCTGTGAAACATTGGGAGGCTTTAAGACCCCAACATTATGGATACACCCATGGATGGGTCCAATGGCGAAGCTGCATGCTCTGGCACCGGGGGTGGAGAGCAGGTCCCCCCCCACACACACATGGCACGCGTCCTAGGGGCGTGGTGCGTTGCCTGCGGGGGCATGGCGGCTGGCATGGTGGGTGTACACAGTGCGTGTCCGGAGGGTGGCTGTGATGGTACCCCCCCAAATGGTGCTGGGGGTGGTGGCTCCCCCCCTACACCCCATTCCTCTGCCAG
Organism: Podarcis siculus; assembly: GCA_034642415.1. NCBI lineage: Eukaryota > Metazoa > Chordata > Lepidosauria > Squamata > Lacertidae > Podarcis > Podarcis siculus. The sequence continues at coordinate 5,349,307 of JAXCMG010000016.1, forward strand.
TGAATGGGTCCACTTCTACAGTCATGGGTCTCTCCACGCTGGGGACGGGAGCTGCCTTGGGTGAGATTCTGGTCTGGAATGCATGTTTAGATGCTATTTATGATGATGGGGGAAGGTTCCTCCCCCACAGGTGCCTGCAGTTCCATCTCGCTCCAGCGCACACCAGCCCTTTGAGGGACAGATTCCAAAGAAACAGGGTGTACAAGCCAGACGGGCAGCCTTTCAAGTCCCTCACTTTCCCCCCTCCCTCCCCGAAAGAGCCTTTACTGGAAGAAGACAAGGACTATTTCCCTGTCCCTCCCACACATTCCCTGCCACTAGCATTTCAGCCCTTCCATAAAGGCAGCCTGCCCATTATTTGATGGCAAATCAAACCTTGGACAACAGGATCTAACTGGATCACCCCAAAAAACTTGGCAACTTTTGCATTAGTTGTAGTTATGTGTATGCAGTGACCTGCCAAGTCCATTCCATCTCTAAAATTCTATTATTCTAGCCAAAGGTGTGCACCGCTGGCCTCTTGAAATCCCCCATCCCTTTTTATGGACTGCAGAATTGGAGGTGGGCAAGGCTAGTAGGTAGGAAATGTCCCAACAGCTTTTTCGGGGCGGGACTTATATTTAGCAGTGGCAGCAGCACGGCTTCTTTCTGTCCCTCTTATCGCCTCCCCTCCCAATCTGGTGCTGTTGAAACTGGTGGAAGCATCATCTTGGTAATCTAATCACCATTCCGCATCCTCCACAGTTGCCCTGACCTAGGCCGCCTAGGACCCATTGGCACTATATGTTTGAAAACAGTGTCCTATCATTTTCATCCTGGGGGCTATAATTTGTTACAGGTGCTGGGAGTCGTTAGGAGACCCCCTGATGCCCTCACAGAGCTACAGTTCTCTGAGTGTTTAACAGTCAGTCCCTCTTCCCAGGGAACCTTTGAGATTGCAGCTCCATGAGGGGAAATAGGGGTGTTCTAAGAACTCTCAGCACCGTTCATGAACCACAGTACCCAAGATGCTTTGGGGAAAGCCATTACTGGTTGCAGCAATGTAATGCAAACAAGTATCTTTCTGGGGCCTTATGCGTGGAGTGGTGGTGGTAGAATAGTGGCTGTGGCAAGAAAATTGGTGGAGGAATTCCAAATAACATTTTGCAAAGTGGCCTTCCTTTTCTAGGGAATGAGGGTGGGGAGAAGAGAATGCAAATCTTCTCAGAAAGAAACATGTCTCCTGAGAAATCTTGGGTCAACTGAAATTCTGTCATCATCTATAACCCACATTTCTGATTTGAAAACCAGGTTTCCTCCCATCCCTGATTAAGCAGGTGCTTTTTAAAGAAAGCCATGGGACTCTCCAAAACAGAAATTCAGTAAGAGAGAGGCCTTCTTCTTGCAAAGGAGTAAATAAAAATAAGGTGAAAACTCTTATTGTGACTATAATGTAACTTTTCCATTATCTGATTCAATAAGAGCACACAACAATTAGGGGGATGAAGATTGAGGAAACAGGTTGTGATTAATACTTGTTTCTACTGAAGTTTCCCATGGAGTGGATGGTCACAAAACACGCTGAAAACTTCAGGACTTATATGCATTCAGATGGCAAGCCCCTCCACTCACTCTCCCAGCTCACAAAATTACCCACACCTGCCTGTTGCATTTTGACCCTTGTCCTGCATAAAATGCCATTATGCAAAATAATTCAGGAGTGCAGGGGTAGGGAACCTGTGGCCCTCCAGATCCAGGTTGGACTACAACTCCCATCATCCCTGACCATGGGCCACACTGGCTGAGGGTGATGAAGCTTAACAACATCTGCAGGGCCACAGGTTCCCCACCCCTTCACTAGTAAGATGACCACTGTGTGGTGTGCAGTGTCCATGCTTATGTTCCCATTACATCCCTGACCTTGGGGGTGGGGGGAGAGGAGCAGGGGAAACCAATGTGGCCTGATGCAGTAATTGACAGTAACAATGGTGCCAGGCAAACGTCTCTAGGAGCACGCCACACTGTCATCTGTCTACCCTTGGAAGGAGAAGGATCTCAGCAGATTATCTTAACTGATGGGCATCTCTGTTTGGGAGAAGACCAATGAGAGCTGCAAGCAGACTAGAAGCAAACCAGCTTCTTTCAGTACTGATGAAATACAATTGCTATGATCAGCAGTCTAGCAACCGTATTGTGAATATCTGAAGTCTGCTTTTATCAAAAAATAAAAGACCATTGGAGACCTTCTTAGGATGCCAAGGAGGTGACTAATTGCATAGGCCGAGCAAGCTACTGTGATTTATGTACCCTGTTGGAAATGAATTTATATTGGTCATTTTGGCTTAAATGAATGTGTGACTCCTCTTTCTTCCTCCATCCCCTGACTTTTCTCCGGCGAAGCCCATCGAGCTACATTTTTTGGCAGGCAGACAGATGGAAAGATAGCTCTCTGCCCTTTTCCCATGCTGAGCAGAACGGCTGGAATTTGCTTTAAACTACCAAAGCATTGGTAAGAGACCAGGAGACATGGTGACCTCTGCATTTCTCAAGGAACAAAATTGCCAGTGGCAACCCCACAAAAAGCTATTATCGGTCAGGAATCGCTCCCCTGCATCTCATAATCCTGACCCATATCTGTGGCATTACACTCTGTGCCACATTTTTCTGTTTAGCTGACTTCAATCCAGCTGCACACCTTGATGAGTTCAAAGGCCTGACTAGACGATAAAATGCCGCTTTTGGATCACACATTGCTGCATTTTTCATTAGCTGCCTGAAGCACAGTAAGCTCCATGGGGTGTCTGAGCTGGTTTCACATAATCATACAAGGAAAAGTATTCTGCACAGCTCAGCTATGCTAAGGGGTTGTTGTTGTTGTTGTTGTTTCATATAATACACTGCCCGTATCAATACACATACCAGTAGGTCTAGGTCTTGTGCAAATGGAGATAGTTGAGAGACATTGCATTTTTTAAACCATCAAAGCACTGCATTTTTTACTTAGGAAAATACATTTGCATGGCCAGGCAGAGACCCGACCCCAGGCGACCCCTGGGTGGAATAAATAATAATAATAATTTATTATTTATACCCCGTTCATCGTGACAACTTGTTATTGGATTAAAATTGGCCACAGCTTTATTAAACTTTCAGATGTAGGAAGACCTTGGCTTAGGCATTGGACGTTTATCCCTCCCAGTCCCCAGCCAGGGATCTGGGGCACATCAGGGTTAACCAATCTGTCTGGAGATTGGGCTGGCTCTGGAAGACGTATGTTTAAGCAAAGAGCCACCCCCCATTTCACCGCAACACAGGGGAGCGCACTGACAACCTTTCAGCGTATGGCCAGTGACTCCTCTCAACACAACCCCTTTAACGGGGAACCCTGGGATCACCACTGCAGGGGGGCATGTGTCACCGCTTCACCCCCCCCCCATTTAGGGAAAATAGAGCTCCCTGGTAGGCTCCGCCCCCTTTTATGCTTACAGAGAGGACTGGAGTGAAGACTACTCCTTCTCAGTCCGCTCCCCTGGCTCCGCCTCCCAGGCACGATTGGTTATTTGAAATGTGGTTTGGCGGGAACCTCAAGGTTCATGACTTGGGGAGGTGGTCCAGGAGCGCTCTGCCGGGAGTCATGGAGGATCAGGGGTGCTGCGCGCAGGCACGCAAAAGGCGCCCTCCGTTTGATGTGGAGAGTAGTCATTCTGAGATAACAGAAATTGTCCCACCCTTCTTGGATCAGAAGGATTTCACTACGCCGAGTCATGCTTCTGTACCCTCCAGAATCGATGCTGGTCCTGCTCTTGTCCTTGAAGGTGACTCCAAAGCTTCAGCCAACACATAACAGCCGATAATCACCTTCTGACAAAAGTTGGGAGGCAGAACAAGGAAGACCAGCCATTAGGCAAAGTGAGGCAGCTGCTTCTGGCAATGGGTTCAAGGAGGACAGATTACAGACAGAGCAGTGTGTGCCATGTGACCTATCTTGCACCCCCCCAAACTAGACTGCTGTTCTCAGATGCTGTGAAGAATCCGCAAGGCAAAGTGTGGATACAGCATCCCTGCCAGATGTCCACCCAGTATAGGCAAAAATATAGGCAAAACAACAACACTTCCAACATGCCATGCGTCCAGAATTTCCCAGACATATCCAGTATTCCCCTCCCCCTTTTTTCTTTTTCTTTTTTCCTTCTGTGATGGAACTCCTATTTGGGGACTTCCCTGGCTTTTCTCTGGCCCATGTAGGACCAGTCTGGATAGTTGGCCTTGGTGAAGATTTGATGTTTTCATCCCCAAAAAGTTTTTTAATTTGAGTTTCTACTGAAATGAGGCTGCATTTTAATGTTGTATTTTAATCTTGTTTTTAAGTTGTATTTTAATAAATTGTTTTTATACTTGGTGTTAGCCACCCTGAGCCCGGTCTCGGCTGGGGAGGCCGGGGTATAAATAAATTATTATTATTATTATTATTATTATTATTATTATTATTATTATTCATCCCCCCAAAATAATCTCCAGGCAGAATTTCCAAAAATCTGTTAAAAGGTCTGGGAAAATCTGGGCATAAGACATATTGGAAGTGTTGTTTTGCCTAATTTTCTACAATTTTTGCCCGGGTTTTCATTTTTTGAAATATAGGCAATGCTAACCTAGTAGCTCTGACTGTTAGGAAAAACTCCTCCTGAAGCAACTCTCATTTCTGGCAGAAGCAACTGAGAACACTGTAAAAGGAAACATACCCCATAGAGGAAGCCAGCTGCCACTCAGGGCCCTCCCCAAAGCCATCATGTCATGGAAAGGTACACACCGAAACCGATCTCTGCCTCTCCCACCTTCAGATTACAAAACCGATGACGAAATGTATGCAGTGACTCTCTGCTGGTGGTGCTCCATTTGCCAGGTTCATCTTCACTAGGGCAAAGGTGATCGTGGTCTTCATCGCGTCTCAACCACTTTGGCCAGTTTGCATCCAGGGATGGTGGTGAGATTTGGTCCAGCTTTGATTCGGATGCAGACCTACTTGAATCACACTTCCCCAAACAATGTGTGAACTGAAACACAGCTCTCAGCTCTGCTTTGACATTCCTCCTCCTCCAAATATATATATGTATGTGTATATATATATATATATATATAAAGGTAAAGGTAAAGGTACCCCTGCCCGTACGGGCCAGTCTTGACAGACTCTGGGGTTGGTGCGCCCATCTCACTCTATAGGCCGGGGGCCAGCGCTGTCCGGAGACACTTCCGGGTCACGTGGCCAGCGTGACATCGCTGCTCTGGCGAGCCAGAGCCGCACACGGAAACGCCGTTTACCTTCCCGCTATAAAGCGGTCCCTATTTATCTACTTGCACCCGGGGGTGCTTTTGAACTGCTAGGTTGGCAGGCGCTGGGACCGAGCAACGGGAGCGCACCCCGCCGCGGGGATTCGAACCGCCGACCTTTCGATCGGCAAGCCCTAGGAGCTGAGGCTTTTACCCACAGCGCCACCCGCGTCCATATATATATATATATATATATATATATATATATATATATATATAATAGTATCTCTCTTTTCAGCATCTAAGTCTCAAAGTGGCTTTCGGATGCAAAGAAATAGGCAACGTTCAAAATTTAAAGCATAAATTAAAATATCAAAAAATTAAAAACGCAGAGATTTATACCCCAAAATCAGAAAATTAAGAACATAAGGAAAGCCGTCTGCGATGCAAAATCTTCCTAGAACAAAATAGTTTTAATCAGGTACCTGGAACTCAGCAGGGACAGTGCCTGTCTAATGATCTTTGCAGTTCTCCTACCAAATAATGTGTACAAAAAGCAGGGGTGGGTGTGTTTCAGCCAGAACTCACAGGAACTCAGTTCCGGCACCTCTCAGGTGTGTGACATTGTCATGATAAGAGAACAAGGGAGGTATTTATGGTGCGTTCCAGGCCTCTTTTTTTATATAGAAAAATAGCACTTACAAAAAGGTATATTTGGGGGGAAAGTGTACACAAATTATATTATATTATATTATATTATATTATATTATATTATATTATAT
>JAXCMG010000016.1:5355342-5378322 GCA_034642415.1 Podarcis siculus
ATTATATTATATTATATTATATTATATTATATTATATTATATTATATTATATTATATTATATTAATTATATTATATAAAATAATGTACAAAAATGCTTGGAAGAAAAGTGATTGAAAGCATGTGTATAAGTAAAACACACACACACACACACACAAATTAAGCAGCTTAGGACGTTTTTTTATATCATTAAATAAATTAGATAAAGCCGCATACAAGAATGTGTAGGTTAGGAGGAATTTGCACTAAAGCACTGATGAAATTTCACAAGGACCTTTAAAAAAATGCAATCTGGTTCAATAATGTGGAGAAATGAATTTCAGAACTGAAAAGTGAGAAACTGAAATAAACAGATTTGCCCGTCCCTCCTTGCTTCCAATTCCTCTGACTTTTCTCTTGTTTGACATTCCGTTTAACAAATATCTCTGCAGGACCACAAGGGCCCAGCCACTCAGATGTCAGGCACACTCTGTTTCCTCTGCTTGCTATGGGTCTTCAGCATAGCTTCCTGGCTGAGCGGCCTGTGGAGCCCCTGAGCCCATAAGTCGTACATGACATGTGCATCCTACTTCGGTGCCAGGCTGGAAATGGGAATCGAGAGGCACAGTCCAGGGCCTTGTGAAATGTTGACGATCCATCCGCTGATAAGAAGGAGAGAATGTGCTTTCTTCTCTAATCTGGCTATTTCCCTGCCAAAAAGCAAACTGCTCAAGCAGAGCTCAGCAAAGGTGCAACTGTCTGAAACGAGAGGCAGGTGCCTCCAACACAAACAACATGCGCTGGGACTGAGCGCATGCCTACCAGTGGAGGGAAGGGGGCCATGTGGCGATGATTAAAAGCAGGGACACATTGCACATTGCAAATTGCGCGCAGGTGCTAGATATACATTCCTACTTTAGTTCAACCCAGCAGATCAGTGCACACATCTTCAGCCCCGTGTAGATGTTTCCCCAGGGTCCAAATTAAGGTATAGATGGGCAGAGGTGGGAACATGTCCACTGGCCCTGCTCCTTAGCTCCTAGGGCTCAAGAGGCAGTGTGATGTAGTGGTTAGAGTGTCAGACCAAGACCCAGGAAACCAGGGGTGGATCTACACACGGGGGGAAATACGGTGTAAATAAGTCAGAAATTAAATTGTTATAACGAAAGGGGGGAAAACCCCTATGTAAAAATCACATAGAAAAATTGTTTGCTCTCTGGTGCCATCTGGTGTTGCATGTTTATAACACATTCCAAATGTTGTTTTTTGATTAATGTAGCTGAGTCCCAGGGTTCAAATCCATGGTGTCCATTAGATGACCTCAGGCAAGACACAGTCTCCCAGCATGACCTACCTCACAGGGATATTGTGGGGACTAAATGAAGAGGAAGAGGAAGGAAGCAAGATGCTCATCAAAGACCTGTTGCAATATTGTACAGTAGGGTTGCTAGGTCAGGACCACCCCAAAGTCTGAGATTTCAGGGCTGGAGCTTGAGACCCAGAAGTGGCCCCTGTTGAAGTCATGGGCTGGTGATGTTCGAGTGGTGGCTCCTCATGATTCTTCCTCGGTGCTGCCTCCCACCACTGAGCCCTGGAGATGGAGGTTAATTGGGAGAGGGGAGGAGGACAAGACTCACCCAACAATCATTTGTAACTGGCTCCTGCTGGGCTTAACCTTGCAAGCTGCACGCATAGCCTTTTGAATAAAAAGAAAATAAAGGCAGTCTCACCCACCTGGAGATTCAGTGCCTCTCCCTGCCATGTGGAGCAGGTGAGGCAACCTGGAGACTTCAGGTCAGTCGTGGAGATCTGGCAACCCTATTGTTCGGCCACAGGGTACTGAGGAGGCTATTGGGCCTAACCATTCACTTCAGCCCTTTTGCTTGTAAAGTAGGGGTGGGAGTCTGTGGTCCTTCAGATTTTGTTGGACTCCAACCCCACATCAGCTCTAGCCAGCATGGACTAGATGGGCCTTTGGGCTCATCCACCAGGGCTCTTCTTAGTTCTTCCTTCTGGTCCTTTATTCTTCATTTCTCACTAAAGCTCATCCAGAAGGTGAAAATGCACATGCACAAATTCTGCTGTGATGACTGGGTCATGCTCAATATCAAGTCCAAGAATCAGCTAGGTCGTTTTGAGTTCCTTGCATGCCTTAGATTCACCTTTAGCTAGAGTGGCATTTGCAAGCCCACCACAATGCTTTCATCTGCATGCCAGGTACACTGTGGCACAACCTGGTATGCATGACCAAGCTGACTGTATACAGGATAAGGGTGCTCTCTTTTCTCCCCCCTCCTTTATAAGGTGCAGAAGCTGTTCGTTGCTGCCCGTTTCAAGCACAGAGCAGAGGAAACCAGAAGTAGCAGCGTCCTAGAGAGTCAGATCAGCCTCTTGAATGTTGGTTAGTTTAAGACAGGAATGCGACCTTCCAGATCCTGTCAATCTCCAACTCCCAACAGGCCCACCGCCAGCATGGTCAATGCTCAGGGATGCTCACTGGGTGACCTTGGGCCAGTCACTCACTCTCTGTCTAGTCTATGTACAAAGGTAAAATTAGCATGCATTGCTCCACCCATTTTTCCCATTGGCTCTGCCCACTACTGATACATGCCCCTTGGAAGGTTTCCCAGAAAAGCACCTATACTGAAAAAAAGGGTTTGACACCCCTGTTGCAAATAACATGCAACTGGTATGCATATTGTCACATTTGCCAATGGTGTGCACACACAACAAGATTAGGGATGTGCTTTCTTCATTTTTTAAAAAATAATATATTAATTATTTTTTCGTGCTGCGGTTTATCAAAGAACAGTAAAACAAACAAACCCATCACCAACTCACACTCCCCAGGATATGAGATTGCAGATTACCACAAGGCCAATAACCCTTAAAATAACACAAATCCAGTCACTTATCCAAATAAACAAACAAATTATAGTTTCACATTACACTAAACAGAAAATTTTATAGTGTGAGGGAGGATCTACAATGACCTCTTTAGCTGTATACAAAATAAAGTTACACCAATCTGTTGCAAGCATGTCCTTCCCTATCAAACCTCTCACAAGATTTAATTTGTTAGTCGATTTTGCTACCATAGCTAACTGCTCTACTTTCTTACACCATGTGGTAATTGATGCTCCTTCCAGAAATTTCCAATACCCTACCAGCTTAAAGGTAAAGGTAAAGGGACCCCTGACCGTTAAGTCCAGTTGCAGATGACTCTGGGGTTGCAGCGCTCATCTCGCTCTATAGGCCAAGGGAGCCTGCTTTTGTCCACAGACAGCTTCTGGGTCATGTGGCCAGCATGACTAAGCTGCTTCTGGTGAACCAGAGCAGTGCACAGAAACATCGTTTACCTTCCCGCCAGAGCGGTACCTATTTATCTACTTGCACTTTGACGTGCTTTCAAACTGCCAGGTTGGCAGGAGCAGGGACCGAGCAATGGGAGCTCACCCCATCGTGGGGATTCGAACTGCTGACCTTCTGATCGGCAAGCCCTAGGCTCAGTGGTTAAGACCACAGCACCACCGCATCCACCCTACTAGCCTAGCTACCAACAATAAATGACTAATATGACATTTGAAATGCAGGTTCATGTTATCTCTCTAGGGAAGGCAGAGTAAGGTCAGCTCTGGGGATTCCATAGTGTTTTGTCCTGCTAGGGCATGAAATTCTCCAAAGACCGACCTCCAAAATGTGGCCTCCTTTTTGCAGGTGCACCTCATGTGCTGGTGTGACCCAATCCATGACACCCCCTCCAAGAAATGTGGGGGTGAGTGCAACTGATATGGGCTATTCTGCTTTCTGTGTTGGAGTTCTGCTGTGCCTGAAATGGTGTTTGGGGTGGCCGAAGTGAGGCCTCACTGCAGTGAAATCTCATGTGGCATCTGTCTTTGTATTTCCAAAGTACCGTACTTTTCCATGTATAAGACTATGTTTTTTTATTCAAAAATCATGTTCAAAATTTGGGGTCATCTTATACATGGGTAGTGCATTGTGGGGGCCTGGGATTGGTTGCTGCTGCAAAGGCTGTTGTTGATTGGCTACCGTTGCAGCCATTGGGCGGCCAATTTGCTGCTTTCTTCAGCGATGGGGCAGAGGATCGGTTGATTCATTGACACACACAATTGGCATTGTTAGCCTGGCGGGTTTCTTTGCATTTCCCCAAAGAAAAGCTCCCAAAAAAAGCTCAACAATTTTAGTGAATCTCCCCCCCCAAAAAATTCTAAATTTTGAGTCCCCCAAAATAGGGGGCATGTTATACACGGGAAAGTACGGTGTTATGCTGCTGCCCATGCTAGATTCATGGGTAGCGACTCATAAGACTCACTAGAGCTTCTTTCGAAATGCACAACTTAATTCCCTCTGCTTAGCAGAGGGACAGGAAGGAAATAAATAAGATGCTCCTTAGATTGCCCTTAAATTGTAATGTTAGAGATCAAATGTAAATCATAACCGCCTTCCAGTTTCCTAGTCTCCAAAACCAGAAGACACGCTTGCCATTCCACTGACGTCTGTGCAAGCTTGTCCAAACTAGCAAGTAATTTAAGCAAGTTGAGAATGAAGTGGATTCGCTGTGTTCTAATTTGAGAGGGTTTAAAATTAATTGTGCCCAGACCCAAATTGCGAAGATCAATTAACGTGAGCATATCCCCAACAATATTAGTCATAGGTGTTGTAACTGATTTGGTCAGTTTCCACCCTGCATATCTCAGCCGTGTAAGCTTTTCATAACACAAAACAATGATCAGCCACATTCCATGTGACTTTAGCTAACTGGTTAGACTAGTGTTATGCTGAAATCTGCCCTCTGTTTTAAAAAAAGAGGCGCCCATTTTTAAAAGATGGCCAACTTTATTTACACTCGTGGCAACCGTGAAAATACTGCAGCCATTTATATGTAATGAGCAAGGATGGCCAAAACCTGGGCAGAGGGGGGAGGGGAGCCCCATTCTGTGCCTTTTAACAAATGTGGAATAAGTAAAAAGATAGAGGTGAGGTTTCCTCTCTCGCTGCATCGCTATCCTGTAAAGAAAAAATAAAATAAAAAATTGTGAATTTCTGCTTGCTTGGGAGTTGCTTATTGAAGCCACAGCCTGTTGAATGGGTAAAGATATAATAATAATAATAATAATAATAATAATAATAATAATAATAATAATTTATTATTTATACCCCGCCCATCTGGCTGGGTTCCCCTGCCACTCTGGGTGGCTTCCAACAGAATATTAAAATACAATAGACTTACCATTAGGTCTAGTCACAGAGGACTCTGGGATTGTGCTCTCATCTCGCTCTATAGGCCGAGGGAGCAGGCATTTGTCCGCAGACAGTTTCCAGGTCATGTGGCCAGCATGACTAAGCCGCTTCTGGTGAACCAGAGCAGCTCATGGAAACACAGTTCACCTTCCCGCCAGAGCGTTACCTATTTATCCACTTGCACTTTGACGTGCTTTCGAACTGCTAGGTGGGCAAGAGCAGGGACCAAGCAACGGGAGCTCACCCCATCACAGGGATTCGAACCGCCAACCTTCTGATCGGCAAGCCCTAGGCTCTGTGGTTTAGATCACAGCGCCACTCTCGCTGTATGGGTAGTTTGGAACAATTTCTTCTGGACATGCTTAGCTCATTTGGTAGGCAGGGCTATTCCACACCCTCTCTGCTCACTTTGAAACAAAAATATATAATTGGGGATAGGCTGTAGCTTTCCTGTAGAGCACCAGATTTCCTTGTAAAAGATGTTAAGTTCAATGCCTCACATAAAAACCCTGGAAAATCGCTGCTGATCAGAGTAAACATTATAGCACTAGATGGAACACTGGCGTGACTCACAGCAGATATTAGTGCCATGGTAAAATCTATCCAGTGATTTCTCCAAATATATTTTCTCCTGCGAAGGAGGCTTCCATTTTCCTGCTTCTTTCACAGACCCTGATTTTTTAAAAATCTCAAGGGAAGAATTATCTCATGATGTCTTCCTTGGGCTTTGACTGAAATGCAGGCACCTGCGGAGGCTCCAGTGTGCAGTGAGATGATTTGTTGAATGAAAGAAGAGGCACTCACCAAAGCACCCCACAAATTCTGAACCCAACGCAATAGAGTTTCAGCAGAAATTGCCTTCCCCTTTGATATTTTTCTAATGCATTTTCATTTTTCATTAATGGTTGGGGGAATGGTTGCAGGGAAAGCACAGGATAATTTTCTGGCACAACACTAATACGGCCCCACTTTTGCCAACCTTTTAAGAGCAATCTTAAGACATTATTTTTTTATTTCAATCCACATTGTACTAATTGCTGCGATGAATTATTTGTCACTGCTCAGTTTCCAAGGCGGGAAGGAGGTTTCAGTCTGATAGTTCTGCATACTAATGTCTTGGATGCATTTTGCACGCTGCTTGAAAGGCAGTTAATGACTCACCTAATTAAGTAAGTAAATAAATATGTCATCACTTACACATAGCTCTATCTTTGACAGTAGGGTGTCACCAAAGCCAAAAATTCATTTGGGGAGGAATTCTAAAACAAACCATCCAAATTGCCTCCCATACTTTTTTATACCATCCTTAGGGAGCAATCCTATGCACAAAAAGCTGGCATAAAGCAAGGCGGTTTAGTTGAAGTTGGCATACTGTTACACTAGATCCAAAACCTATTCAGCAGTGGGGCTGCTGCTGTTGTGCAGAAAGCTTTAAAATAGTGTTCTGTGTTGTATCACTGGACTATATATATAACCAAGCTGAACAGGCACAGGATCCAGCCTAAGTCCCCTCTCTCTTGTACTGTCCCTGAATGTTGCTAAGTTTGGGGGGATCTGAAGTTCAGTGTATCTGAAGAAGTGTGCATGCACACGAAAGCTCATACCAAGAACTAACTTAGTTGGTCTTTAAGGTGCTACTGGAAGGAATTTTTTTTTTGTTTTGACTATGGCAGACCAACACGGCTACCTATCTGTAATAATAATAATGTATTACTTATACCCCCAGCCAGTCTGGGCGGCTTCCACCAGTATACTAAAAACACAAGAAAACAGATATCTTCAGAAATGTGTATATTAGGGGATAGTGTACATAAATATGCCTAAGGGACTGAAAACAACCTAAAATGTACCACATTCATATAAATTGTTTGCCAAAAATATGTACATTTTATGAGAAATTTGCACAACAATCCTGATGCATTTTCCCGAGAACTCTTTTTTTTTTTTAAGGCAAACTCATGCAGGAATATGGAGAATAGAAGTTAAGACTCGGGGGGAAAGAAACAGAGAGAAACTCAAACTGATTTATCCATCCCTAGTTGTTGCTATGACAGCTACATCATCCTGCTCCTCCAAACATTTATAGCACGCCATTTTACAGTTTCTGCCCCCAAAAGCTTACAATCTAATATTTGACAACTGACAGCATCTCTAGCCCAGGTGTTGTCAGAGTACATCTCTCATCATACCTAGCCAATGGGTGTACTGGCTAGAGCTGATGGGAGTTGTAGTTCAACAGCATATTGAGCGCACGATCTCAGCTGTCCCTCTTTGGTTCCCATCTTTTCTGAAGCATCAGCCAACAATTTGCATGACTTAAGATAAGAAGCAGTGCCGGATTTACGTATAAGCTAAACAAACTATAGCTTAGGGCCCCACTCTCTTGGGGGCCCCAAAAAATTTAAAGGAAAAAAACCTGGATGTATATTTTCAAAATATAAGATGAAAACCAAATAAAACAAAACCTACATACAGCAACAGTGTGTTGTGTTGTGTTGTGTAGGCTCCTATGATGTAAGTAAAGGGCCCCGCCTTCTAGCCTGCTCCCTAAAATATCACTGCTTTGCTCCTTTCTATATATAGGATGCCTACATTCTGCATGGACTGGTTGCATGGCAGCATGGGCAAATGGCTTTAGATACCTATTAGGTCCATAAATTACCATGTAGCATATATTCAACAAAAAAAAAAACCAGTGACAATTTGTTGTTGACAAAGGACAGCTGGGCATATAAAGTAGCTTAGGGCCTCATCAAACCTAAATCCAGCCCTGATAAGAAGCCATATGGTGGCATTAAACTACATTTTACTCAGAGTAAGGTGAAGGTAAAGGTGACCCCTGACCATTAGGTCCAGTCGTGGACAACTCTGGGGTTGCGGCGCTCATCTCGCTTTATTGGCCGAGGGAGCCAGCGTACAGCTTCCGGGTCATGTGGCCAGCATGACTAAGCAGCTTCTGGTGAACCAGAGCAGCGCACGGAAATTCTGTTTACCTTCCTGCCAGAGTGGTACCTATTTATCTACTTGCACTTTGACGTGCTTTCGAACTGCTAGGTTGGTAGGAGCAGGGACCGAACAACGGGAACTCACCCCGTCGCGGGGATTCGAACCACCGACCTTCTGATAGGCAAGCCCAAGGCTCTGTGGTTTAACCTACAGCACCACCCGCGTCCCTTTACTCAGAGTAGGTGTATTGAAATTAATGGACTTAACTTATTTCCAAAGGGTCTACTCTGAGTATAACTTCCCTGAATACCACCCACAACCATATATTTACCAAAAGAGCTATTTCTCATCATAAGTCCCTTTGTTCCCAACCGCCTTTCTCCCTTTTTGCTGTTCTTGAGTAAAGATGTTGCTAATACCTCTCCCTTCAGTGTGATGATTTCTGTGTGATGACAGCAGCCACCTGGGATCTCTGTTGGTGAGATAATTATTTTTAGGATTAATTCTCTTCCTCCATTTTTTTCCTGAGCAATTACCAGCTAAAGTGTCATCCAGATATCAGCACATTTTTATTATTATTTCACTTTGATGGTGGGTGGTTGCAAGAAGCTGCACTTTTCTCTGACATTCCAGAATGCAGACAGGTTCCTGTACCTGGATCTGGCCCCAGAAATTTGAGAGTGAGCCTATCTTTCAAAGCCTCCAGTTTGATCCTTGGTTTTGCCATGCCAGCAAGTAGCAGCCCTCCAAGTTATTTGAAGATGGCTATGATCTTCTGTTCTCCAAACCAAACACAACCAACTCTTTCAACCATTCCTCATAAGGCTTCATTTTTCCAGTCTTATATGCAGTTATACACAATTTCACACCTGTTTGCCATTATTTTTTAAAAAAAGTTATTGTGAAAATGTGTTAGCATTGTAGTGAGAATTTCTCCTAACATCAACATTCTGATATTTTGCCTGATTTTGTCTAATATACACTATTTTGCAAAACATATTCCCCAACTTTAAACCATTGTTATTTTCAATAGGAATTTCTGCACACTATTTCTGAGCACTTTTCTTTTTTAAAAAAAATATTACTTGGCTAGAGAATAGCATTGTAAAATTCAGTGTGAGTTTTGATGAGTGGTTGTGTTTCAATCCATGTGTTGTTTCCGAAAGCCCAAATTAGGTGGACTCACCTATAAATGAGAACTAAATAAAAAATTAAAAATCCTTATATGTGATCATGTTTCCACTGAAGATCTGCCACCACTATATACTAATAGCAAACTCAGATCTCCAAGGTAAGATCTTTATATTGCCCAAATGGTACAGGATTGGGAGAATCCCAACTATGCAAAAGTGTCAGACATTTAAAAAAATGCAGGGAGGTGGACTCCCCTCCCCCCAAAAACCTGCCATTGCTGGCAGAGTGTGCTCCTAAGCATTGTTGTTTGTTGAAGAAAAAGCTATTAACTATTGTTATCTGATGCCACTAATACCTGAAAGTATTATAATGTGAAAAATCAACTCAACCCCACTACCACCACCAAAAAGTAAAGTTCAGGTGAAAAGACAGACTTTGCCTGGGGTCTAAGAGACGGTAACGATGGCAAATGAGATAGTTCTGCAACGTCTAATTATTGTGCGAAGGAAATGTTCAGTGTCGGATTTATGTATAAGCTAAACAATCTATTGCTCAGGGCCCCACTCTCTTGTGGGGGCCCAAAAAATTTAAAGGAAAAAAACCCTGGATGTACATTTCCAAAATATAAGATAAAAAACAAATAAAGTAAAACCTACATACAGCAACAGTGTGTTGTGTTGTGTTATGTTGTGTTGTGTTGTGTTTTGTGTTGTGTTGTGTAGGCTCCTATGATATAAGTAATGGCCCCCGCCTGCTAGCCTGCTCTCTAAAATATCACTGGTTTGCTCCTTTCTATATATAGGGTGCCTACATTCTGCATGGACTGGTTGCATGGCAACATGTGCAAATGGCTTTAGGCTTTATTAGGTCCATAAATTACCATTTAGCATATATTCCACACACAAAAAACAGCAGCAATTTGTTGTTGACAAAGGACAGCTGGACATATAAAGGGCCCCATCACCTTCAGTAGCTTAGGGCCTCATCAAACCTAAATCCAGCCCTGGAGATGTGTATTGTTTGGGGTCTTTTTCTTAGCAAAACCAATGCATTCTGAAAGTGCTCGGTGGTTTGGTCATTAGATCCCATAATCTGGGGCTCAGCCCTGCCATTTAGAAGAGGTTCTGGGGCGAGGTGTTGGCAAGCTGTGGTGCAATTTAAATCCCTGCCAGCGGTTCTGGCTTAGCCTGGGGTGGGAAGGAGGACAGAGGCCTAGGGAGAATCCCCAGGTCTTGTGCAAGCATCACTGAAATGAATAGAGGGTGTGGTGCAGCTGTACTTTGTAGATTGCCACCACCACTGTGGGGAGCGAAACGACACTGAATCAAGGCTTCTAATGCATTCCAGAGGGCTGTATTATCTTTCCAACAAATGGCTGAATCATCTTGTGCACATACAAGTGAGATCTGCGACCAAATGTTGCCATGTGGAGTGTTACTGTCCAGGGTTCCAGCCAGCCAGGCAAAGGGGCCTTTTTCTGTTTTAACTGCCCCTGCTGGGGTTTTTTTGGGGGGATACCTTATTAAAATCTTGCTCGTGTCTGTTATTAGGGTTGCATTTTTTTCAAAAGATGGAAACCACTCAGGAAGATTTGCCAGAAAAGAAACAACAGAGAAAAATGCCTTAAATCAGGAGTGGAGAGCCTTCCCACCCCCCATCCGAGGGCCGCATTCCTTTCTATGCAACCTTCCAGGGGCCACATGATAGTGGTGGGCGGGGCAAGGAGTAAAAGTGGGAGAGGCAAGAAATGTTAATTTACTTGCACGCTGCTTTCTGTCCTCCAGCCAGGAAAGGAAGAAGTGATCACAGTTCAAGGGCATGTTTCAACTAGCAGAAGCCCTCAAGGAAGGGGCAAAGAGTTGTGGTTCAAGAGGATGGGAAGAGCCTCAGGGGTCAGGTAGAGACGTCTGGAAAGCACATTAAACCCCTATACCTGAAGTGATGGCCACCAACTCATATGGCTTTAGAATAGGATTAAACAATTGAGGACAAAGCTATCAATTGGCTATTAGTGTAAAAAAGAAATAAAACAGATGTTCTTGATCTTGTGTGAGAGAGATACAGTCAAACCTCGGTTCCCGAACGCCTCCGTTATTGTACATTTCAGCTCCCAAATGCCGAAAACCCGGAAGTAAATGCTCCAGTTTTTGAGCATTTTTCAGAACCTGAACGTCCATCGCAGCTTCCGCTTGAGTACAAGAAGCTCTTGCAACCAGTCAGAAACCAAGCCTTGGTTGTTGAACGTTTCAGAAGCCAAACTGTCTTCTGGATTGGATTACGTTCAACAACCGAGGTTTGATTGTACAGTGGTACCTCGGGTTACAGACGCTTCAGGTTACAGACACTTCAGGTTACAGACTCTGCTCACCCAGAAATAATACCTCGGGTTAAGAACTTTGCTTCAGGATGAGAACAGAAATTGTGCGGCAGCATCGGGAGGCCCCATTAGCTAAAGTGGTACCTCAGGTTAAGAACAGTTTCAGGTACCTCCAGAATGAATTAAGTTCTTAACCCGAGGTTCCACTGTAAATATAAATATACCAGAACTGCCTTCTAAAAGGTTCTGCTCCTACAAGGCATATAGAGTTTGCATTTCTAAATAGCCTTAAGCATGCCCAACTCTGTTGCAAAAAGCCCATGTCTTTTATTGAGCAGGTATGTCAAACGATGTAGGTGCACAAAATCTAAGCTTACTGCTGAGTAAGGGTGAACGAATCTGTCAATTTCATTTCCCCCCTCACTTTTGCATTTTCCTAATTTTGAATTCAGGCCTATCTTTCCACAGAAATTTGTGATTTAAGGGTATTGTTGCTGAGTGGTCTAAGGTGCTCGCTTAAGACTCCAGTCTCTTCTCGGGTATGGGTTCGAATCCCACCACTGCCAGTGGGTTACTTTTCATTCTCAAATATTCCCGAATAATGTAAGTGAGAGATCATGGAAAACTTTCCCAAACCTTCAGAAATTTGTGTTTTTAAAAATAAAAAAAGCTTCATGAAAAATCATCAGCATTTTTTTGCAAATTTCTCCCACTGAACGCATGACATTTCCACCAATATACACATTTTTTTTCAAGTAATCCTCCCTAATATAATGTATATCTGTGTTTTATTTTCACTACATATGGATGCATTCTTATGCTCACTTTCCTCTAGCACAATCTTTTTTGTATACAGTTGGTTGGAGAACTGCATCACAAAATTCAGAGAAATGTGATTTATTTATTCATTTATTTAGCATTGATACGGGTGGCACTGTGGGTTAAACCACAGAGCCTAGGACTTGCCAATCAGAAGGTCGGCAGTTTGAATCCCCGCGACAGGGTGAGCTCCTGTTGCTCACTCCCTGCTCCTGCCCACCTAGCAGTTCGAAAGCACGTCAAAGTGCAAGCAGATAAATAGGTACCGCTCCGGCGGGAAGGTAAATGGTGTCTCCGTGTGCTGCTCTGGTTCGCCAGAAGTGGCTTAGTCATGCTGGCCCCATGACCCGGAAGCTGCACACCAGCTCCCTCGGCCAATAAAGCGAGATGAGCGCCGCAACCCCAGAGTCGGTCACGACTGGACCTAATGGTCAGGGGTCCCCTTACCTTCATATGTAAGATAAAAACACAAAAATAAGAAAGAGACAGACATATATATACTAAATCAATTGTGTCTTGAATTGTTATGCTTTAAAACAACCCTCTGTCCCAGTTGGAACATTTAAAGCATGAAATAACTCACCTTGGGTATCTTTCTCCAACATGTACACATCCCAGGGGGTTACAG
This sequence comes from Podarcis siculus, assembly GCA_034642415.1. NCBI lineage: Eukaryota > Metazoa > Chordata > Lepidosauria > Squamata > Lacertidae > Podarcis > Podarcis siculus. The sequence continues at coordinate 5,368,426 of JAXCMG010000016.1, forward strand.
TTTAAGATTTTGACACCTTCTTTCAAGGTTGTTTTGGCACTGATGAATAAGTTCTTATCTTGTAGAACTAAAATAGGTTTGCTAGCCTTAATATAGCACAGAGTTTTGCCTTCCAAAACTGTTTGGGGAGCTCTGTAGCATTTTTTAAAGTCCCCTTTGCACAGAATGTTCAGGAGCAAATCCAGAGATATAACAACGTGGTGAAAAGTAATCAACATAAGAAAACAACACCAAAAGCACTTGTTGATTGTTACTCTGGCCTTTTCTGCAGCTATAGTGAGAGTCAAGCTGCCCTCTTTTATTTTATTTTTACCCCATTGTTCTGCTCCTGTTTTGAATTGAACACACACACACACACAAAGAAGCACAGTCATGTGAATCAACAACAAGTAGCGTTATGGACATCTGGAAAATCAGGTGTGTGCTCTATCTCATGAATGTCAGGGTGACCAATGTGGTGCTCGCAAGATGTTGCTAGAATCCATCTCCCATCGGTCCCAAAACACACAGCCAATCTTCAAGGATGATAGGAGCTGCAGGACTGCATTGACTACACCAAGTTATGGCATTCATTAGCATAATCTCCAACATTTACATTTATATTTGATGCCAACTTGCGGGGGTCAGGTGACAAAAAAGAAGTTTATAAAAACTCTCTTTAAGATTGGTACTCAGAGTTTGCTGTGAAAATTATTAATAGTATTACAGTGGTACCTCGGTTCTCAAATGTCTTGGTATTCAAACAACTTGGAACTCAAACACTGCAAACCTGGAAGTAAGTGTTCCTGTTTGTGAACTTTTTCCGGAAACTGAACATGCTCCAATTTCCATGCTTCCAGTTTGAATGCCACACTTCCATTTTGAGTGTTATGCTGAGGTCTGTCTGTTCTTGCTGTTTCATTTGCATTTTGGTGTCTCTTCTTTGTTTTGCTTTTGTGACTGTGTGGAACCCAGTTCAGCTACTGATTGATTGATTGTGTAACTGCGGTGCATTGTTTGTTGCTTTCATTTTTTGGATCAATGGTCTCATTATATAGTAAAAGTCATGTTAAATTGCTGTTTTAGGGGTTGTTTTGAAAAGTCTGGAATGGATTAATCCATTTTGCATTACTTTCTATGGGAAAGTGCGCCTTGGTTTTGGAACGCTTTGGTTTTGGAATGGACTTCCGGAACGGATTCAGTTTGAGAACCAAGGTACCACTGTACCTCCTCTTTCTTCTAACAGGATCCCAGGATGTCTAACTGTTTGGGTTTTCTTTAAGCTACCTTAAAACAAAGTTAAAGCCATCAGACAAAGGAAAATACATCATATATAAGGCAACTTGCCAGTCAGAGATAGATTACGTATTAGCCTTTAAGGTGCTACAGGAAGAAAGGAACACAGGAAGCTGCCTTATACCAAATCAGATCTTTGGTCCATCTTGCTCAATATTGTCTACACTGTAGATTGACATTATATCACAAAATAATAATTGAAAATGTTAAAACAACAGCTGTGCATTCTTTACAACCACAGGGAATTCAGCACAGAGGAAAGAGAATGCTAACCGTTGGACCCCAGAAAATTATTGCAGATAAGGAGCATAGGAACCCAAGGGTAGAGGAGAACGTGGTGAGCAAACCATCCAAAGGGCCAGATATAGAAGCTTGAAAGGCTGAATTTGGCCCCCATGACTGTGATTCCACACCCCTATTCCAGTCACTTGGGTATCGGGGGGAGTGGGGGAGAAGGGGACTCTGAAATTATACACACACCCTCCTAAAAGGCAATTCTTAGAAGTGCTGCAGTTATCAGAGTGTGGAGTGCAGGACCCTGGAAGCCTAATCTTCCTTGTTTAGTCTCGGCAAATGTGCAGCCGGAAAACATTGCCATCCTGTTTTTCAGGTGGCAGCAGGCAAATAAGAATGAAGGAAAATACCGCAACCCTCTGACAGACTGTGATTAATTTCCATTGTGCCTGACATTTCCCCACGCTTTACTGGAAGGGTGCTGCCCTTGCTTGAATCTCCCAGGTTCCCTTCAGTGCCCTTGAACCGAGGGAAGCTTCTGATAAGCGACTGCTGTGGACCCTTTTGCACGCTTCAAAATGGCAGCTTCTATGCACAGTTTTGTTTTTTTAAAAACTGCAGTAGATATAGCCTGTTATGCATCCTCTAGCTGCTGAATGGCTAATTGCCATTAACAGCTATATCAGGCACACCAACACTAGTGGGCAGAGGTGTCATCAGCCCCCACAATATTGCTTGGCAGGGGGCTCAGCCCTCCCATCATAGAGGGATAGAGGAGGCTGAACCGTAGAGCTGAGCCCAGCACAACATCAATGGTATGCCCCTCCTAAGTGGGGAAAAGGAGGAACAGTGGTCATAGAAGCTGCATGGTGCTGGACAAGGCCTCCTCCCTCCTGAGGCATTCATAATGCTGGTGATGTGCCTGTCACAGGCAAGCAACGCATGACACCCATGTGACATCACAGGTGTGTGACATGAAACTGTGCCCCCTCCCAAATCTTTGGCCCAAAGCAGTGCCTCCTGGCCTTACCCTCCACAAATTTATCTAATCCTCTTTTAAGGTCATACAAGTGGTTGGCTGTTACTGCAACTAAGCAAGTTCCTTAGTTGAACTTTGTGCTGTGTGAAGAATGTCTATCTTACCTGTCCTGAATCTTCCAACATTCAGCTACGCCGAATATGCATGAGTTCTAGTGCATATGACAGAGGAAGAAAAGCTTTTCTTTATCCACCTTCTCAGTGCCCCCTTGTATAAATTTATATTGCGTCACCTCTTCTCTAATCTAAAAAGTCCCAAATGTTGGAAGGGGAATTGCCCTATCCTTATGGTCATTCTGGTTACCCTCCTCTCAGCCTTTTTCAACTGTGCAATGACCTTTTTAAGGTGAGGCGATCAGAAGTGTACAAGTTATCCCAAACACAGCCACACCATAGATTTGCATAACGGCCTTGCGATATCAGCAGTTTTATTATCAATTCCTTTCCGAATGAAAGTAGGGAAATGCCGCAGGCAAAATATTTGCGTTGCACAGGAAAGCGCCAAATTCCTCACATGGCTTTGTCATTGTGTCACTGTCTGAGATCTGGCCCTTCCGTGACTCAAGCTGGTGATAGGAAGAAGGGAAGCATGGTGTTAGCTCAGCTGATTATATCAAAGCCCTTGAACCGCGGGCTGCACAGTGCAAAGAGCACCTCCAGGCAAAGGAAACAGAAGGGCATTTTGTTATTCTCCCTTGAAGGAACTGTTCCTATGCAGTCAAGTAAATACTGCACCCCCCTTCCTAGATCTCACATTTGAAGTGGGAGTGCAAGAGATCTTTGGGATTTTCCCATGTGATATTCAGACTGCTCTTTCCATTTCCACCATCCTCCCTCGTGTCGGCATATCAGGACAGATCATAGAAGGGAGCGAGGTGACCTGTTCCAGATTTCTGTCCATTTCCCATGCTGGTAAGTCATGTTAGTTCATTGCCACAAAAACAATGAAGAGTCTCGTGGCACCTTTAAGACTGGCCGATCTATGATGACATAAGCTTTTGTTTGATGCTTTTGAATCATGGTGCTGGAGGAGACTCTTGAGAGTCCCATGGACTGCAAGAAGAACAAACCTATCCATTCTGAAGGAAATCAGCCCTGAGTGCTCACTGGAAGGACAGATTGTGAAGCTGAGGCTCCAATACTTTGGCCACCTCATGAGAAGAGAAGACTCCCTGGCAAAGACCCTGATGTTGGGAAAGATGGAGGGCACAAGGAGAAGGGGACGACAGAGGACGAGGTGGTTGGATAGTGTTTTCGAAGCTACCAGCATGAGTTTGACCAAACTGCGGGAGGCAGTGGAAGACAGGAGTGCTTGGCGTGCTCTGGTCCATGGGGTCACGAAGAGTTGGACACGACTAAACGACTAAACAACAAAGCTTTTGTCAACAGCAGTTCACTTCTCTCTCCTCCTTCCTCTCTCTCACTCTTTCTCCATTCAAGGGAAAGGTTTGTTGCAGTGAAAGAATCAGACGGGACATGGTGTACAAATATGACATTTTTAAGAAGAAAGAAATGACTTGTGAAAGGCATAGTTGCAAACTGAGGAGGTAGAACCGCTGCTAGTGGTGGTGTTTAAAAACTCAAAGGGGATTAAATGGTTTTGCTGGTTCTTGTGCTAAAATAATATTACACACACACGCACATTCATTCTGGGGATGTATTGGGTATTAAGGGAGGGGTAGTACCTCTGGTGGGGAACACGCCATGCCCCTTCTGGGGTAGTTTGCCAACCTTTCAATGGATTACTGTATTTTAATATTTTGTTGGAAGCTGCCCAGAGTGGCTGGGGAAGCCCAGCCAGATGGGCGGGGTATAAATAAGTTGTTGTTGCTGTTGTTGTCATTTAGTCGTGTCCAATTCTCCATGACCCCATGGACCAGAGCACGCCAGGCACTCCTGTCTTCCACTGCCTCCCGCAATTTGGTCAGACTCATGCTGGTAGCTTCGAGAACACTGTCCAACCATCTCGTCCTCTGTTGTCCCCTTCTCCCAACATCAGGGTCTTTTCCAGCGAGTCTTCTCTTCTCATGAGGTGGCCAAAGTATTGGAGCCTCAGCTTCAGGATCTGTCCTTCCAGTGAGCTGATTTCCTTAAGAATGGATCAGTTTGATCTTCTTGCAGTCCATGGGACTCTCAAGAGTCTCCTCCAGCACCATAATTCTTTTATTATTATTATTATTATTATTATTATTATTATTATTATTATTATATTTTGGGACTACCACTCCCACTATCCCTAGCTAACAGGACCAGTGGTCGGGGATTATGGGAATTGTAGTCCCAAAGCATCTGGAGGGCTGAGTTTGCCTATGCCTGAACTAGATGTCACCTGTGGCTCCTAGAAGCTGTCAGCACTGGGCGGTAGCCACACCTCAGGAAACAGCTTTGACTGGCAGACTAAGACGGTTGAGGGTAGCCAATGGGTCTCAAACCCTCAGTGAGTTAGCAACTTCCCCTGCATGCAAAGACAGGCTCCAGAGGATTGAGTGGATGAGACCAATAGTGGGTCCATCAGTCAAGAAAGTCCATGTGCTGTAGAGGGAGGTGAGGGGCAAATGGGGCTCCTCAACCTGAGAAGGTAGCCCATCTAGGAAAAGGAAAACTTTGATCCTAAACCTATGCTGCCTTGCAGGATATCTTTGGGAGAAGAAAGAACTAATGAGTAAACCCTACACAAATTCAGAGTGGAGTCCCTGAAGTGGCTGGATGGCACCTTGTACACCTATTCCTGGCGACTCCTACAGCCGAGTGATGCCAAATGTATTACTCTGTTTTGCTTTGGACCACACCAGTAATACAAGATAGACACATTCACATTAATATACATGGCTAAATTAACATTGTCCTTCTGCATCTCTGCCATGAATACATTTTTACAGCTTCCAAAACAGCCCAATACAAGTTCACATTACTGTCAGTCATGCATTGTTCAATATTTGAATAACTAAGCAATCCACTCAATGAAAGACAAATTACCCATCAATTCAAATCGTGCTCAGTTAACTAGGCCAAAATGAAAGCAGATATGTACCCAACCTACTAGGAACGCATTCCAAACAAATTCTATATATGCTGCACACACAAAGTAACAGTAGATGTTCTCTTCCAGTTATGAACTAACCCATTCCATTACTGGATATGCTAACAGAGAAACTGAATAAACCAAAGTCCAAAGTTTATATACACCTTCGCAGGGACACACCTCCCCTCGGAGCATGCAGTTTGCATCCTCTGCCCACGTGCTAAGACCTGGAGACAGGTGGAGGTGTTGCCGCAGGAACAATTAGATCAGCCCTGGTGTAGAGGCTAATAGGGAAAAGCAAGAGGTTTGCCAGGCAGATCAAAGGGAACTCCACTGCAAGATGCCAATAGGAACAAAGCACAGTCACAGAATGGAAAGGTGGGTATGACACTAAGAAGGAATAGAAGAACATGGGTGGGGCACTAAGTAAAGCAAGTGCCTACTGCTAAGTCAGGCAGTTGCTCCTCCCTCCTACCCTGTACTCATCAGATAACATCATTTCTAAGGAAGTTGACTTTAGCCCTTTCGATGCATTGAAGTGCAGTTATCTAATCTTCAGTAGTGGATATACTGGTTGGCATGGAGGCATAGCTGTCAACTTTTTCCTTTTCTTGTGAGGAGTCCTATTCAGAATAAGGGATTTTTCCTTTTTAAAAGGGAAACATGGAGCTATGCATGGAGGTTAGATGGAAATGAGAACCACCAAAAGTGAAAGCAACTTGCCTGGGACTATGGGAAGAAAACAACAATGGACAGTTGTTATTTTCTTCCCACAATCCCAGGCATGTGGCTTTCACTTTTGGTGGTTCTCATTTCCATCTGGCCTCCGTCCCAACCAAGTAGATTCCTTCATCCTCTGTCTGGAGCTTTGTTGCTAAACAGAAGATCCAGGATCCCTGATAGGCTGGATGATAACAAGCTACACCACCTGGCTGCATTGGTACAACAGTTTCAAGGCTACACTCAAAGCTGTAATCCATAGCAAACACTGATGATACATGTTTAAAGCCACTAGCTTCACCGTCAAAACCTATCTTCACAGTCATAAGGTTTAGCACAGGGGTCAGCAAACTTTTTAATCAGGGGGCCAGTCCACTGTCCCTCAGACCTTGTGGGGGGGCTGGACTTTATTTGGGGGGGGAATGATGCAGGAGCACCTTGAGCCCCAGTGGCTGCTTACCTGTGTCTTGCGAGTGGCAGGGGTTGGTGGCGGTGGCATGATGAGTGGCGCGGGAAATGGCTCTGGAGGGGGGCTGCTTAAAATGGCAGCCGCTTGAGCACTGCTGCTGCTGGCACCAACAAAGCCCAGCCCCTTTCCTCCTCTAGGCAGGGCAAGGAGAAGCCAGGAGGGAAGAGGCGCCGCCACCATGTGAGGAAGAGGGAGGGAGAAGGAAAGAACGTGCGCACTGGCGATCCATGTGGTGATTCCTGGACGGTCCGCAGGCCGGATCCAGAAGGCAATGGGGCCTGATCCAGCCCGCAGTCCTTAGTTTGCCAACCCATGGTTTAGAATCAGCCCCCCTTTGTCTCCCCCTTTTTCTAAAAATAAAAATAAAAGCTGAGGTTCTCACAACTCTGATTTTTTCTTAATTCAGTGCCCAATCCCATATGTTTTCTATACTTGGAAACAAAATATACTTGGATAGAATCAACAAATATTCCACAGCCCTGGGATTCACACTGCATGAACAGCCTCCAGCATTTCTTTGGCAGCGTTCCCCTGAAGTAGTAGCTAGACTTGTTAGCAAATGAGTTCTGATAACATCAATACCAGTGTCACGTGGCCCTCAGCCCAAAATGTTGCATCCATTTCAGCAGCACCACTTTGCCCAGACTTGCGTTCTCTGCTACAGAAGCCAAAGCAACAAATTCGCAATGCAAAAATGTTGCAAGTGACCAGTTTCCAGAAAGGTAGGTGTGTGTGTGTGTGTGTGTGTGTGTGTGTGTAGGCATATTTCTTACATGTTAGGCAATTTCATGCCTGAATAAGAAACTACAACTCAGGAATGGGAAACCTGTGACCCTCCAGAAATTGTTTGACTCTGACTCCCATCAGTCCCAGCCAACATGGTCTATGGTCAGGGACGATGGGAGCTGTAGTCCATCTGGAGGGCATCCGCTTCCTCATCCCTGCTATAACCTGTTGATCTTAAAGGTTCCTATTTGCCAGAAGCAGCTAGAATCTTTGTGTGGCTCTCCTTGTGGTCAACAACTGAACCAGAATGCAGAGAGTGCTAGTGCTCAGATTTTGCTTGCAGGTTCCCCATAGGAATCTGGTTGGTCACTGTGAGAACAGGATGCTGGACTAGATGGGACATTGGTCTGATCCATCAGACTCTTCTTATGTTCACAAGACTTTCCCCAAAGAATGTTGGGAATGGCTGTTTCTTAAGGGGACTGGGGATTGTCTCTCTGTGATGGGGAAACTACAGTTCCTAGGATCCTTTGGGTGAAGTAGTGTACCTTATTTGGAAGTCCTTTAAATGTATAGTTGCAGGGATGTGGGTGGCGCTGTGGTGTAAACCACTGAGCCTTGGGCTTGCCAGTTGGAAGGTCGGCGGTTCGAATCCCCGCGACGGGGTGAGCTCCCGTTGCTTGGTCCCTGCTCCTGCCATCCTAGCAGTTTGAAAGCACATCAAAGTGCAAATAAATAAATAGGTATCACTCTGGCAGGAAGGTAAATGGCATTTCCATGCACTGCTCTGGTTTCACCAGAAGCGGCTTAGTCATGCTGGCCACATGACCCGGAAAAACGGTCTGCGGGCAAACATCAGCTCCCTCTGCCAGTAAAGCGATTTGAGTGCTGCAACCCCAGAGTCGTTCATGACTGGACTTAACTGTCAGGGGTCCTTTCCCTTTACTTTTTCAATGTATAGTGTAGCTCTGCCCTTGTTGCTAAGGAGGAAGAAGCAGGCAAGCAGTGCCAGACTGAATGTATGTAAGAAGGCTGGCAGGTAAAGGCTGGCCAAAGGCAGGCTGAGGTGGGTGGGGCTGTGCCCCATTTGTTCTAGTCAAGGGTGAGGCAGAAATGCCCAAGGCAGCACCTCTATAGGTATCCTGTCTGCCCCTCCGCCAGCAGCAGAGAAGCTGAACCAACATCGGAGACGACTTTGGGCAAGATTGCATCCCTTTTGGATGAGATCTCACCCCAGATTGGTGTGATCTTGCCTGAGATTGGTGCTAACGGCAGCACCACTGTCCCAGCGGCAGATGTGGCATGGTGCGCAGTGGCAGAGTGGCTGGTGGAGGCAGCGGTGGCCGGGCAGCACTTCTCTCAAGTGGTGAAATGGGATGGCCCTAGTGCTGGATGGTAAAGTTCCAAGCCTAAAGGTCAGGCAGCAGCTCCATCAAACACAAAAGCACCATCTCTTGTATTTATTTTTCCCCCAAGCTGCATGGGGGCAACTTTTCCTCACTGAAGTACTTATTCACACTTTGCTTCGCCAGTCTAGTATTTCCACCCCGAGCGATTCATTCTCTGCTTAAAAGTCACTGCAATAAATCACCGCAGGCAGGAGCCCAAATCCTTCCACTGAACTGATTTCAACAATGCCCAGCAGCACACAATTTATACCAACCAGGCATCTAAGTTGAGAAATGGGAGTTCATGGTACGGTTCTCTGGAAAGGAAAAGCTAAGGAAAGAAAACAAGCGAAGTAGCCAAGAAAGTTGCCCAAGGACCTTTCTCTGCCTCCCAGCCCTCATTATTTGCTGTGGCATTTCCCAAGAGAAGTATTCTCCATTCTTGTGCCAGGCTTGCAGTCTTCCCTGTGAAAGGTTGTGCCACCCACAAAGTGTTGGGCTCTGGACGGAGGAGAGAGATCTTTCATGTGTTGCATCTTCAGGAGGACTGGGACTGCTGGAGGCCTCCAGGGCATCTGGGCTGTGATTCCATATGCAAACTTACAATTTGAGATCTGGGTCCCCAAATTATATTTAAAACAAAAGAATGATATCAAAGCAAGTTGGCCCAGTCCTTCTCTGTAGACGTTCCCTTTGCATATACCCTTCCAATCCCTGAACACTATGGAGGGACTGGGATGGACCTCTCTGAAGGTGTCTAAGAAGATGTCTTCAACTTTAGCATCTCTCAGTTTTAGGTGACAACAGCATAAAATACTTATCTGTCGCATTCAGTACACCGCAAAAAATCCCACAATGTTTAAGAAACCTGCCATGCCATATGTCAGTGGAGGCCTCCACCCATTGCTCCTACATTAGGACATTCTCTGGGGCACCCTGGGAAAATTAACTTGCAGCTACCATGAAAATAATAATAATAATAATAATAATAATAATAATAATAATAATAATAATAATAATAATAA
>JAXCMG010000016.1:5378332-5394934 GCA_034642415.1 Podarcis siculus
AATAATAATAATAATAATAATAATAATAATAATAATAATAATAATAAAATTTGTATAGTGTCCTTCATCTATAGATCTCAAGGCGGTTCACAACATTTGCCCATATACTTGCACAGAAAATACTATATTTAACTGAATCGATCCTTGCAATGCATCCATAATTATCATTATTGTATAATTATAAGATTTTTAGATGGTTGTATAGCCTTAGAAAAAGGCATGGCTCCGAAGGTGCATGGCTGTGACTATCACAAAGAGACCCCGTACTTCTGAATTTGCCACTGCACAAATCCAACAACAACTAGAGGGCCCTCTGTTAGAGACGGCTGCTCTAAAGGAAGCCCCTAGATTTTGCTTCTAGCAAAGGACCTAAAAAGGGTTTCTGTTCCTGCTGTGTTGGAATGTCCAAAGAGAGCAGGGCAACCATTGAGGCATGCCTGGGTGGACCTTGGCCTTCAATGGTGCCACGTAGCTTTTGTTTTTCCTGAGAATTTCTGCTTATGCGTTGGACTCAAAATAGCTTCAAATACGTGTGTTGCTTAATACTATACCATAATAGTGAATATGAGGAACCAGCTAAGTTTTTAACGAAAGTTGTTTTGAGCCCAAAACACAAGTCAGATTGGACAGACTACAGAGCAACTCACAACAGATCAGATGCCGATCCGGAATGGATCCTGTGTCCTGTGCACACCCCTAACTGTTACAATTCATACTACAAAACACAGAAACAGGTTTATTCCTGGCTCCACAAGAACTGGTAGCTGGAGAGCTAAGATTGCTATCAGCAGTCTGGTGCTCAGTTCATGGTGCCAGCAAACATTATGAACTGAGCCAGCGATTACAAAACTTTTGTGGCATGGCTAATGAAAGCTGAACGTGGCAAACCTTGGTCTTATCTAGCAAGGCAATTCTTCAGGACTTACACTCACTTGGGATAAAAGAATCCCATCAGAAGTCATGACATTGGTGGGTCCTTTCTTTGATCAACTGCTTCTTGGTTACTGGAGTTGAGAACATTCTGACGAATAGTTCACGTTCTGAATGAGGAAATGTTTCTAATTGCAGAATCAGCCACACTCTGTGTTACCCTACTTGACCAGGAGTGGAGAAAGTGGAAGAAGCTGCTTCATCTGCTCATGGATTAATTAATTTTGTACAGGTTACCAGATTATGGGTTAGAAGTCTAGTTCTAGCTCACATTCTAGGCCTGTAAGTGATTTTAGGCTCAGAGTTGATTCATGGGGGCAGGAAAGCTTTTGGGAGCTGGGCCAGGGTGTGTGTGCTGGATTTTAGGATTTATTGCAAAGGGTGGTATCCAGCTAACTTGTTCCATCAGCACAGGGATTTATGCTAGCATGAGTGAACTGCCCCTCTTTCCTGTGCATGCTCCAGAGAGTTGAGGGGAAACTTAGAACAGATTTTTGTTGGTGCAATGGGAAAGAAGAGAAGGGAGTTCTGTTGCACAAGAATAACTCCTGGTGCTGATAGAATGAGCTGCCTGCTGCCCAAGGGTGATTGCACCTGGAATATCACAGGTCACCCTTCCATTAAATATATATCAAGACCCTGGTAAATGCCATGGATTGTGGATTCCTCTGAAAAGGTCCCATGGGTTCCTGGATCCACTTTTTTCACAGTGCTTGATCTTTTGTGCCAGCTCTGTGCCCTGTTTAATTTGTAACCAGCCCTCATTAGTGTTCCCCCGGTTCCAGTTCCACTCAGCTAGGAGAAAAACAATACTTGCAACTCCCCAGTTGCAAATAACAGGGAAGTTATCTCATGTGAGTGTGTTTTGCATTGAAAATGAAACTGCTTCTCTTGTGTGTGAGTGTTTGTATTTGTTTGTGTGTGTGTGTGTGTGTGTTTGTTTGTTTATATGCTAACTTGGCAAAAGGACCTTTCCCACTTTGCAAACAAAGCCTGCAAATGCAAACCCAAGCACCCCTGATACAGATACATAGGAATAGATATCATATATAGAACAGATGTCATAAACACTGGCTGATAAGAACCTCCCTAAACTCTTATCTTATATAATTCCCTTATGCGAGATAAGGGTTTAAGATGGACCTTATCTGTGTGTATTTAGGAAATCTGTGTGTACAGTGTGTGTGTGTGTGTTGTTGGCATCTGTCTGTCTCAAGTATACACACCAGGCAGGGGTGCCAATTTAAATAACATATTGGGGACACCCGCACCTCGCTTTCCCCCTGAAAAAAACACAGTGTGATTTTGGGTACCATGTGGGATTGAAACCCCAAAAAAGTACTTGGGGGTGCAAGAGTATTCAAGATCATGGCACCCAAAATGGCCACTGAGATATCATGCAAAAAAAGGGGATGTCCTGGTTTTTATTTGCGGGGGGGGAGGGGGGGAATTGGAAGTTATGCAGGTGGAGACAGAGCTGACTGTCTGATATGAGTGATATTGACTGATATGAGAAATGGTTCAAGGAAATGCTGCTCATTCCTCATAGCTGTTCCAGGAATTTCTCCCCATAGAGCTGGGAACAATATTATGCATCAAGCTCAGAAGCAGAGCACCTGCTTTGCATGAAGAAGGTCCCAGGTAAGTCTGGAAGAGACTCCTGCCTGAAACCCCACATAGCTGCTGTCAGTCAGTGTCGCTCGACGGACTGAGCTAGATGGACCAATGTTCTGACTTGGTATAAGGCAGCTTTCGGCATTCCTGTCCTGATTTGGATGCTCTGCTGCACATCCACAGCATGGCATGAGCTTATCTTTTGAATCGAGAACCCAATGCCAGGCCAACAGGTGTCATTCCACTGCCTGTAGCGAAAGAAGTAGTCAGAATCAGCTCACAGCCAAGCTGCCAAAGCAACAACAACATCATCTCCGCGGTGGTCTCCGGGCAAACTGGCACACTTTCAAAGGTGACACAAAAGAAAAGCAGCCGTGGCTGAAAGCACTGGGCTGGGCGATGGTGTGTCTCAACTTGTCTGGCCTCTCTTGCTCTCAGCCACCCCTAATCCTGGAATGGCAGATCAGTCACGGTCTCTCAATAGGCAATGTGTTAGGCTTCTCACATCGCCAGATAAGGAGAGCCTTATAAACATCCCTTTTTTCTGTTTGTAGACAACACATCACTGGGAATGTAGAAAACCTACTTTATACCAGGTGGTACTATTTGCCTATCTAACCCAATATTGTCTCTTCCAGGAATTGGGAAGTTATGTCCCTCTAGATCAGCCTTTCTCAACCTGTGGGTCCCCAGATGTTGTTGAACTACAACTCCCATCACCTTTAGCTAGCAAGGCCAGAGCTCAGGGATGATGGGAGTTGTAGTCCAACAACACCTGGGGACCCACAGGTTGAGAACCGCTGCTCTAGATGTTGTTGGCTTCCGACTCCTATCATCCCCAGCCAGCACGGCCAATGGGCAAGGATGATGGGAGTTGGAGTCCAACAATGAATGGAGGATCACAGCAACCCCAACCTTTGTCTTCTCTGACTTAACAGCGGCTCTCCCAGATCCCAGGCAGAGGTCTTCCCTATTACCTGCTGCCCAACTCTTTTATCTGCAGGTGACAAAGCTTGAAAATGGAAGCTTCAGACCATGCGCTGTAACACCAAGATACAGTGTCTCCCCAAGTGAATGAAGCCAGAGAAGATCAACATCTGCAGTCATCTCACTGGCAGTCCTGTCTACCACACTGTGTCATCATGACCCCTGAATCCAACAGGAGTCTGGACATGGAGTTGGAGGCTGCAGGAGCACCAAATGGGGAGTGCTCAGGACTGAAGATGGGGAGACCATTGTGTCTCAGCCTGTTAGCCAGGAGCCTGCAGAGGAACTTCCAAAACCACCAAGCCCTGTAGGGGCAGGCACCTTCCCCATAGTCTGTAAAAAAACAGGTGCTTCCCATCACATACCACCGGTCCTGCAGCACAGGAAGAACACTGGGATGGGGGGTCTATGGAGTGGAGAAAGAGTGGCCATATTTAGGCTAGAAGGCTGACTCTTTAAGTCTATGATGTTCTCTACAAGGGGATGGAGCCTGGAGGAGGTAGCCTGGAGACAGAGACTTAAAGGGCCTGAGTCTGCTCCCACTTGTTGTCAGAGCAAGTTGCTCACTTGGAGCTGTCCATGGTGTGATAGCCCTTGACCTGTCTTGTTGACGAATGTTGGATGATTCACGAGAGACAGAGGAGGAGGAACAGAATTAGATAGATTCACCCATCGCAAATTAAAAGTAAATATTTCCTTTTTAAAAAAAAAAAAAATCCCACCTAGTTCAAGCTCTGAAGAAAAATCTTGACATGCAGACTTCTAATTCCATTGTCCCCCCAGAGGGCTTGGCAGGAAAAACACTCCCCAGTTGGGTTTCAGCAGCATTACCTGGAAGGATTGTTAGCTAATTAGTATGGCATGTGCGCTGCTGAACTGATGGAATGTTTTGGAGGCCTTGTTACTCATCCAAGCAACCAAGCACAGAAGGGATGAAAGAACCACCTTTCAGACTCTATGCCCTCCATTGCTTCCAATAGTTTCTTTTGTTTTGCTGTTTCGTTGCTATACATAACACTTCACTGTCTGGGGAAAACACACACATAATTTTTTCTCCTGATTATGCTCTGTACCATGAGGTAATGCACAACGTACGGATTGCCAAGATATGAGGTATAATCAGTCTCTTAAGCTTAAGCCAAGCAATAGTATTCTCTAGGAAAGTGAATATCAATATACGTATCAAGGCTTTGAGATTAGACCACTGAAGAAGCCTGGAAAACTACCTTGGGAGTGTGCTACCTGCATGCTCCAGTAAAAGGGCCCCATTGGTGGGCGAACAGCAGCCTCTTGATTACTTGGACTGCCAGGGCGAAACAGGTGCAAAATGCCGGCACCCTGTCTACAACTTCATTAACATCCACCTACAACTTCACTAGCATCTCTTGGTATTGTGAACAACATCGAACTTATCTTTTGTTGGTAGCTTCATGAACTTACCTGAAAAGATAAAGAAAACAAAAGACTGAGCTAAGCACTTGAAAAAATCCTTTGAAATCAGACATTATAAGTTCATCTTAGGTTGGGTAGTTCGTAAGTCTTGATGGCTTTGCATAAGTTTTTGTATTTTTCTCAGAAGATTGATAAAGAATGCATAATTATTTTGGTAATTATTGTGTGTATATTAGTTGCCAACATGTTGCATGAGTCATACTACTAAAGTATCATAGATAGCAGCTCTCAGATTTTTCAACCTTCAGGGAACACTCTTTCTGCCCAGTGGGCCCCCTGAGCATCTTCCATAGGATCAGACCTGACATCAAGGGGCATCCTTGGGTAGCTGCTTGGAAGATACCTGGTGCTGTGCCAAAACCTGACCTCCAATTTTTTGAAGAGTTTCATCCCCTGCAAATGGGGACACAGGTTAAATTTGGATCATTTTGCATTTAAAAGTAAGCTGAACCAATTTGTGCTTTCCAAAACAATACAGGAAGCCAAACAAAGCCGTCTCCCAAAATTTGCATTCCTCCAAATTTCGAAATGCATTTCTCCAGTTGAGTAATGTGTAGAACAAAGATGCATATACTGTGCCAAAGCATGCAAAAAAACCCCCCAGCATATATTTTAGTGAAAATAACATGAAAATGCATTCTGCTGGGGAAAGTGCTTTGCAAAAATTTCTATCTTGGCAGTGGCAGAGAAAGTGACAGAGCGCAATGGGCAAGTTAGAAGAGGCAAAATGCTGAAATCTTTCTCAATTACCTGGTACCCCTTCATTGTTTATATTAGTAAACAATATGTTAAATAATTTCCTCCAACTTCACAAAGGCCCTTGTGGTCAGACATATTTCCTAAGCATTTCTGGCCACTGGTTTGAAAACAACATAACCCATGCCTGCTTTATCTCACCTTACATTGTGTGTTCTCCCTCAGTTGTGGGAGTTTACAATATTGGATGTCCTATCTGTACCAAGTATTGGGAGAAAGAAACTAAGATTGCAATTTGAAAAATGAGATTCGTCCATCATTACTTGCAAAACAGGCTTCTATTTTTTCTGCCTCATTTACAGGGTGCTTTTGGGTTCCTTTTACATTTCTGCAGGTGTGGGGTGAAACTTACCTTATCATTGCAAGGTGGTCATGGGTAGCACGCATGTTTTTCTTTCCATTAAACATTTAACCAGTGCTTTGCTGCCTTTGTTTTCTGATCTAAAGAAGCTACATGAAAGTGTTACCACCTGACATCTTCCCCTGAGTTTTAATTAAAGAATGGGAAGGCAGGAGGCAAGGGCCTGATGTTGATGTGCTTGCTGATTTTGTTTTTCGGGTAAATCCTTCTTTTTACCTTGTTGGGGGGGAGGGAACATTTCTCTGCCGATTCCTACAAAATTTAAAAAAAACTTCACTTTAAAAATAACCAATGACATATGTCAAGCACAAAGCAGGCAGCTTCCCCATCTTCCCGTACTTGCAGGAAAAAATGCAGCTGAGAACAGGATGGGATTTCCAAGAAAAACTGCCTAGTCATTCATAAGCCACAAGCTGAGTCACTAGGTGAAAAAGACTCCTGCACCTTTAAGGGTTAGGTGGAAGATGGAATTTTGGTAGGTGCAGCTTTCATGATTAGTTCACCTACTGAAATTCCCTCTTCTACATAGGGATGCAGAACCTTGCCCTCACATGCATCTCTACACCTTCACTCAGGGGTAAGGTAAAAGGTAGGTAAAGGACCCCTGGACAGTTAAGTCCAGTCAAAGTTGACTATGGGGTTGCGGCGCTCCTCTCGCTTTTAGGCCGAGGGAGCCGGTGTTTGTCCACAGACAGCTTTCCAGGTCATGTGGCCAGCAGGACTAAACCGCTTCTGGCACAACGGGACACTGTGACAGAAACCAGAGTGCACAGAAATGCCATTTACCTTCCTGCCACAGCAGTACCTATTTATCTACTTGCACTGGTGTGCTTTCGAGCTGCTAGGTTGGCAGGAGCTGGGACAGAGCAACGGGAGCTCTCTCCGTTGCGGGGATTCGAACCACCAACCTTCCAATCGGCAAGCCCAAGAGGCTCAGTGGTTTAGACCACAGCACCACAGTGCCTGACAGATGTTATTGGACATGCATTATTGGTCATGCTGGCTGGGGCTGATAAGAGGCCAATGGCCCATTTAGTCCAGCACCCTGTTCTCATAGTGGCCACTCATATAACTGTGGGAAACCTTCAAGCAGGACTTGAGGACAAGAGCACTCTGCCCTCCTGTTGTATTTGAAAACATTGCTCGCTTCTGACCATGGAGGCAGAAGCACAGACACCATAGCTTGTAGGCATTGATAGTCTTCTCCTCCATGAATTGTCCAGTCCGCTTTTAAAGCCATCCAAGTTGGTGACCATCACTGCTTCCTATTCCCATAGCAAGTTCCATCATTTAACTATGCACTGCATGAAGAAGCACTTTCTTTTATCAGTCCCAAATCTCCCAACTTTCAGGGTGTTCACAAGCTGTAGTGGTATGAGAGAGAAACCTTTCTCTTGCCACTTTCTCCATGCCACGCATCGTTTCATAAACTTCTTAATTGCCTTTTCTCTAAACTAATAAATAAATAAATCTCAAATTCAGTAGCTTTTTCCTCATAGGGGAGCTGCTCCATCATCTTGATCACTCTGCTTACCCTTCTCTGAATCTTTCTGAACTCTTCAATACCCATTTTGAGGTGAGGCGGCCAGAACGGTGCACAGTATTCCATATGTGGTCACACCATAGATTTGCATGGCGACATTCTGATTTGGGCAGTTTTCAGTTCCTTTCCTAAAGATTCCTTGCATAGATTTTGCCTTCATCGCAGCTGCTGTGTGCTGGGTCAGCATCTTCATGGATCTATCCACTGTGACTCCAAAGTCTTGTTCCCAATCCATCACTGCCAGTTCAGACCCCATGAGCATACAAGTGAGATCTATATCTATATATCAACTATATCTATCTAATTTGCCTTCCGATGCATTTGTCATTTAACCTTCCTAGTGGGAAATGTTGCCCAAAAACATCTGGAGGACCCACCTCCCCCCAAAAAACCAACCCTCTTCTAAAACAGAGCATGATTGCTATTGTGTGGTTTTAAAAAACGGTAATCTAAAGACTAAGATGGATATATACCATACTTTTCTATCTATAAGACGCCCCCATGTATAAGATGCCCCCTATTTTGAATGACTCAAATTTAAGAAAATGGGGGGAGATGGCACAGAGCTGTGGAGCTTTATTGTGGAGGATTGCCCAGGGTTGGTGAGCCTTTTTTTGGGGGGGGGGTGTGCCAAAAATCACCCATCCACATGCATCGCAAAACTCACCTCCCGCCTGTCCCATCGCTGGCAGAAGCTGCCAATCGCCTGCCCAACTGTTGGAGCGTCAGCCAATCAACACCACCCATTGATGCAGCAACCAATAACACGCACAATAGCCTCAGCAGCAACCAATCAAACGTCCACCCTATGCACTACTCATGTATAAGACGGCCCCCACTTTTAGCATGATATTTAAAGAAAAAAACATAGTCTTATACATGGAAAAGTATGGTAATAGCAAGACAGGTCTCTCTGCAAAAGGCTTTCCATAAGCATCAGTGGAACCCCATTCACTCCCATTTGCTACTCTTGGTATTCGCTTGATGCATGAGAATGGCACCAGTTTTGGCTGTTCATTTGTTCCAAAACAAGTGTGCACCCCATCAAACAAAGTTCAGGATGCCAGGGCAGGTGGGGCGTGTGCATGACTGACGCATGCCCTTGGCATTCTAAGCCGACAGCGTTCTCATCATCTCTTTGCATGGGCAAGGTGCTTTATGAGACTCGTTATTACCGAGGCAAATATTACTTTTGGATATTGACTCACTTGATGAGTTGATCAGCGCTTTATTGTAGCCTCCGGTTAGTGCAATCTTTATGACATCCAGGAGAACTTAACCATTAACAGGCTAATAGGAAGAAGCACCACAGCAGCTGATGGAGTTTCTGAAGGTCAGAGATAATTCTCTAAATTGCTCGACTTCCCTCCCATCCCCTCCAAACACACCTGTGAACTGGGCTGCAGAGAGACTGTTGGGTTTTAATAATGAACTTTGAGAGATAACTATGGGAGAGGATGGCATTTTAATCGCCATGATGCAATGCAATCCGTCAACTTCTCCTGCCATACGAAAGGGAAATGCACTATTAGGGTGAGTTACTGCAGCAGTTAATACACACTGCAGGCTCTGTGTTCTTTTGAATGGTTGCTATAACTCACAGGGAGACTATCAAGAAGATCAGGCCCCTCTTCTTTGAGGGCCGTTTTTGGGGTCATTTAATGTGAAGTCCAGGGCAGTAGCCAGAAATCTTCTGGTGAGGAGGTAAGAAATCATTGCAGAACAGCCAGAACAAACTAGCCATGATGGTAAGCTTTACTTCCACTGGCGGAGACCGTATGCCTCTGAATTCCAGTTGCTGAGGCTCACAAGCTGGGAGAGTGCTGTAACACTGAGGTCCTGTTTGGAAGCTTCCTAAGGACACATGGTTGGCGACTGAGAATGGGATGCTTAGCTAGGTGGGACTTTGCTCTGATCTTGAAAATGCAAATAAGAAAGATATTGGAGTTATTGCATGGCAGGAGAAGGTCACAGAGATTTCATGACCCTCTAATAACAAAGATGCATTAGAGGAGTACTTCCAAGCTGCATACCTGCTCTTTTAAAGGCAGCAAAATCCCATCCAGAACCAGAAGGTGGCCTATCTTAAGGAAACAGGAACCACCAACCCACAAAGCCTCTGTCTTCCCATGGTTCAATCACAAACTTATAAGTTTTAATGTTATTGACCGACATGTGTGTCCACTAACAGGGCAGTTCTATATATATATGCCTTCTCAGGAGGGAAATCCCAGTGAGTCCAGCATGGCTTATTCTTTAGTAGGTGGTTATAGCATCGTAACCTAAAGTTTGTATCATGGACTGTTTGGGTGGGACTGAGAGGTCAAACACCAGTTTCTGGCACCAGTTCCTACAGCACGGCTGGGGGTTTCATTATAGCATTAAGGCCAGAGCCCAAATTGGTCTTGTGAGATGCTGCAGAGGCAAAAGCCATCTGAGTTTCTTAATGATTATTGATTCAGAGGTACTTCTGTGGAAGACATGAACACAGGAAGCTGCCGTGTACCAAGTCAGGTCAATGGTCCGCCTAGCTCAGCATGGTCTACACTGGTTGGCAGTGGCTCTCCCTACCTGGAGATTGCAGGAATTGAACCTGGAACCTTCTGCATGCAAGGCAGATGATATACCACTGAGCTACGGCCCTTCCCAAACAAAGCATTCCCCTCCCACACCACCATTTCCACCTATACCATCCCCACTCCATACTGTAAGGCAGGAGGACAGCTAGGCTCCCAGCACCTGAAGGCACCTTGTAGAATTTGGTCAGCACCTGGATGGGCAAATCCTGGGGAACCACATGTCCGTCACCTTGGGTTCCATGTTGGAAGAAGGGCAGGATAAAAATGCAATTAAATGAACAAACAATCTGCTTTTTTTTCTTTCCATTTATTACAGCTTAAAGTTTGTATTTTACAGGGCTTTTTATATTAAAAAAGTTAAAAAAATAAATATATGTACATTTATGTCCAAACATTGGGATGCTACATATTGAGTTTGCATAGACAGAGATGCATTATAGACACAGAACTTTTCACCTGCCACTTAAATTGCATCGATCTACCACTGCACAGGAAAAGGGTTGACATTGTCCTTTGTGCGCACCATTCCCACTTCCCGAGGTAGCAGCAGATCCTTTGAGGCCAAACAAAGTCTTCTTGAGTGCAAATACAAAACAGATCTCTTCTTATTTTAGATGCTGTCGCATTGTGATCTAAAGATTCACATGTGACGTATGCATCAGACCGGCTTCCCAAACCCCTCTTCGCCGTCAGATCTGAAGCATATTTTAGGAACAGTATTTTGCTCATGCTCGGGTTACAACACAGACATCCCAGCATCAACAGACAGACTTTAAACCACAATGTGTTAAGCCTACAGCATCCAGACCACAAACCCCAATATGCATTTATCTGGAGCACTGGTGCGTTTGCATTAATTCAATGTGGGCTTTGTTTGTTTATTCTCCATGCTTTGTATAACAGAAGCTACAGTGCATGAGCATAGTAAATAAAGTGCCTGGTGCTATAGGCGTAGAGGGGATTCTACTAGCCAGGGGCTGAATTGCCTTGTTCCCATAGGATCAAGGAAACGCAACGATGATATTTGACTTTAAGCCATGTGGCAGGGGACTTGCATCATTCCTAAAGACACTGTCTACTGAATGTCTTTATCCTCGCCACCAATTGCCTGAATATATATATAGTGATCTGTTCATTGATAATTCTGTGCCCAATCCTGGTCCAATAGGCAGACTAAGAGAAGAACTATGCATTTATCTGATTGTTTTGTGGGGCAGGAGATTATGTGATAGTTTTAAGACTGAATCATTTTCTTATTAAATGTACAGGGTTCCATTTTTTGAAAAGTCCCCTGTGCAGAAAGCTAGCACATCAGGGAGAAACGTAGCTCAGATGTGCTACTTCTCCATATGCAGGATTTAATTATTTTTGACAGGAAGAAGCACTAAGCCGCAGTCCAGAGACTAAAGTTCCAGGTGAATCTACTCTATAGTTTCCCTGAATATTTAGGCAGAACATGTCTCATTCAGAGAGCTGGCAGGAAAGGCTTTTCCTTCTCTTGCCTAAACCCGTTTCTTCCCGGCATTGCATTTTCTGCACTTCAAAAAACTTGGGATGAATTCAAACTGGAGGTTTCTTAAAAGCCCAGGATATGACAGCTCTAACTCAGAGGTGGAGAACCAGTAGTCCTCCAGATGTTGCTGGACTCTAACTCTCATTGACACCAGCCAATGTGCCCCATGGTCAGGAATGATGGGAACTGTAATCCTCCAACATCTGGAGGACCAAAGGCTCCCCCCATGACGTAACTATAAGGAGACCAGTTGTTTCACTGAATACAAAGGAAGTTGCCTCTAATGAAATCTGTGCTTCTTCAGATTTCCAAACAGTTTTGAGAGCACGGTAACAGTTGCCTTACCATGTATCCCCCAACCTACCAGTGATATTATCCTCATGTGATCTGAACTGCCAAATCAAGTGACCATGCAGTGTTTATAGGGGCCCCCTCTAAGGATGCTTTGCTAAAAGTAATCTTGTCAGAAGCATTCTAACCCACCCATAATATATCCATAGGATATCGTGGGGCATAAACACCACAACCAAGCCAACTTAGTCATGCCAAGATGGTTGTGTGTCTGCCTTATAATTCAACCCACCACCACCACTGCCATTTACAGTGCCACTGCAAAGGTTGCGAGATGAGCAGCGACAGAGTAAATATGGCCCAAACAGTAAATTGGTCATGTAGCCAAGCAATGCTATGACCACTTTAGCACATGAAATTGACCTCTGTTGTGGAACCCCTCAACCCAAGTTCTACAGTGCACCAACCTGGCTGAGTAACTGGCCCTCACTATGGGCACATCTGTATGACACATTTAAACCAGTTTAAACCATCACAGCTCCAAAGAAGAACCCTCAGGGACTTTGGCTAAAGAGAGCCTTTGGTTAGGGGTGTATGGACCTTAATTCTCAGTTTCCATGAAGTTCTCCATTCACTGTTCCCACCTCATTGTGTACAAAATTCACTGAAACTCCACTGAGTAGGCTAGATATCTGAGGAGTGTCTGAGCAACTTTCTTCCTCTTTGAGGGCCTTCTGCCAATGCATGAAGACCTCTCTTTTACAGATGGCATTTGATCTGCCAAGTCATTAGTCAGCTCCCTGAAATATTGGCTTTATCTGTTGTTACTTCTCTCAGTGATCTGTTGTTGTTACTTGTATTTTGCTAGTGTTTTATTGTTACTGTATTTTACTGTTATTTGTTGTATTTTTAAGGAAAGACAAGTTAAAATATTTTTCATACCTAAAATCATGTGGCTCTCTGGATGTCGCTGGGACTCCAAATCCCATTATCACTAACCATTAACTCCCAGCGGCTGCTGTGAGTTGGAGTCGAATAGCATTTGGAGGGCCACACCCCTGAAATGAACAAGCACCCCTGAACTATAAACAAGAAAGCTCCTGCAAACATTTGGGATGTTAATGCTACCTGAGCACGATTTGAGCCACCTCTTCAAGCAGCCCAGAGAAGGTCATGCGAAATTGACATGCAGGTTGAAACGAACCATCAGTTTCATGCCTATAGTGAAGAGTCTTTTCAAAAATCAAGTTTTGTGATTCTAACCATTTCATCATTTGCAGTGTGGAACTTGATAACACAGGGCATGTTGCTTAAACTTGTAGAGTTGTGTGCAAGGTCTTTAAAGAACAGCAGTGGAACTGGGAGGCTCCCACATAGACACACAAGTGGTCCGAGAATTTTCTTCTCTGTGCAAGTGAAATGGACAGGCAACTAACAACTCGGTAATGAAGTATATGTGTTGCAAATGCCTGGCCTCTCCACTTCAAGGATCTTAAGCAGCAACACTTAGAAGTTATCTGTCTGAGACCTTGGAGAGCCTTCACTCACCAATGGCAGAGAGCTGGATGAAATAATGGCCTGATTCAACATGAGCAGCTTCGTGTGTAGTTCTGTGAAACGGCTAATGATCTCTACCAAAGGCTCAGTTCCCCCCCACAGCTATGATTCCTGGGGCTTCTTAATTGGGGTGGTGATGGCTAAATTGGTTTAAATGTGCAATGAAGATGCCTCCACCCCAGCTTTGCTGATCCTTTTCTGGTCCTACCCCCTGTCCCCCGCCCCCCGCCCCCCGCTTTTCTGAGCCATCAACTTCATCAAGGCTTAAGTCACTCGCTGAGAACAAGATTTCAGATTAACTGAGTAGCGCTAAGTTGCTGTAGAACAGGCTGATCCATCAGGGCAAATGGGACACTGCCCCACCAATCTCAGTATTGATTCCTCCAAGCCCACCTGCTGTCTTTCTTACAAGAAGGTGACCCTGGCCCTGCCTGCCTGCCTGCCTGCCTGCTGCTCAGCCTCCCTTTTGCCCTTGTAAAACTCAGCAAGGAGGAAGATCGAGACAACAGTAGAATTAGTTGGCTCCCCTCCACCTACTGATGTCTTCCTTGGTGCCTGCCATACCAGTCCCAATGGTCACTAAACAACACTAAATTGACTTACTGGGGGGGGGGGGTTGTTGTTACCAATAACAGACTTTTAGCAAATTCATTACCAGAAATAGGAATGTCTATTCAATGCACGCCTTTTCATGTCGCGCAGGAGAGTAGAGGCAGATGTGAGCCAGGCAACGACAACCGGAATAAAAGGAGCAGTCGGTAAAACCAGCCAAACCATGTTTAAAGTCAAACGTTGGGAAAAGGAGAAGCAGACTAGACAAGGTCCTGAGGTAGGGGTGTTTGGAAGGATCCACATGTGGCGACGGAGTCCATAACTGCATTTGCCTTCCTCCAAAGTGCTGGCTCTTTCCACTGAGATCTCCTATGAGTTCCTGTTGGTATCCAGGAAGAAGATCTCCTCTCTTGTCCCAACAAGCTGGACAGACCTTCTCAAGGTGCAGTAAAAAGGAGAGGCTATTGCCTCTTTAGGATCACCTCTGATGTACCAAGGGGGCTGTGCTACTGCCTCCACTGTTCCTTTCTCCAAGAGCTGTTTCCATGGATTTCTTTCCATCTCTTCCAATGGTCCTCCAATCTTTCAACTTCCCACAGAGTAGGAGATTCTTTGCAACGGCAGGACTCTGTGTGGTGAAGGCGAATAGCACCCCAACCCTTCTTGCTTTGTCTTCCATATGATCTCCCCTCATTTAAGTGCTGCTAGTTTGGAAGTCCTCAGCGAGTCCTGCTGCTTCCAGGTGAACAAGGCATTTGAAAGAGCAAGGTGCCCTACAAAGCAGAAGAGATGAAAATGTCAGCACCTCGTCCAATGGCCTTTTGGCATTCTCTCTGGGGAGCTGGCCTTGAACTTGCCGGGCCCAGTCCAGAGAGCCCCTGTTGTAGCTTTAAGGCAGGGATAAGGAACCAGTGGCCCTCCTGATGTTGTTGCACTGCCAACTCCTATCAGCCTCAACCAGCACTCCCAGTGGTTAAGGATGATGCCAGTGGTAGACTCCACATCACAGCTTTAAGGCTTGCAAAGAATTGCAAAAATTGCAAACATGTGTGGCTTCTGCTAAGCCCTGAAGCCCTATGTTGGGAACACTAATTCCTGGGGAAATTCTGCCTTCTAAGGCATTCCTAAAGGCAGAGGAGCAACCTTAATTAGGTCTGTTTCTGCCCAGTTTTGTTTTCATGCCTATGGAAACATAGCCGAAATTGTAGAAAATGGAGAAAGATATTCCGCTATAGATTATAGGGGTCTCAGTGTTAAATTGGGGAGAGGTCCTCCTTAGTGATGACTAAGCTTCCCTGGACTCTAATCAGACTGACTCAGATTAATCCTTGATGCTTCTCCAAATATAGTTTGTCAACTTAGTCTGAGTCAGTGCAAATCCATTCAGATTCGATCACACCCAGAAGAATCTTATCCCTACCCATCCCAGCACAGCTCTTTGGAAAATGACATTTTCCATATTTGTGCTATGTAGGGTTAGTTTACTCTTCATCTTCCACCCTGCTGTATTCTACAAGGACAACCCTGAGTCTAAGGAGGAGGCAGTTGGCAGCTGGTGCCAGCTTTTGGGCTGGATGGAAGAAATATAGCAGGCAGCTGGAGCTAGCAGAGATCAAAAAGGGTGATAGGATAACATGCCTGATTTGCTCTTGGAGGTAGAGCATCAGATTTGCATACAGAAAGTCTCAGGCTGAATCCCAAACAACTCCAACTAGGGCTGGGAGAGACCTCTGCCTGAAACCCCGGAGAGCCACTGCCAGTCAGTGTAGACAATTCTGAAGTGGGTGGACCATTGGTCTGCCTCAGTAAAAGGCAGCTTTTTATGTTCTGTGTCCCTCACTTGCCCTAATGGATGAGCCGCTGCTATGTTTACCTCCATGCTTCCCAATGAATGAACCCTGGTAACAGTGATATTGATATGTAGCAAAGAGTGACCAGAAAATTCATCCAAACTACATGTAACTTTCACAGAGAGGAATGCAACAGACTACATTGCCCTTTTATGAGGAAGCACCCCAGAATGGTGTCTGGAATATTTATTGGCTGATATAAATAAGCTAATAGTGGCCATGTTTCTCCTTTCTGCACAAAGGTCTCGCAAGACGATACTTTCATTTCAACTGTAATTTGTGTGTTGCGTTTTTAGAAAACAGTATTTTAAATATGTGTGTGTGTCACCCTTTGGATTATATTGTATTTTAAACAAGCATTGTGTTTTAACACTCACGCTTCTATTCTTTGTGTGCTCTGCTTTAGTCTGTCTGTGGCCATATGTATAATAGTTTGATCTGATCTCCAAAACTACAATTGCCTACGGGCTTCAAAGGTGAGGGGAAGCCACAACAGTTGAACATTTGTTTCAATGCATGCATTTATAGATGCACCCAAGCATCTCTGGAAGCAGAGTGAGCACAAAATATGAGAGAGAGAGAGAGAGAGAGAGAGAGAGAGAGAGAGAGAGAGAGAG
>JAXCMG010000016.1:5403721-5418442 GCA_034642415.1 Podarcis siculus
ATAATAATAATAATAATAATAATAATAATAATAATAATAATAATAATTTATTTATTTATACCCCACCCATCTGGCTGGGTTTCCCCAGCCACTCTGGGCAGTTTCCAACAAAAGATTAAAAATGCATTAAAACATCAGTCATTAAAAACTTCCCTAAACAGGGAATATGTTTTTCTGATATGCACAGGATACAACTCACACAAAGTTTCATCATCCAAGGAGTCCTCTCTCTCTCTCTCTTTCACACCCGCCCACACCCCTACAACTTTTAATCTGTGTCCATTGTATAATTTGCAGGCAGCTCCCGCTGGGATGAATCTTGAAAGTATGCACAGTCTTTTTAACTATGTTTTACTATTACCCTTTGAAAGGCCCTCTCACCCACCTGGGTGTTCAGGCCCTCCACCTGCCACCTGAAGCGGGGGGGGGGGGGCAGTCAAACCTAGGTCAGGTCAGACCTGGAGGTGTGGCAACTCTACACAGCTGAAGAGTCGCTTGGGTTTGAAGTTCTCCATTTACGAACATAACGTATGTGGACTCACTTTCGTTCCCCTATTATCATACCCACCAGATGTTGTTGAACTTCCACTCCCATCATCCCTGACCATTGGCTATGTTGGCTGGGGCTGGTGGGAGTTGGAGGGTGGCAGTTTGGTCACCCCTGCTCTAACCACTGCACTATGATGTCTCTCCAACCGACAAGAGAGCAACCTACATATTCTATCTTGAATCCTTTGTTGGGATAAAGATGGGAAGCATCTGGAACTCTATAACAGCTGTAAACCATAGGAAGGGAGAGGGCTCTTGTGACTGTTTGTGGGTTTCCCAAAGACACCTGTTTGGTCACTGTGGACAAAAAGGTTGCTAGACTTGACAGGCCATTGGCCTGATCCTGCAGGCTCTTCATATATTCTTATGTTATTTTTTTATCCTCATCTGCCTGTAGAAAGCTTATAGATTAGATCAGTCCTTTCTCACACATTCGTTCTGATTTATTTCAGCGGGTGGTTATACGACAATGAGCATTCAACCTGTATTCATTCTGATTTGCTTGTGGGGTGTTTATTTACCTTCCCATTACATACCCTCCAACATTTTTCCAGTGAAAAGTTGTTGCCCCAGGAGGACAGAGAACTTTGTGAGCTCCCGTTGTTTGGTCCCAGCTCCTGCCAACCTAGCAGTTTGAAAGCACGTCAAAGTGCAAGTAGATAAATAGGTACTGCTCTGGCGGGAAGGTAAACTGTGTTTCCGTGTGCAGCTCTGGTTCGCCAGAAGCGGCTTAGTCATGCTGGCCACATGACCCAGAAGCTGTACGCTGGCTCCCTCAGCCAATAAAGTGAGATGAGCGCCGCAACCCCAGAGTCGGTCACGACTAGACCTAATGGTCAGGGGTCCCTTTGCTTTTACCTTTTAAACATGCACTTTAAAAAGTCCAGTATGCGCTGGAATCCTTCCCACAAAATAGTGACCATATGGAGGCAACCATAAATGCTTGCTTCTCTTATTTGGACTGCAGATTAAATCCACATCCTGGCTGCCAGCTCTGACCCACCGATTTTCACCTCTGATATCTGGCAAGATCGGCTTTTGCTTTGCTTTGTCTTTGAAGGGAGTGGTGGGGAGAGAAAGTCGAAGCTTTGGGGGAGCTGCTTCACCCCAAAAGGTCCTGAGCACCAGTTCTCTGAGAGGGAAGGGAGGGAAAGAATCGAGGAGGAAGGCGGAAATGAAGGAAGAGGCTCAGAATGCGAAGGTATCCAGTTAACATCGCATAATCCTCTCCTGCCTGGGAGACCGAAGGCCATGTAGGGGCATGTTCAGTCAGGCTGGCGTAAGGTGGCAAGGCAAGGGAGAGATCACTTACATTTTGCACGAAATAAGGGATATGTGATGATTTCATTTTTGAAATCTTTCAGCTGTGACGGGGCAGCAGAGGAGAGAATGTAAGGGAGGCAGGTCTCTAAGAATGACCAAATTGACAATGTCTTGCACCAGTTGGAAACACCATGCAGATATAAATATTGAAACAAGGCGGGAACGTATGTACACTGGTACTCAAGCTGACAAACCTTTTCATAGGTAAGAATCTTGGAGTGGAGTTCACTGGGTGACTGGTTTTGCCCCATTTTTTTTTCACCCTCTTGACTAAACATTTCCGCCTGCCCTTTCCTCCACACACCTTTCCTTCTCTGAAATCCACATAATGACCCACAGTGGTGGGCTAGCCAATAAAGATACACTGCTGCGTGATTGTAGTGGGCCATTTCCCTTTTGCTGTTTTCTTAATAACGCTCACTACACACACACACACACACACACCACACAAATTTCCCCCCCATCTGGGCATTTAGCAGGAGATTATTGATTGATTTTATTGATTAATTTTATCCTTCCTCCTCAAGGAGCCCAGGGAAGCAAAGAGATGCGCAATTTAAACACAAAAAACAGAGCAAAAGCTACAGCTAAAATAATCTAAAATTCCAATTAAAAACATTTAATAGGAGCTACAGTGGAGGAGAAAATCTGAAAGCAGAAAAATTGAGCAACAGACAGGTTTCACCCTTCCCTTCTTGCCAAAGCTGAATTTTAACAAATTTTGAATTTTCTGTATTGATTTTCCTCTACACTGCTTCAATAAGTCCGTTTGAAGCGACATCCAGCAATGTGAAGCTGCCTTACACTGATTCAGACCATTGCTTGATCTAGTTCAGTCAATGGTCTGCACTGTAAAGCATCCACACTGACCAGCAGTGTCTCTCCTGGGTTTTAGAAGGGAGTTCTCACCAGCCCTTTCTGGAGATGCTGGAAACTGAACCCAGGACTTTCTACATGCAAAGCAGATGCTCCATCACTGAGCTATGGCCAGGGCCAGGCCTCCCATGAGAAGGACTGAGGCAGCCGCCTTGGTCAGCAGAATCCCAGGAGATTCCCAGGTGCCTTGCCTGCTCTTGTTGCCGCTGCCAGAGAAGCAAGGAGACATCGTGATGGGGGCTTTCAGCAAGATCTCACAGAACTCTTGCAAGATCTTGCCAGAAGCTGCCACTTTGCAACCCCAGAAATTGGTAGTGGTGGCACCTTGCTTCAGGTGGTGATGGAAGTGCTCCAACAATGAAGGACCATGAGATCTAGCCACCATTTGAAATCATCTCGCTCAGATGGCAGTAGCTCTTCTGCTTTCAGACTGAGAGTCTTCCCCTTCACTAACTGGGGAATCCAGGTCTAACACTCTAACCACTAAACCTTTGAGCATCTTTATTGTTAAAAGGTCTCAAGTCTTTGAGATACGCTCCACTAGCAACCCTTATCCATGGCAGGCTGCTTTGAATGCATTTCCCTACCCTTTCACCCAGTGTGCACCACCCTGCTTCTTTGAAACATTCTGAGAGAGCTATTTTTAGATAGCTTTTCAACTAGGAGGCCAAAGGAAAAGTCAATGTTCCACTCATAACAGCAGGTGGCGCATATGAGGTGCAAGGAGCAGCCATTGACCACAAGCTGATTGCTTTATTCTACTGCAACAAAAACAGCTTTTTGGACACCAGAGCGTGCTCTGCTTCTTGCATTGAGCAGCCCCCTCTATTTATTGATCCCCCAGTACCCTGCAAAAATATTCAGAAACCTTTCTGGATTAACAAAGGGATTAATCCTTTCTGGATTAACATTTTAGTCTTCTGCAGCAAAAAAAAGGGGGGTGGAGAATTGTAGCACGATAAATCTGTTTTTGGTTTGTTTGTTTTAATTGCATTTATGTCCCACCTTTTCCACCAAAGGAACTCAAGATGGTATACGTTGTTCTCCCCCTTCTCATTTAATTATTTTATGATACTACGATTCTACTGCTTCAAGGCACAAGGCAAGAGCTATCTGCAGTCAGGACTTTTTTTTTAAAAAAAGAAAAGCTTAGACTGGCATTTTTTTTATCTGTTTGCCCTGTGTTGTTTGGCTTTTATTGAACCATTGTCATGGCTTCAGCACAAATTGCCCTCAGCTTAACATTGTATACTTGCTTATCCTGGCATAAAAATATAACAAGTTCTGAGAGTGCTCTAAATTGTGGGCAAGTATGCAGAGTGGAATGCGATCAGATTTATTTATGTGTCAGTGTGCATGGGTGTGACTTTGTTAGAAGGAGGGAAGAGCCTGATGCATTGCTACATTTAAAGGGAGTAAGTGTGCATGCAAAGCAATACAATATCTTACATGCCCTTTCAAATAGGACTTTGAGTTCTACCTCAAGAAAGCCTCCCTTCACCAACAGTGTCATAGGTAGAAACTACTAATACACAGTGGTGCTGGAGGAGACTCTTGAGAGTCCCATGGACTGCAAGAAGATCATACACATCCATTCTTAAGGAAATTAGCCCTGAGTGCTCACTGGAAGGACAGATCGTGAAGCTGAGGCTCCAATATTTTGGCCACCTCATGAGAAGAGAAGACTCCCTGGAAAAGACCCTGATGTTGGGAAAGATGGAGGGCACAAGGAGAAGGGGAAGACAGAGGACGAGATGGTTGGACAGTGTTCTCGAAGCTACGAACATGAGTTTGACCAAACTGCGGGAGGCAGTGGAAGACAGGAGTGCCTGGCGTGCTCTGCTCCATGGGGTCACAAAGAGTCGGACACGACTAAACGACTAAACAACAACAACACTACTACACAGTATTTGCATGAAAGGATGTACACTTCTTCGTCTGTACATCTCACTTGGTGTACACCGATTAAACATTCAGTTGCTAATGTCCTCATGCTTGTTTCTTTCTCCTATGCTTTGAGTGAGCTATCCTTCCATCCTCCCAATCTCTCTTTTTTAAAAAAGACAAATTTATAAAGCATTGGAAATCCATTCATAAAATTAAATGTTTGTTTGCCCTTTCTTTTTTAAAAAGTAGAATCAATGTAATATGTAGGGGGAATTCTGATTTGAGGAGATGGAGAGTGCTTAATTGATGGCACTGATTTAAGCCAATCGGTGCTGCACACAGCCAACTTCTGCTGCAGTTGTGCCCAAGGACTGACCATGCTAGTTTATTTTGTAGTAAAACTAACCATAAATCTTGTGGCTCCTCATTGAGTTAATGCATCTATTATACCAGGCATAGGCAAACTCAATCCTCCAGATGTTTTGGGACTACAACTCCCATCATCCCTGACCACTGGTCCTGTTAGCTAGGGATGATGGGAGTTGTCATCCCAAAACATCTGGAGGGCCGAGTTTGCCTACGCCTGTATTATATCATAAGCTTTCATGAACTAGACTCACTTTGAGAAAGAAGATGGTCTGTCTGAATAAAAAGTAATCAAGTGAGCTTCTACAGTGGGCTCCTGCTCCAGCATATACTTTTAATATTTTTTCAAATGGTGTTAATCTTACTGAATATTTTTGATGGTACAAATGTCAATATATTGTCAAAAGAACTGGAGTTACATATGGTATTCACAACTCAAATAGTTACTGCATTTCAATGAAAAACAGCTCAAAATCTTGCATAGGACTCTTGGTAAAACTCACTCTGGAATATAGCTATAATGAAGGAAATTACATATAATATGACATTTTGACAAGGATTGTTGTTTAGTCGTTTAGTCGTCCCCGACTCTTCATGACCCCATGGACCAGAGCACGCCAGGCACTCCTGTCTTCCACTGCCTCCCTCAGTTTGGTCAAACTCATCTTGTCCTCTGTCGTCCCCTTCTCCTTGTGCCCTCCATCTTTCCCAACATCAGGGTCTTTTCCAGGGAGTCTTCTCTTCAGCCTTCTTTACGGTCCAGCTCTCAGTTCCATACATCACTACTGGGAAAACCATAGCTTTAACTATATAGACCTTTGTTGCCAAGGTGATGTCTCTGCTTTTTAAGATGCTGTCCAGGTTTGCTATATGACTTGGCGTTCCTTTATTACATGAACAACAGAACCATCAAGGCAGTTGTCGTCACAAACCTGAAAAATCTGGAATTATGCTTTCATGACCTGGACTTTGCTACTTAACCCTATGCAACTGCATTTATTTTACATGCTTATTTTATGGGTTTGGGTTTTTTATCTTTTAATTTTTATGTTGTTCACACACACACACCATGAAATGAAATGAAAATGATTCACAAAAGCAAACATAGGTAGGTACATCTGTATGATCCAAGTAGACCACCATTGTCAATAAAATGAAACATCAAGTTGAAGAAGCAGGGAGCAGGACTGTGCTGACATGAGTGTGAATGCAATAACCAGCCAACATTTACACAAAGACATGGACAGGACTAGATCTTATGGGCTGACAATATAGGAAGACACATTCTGGTTGAACATTAGGGGAAAGTTCTTCATGGCAAGAAGGGTTTGACAATTTCATAGACTGACCAGTGGATTGAGCTATGATCCAGTTCTATGATCCTGCGTTCTTCCGAGAGACAGATCTGGTCTTAAAATCTAGGTTTTAACCCCAGTATGTTTTTTAAAAAATAACTGATTTCGAATAATACACACCTCTTAACAAAAAATATGTGAGAGATATAGTGAAAATACAGCATAAGAATACACAGTCATCAGTCCAAAGTGAAGAATATGATTTACCCAGAGCAACCAAAGAAGTCTGGTTGTTTGAGAAAGTTCAGGATTGATTTTTCCTTATTTATGTAATCAATAAAACAGTGCCAGCTCATAAGCCTCTGTATCTCTGTTCCTTAATGAGCCATATTTTATCGGTCGATTTCTCTGTTAGGGCCAGTTGCCAAACTGTTACAGTTTGATTAGGATGCCCCTTTGAAGTCCTTCCAAAACCAGGTTATAATAAGTCTAGTTGCTCACAATCAATAAGCAGTAAGGTCTTTGAAGAAGAGATCTGCATACTGACCCTGAACTATATTCAACAAATCTAACTCAGGGAAATGGATGACTTGTTGGTCAGTATATTACAAATCTCTAAAACAATGTCTACCCAAAACCCAACACTTAGCCCAGTAATAATACATATGCAAGTTCCTGCCAACCTAGCAGTTCGAAAGCACGTCAAAGTGCAAGTAGATAAAGAGGTACCGCTCCTGGACCTAATGGTCAGGGGTCCCTTTACCTTTTTAAGTCCCTATTAGTGCTGTATCAATCCTTTTTCCTGTGTGCATGTGTCATTGATTTTTTTTGCCATTCTCCAGTGAGGAAAGAAATTCCATTCAATAATTATCAAAGAGAAGATGTTGGTGAAATGAATTGGATGCTGGGCTTTTGATGTGCATCCTTTTGAGGTGGCCAAAGGTGAGCGTCCTTTCTGTCATTCTGCAAATCATCTCAGCCAATAGAGGCTGCCACACAATCCTGTCTGCCTTCACCACCTGCCTGGAGTGGAGGACAACCACTCCAGGGTAGTGTAAGGTTGGAGTGGAGGACAACCACTCCAGGGTAGTGTAAGGTTACCAGATTTTTTCAAAGGGGACACTTTTTTAAAAAAAAGAAAAAGAATAAAGTTATTTAAAAATGTTATTTATTTATTTTTAAAAAAGAAGTAATATCTCCTCTTCTGTGGTCTCCTCTGTCACGCGGCCTTCCTCTGGGCCCCAGCCTGCTCTCTTGGAACTCTAGCTGCTGGGGAGTAGGCTCAGGTTGGGCCTGGGCTTGGCTACATGTCCCTGCCCTCCCGGTGCTCTCCTACCTCTCATCCTCAGCAGTGGCGGCGCCAGCAGTGCAGCGGCTTTCTCTTTCTCTTTCTCTCTCTTCCTTCTCCTTCTCCTCTCCTCCTTCTCCCTTAGTCGGCTCCAGGGTTTTACTGGCCCCGGAGCACCACTGGGCAGTCGGCCGGGTGCTCTTGCTCCGGGCTCAATTAGGGTCACAGGGGGGGGCAGCGGTTCACCCAGTTAACGTGTCGGGTGTCCCTGGTTCCCCCTTGGCAGTGGCAGTGGCAGCAGCAGTCTCAGCAGCCCGGAGCCAGCCTGGTAGCACAGTTGGCTCTGGCTGGCTTCAGGAGCTGCTCGCTGCTGTGCGCCCGCCATTATGCCTTGCTGGAAGTCCCCATATGATGTGCCTTGTGCCGTTGAACCCATCACACAACATTCATTCCCTATTAAAAATCTACAACACTTAAAATATAAATCCGGGGACATTAAATGAAATCCGGGGACATTCCGGGGATGGAATTTTTTTCCGGGGACAGATTTGTAAATCTGGGGACTGTCCCTGGGAAACAGGGATGTCTGGTGGACATCTGGTGGTGGCAGGGGCGGAGGGGGGGGGGGGCCGCCGGGGGCGAAAACGGGGGGGGGGGGGCGCTCGCACTCGCAGTGCTAAGATCAGTGCTAAAATCCATGGGTTAGGGGGTGCAAATTACTTGCCTTGCCCCAGGTGCTGACAACCCATGCTACGCCACTGGGTGGTGGCACTTATGATGAGCTTCCTCCCTCCTCAGCAGGGAGTTAGGCTTAGTTGGCTCTGGCTCCACCTAGTGTTGGGCTCCATGCCTTCTGCCCTATCAACCCTGATGGGCATCAGCCACCACAGATCTCACCAGTGGCCTGCACTTTGCAGCTTTTGTGGGCTTCAATCAAAGGCGATTTTTCGGATCAGAAAACATGGGTAGCCAGGGATGGCCCAGAGTGTTCTAGGAATGTCTGTTGAGGAGGGGAAACACCACCCTCGGCCACCTTGCGACAGTGACAGAAGCACCAACTGAAATTCTAAATATATTCTCATCTGTCCTGAGAATTAGGTAAGAAAACGGAAGCCTCTTTCATGAAGGAAGAAAACTCTTGAGTAACTGGATGACAAGTTTTGGCAGAGTTTCTGTAAAAGGTTTCAGCTTGGTGGATTGGGTTATATTGTTCCCCCCCCCCCAGATGATGAAAGGACCTAAGTGTTTTCCTTATTGGGATGTCCTGTGTCAGCTTTGTGGAATGCAGTAGTCAGGGGTAAACCAACAGAAAAATCATTGCTGAGGAAGAGATGCCATCAGTAGCAAAGGACTGAAGTATTTTTTTCTGATTTCCCAAAGGCAGGTGGCTTGGGAGGCAGAGCTGCAGCATGCCAGCCAAATGATCATCTACTGTTCAGCTCAGTCTCAATAACATCTAGGAAACACAGGAAAGAGACACAGTGAGAAAAGATTTGCTGGCAAGGTTGCGCCCCAAGATTACGTCTTTCGATGGTGTTAAGAAAAAGAAGCCAGTCTGAATCCAACTTTGCCTAAACCAGGGATAGGCGAGTCTGTCGATTTTGACTTCCAAAGCAGATGCTCGACTGCTGAGCCACGGCGCTTCGGAGCTGTTAGCAAAAGGCACCAGAAAACAGAGCCAATTATAATAATAATATTTCCAAAAGGTCTGTAGTGTTTCTGGATGCCAAGACCCAACGGGCAACCAGTTCCAACACCCTGGGACTAGCATGGAGAATGCCCCCTCCCTTGTGCCCACCAATTTAGCTGGTCCTGGTTGCAGGCAAATGATAAGGGTCATTGTTGCTAACCTTGGAGTGTGGGCAGCTTGCTACGGATGTGGGAAGCCCTTCAAACAACTCAGACCCAGATAATCTAAGACTACACTTGCACCAGCAGAGACACTGACCTCTTGTACCTCAGGGTGTAGTATATTTAAATCTCCTGCACCTGGAAAGGCATGAATAACATGCCCTTGTGATAAAAGGGGTGAATGCCAGCGCATTCCTTAAGTGCCAAGCGACCCACACAGAACAGGTGGTAAAATATATTAGTAAAGGTAGACCATTAGAAGCCAAAATTGAGCTGTAGTTTCAATCCTCAATATTTCTGCTTGCAAGGAAGTGA
This sequence comes from Podarcis siculus, assembly GCA_034642415.1. Taxonomy (NCBI): domain Eukaryota; kingdom Metazoa; phylum Chordata; class Lepidosauria; order Squamata; family Lacertidae; genus Podarcis; species Podarcis siculus. The sequence goes on from JAXCMG010000016.1 coordinate 5,413,472, forward strand.
GTCATGTCCATGGGATTGGGCTGGAAGGTATTTTGCACCAATCTTTAGTATAAACTTTTAACTTGCTTGCTTTTCCTTTCCTTTTTTAAAAACAATACACATCTTCAGAAATGAAACTTTGCAGGAGCTATTGTTTTTAATGAAGAAAGCATGAGTTTTAAGACTGCAATCATATCCAGACTTATGTAGAAGTCAGCCCACTGAACCCAGTAGGGCTTACCTCTGAGTAAACCTAATTAGGAATGGGAGAAACAGGAATTATTATTATTATTATTATTATTATTATTATTATTATTATTATTATTATTATTATCTATTGAAGTTATATACCGCCCTATACACAGAGGTCTCAGGGCAGTTCACAAAATAAAAATAAAATAAAACCACAAAATACATAATCAAAATTAAAACAGCAGCCCAATAACCCCTGCAGTTGTTGCATGACAGCTTTCATTAGCTCTGACCATTGGCCATGCTGCTGAAGTGTGGTGTAGTGGTTAGAGTGTTGGGCTACGTCCTGGGAGACCAGGGTTCAAGCCTCCACTCAGCCATGAAACTCACTAGTTGACCTTGAGCCAGTCACTTTCTCTCAGCCTAACCTCCCTCACAGGGCTGTTGTGAGGATAAAACAAATAATTCTAACATAAATAATTATGTAACCCAAACTGCAGCGGAAGGGAAACAGCACTGATTGCAATGAATACAGGTTGGAATGGAAACCACTGCCTTCTTGACTCTCTAGTTGAAACAGAGCATTCCATTCTCAGGATTATCACAGGCAATGGGGCATGTGTCACAATACTCATTGGTAGGAAGTACCATCACCCCTTTTCTTCGGCAGCCCGTGGCGGCCATTTTGTGATGGCACCCACAACACCCTTATCAGGATATGAATACTGGCAGGCCATTTTATACCCACTTCTCCCAAAAAGCACTGAGCATAGGCCAAAGGTGGGGGATCTTTTTTTAGATCAAGGGCCACATTCTCTTTTGTGCAACCTTCCAGGGGCCATGAATCCCCTGGGTAAAAACCCAAACCCTGAACTCCCCAATTAGGGTTGGAAATGACTTCCACCACAAAGCATGGATGGCAAATCAGCGCAAACTGTACTGTGATAGAGCGATCTGCCATACAAGGCAGTTTCCTCCATTCTTCTTCAATTTGGATCAGAAATAATCCAAACGATTTCCTCTTTTCCACCACCCTCGGAGCGAGTTCGAAGGAAGAGCTCACATCCTTAGCTTTTATTATCTTTATTGCGGGGGGACACACCAACAGCAACAGCAATAAACTTTACGCACGTTGTGGCCTTGAAAGGCAATTTCTATACAGAGGTGTAGCATGAGGGAGCCAGGAAGGCTGTGGTCCTGGGTGCCCATTTTTGAGAGGGTGCACCCCCCTGACAAGCACAGAGCCCTGGCAGCTGAAATGCAGCGGCAGGCGGGTTGGTCTAGTGGGCAGGTAGATGGAGCAGTGGGCAAGAATTCTGTTGGAGGCGGGCTTAGTTTACCCTCCGCATGCCCCCCTTTGCTGCACACACACACCCCAGCTGCCCAGTACACCTGGGGGCACAACACTTGCTGTGCCCTGGGCACTGGCAACCCATGCTATGCTGCTGCATCTATATACTGCTGCATCTATATACTTCAGGCAACATTTTGCTTCCATAAAATCATAAGAAGCAATGAGATTCCCCCCCCCCCAGGTCAACTCAGATTCTGGCCTTGACATAACAGCTGCATGAAGATACAAGGTCCTGGGAGGTGAGGACTGATGGGAAGATTATCTCCCTCTTGTTTTGGGAAAGACTCTGACTGTACAAACATTTGCTCACCCGAATGAACAAAAACACTCCTTTGTTTCGCCATGCCTTCTCCTTACACAAAGTCTTTCTGCCCAGGAGCCGATATGCAAATCCTACTGGGGCACAGGGCTGACCCTGTGGCTTGCGGTTGGCAACTCTCCTGTACCAACCACGGTCATAGATTCCTATGTGACTCTGGTGTGAGTAAGCAAAGAGGAATGAGCAGAGAACTATTTGTTCTTCGACAACACAGGCGAAATATGAACACGCTGGTCTGACCAAAGAGGAAAACTAGAGCTGAGCTCTTTGCATGCAGGAAATACAGAGCCCAGGAAGGGTGGCGAGTGACATCACCCAAATCCTTGGCGAAGCAGGAAGGCAGCAGGCAGCTGAAACAATTGATTAGCTAAGGTGTGACTGTACACCAGCCAAGGGCTGCACACTTCACTTCTGAGCAGTGTCTTCAGCAAGGACCAGCCAGCCTGTGACTTGGCAGGAGGCAAAGCCCAGGCATAGCAAGCAAATAGGCAAAGTTGGTCCAGAAAAGGAGTTGTGCCCCTGCAGGGGGGAGTGGTAGGGGCACCAGAGGGATAAAGGGCATTTCAGTGCACTTAGTGGAGACCCTCCAAGTGTCCCTATTTCCCAGGAACATCCCTGATTTAGAGAAGCCATCCAGTTTTTTATTTGATCCCAGAATATCCCACTTTTCCTTAGGATGTCTCTATTTTCAGTGGACATTGGAGGGTATGGAGTTATTTGACTCCTGAGCCATTTGAAGGCAATCCTGTATAGGGAAGTTTTTTTAAAAAAATGCTTTTAATGTTTTTATATATGTTGGAAGCTGCCCACAGTGGCTGGGGCAATCCAGAAATATGTGTAGGGTATAAATAGGAAAATTATCATTGTGGAATGGGACATCCTTATTTGTATTGGAGAAATGTTGGAGGGTATGTAATAGTCTCATCTGTTAGCCTTCAGAAAGAGAAATAATGGTCTACTATTTCCAACTTAACCAAGCTTTGTCGCTGGGTATTTCAGGATTCACATTTTTCCATTCTTAAATTCAGCCCTCCACATTTATAAATCAATTTGAAATTTGTTTATTCTTTCAAAGTCCAAATGGAAAGTCATCGGGATTTTAGTATCAATTTCTCCCAATATATTCGCTTTTAGTGTGTGCCCTTTTCTCTAACGTACATATTTTTGTAAAGCAGTTTCCCATAATAGAATACATCACCCCTTCCATCACCCCTATTTTGAACTTTTGATGATGCAATTCCTGAGATGCACTGAGTACCTTTTGTGAGTTTAATGCAAAGGAGTTGAATCATGGCCAAAGGTTTTTGAGCCCATTCCATGATCAGCAGCCAGCAGTGTGAGATGGTACGCTGAACACTGTCTGCCTGTTCTTACCTGATTGTACCAGGGTGGGAAGGAATGTAGGACTCAAAGTTATGGTGATCAGCATCTTCAGAGAAGGCACCTGCAGATTCCTTCTCTGTTGAGGTGCTAAGAGCCTACCAGTGAAAAGTGTGTTCACCTGGTTCTTTATGGCACCTTCTCTCTGATACCTGGAATGTGCTCCCACATTGTACCTTCTGCTGCGTTTCTTCAGATACCAATCAGTACACTGTGCATCAAGAAAATCTGAAATGGACCATCTGAGGACCAAAAATATTTGGCTATAATGCAGAATGGGAAATGGTTCCAATTGCTGGAAGGGTTCCATTAAAAAGAGCCCTGTTTGGATCAAGCTAAAGGTCCATTTAGTCCAGCATCCTGTTTCCACAGTGGCCAAGGCTGACCAGGGCTGGATGTAGACAATTCAAAGAAGCGTTTCAGGAAAATGCATTGTAAGCTTTATATGAGAAGTCACATTGGAAAAACCGGAACTCCACAGCACCATCCGGTGTCACAGTGTTATAATGCATATGTTGTTGTTCTTGTTGTTTAGTTGTTTAGTCATGTTCAACTCTTCGTGACCCCATGGACCAGAGCATGCCAGGCACTCCTGCCTTCCACTGCCTCCCACAGTTTGGTCAAACTCATGTTCTTAGCTTCGAGAACACTGTCCAACCATCTTGTCCTCTGTCGTCCCCTTCTCCTTGTGCCCTCAATCTTTCCCAGCATCAGGGTCTTTTCCAGGGAGTCTTCTCTTCTCATGAGATGGCCAAAGTATTGGAGCCTCAGATTTAGGGTCTGTATAATGCATATACAATACATATAAAAGACTTTTCTTTCTTTCTTTACCAATCTATCTGAGTCCCAGAGAACTATCTCTTAGATCTCTTCTTGCTTCAGTGTTTCTATAGAGTTCTAACAAGTTTGAAAACCAGTCAAGGAGGGCAGCAAATGTGATGAGGGGCTTGGGGCAGAAGTTCCTTGAGGAAGGATGGAAGAGGCTGAAGAAGACTGAGAGATATGTGACAGGAGCCATCTTCAAATAATTTGAAGGGTTGCCTCATAGATGATGGAGCAGATTTCCTTTCCGCTGCTCCAGAACAGCTCTCCCCAATGTGCTGCTCTCTGGATATGGTGGGACTCCATCAGAGGAGTCCCAGCCAGCCTGGCCAATGGTCAGGGATGGTAGAAGTTAAAGTCCAAAACAAATGGCAATTGGGGAAGGCTGTTCCAGAGGTGAGAACCAGAAACAACACCTTCAAATCACAAGAAAGGGGATTTTGGTTCAAGATTAGAAAGAACGTCCTGACAGTAGGAGTTGTTTGACATGGAAACAGACTGCCTTACCATGTAGTGGACTCATTTTCATTAGATATTTTGAAGGACCGGTTGAGTGGCCACCTCTCAAGGATGATGTAGTAATAGATTTCCTGTTTGGTGGAAGTGGTGTTTGGTGTGGTATAGTGGTTAAGAGCGGTAGACTCGTAATCTGGTGAACCGGATTCGCTTCCCCGCTCCTCCACATGCAGCTGCTGGGTGATCTTGGGCTAGTCACACTTCTCTGAAGTCTCTCAGCCTCACTCATCTCACAGAGTGTTTGTTGTGGGGGAGGAAGGGAAAGGAGAATGTTAGCCGCTTTGAGACTCCTTAGGGTAGTGATAAAGCGGGATATCAAATCCAAACTTCTTCTTCTTCTTCTTCTTCTTCTTCTTCTTCTTCTTCTTCTTCTTCTTCTTCTTCTTCTTCTTCTTCTTCTTCTTCTTCT
>JAXCMG010000016.1:5429379-5442664 GCA_034642415.1 Podarcis siculus
ATATTTAAGGTGATTTCGGTAAAAATAAATAAAGTGACTCAGAAAAAAAATGAAAGAAAAGGGAGAGGGAGAAAAACAACAACAAAGATACACATGAAAGCAAAAATATACAAAAAAAGGATATACAATATTCCCATACATTATTGTATAAATTGGTATGGTGCTATTTTCCTAGTAGGGATGCAGGTAGCGCCGTGGGTTAAACCACAGAGCCTAGGACTTGCCAATCAGAAGGTCGGGGGTTCGAATCCCTGCGATGGGGTGAGCTCCTGTTGCTTGGTCCCTGCTCCTGCCAACCTAGCAGTTTGAAAGCACATCAAAGTGCAAGTAGATAAATAGGTACCGCTCTGGCGGGAAGGTAAACGGCATTTCTGTGCGCTGCTCTGGCTCGCCAGAAGCGGCTTAGTCATGCTGGCCACGTGACCCGGAAGCTGTATGCCAGCTCCCTCGGCCAATAAAGCGACATGAGCACCGCAACCCCAGAGTCGGTCACGACTGGACCTAATGGTCAGGGGTCCCTTTACCCTTTATCTTTATTGTCCTAGTGCTTATGTAAATGTTAATACTCTACTACAATTTGTATAAACTCATTCCAAATGTTATTTTATTTATCCGTACAGAGTCTGCGCCTGTAAGCAGTCAGTTCATAAATTGCCAGTGATGTGATATCATCAGTCGATTGATTGAAAGGTACCATATCTTTTATTTTTTCCAATTCCTCAATATCAATCTTTTGGCCACCATTAGGGCACGGAAAACCCATTTCTGTTGTCCCGTTGATAATTTCCATACTGCAGGTATATAGTTCAATAAAATATTCTCTGCTGAAAGATTTAACTTTACTTGCACACTCGTAGCTACACAGTCCAGGACTTTCTCCCAAAACTTGTTAACTAAAGAACACTGCACAAACATGTGTTTCAGAGAGGCCTTGCCCTTGCCACATCTCCAGTGCTGAGCTATCTTAGCTAACCCCCTTTTTATACAACCGTAAAGGGGTCCAACAAACTCTGAATTTTATTTTCTCTTGTATTAGTCTTCATTTTAAATCTTAGGTATTGAAGCTATACATGGAGACATTATTGCCTGGCTGTGCCTTTGTATAAACTCATTCCAAATGTTCTTTTATTTATCCATTCCTTCTGTTCGTTCCCTACCATTGCTGCCTCCACACACACAAAGGGCTCTGATGGCATGAAGGTCTTTCCTTTCCTACCAATTCGTATGTTGGCATGTTGACACCGGGCGGCAGCCTTTTAAGGCGCTGGCGACGAGACCGAAAGGAAGGCTCTGATTGGCTGGCAGTGAGTCACGTCCACAGTATGCGTTTCAGCTTCCTTCTAGACCTCAGAGGTTTGGTGGTATCGCTGTCAGCGACTCCATTGAGCTGAGGAACTCAAGCAGAATGAGCCGACGGCTTCAAGCCCTGCTGCTCTTTTCTTCCCCTAAAAGGGAAAAGGGAGCCAGAGAGCCACTTGCCTGGAAAACGTGATGAAAGCAAACATACAGGTAATGCGCCACAGGTAGATGGATTTTCAGCAACGGAGAGGAAACCCAACAAAGCCAAACATACAATCGCAGGTCAGCTTAGGGTGAGATCTTCCAGGCAAGTATGACCTCACTGGAGGATTATCATAGGTCAAATCTACACCACTTTGACAGCCATGGTGTCCCCCAAAAGAATCCCCCAAGCACGCCATTTCCATGGAAAAGAAACTTCAGCAGAGCTGAAATATTAACTTAGAGGAAATGCACTTTTCCAGGGCTTTCCCCCCTCATCCGGAACTAAGTTCCGGAACCTCTCAGGTGGTCACCATTGCCATTACAGTGGTACCTCAGGTTACAGACGCTTCAGGTTACAGACTCCGCTAACCCAGAAATAGTACCTCGGGTTAAGAACTTTGCTTCAGGATGAGAACAGAAATCACGTGGCGGCGGCAGTGGGAGGCCCCATTAGCTAAAGTGGTGCTTCAGGTTAAGAACAGTTTCAGGTTAAGAACGGACCTCCAGAACGAATTAAGTTCTTAACCCGGGGTACCACTATATAAGAGAACAAGGGAGACATTCATGGTGAGTTTCAGCATCTCCTTTTCTAGAAAAATAGCCCTGCACTTATCCAATATAAATGGGAACTGAGTCATAAATGAGATCTCTGAACTAAACAATTACAGCAGTGCCATACCACTTTAAAAACGCATGGCTCTCCCCAAAGAATTCTGGAAGCTGTCATTGTTGAGGGTGTTGGGAGTTGATAGGAGATCCTCGCAGAGCTATAATTTCCAAAGTTCCTGGGGGAAAGGGATTGATTGTGAAACCGTTCTGGAAACTGTAGCTTTGTGAGGACACAAACTTGAAACCTAATGGTAGCCGTTGGTGATGTCATGAGGGGGGGCGAGTCCCAGAGAGTCCTTGCAATAATTTGCAGCCAGCTCTTGCTGGGTTGAAGCTTACAAGAAGCACACCCAGGTTGAGCTGGGAGACTGAGCCACTTGAGGGGGGCGGTGAGAAACCCTGCCACCGCTGTGGCCCACTGTGGCCACACACCTTCACACACTGCCCTATGTCCTCCTCCCCCATGGCTGTGCTAGGGTAAGGTTACCAGATTTTTTTTCAAAGAATCCGGGGACACTTTTTTAAAAAAAAGAAAAAGAAAAGAAAATTAGTTTTAAAAAGTTATTTAAAAATAATAATTAAGAAGTAATATCTTCTCTTCTGTGGTCTCCTCTGTCGCGCGGCCTTCCTCTGGTCCCCAGCCTGCTCTCTTGGAGCGCTAGTTGCCGTGGAGTAGGCTCAGGTCGAGCCTGGGCTTGGCCACATTTCTTTGCCCTCCCGGTGCTCTCCTATCTTTCCTCCTCAGCAGCGACAGTGGCGCGGCAAAGTCAGGGCTCTCCTCTTTTTTCTCCTTCCTTTTTCTCCTCTCCTCCTTCTCCCTGCATTGGCTCTGGGGTATTTCCCAGCCCTGGAGCACCGCTGGGCAGTCGGCCGGGTGGCTAGGCGCTCTCACTCCCGGCTCGCAGGGGGGTCAGCGGTTCCCCCAGTTGGTGCGCCGGGTGTCCCTGGTTCCCCCTTGACAGTGGCAGCAGCAGTCTCAGCAGCCTGGAGCCAGCCTGGTAGCACAGTTGGCTCTGGCTGACTTCAGGAGCTGCTCACTGCCGTGGCACCTGCCATTTTGCCTTGCTGGAAGCATATGATGTGCCTTGTGCTGTTGAACCAATCATGCAACATTCATTCCCTACCAATAAATCTACAACGCTTAAAATATAAATCCGGGGACACTAAACGAAATCTGGGGACATTCTGGGGACGGATTTTGTCTGGGGCAGATTTGTAAATCCGGGGACTGTCCCTGGGAAATGAGGACATCTGGTAACTATATGCTAGGGTTGCCGTGCCAATAGGTAGCACACCTGGGGTAGAGGAGGCAGAGACGGAGGTGTGGGTGAATTTATTTATTTAATTTGTATACCACCCTTCATCCAAAGATCCCAGGGCAGTTCACAACGGGCGGGGGGGGGGGAATACAAAATGAGAATACAAAATACATTTTTAAAAAAACCAAAACCAAAACAATCCTGGCTCAGATTAAACCCAGACACAATGTCCTTCTAAAGCATTTCATTGCCAAGCACTTGGTATTTGTCACTCTGGTTGATTAATGATTTCCAGTCTAGTAGGTGGCACTGGAAGTATTATGTATCCTGCTGTTGGATTCTGCTGCAGCAGCTGACTCTGCAAAGGGTTATCAGATTCTTTCTCTTTCGTGCTGTGAAGGGATCTGAATCTGCTGCTAGACAGCACCCTCTTGAGGCAAGAGAATGAGCTAAGGAGGCCAGCAATTGCTCATTTCCTGGGATATTAGAGGCAACCACTGCTCAGATTAGGGCACCTCCAAACTGTCAATATTTTTCAGGAGGGATTCAAGAGCATCTCAGGAAATACAGGTTTTCCTCCCCCTTGGCAACCTCCAACATTCAAGCCAAATCTTCTAGTTGAAGAAGACTAGTCTCAACTCTAGTCCGCAATACTTAATGAGTTGCTGTGACCAAAGTGGCCCAGCAGATGGTGCCAACAGACAGAGCTACAACTCCAAGAATGACCCAACGGTTGTTTTTAAATTTGCTGTGACAATTTTATTTTGCTTGTGGTCCAGGACTTCCAAGACCACAACAGGCCACACTTTTGCAAGTCAGAGTTGGGCACAGCTGAGTGACAGCATTGGATTTTTCTATCCACAAAGTGCACGAGGGTGATCCCACAAGGGATTCTGGAACTTGCACTTGCAATCCCATTCCTGATGGGAATAAGATGCTGAGCTGCAGCAGATGTCAGTGGGACATTGAGATGCAGGGAGGCTTCGTATGTGTTGGAGGGATGGAGAAACAGGCTATGCATGTTTGAGGCAGGCTGCACAGAAGACCTTGTCCCATTCAAAACCTGTGTGTGTCTTCAAATATATTGTTATGAACATTGGGGGGGGGGAAGAGACCTCCCCTAAACCAAAGAAATTAATGAATGCCAGAATCTAGCTAATATTTGGGGTATTGAGGGGGGGGGGAGTACATGCTGTAGAAGTACTCTTGAACTGTGCCAAAGGAAATTCCTGGGTTTAGCTTATGAAAACTAGCTTGGCTGGGTTGGTTAAATGCAGGCCATTATGAAACAATGTCCAGGAAGCTACACATTAAAGAAGGTGCTCAGGTCTGTGCAAAACAGAGGTTGCCAAGGTGATGGTGAGAGAGGGGGGGTTGACAGGGGAAAGTGTCATTTTACGGGATGCTTGGGTTTGTTTGTGTTTTGCAAAAGATGTGCTGGGAAGGAGGAGAACAAAGCAGAACTGCATATGGTGCTGGCTGGAGGAGGCTGCACTATGAGACTGGGATTCAAAGAAACTTTGAACTCAAGCTTGCTGAAGCTATGAAATCGACACTCATGGGGTATAATGTTCTGCACCCCCTCCATTCCAGATTTCCAAGTGTATATATGTGTCAACACACCATATTCCACAAGGGCCAACATTGATGCTGAAATCCAGCATCCCCTGAGTTCTGTGAGTGTGGCTTTCTCCCAATTGAAGTGCAGAGTGCTTGAGGACTGGGACATTTGTGGGGAGACCAAAATGCTTGTTTACAAAGCGATTGTACTACCAACCTTACTGTATGTTTGTGAAACATGGACCACTTATAAACACCATCTCCAACTCCTCGAAAGATTCCATCAATGGTGTCTCCAAAAAAATTTTACGCATCACTTAGGAAGACAGGCGAACTAATACCAGTATACTGGAAAAAGCAAAGATCACCAGTGTTGAAGCAATGATTCTTCAACATCAACTTCGTTGGACTGGTCATGTTGTGTGAATGCCTGTTTATCGTCTCCCAATGCAATTACTCTATTCCAAACTTAAAAATGGAAAACGTAATGCTGGTGATAAACAAAAGAGGTTTAAAGACTGTCTTAGGCAAGTTTTTTAAAATGTAGTATAAACACCAACAATTGGGAAACACTGGCCTGCAAGCGCTCCAATTGGAGAACAGCCTTTACCAAAGGTGTCATGGGCTTTGAAGGCACTCAAACTCAGGACGCAAGGGAGAAACGTGCTAAGAGGAAAGTATGCTTGGCAAATCCATGCCGTGATCAACTCCCACCCGGAAACCAATATCCCCACTGTGGAAGGACGTGTGGATCCAGAATTGGCCTCCACAGTCACTTACGGACTCATTGTTAAAACCGTGTTCATGGAAGACAATCTTACTCGGCCACGAGTGATCACCAAAGAAGAAGATGATTTCTTAAAGACACTAGCCTCTACTGTGGCTTGATCTTCTCAATGGAAACACAACCCTGGGGAGTGCCTGGAAGCCCTGGAATCTGGCACTTCTTGTGAAGACTGTGGTGGTGTGTAACAGTATGGCTCACATCCCTAGCACTCGTGTTGTTGGGGTTGCATTGCTCTGATGCGCTGAGTGCTCTCGAATGTAATTTGCCATTGCCATTTGCCTGAAACACCAATATCCTGGGCAGCATCTCTGATCATATAACAACACCCCTTCCCAAATTTTAAGGTGCATCTGAAGATGGAACTGCTTCGGTTTCATCCCCAAGAAGCAGGATGATTACCAATCATCACACAGCTCCAGGATGCTCTGAGCTTCAGCAAAATATCTGCACGCCTCTCTCCCTGTTATCTTTCCAGAGAGAAGTCTGTGAATGGTGGAAGGAGGAACTGGAAGATAAAGATAGTTTATCGGAGTTGTCGGCTTTGCAGACTTGAAGTATGCACAGAGCTCCCCCATGTGGAAAGTCATCAGCATTCATTTCAACCAAGGGAGGAAGTGATCTTCACACCCCCATTGGTGGGACTTGAAATAAATCCTAAAAGTTCACCATGTAAAGTATTAATATGGGTCTCCAGGTTGAGGAACAAGTATAGAGTATGAACTTATGATAAGTGGGACCTGCAACCTGTACGCGATCGAACTTCCACCCTCCTCCTTTTCTCATGCAGCCCCTAAATCTGTTCTGCCCCTCCAATCCACTGTAATAGATTTGGAGAGGGTGCAAAGTTCTATTGTGCAAATCCTTGTGCTTATGGGATGAGCGTGTTGGATGCCAAGGAAACTTTGCAGTGTTTCTGCAGATACCTGAAACCAGGAAATATCCCCTAAATCATTCTAGCAAATAAATGACCACTGAGAGGCTGCTAGTGATATGTTGGGACTTTAAAATTTATTCCAACGTGCTGTTTTTTTAAAAAATAGGCTCAGACTGAATAGACAATCTGAACTGTAGTAAAGGCAATATACGTGTAAAAACTTTTTTTTTTCATTCACAGTACAGATGTCATTTACAATAAAGTTCACAAACATCAAATGCTGAGTATTTTTTTCTCTTTTTTTTCTTAACATTATGTTCTGTGCTTTTTACCTGCATTTTTTTTTTTTTTTGCTTTGCACTCTTATAACCATACAGACATTGCAAGATGCAAGTGTAGAAACTGAATTTAAAATAAAATTACAGGCAAAACTACCAAATTACACTGTACTCTGAGTCTGTACATATTTACAGTACCTTTTTTGGAATGTATTGCCATTTTTTTTAAAAGAACATATAGAAACTTTCTAAAGACTATTCCACTTACAGAATACATACACCTTTTAGAAAAAAGGCAAATATTTATCTTACATGAGACCATGTATATTAAATTTGCGTACACATCATCAATATTATTAATATTTTACATTACATTTACTAAAGTGAGCATAAGTGCCATAATATCTCAATAATGAAAACTTGTTTTATGTCATCGTTAGGACCCAAATTTGGTATTTATTTAAAAACATTTTACCTTTTAAAATTCACAAATACTGTGCAATAACAGGAGGGCAAAAAATCCATAAGGAACACAGACAATAAAAATCAAGTGTATGTTAGGGGTTGGGAATAAAAGTGAGGAACACATGGGGGGAGAGAGATCATAGAAGGGCTAGATCACAATGCTTCATGCTTAGCTCATAAATGGTTTGTCGGTATCAAGAACATATTGCTTGAATGCTTTTTAAAAGCCAATTGCAATGACTTGGCATTGTATTTTTTTTATATTAAAAAAATGATGGCCAAAGTTGGCAAAGCCAGACACAGAAAAACAAGAGGTTCTCATCTATGAAGAATCACGGGGCTGAGTTCTGTGAGTGAGGGCATATCGGGGAGATGGAAAAGGTCGCTCTCAGGGTTAAAGTGTGCAGAGGCCAAATCAGTTGGGTCACTTTCCCTGGAATATATTGTGGTTCCCGCCACGGTCTCTTCCAGTAAAAAAAATAAAAATAAAATCCATTTACAATAATCTGAGCAATTTCATCTCAAATGTAGTGGGGATTTCAATTCGGTTTCTGTTATTGTGTTATTTCTTACTTTAAAATAATACAGTCATTTCTTGGACCCCTTGGTACTTTCATACGTTTTGGCTTTCAAACGCCACAAACCCGGAAGTGAGTGTTCCGGTTTGCAAACGTTCTTTGGAACCCGAGCATCTGACGGGGCTTCCATGGCTTCCGATTGGCTGCAGGAACTTCCTGCAGCCAATCAGAAGTTGTGCTCTGGTTTCCGAATGTTTTGGAAGTCGAACGGACATCCGGAACAGATTCCGTTCGACTTCCAAGGTACGACTGTAATATTATTATTATTCAGGGTTTTTCTTCAGCCAGAACTTGCCAAAACTTAGTTCCAATACCTCTCAAGGTAGGCACCATTGTCATTACAAGAGAACAAGGTGAGTTCTGGCACCTCTCTTTCTAGAAAGGTAGTGTTGATAATAATGTCAAAGTCTTGAGAGCCAATCACAAATATAAACAGCAAATGTCCATTAACTCAGTGGGAAAGTATCTGCTTTGAATGCTGAAGGTCTCAAATTCAGTCCTCAACATTTCCAGGTATGGCTGGGAGCTGTCCCCTACCTGGAACCCTGGAGAGCTAGGAAGACAGTACTGAGCTGGATGGACTGATTTGACTCAGTATAAGGCAGCTTTCTATGTTCCTTGAGGTTTCTCATTTTTTGAAGACTATCTTTTTAAATATAAAGGGTCGGGGGGAGGGCATTCAGTCTAAAATAAAATTAGATTGAGTCATAAATCTGTGAGAAAACGGCCCTTGGAATCACAGGTCAGCAGAAGTTGCCATAGGTATTGCAAAGTAGAATGGTTGATGGATGGAGTATTGGCCATCACTGAAGTGAATGCGGCAGCCATGATTTACCCTTGGGAAAGTCCAAGCCAGGCATAGGCAAACTCGGCCCTCCAGATGTTTTGGGACTACAACTCCCATCACCCCTAGCTAACAGGACCAGTGGTCGGGGATTATGGGACTTGTAGTCTCAAAATATCTGGAGGGCCAAGTTTGCCTATGCCTGGTCCAAGCATTTATCAGAGCCTTGTGGATACCATAGCCAAGGGATTCATTTGGCTTACATACAATGACTTTAACTGTACTGGCTTGTGGGCTATTCAACACCCACAGATTTTAAATCCGTGGAGATGATTCGGAATTGCCAGCAAACCATGGTTTTTCAATATGTCTGAACCCATGCCATCCAACAAACAATGGTTTGCTAGTGGCTTCCACACTGAGATATGAAAGTACTGTTTGAGAGGGTGGGCAAACTTTGGTTTTATTTCTGAACCAACAAACCATAGCTTGGGCCTCTTGTCAAGGGTCTGCTGTTCGGGGGGTAATGGCTATGAATTCTCAGGGAAAGTGAAGGAAAGACGGCAATCCCACAAACCATGGTTTTCCTCTACATCTGGACTAAGTCTCAGAGCAACCGTGTATGGTATTGCACTTTAAGTTGCAGTTAGAGCAAACCATAGTGTGATATTATACCCAAGATGGCCCGCTTTCTGAAGTCAATTACAGTTTAACCCAGATTGCTAGGTAGGTGACCAACTGTTTTGAACTCTGGCCTGAAACTGACATTCCAAATGGCTTTCTGCTACTAATCCTATGCACGCTTACTTGGGAGTAAGTCCCAATGAGCACCGTGGAATTTACTTCTGAGTAAACCTGCATAGGGTTACATCATAAAAGAAGTAATTAATTACTGATTCTCAGAACACTGGGAAACCACGAAGGTGCTTAAATATAGAGGAAAAGTCCTTCACAGATTATAAATCTAGGAATAAAGTGCTCCAAAAATAAAAAGCGATCAACTCTCACAGATGCCATAAACATTTCAAAATAATTTTCTTTGTCTCTTTGGGTTGAAAAGGGATAAAAATAGGAGAGATGCTCAAGTAACCAAAATATCGAGGTCTTGTCTCAGCCAGTAATAATAATAACTAAGAAGGTCTGACTTAGCCAAGGAATAACAGTACCCAGAATTTGCAAAAATAATAATAATAGTCAAAATAGTTTTACTTTTCTTTTCTTTCTTCTTTTTTAAACTATGCAAAACTAGATCAAAAAAGAAAGCAATTGCAGAAGTAACCTACGGAAAGTGCAGCCCAATACTTCACATGCTTACTCTGAAGTAAATATCACTATGCTGGGTGAGATTTACTCCCAAGAAAGTGCTTATAGGATTGCAGCTTTGGGAAGGGTGGTTTGCAAGGGGGGGGGGGAGATTAAAATCTGATCTCTGAAAAATAAGCCTTTCAACAACAGCAAAATAATGAATGGCAGGAAATGTCAGGTCTAGCGACAGATTTGACACATGGCCGTCTCTGCAGGCTTCTGTTATAGCACCACACTGGGGAACCACACAGCGACTTTGTGATGGGCTCAGAACTTTACCTTCAGTGGGGCAAGTTAAGTGCTCAAGGCGAAGCACATTCTTAAGGCTTTGCTAGGTCTGCCTGGAGTGCTCAGCACCTTGCAGTTTGAGCCCTTAGTTTGTTTAGCATCTTGCCCTAAGGAGAGCCAGCTCCACCTGGCCAGCCAGTGCAATTGGATAGGCCACCAGGAAATGCCCCAGAGACATTCAGGAGACTTGCGATGGGTAGAAGGAGGAGTTTCTTGCATCCATTGGTTTGCTTGCATCACAAAGCTTCTTTGCAGTGTGAGACCTCTGCCAACTGTGGCTTCAATTTATATGGAAATGCAAAAGCTACCCTGGCAAAAAAAAAGAGAGGTCAATTTCTGCATTCGCAACTGCCACCCATTGTGGCATGGTTTCTTCTATGTCCAGCAACACCACTGGAGAGAGTGGTGTTACAGAAAGGGCAAAAGGTTGCTGCAGGCAGATACACTGGCATAAATACTCAGGATCTAGGCACTTTGCAGATCCCAACCAGAAAATGAAAGGAAGAGTTCAAGTAGAGTCCTCTGCAGTGGATGTTGCCATCCAAAGCTACAGAGCTTTGCATGGTGTCTTGTCTGCCAGCCTATTCAAACAGCATTGGGGTCCTGTGCTGTCCTGTCCTTTCTACCCCAGATGCAAATACCCCCCTAGATGACACTATTTACATTTGCAGTGCTTGCCTCACAGAGGATTAAGAAAGGTTCGAGAGCAATAGGTAAACATACCCAGAAGGTTATTATTGTTATTAGCTCTGGGTTGTTTGCAGATGTCATCAGAACAGATCCTGTCCAATGCACCCAAAGCAGAGTTCAATCCAAAGGCTGAAAACTGAGCACCAGGTTGCATTTGATCTAGCCTAAAAACAAAACCAGAGCGTGAATGGATAATTGAAGAGCAAATGCCCAGTGAAGGCTCAATACCGAAAACCATTTGGTCCTAAAAGAGCTGCATGACTAGCTGGTTAAGGGGGGGGGGAGGAAGGAGGGGATGAGGGGGAAATCAACCACCTGGAATTCAAAGTCATGGTAGACAAGGTGCGGCTTTTCAACAATGACCACCGATGTTCTGGTCCAGGCTTTGCTCATTCCATTAAGTTGATGGGTGCCATTCTGAATCTTTTGAAGGTATCATGATCATGATACCAATTTCCATTGGAGCCAGACTTTAACTCGGTGATTGATGTTCATCCCCATGACCTGTTGACAAAGGGGATTGTATTGGACCTTCAATAAAGTCTCGGGTTAGGTACCGGATGCCAGTGCAGACTCTGTAAGCAAGATCTTTCCGGACCTTAGCACTGAAAGAGGTATTGGAAGCAGAAGTAAACCAAGGGGGAAACAAAACAGAACACTGTCCGCTGTGAATGGAGTTTTCCAGGGAAAGTCCAGCGTCAGTTTGGTCACCTTCACATCATGTCAGTCACAACATCATTTCGACCAAAGAAAATCAAAAGAGCTCCACCAAAACTATTCAATACAACACAAAAATGAAATGATACATCGCAGAAGATTATTCAACTCAAAGACCCATCCATTCCACGTTATTCAGCTATGCCTTGGCAACAGTTCATGGCTTTCCATGCCTACTTAAAATAAAAATATTGTTCAGGACATTGTTGTGTGGAGCATGCACATAATAAATGGGAACATCTCAGAAAGGACTGGTCCATTGGTTAAATATTTATGGAACTGATTCATTTTGCCTAGTTGATTTCAAAAACTGTGTGTACAGACTCAATCCAGAGCAAGACACTCTCCAAATAAGCAAGCTTGCTCTTGATTAGAGTAAACGTCTGCTATTAAATGCAGTGTGTCTATATTAAAAGACCTGTATGGCTCTGGCCCTGATCTTTCTATAGGTGACACCAGGTTGGTTAGCCATTGGAGCCACTGCATTCTTCTGCCCCTTTGCTAAAACATCATCCATTGCAACCTATTGATCTGAAATGCAAACAGCTCAATGGGAATTGACTGGGACCTTTCCGTATAGGAATGTATAGCCTAAAAGATCTACTGCATAATGTAGACTAACGTTTGTAGTTATTCCATTAAATGGGGAGGGGGGGAGATAACAGTACGCAAAAAACAAAACAAAAGCCCTTAATTACTTCTTTGTGGACTCTATGCAGTTGAATACATGGCTGATTTGATAGAGATAGGACACATCTAGGACCAGTAGCAGAACTAGGAATGAAGATATGGTTCAGGGTGATATCGAGGCAAGAATGAACTCAGCCTTGATTTCTGGGCTGGGTGGGAAATCTGTGGTGCTCCAAATGTTGCTGGACTCCAACTCCCATCACTCCTGACCATTAGCCATGCTGGCTGGGGCTGATGGGAATTGTAGTCCAGATCAGTAAACAACTTATTTCTATTTTTCTCTTACAGTGTCCAAATGTGTGATAAGAGAAGGTGTTTCCTCCCCCCAAACTTTCATTTGGGGGGGGGGAAGAGAAATTAAAAGCAAAAACAAAAGATCTCCAACTAGAGAGCAGATTTCCAAAGGGCAGGATCCACAGGGATGACAGCCAAGCCCCTACCATCTAGCGGCTGGCAAAAGGCACCCCTTGGAGATTGTGCGTATCAGTCAAAGCAGCAGCCAGGTCACGGAATGTCAGTATTAAAGCAAGAATGGTGGTCAGAAAGCAAAGATCTACCATTCCCAGAACATTATTTTTTATTTTTACATTCAATATATTCCTATTTTCTTGCAATTTCTCTTTTTTATTTCCCTTTGTGGGGCAGGGTAGAGGGACCTTTTGCTTATGTGCGTGTCCCTTTTAAAAAAAAGTGCTTGGGGGGGGTAATTTGTAGGGGGGGAGGCACATTCTGAGATTCTTTCTTTGTTTTGGAGAGATTACCTTTTATCACCATCAGGGCCTCCCCATAGAAAACAAGTGCTAGTTTCAGTTACAATCGGAGGGTAAACATTCCTCTCTTCTTCTTCTTCTTCTTCTTCTTCTTCTTCTTCTTCTTCTTCTTCTTCTTCTTCTTCTTC
>JAXCMG010000016.1:5442674-5470426 GCA_034642415.1 Podarcis siculus
TCTTCTTCTTCTTCTTCTTCTTCTTCTTCTTCTTCTTCTTCTTCTTCCAGATTAAAGCAGTCACATCTGTCTTTAAAGCACATTTAGAGGCAACCAGAGTAATGCAAATAATAAAAGGAATAATTATAAAACACTTTGCCACATATTAAATAAAGCAAGTAATAAATAAGGGGTACGGTCATTGTGGGGCAGGGGCAGGTTGTACCTGCCTGTACATGAGAGAGGTGGTGGTTGTCCCCCTCCCCTAAAAAAAAAATCAGCCAATCTCTTTGAAGAGGTGTTTGCTTTCCTTAAAAAAAAAAGAAAAAGCTTTTCAGTGCATCCACTGGAAATTCTTCTCAACTCTTTCCACATGTCTGCATGTGGTTGAGACAAGACCTCATTGTGGGGAATGGAGACACAGTCTAAGAATAAGCCCCTTTCCGATAAAAGAAAGCAATAAAACAATAACAATAAATTCATAGCTTCAATTTGTCGGTGCATTTCAAGCAACAACCAAAACACACACACACGCGCACACACACACGCAAATGAAAGTAAGTCTAGAAAAAGGCACACAATTACGATGGAAATAATAGCAGACGGAAACAGAGAGAGAGAGAGAGAGAGAACCAGCAACAGTCTCCGTGGGTTTGGTCGTATGCTAGAGCATTGGGTCTTTTCGTTTCTTTTCCTTTAGCAATGATTATTCGAAAACCAATCGCACTGACAAAGGTTTGTTGATCTTACGGGGAAGCCGGGGTCGAAAGCTGGGAGGGAGGGCTCAAGCACTTCCTGTATTGTGATCCACTTGCCTTTGCAGTAGGCTGAAGCTGACTTGCTCCAAGGGAGGGCTCCTCCTCCTCTGTACCCCTGTGGTGGGGGGAGCTGGCTCCCCAGAGAGGTTCCTTCTCCTGGTGGGAGGCTGGGAGGAGGAATGGCTCGAGGACAAGGGCTCCAGCAGGCAGCCAGCGCTGCTGCTCCTGTCCAGTGTCTGGGTGGGGAAGTCCGAGATCAAAGTGCAGGGGGGTTCCAAGGAGGCGTTTGAGCTGCTACGTGGTTTCTTCCCCTTCTCCCACCGGACGCCTTCCCCGCTGGCCGAAGGCTCATCCTCCGGGCAGGAACTGTCTCGGCTGGGCGTACGGCTTCCCCACTCTGGGCCGCCGGGTTCAGCGCTGGCTTTCACCCTGTGTTCCTCCTCCTGCTGGCGCTCGCTAGTCCTAATTGTCCCTTCCAAGCAGCTGCTGCTATGAAGCGGTGGGGTTGCGGATGAGGAGCAAGCTTCTCGGATACCTTGGGCCACCTTGCCGGGATCTTTCGCTTGGTTCGTTTCAGAGGTGTCACCGCTGGGGGTGAAGTAGCTGGCGTGCAGCGACATCACTGATCCGTGCCCCAAGCCGGGATGGCCGCTGGGCCTTGCCTGGACCATCTGGATGCCCCCAATTGGGATCATGGGGAAGGGGCTCCGGGGTAGCTGCTGGGAGTGCAATGGGAGGTGGCTAAAGATGTAGTCTTCCACCCGACTCGGGGCATGGGCGTGCGTGTCGTGGGGCGATTGCAAAGGCCTGACGCAGTGATGCTGAGTGATGCCCGGTGAACTCGCTGGGCTCCTGGACTCTGTCTTCTGTAATGACAGGAGGTACATATTGTGGGATGTGAAACACAAGAGCAGTCAAGTACAACATTCCTAGAGTGAACATGTTTACACATGGGGAGGAACGTTTGTCCAGCCAGCAGGTAAACTTCCTGTTGCCTTCTGAACTGGGACAGACTTCCTCTGCATGTGACTAGAGTTGGGTGTGGCCTCACCTGTGCAGGTAAAGACAAAAGCACAGGGCAGGGCAGCCATCTCTCTCTCTCTATGACTACGTGCATCGAAGAAGCAACATCTGCTTAGCCAAAGATGCTCTCTTGGCTTCCAGCCAAGAAAGGACAAAGGGACTGTCTCCTTATGAGATAGTTTCCAGGCGTATGTTACTTTTCTAAGCTAGGTCTGACTTCTGGGATCTGTTTGTGAACAGAATGTGAGTAAACTCTTTTTTATACTTTTATAGAAGACTGTGTCGTGTCTTATCTTTTATGAGGGAATAAGGGGAAAATACCAGAACAGTTATTATAGAGGCTTTACTGAGCCTGAACAAACGCATCCGCTGTAAGTTTAAAAAGGGGAATGTTACTCTGCTAAATTGTGAACTTGTTAACACAAGTTGGAAAGGATATAATCAAACAATATATCCTCTCCTGCATCCTTGAACATTCCCACACATATTAGGAACCAGGGAAGCTGCATTATACGGAGTCCAAACACTGGTCAATCCAGCTCACTGGTCTATGATGATGATGATATGTTATTTATATGCTGTCCATCTGACTGCGTTGCCCCAGCCACTCTGGGTGGCTACCTACAAATTAAACACATTAAGCATGGTAAAACAGCCGATATCAAAAACTTCCCTATACAGGGCTGCCTTCAGATGTCTTCTAAAAGTTAGATAGTTGTTTATTTCCTTGACATCTGATGGGAGGGTGCCACTACAGGGCAGCACCACTACCGAGAAGGCCCTCTGCCTGGTTCCCTGTAACTTCACTTCTTGCAGTGAGAAAACCTCCAGAAGGCCCTCAGAGCTGGACCTAAGTGTCTGGGCTGAACGGTGCCCTCTGGCCTTACATTTCCCTATTCCTGATCTACAGTAAGTGGCAACAGCCCTCCAGGGTCTGAGAGAGGGAACACACTCAGCTCTATCCAGAAATGCTAGGCATTCAACCTGCAGAACAGATGCTTCACCACTGAGCTATGGCTCAGCTTATGGGGCTGGTGCATATAGAGAAATCAGAGCACTGAGGTGGACATATAAACTGACTTTTTAATTGAAGCTTTAATGGGGGGGAGGGTGACTAAGGGAGGACAAAAATAAAGGACCTATGCTCTCCATTACATTTGGCCATCCTTCACTCCTTGCTTTCTTATTTTTGAAGACACACTCCCCTTCCAAAACACACACACAAAGTAAACATTGGTGATCTCACAGCTGTAACCCTCCTTAGATTTGTGGGTCCAGACTCACTGCTTGGAAGACCAATGACGAAACACTTACCAGTTTAGGTTCTTCATACAGTTCTGTATTCTTGCCGAGGGACCTGTGAGGTAGAGGCACTGAAGACGAGATCCCATGCAGAGTTTTACCCAGGCTTTGAACTTTTTCATCTGCTGCTGACTGGCCATGAGAAGGCAAGTCCTCTCTTCCTGGGGACGGGTACCTCGAAGGCGGCTCTGAATAGCTCTGGGACAACATCTTCTTCAGGGATAAGTATCTGGCTGTAGAGACATCCCTGCTTGAAGACAAATGTCTCACAGGAGACACGCCTCTCTCTGGCGGGAGGTACATTCGCGACGACAGCTCTCTTTTCGGAGATATGTACCTGCTGGGCGAGAGCTCGAGTCTCGGCGACAGACTGCGGAGGGGAAATGCCTCTCTCCTGGGAGACATTCGGTGACCAGAGGACCTCCCCCTCGCTGGAGAGAAGCTCCTCAGAGAAGGTGTTTCTCCAGCTGTCGAAAACCTTTTTGGAGACATTTCGTTTTTGGATAACAGGTGCTTCCTAGCCAACATGGAACGGTTGTTGTTGCCACCACCGCCAAAGCCAGAGTCCTTGCTTGGAGACCCCTTCCTCCTCAGAGAAGTGTCTTTGGAGATTGACAAGTCCATCGCTAAGAGCATCTGTGGCTTTGTAACGGGTTCCTTCTCAGCAGAAGAAGCCACGGGTCCACTGGAGGTCAAAACCGGCCGGTGGAGTCTCAAGAAGCTGTGGCAGACGGCAACTTCAGTGCTGTCAGCCGACCATTTCGTTTCTGGCCCCGAGGAGATGGTCTGGTGACGCCGAACAGCATGCCTGCTAGTGGAGACCACATCTTCCAAGATGGACAATGCTGTCCTGGTGCCTTTCTCCTGGGCGGAGTGAGAACCTCTTGGAGAATGTCCTGGGAGGGAGATGTTCTTCATTTCTGAAAGCTTCACTGGTGGCTCCTCTTGGCTTTCCTCCTCCTCTTCCTCTTCCTCCTCCTCTTCCTCATCGTCATTGTCATCATCAGACTCTCCCAAGTCTGAAAACTGGTGTTCTTCAAGTGGCTCAGATCCCTCCTGCCCTTCTGAATCTTGGAAGAGATCTTCACTGGTTCCTAAGGGGGACGGGGGGGGGGGGATACTGCATTAGATCACACAGAATATAGCAAAATCAGCCTTCCTGAAAAAATATCTTGCAGAAGTTCAAAAGTCCTCAAGATCGCTTCTTTGCCATTTGGTCAAATTTTGTTTTATAAACAAGCACAGTGGCTCAGAAGCATCAGGCACCACAGCTGTATGAGAGTGTTTGGATTGAGCATAGAAAAAGCTCTTTTATAGTGTGGCAACACCTAGACTTTGGAACTCCCTGCTTATTGATATCAGGCAGGTAGCTTCAACTGAGCCTTTCCAGCGTCCACTGAAAACATTTTTATTTAGATAAGCCTATCTGGATATCTCGAATGTTGACGTGCATATTAATCTGTTTTTAGTTTATTGTAGAGGATTACAGTGGTACCTCGGGTTAAGTACTTAATTTGTTCCAGAGGTCCATTCTTAACCTGAAATTGTTCTTAACCTGAAGCACCACTTTAGCTAATGGGGCCTCCTGCTGCTGCCGCATGATTTCTGTTCTCATCCTGAAGCAAAGTTCTTAACCCGAGGTACTATTTCTGGGTTAGCGGAGTATGTAACCTGAAGCGTATATAACCTGAAGCGTATGTAACCCGAGGTACCACTGTATTGGCAATCCTCACAGAACTCTAGCCCAATGGTTGCCATTGATTTGATTCGAATTGATTTTATAATGAAAGGATTTTAGAATGTTGTGTTCTTTTGCCATTGTTAGCCGCTTTGAGCCTAGCTTTGGATGGGGAGGGCGGGATATAAATAAAAATTTATTATTATTATTATTATTATTATTATTATTATTACTTTTTAATTCTTTTTGTAAACTGATTTGCATTTTTATTTTTATTTTTACACTCAAGTACAAATTTTAGGAAATAAAAAAAATAACTAAATAACAGAATGCCTTGGGAGGCAGTGGGCTCTCCTTCCCTGGAAGCGTTTAAACAGAGACTGGACGGCAATCCATCAAAATGATTCAGCATTCTGGTTTGGCAGAGGGAAAAGAGAAACATGCTAGGAAGTCTTTCAGCGTGAGCCACTTGGAAACAAAAGAGAATGGCACAGGAACCCCACTGAGTTCTAAGCCGCTTGCATTCATAAAAATAAAAATAAAAAAGCGTAGTGCAGGAAAACTTCTCAGTGGATTCCCCCACCCACCCCATATTATGTTGTTATTCATTCATTTTTCACTGACTGTCATGGATGCTTATTCATCTGGGTGACAGATGGATGATTTATGCTCCCATCATCATTACTCCGGGTGTTACACATCCACAGAGAGGCACTATTAGAATAACATTGAGCAAAGCTGCTGGGTGGGAATGGTTTCAGCTTTATCAGATAGAAGACGCTACAAGATGGGAGACAAGGGGGATATAAAATGGCCTTTTATGTACTATAAGAAACAGATTAAATGGACCAACATCTCATTTAAGAGTCTATAAACAAGCTTCCCATTGCAATTTCTTCAGCAGGCAGCAAAATACAGGAAGCAGTGGTGCGATTTCCCCGGGTTGATTGGACAGCCTCGTTAGGAGCGCTGTTGCGTTAGGGATGCAGGAGACATTTATTCAGGGCACATTTGAAAATGAACTGAGGTCACACCTGCACCATATGTTTAAAGCCCTCTTTTGCCACCTTAACAGTCATGGAGAATCCTGGGAAACATAGTTTGCGGAAGGTGCTGGCCTCACAGACTTGCCACTCCCAGCACCCTTAGCAAACTACAGTTCCCATGATTCTCCATGGTTGCAACAGTTGTATAAGGTAAAGGTAAAGGGACCCATTAGGCCGAGTCATGGCTGACTCTGGGGTTGCGGCGTACAGCTTCCGGGTCATGTGGCCAGCATGACTAAGCCGCTTCTGGCGAACCAGAGCAGCGCATGGAAATGCCATTTACCTTCCCGCTGGAGTGGTAACTATCTACTTGCACTTTGACATGCTTTCAAACTGCTAGGTTGGCAGGAGCAGGGACCGAGCAACGGGAGCTCACCCCATCGCGCGGATTTGAACCGCCGACCTTCTGATCAGCAAGTCCTAGGCTCTGTGGTTTAACCCACAGCACCACCCGCGTCCCTGCAACAGTTGTGTAAGAGGGTTTAAAATGTACAGCACAAATGTGTCCTGACTTAATTTTCATCTCCTGGGTGACTTACACAGATCAGAATGTAGTTATTCTTTGGGTTTCACACCTGCCTAAATTTTGCAATATAGTTTCTGGCTTAAAAACATATGACAGGGCATTTAAAGATTGCATGTTTTAGGAGAAAACACACTTAGAAATATGTTCTTTATGATAAATTACATATTTGATGGTCACACCCTTTAAGACCTAAGTTCAATAGACTTTCTTTAAAGTCATGTTGAATGCAAATTTTCACACTACGAAAAGTAAGAGATTAGCGCAGAAAGGGATGCTCTGAATGAAGACAGGCAAAATTGACATGAAGGGGATATAGATTGATCTGGCCAGCTCTGTCCTTTTCTCCCCCATTTTTAAACTCCTTCTTCGTGGGCAGGCTTGTTCGGTACAAGCACGAGTGCCTTTCAGCCAAAAGTGGAAATGAGTTGAGTGTGCGAGTGAGTTGTAATTCTAAAATTACATGTCTTGTTGCATAAAGCGGCAAAGCCCAGACAGCTAAACACATTCCAGTGGACAGGGGGTGCAGCCAACATCAACAGACCAGGGAGGATTCCATTCTGAATACCAGCGGATTCCTGCCACAGAGTTGAGATCAGCTCTCACGGTGGAGCTCTGCAGGTGCCTGCGGACTAAGAACGTCCGCTGGACAGGCTCTTTGGAAATAGGGAACGGGAGACCTCAGGCTGCCGCTTAGGGTTCACTCCAGCCACACAGCCCTTCGAAGTGCACAAGGCAGAACTGTGGTGGGGGCTCTGCAAAGTGTTAATCCCTGCCTTTTTAAAAAGAAAGCAGATGCCCTCATGCTCCCCTGAGCATGCTCCCCCCCACCTTTTTGCAAGCAGAGCAAATGCCCTGTTGGCTCGAAGCCTCGAATAATTGCTGAGGTGGTGACACACTGCGCCGCTTGCAATGTGTCACCATTAGCCGAGCGGGGATGTGGGAAACGATGGGAAGGACCAAGTCATTGAGAGCAAGACCCACAAAATCTCTCCTGTGTCAGGAGGGCCGGATTTAGGTTTGATGAGGCCCTAAGCTACTGAAGGTAATGGGGCTCTTTATATGTCCAGCTGTCCTTTGTCAACAACAAATTGTCACTTTTTTGTGTTGAATATATGCTATGTGGTAATTTATGGACCTAATAGGTATCTAAAGCCATTTGCACATGCAGAATGTAGGCACCCCATATATAGAAATGAGCAAACCAGTGAGATTTTAGGGAGCAGGCTAACAGGCAGGGCCCATTACTTACATCATAGGAGCCTACACAACACAAAACACTGTTGCTGTATGTTGGCTTTATTTTATTTGTTTTTTATCTTATATTTTGGAAATGTACATCCAGGTGTTTTTTCATTTAAATTTTTTGGGGCCCCCAAGGGAGTGGGGCCCTAAGCTATGGCTTGTTTAGCTTACATGTAAATCTGGCACTGTGTGTCGTGGTCCGCATCCTACAGCTCTCCACCGCATAGAGCAGCATTTGCGGGTTTTCAACGCATCGCTAACATGCCTGGGACCAAAAAGAAATGAGGACCAAACCGCAGCTGAAATCCATCTGTCGTGGATGCTTTAGTTTAGATTCCTGCATTGCCAGGGGGTTGGGCAAGATGGTCCTTGGGGTCCCTTCCAACTCTACAGTTTCTAAGATTCTGTGAAATGGGGATGTGGCCGCTTGGCCTGTGCGCCACCCCCAGCAGGTTTGCCGTTCAGTCTCAGAAAGAAGTCAGGCTAAGAGCAACAAACACTTTTCGAGGGGCTCTCAAAGCTAATCAGTTATTCTGAGTAAGTTAGCAGGCTCCACAACTCCTCCAGCAATCTGACACTGGAGCAGATGTCCGCTGGCTGACACCAGCATGAATGCATCTCCCTTGTGACTGACACGATACTGGACTCAATCCTCCCCCCCCCCTTTTTTTTTCTTTTGCACGTTCTTTCCTCCCCAGGGTAAAACTCTGGCAAAGCACCATCTATTCCAAATGTGGAACGTTTTCCTTTTTTCATGATGTAAAGCAGCAAAAGAGAGAGAGAGAGAAGGGGTAGAGGAAAGCCTGGATTTCAAAGAAGGAAAGCTGTACCGTGGCAAGCAAGCGAAAATCACAATGTCTGCTGTCTTAAGGCTGTAAGTTCATAAAAGCACAGGACACACTCTGATGGGTCCAGTTCCAGTTCAGCATCTCACAGCCAGACAGATGCCCCAGTGAAATCCACAAGCAGAGCAGACAGTAGCCCTCCCTCCCCACTTCAATGTTTTAGGACGAGTCTAGACAATGCCCCCTGCTGTGGGTTAAACCACAGAGCCTAGGACTTGCTGATCAGAAGGTCGGTGGTTCGAATCCCCACGACGGGGTGAGCTCCTGTTGCTCGGTCCCTGCTCCTGCCAACCTAGCAGTTCGAAAGCACGTCAAAGTGCAAGTAGATAAACAGGTACCGCTCCAGCGGGAAGGTAAACGGCGTTTCTGTGCACTGCTCTGGTTCGCCAGAAGCGGCTTAGTCATGCTGGCCACATGACCCGGAAGCTGTACGCCGGCTCCCTCGGCCAATAAAGCAAGATGAGCGCTGCAACCCCAGAGTCGGTCACGACTGGACCTAATGGTCAGGGGTCCCTTTACCTTTAGCCAATGCCCCCAACATGGGAATTGGTGGTGGTTTCTTCAGTGGCGTAGCAAGGTCAGGTGGTGCCCGGTGTGGAAAATTTCTTGTCACACACCACCATTGAAATCTAGTTGTCATTGTCATTGCTGGGAGTTGTTGAGCTTTTTTAAGGGGAGGGGTGGCCAAAATTGTTCAGCTTCTTCTGGGATTCCAGGGTTTGAGTCCACATTTGAGGGAGCTTCTGCTTCTCTCCTTCCCACCCCCTCCGCTCGTTTGCTTGCATGACACTGCAGCTCCCCACTTGCCCCCGATGAGTCGTGGGTGGGCGGTGTGCCAAAGGTCACCCCCTCGGAGATGACACCCGGGGCACTCCACCCCCACCACACCCACCTTGCTCCGCCCCTGGATTTCTTTTGTGAACGTAAGAGCATAAGAACATTCAGCATAGCAAGTTTTGAGTTCAGGTGTCATAAGGACATAAAAAGACCCTGCTGAATCAGGCCAATGGCCCACCTACTCCAGCAACCTGTTCTCACAATGGCGAACCAGAAACTCGCAAGCAGGGTTCAAGCACCAGAGCACTCTCCCCTCCTGTGGTCTCCAGCAACTGGTATTCGGAAGCACGACTACCCCCATATGTGGAAGAGGAGCCTTGCCACTGTGGCTATTAGCCATGGATAACTTTCTTCCCCATGAACACCAGCCACCGGGGAGCAGGGGATCAAATCCAGAATGGGACTGCTCATGGGCATGGCCAGGATTTATTGGGGGGGCAGGCTTCATGTTAGGGAGGCAGAACCTCAGTTAGTTAAGTATTTTTACTGATTTACTTCATTTGGGTGATAGCTGCCTCCTGCCTCCCCTGGCTATGCCCATGGGACTGCTGCAATGCACAGGGAGATCTGGTTAACCCTTTCCCTCCTGCAGTAGTCCCAATGAGCCCCTCAGCTGCTTTTTGCATAAGAAAGCTCCAATAGCATGTGATAAAAACAGTAGCTTCTGGCAAAGTGGCGAGGTTCTGAATGGCATTGAGGAAATTCCCCCCCCCCTCATCTTGTGTGCCACAGTCCTAATCCTGTTACCACCACCACCACAGCTGCTATTTAGCAGTGATGCAGAAACATCAACCAGCAACAATATCTATTTCGTATAATGCCGTTTGGCCCAAAGTGATACCATCTACCTGGCAGGGCGGTGAAAAGGGAGTTCCCCAGGCTGCTTTCTGTGGAATGCTGGAAGCAGACAGATTTTATAGTGCAAATGCCACCTAGCTGGCCGACTACATGGCCCCATAGCTAGGTTAGTTGGGCCACTAGTGGGAGACCATGCCCTCTGCCGCTCTGTGCTCAGTTCAGCTGCACAGCACAGTCATCCGGATAATGACTCTCCAAAGCTTATTCGTGGTACTTAGTGCAGGATGCCACACTGAGCACAGCCTCCCTCAAAAATCCAGCTCTCCTAAACTCCACACTCATTGACACTGCCCATCGTTGCCGGGGAGTAGGCAAGCAAATAACAGCCGCTTTAGAATGGAAAAAAAGTATTTTCTGTGTTCAGATCCCTGCTCACTCCTGAAGCGCATTGGGTGACCTTGAGCAAGTCACAGTCTCTCAGTCAAACCTACTTCGCAGGGTTGTTCTGAGGACAACATGGAGAGGAAGAGGATGGTGTATGCTTTTTGGAGGAAAAGCGATGTGTAAGAGCAATGAAATGAATAAATAAATGACAGCACTCCCAAGTATGAAACTTCACCCCACCTCCATTTTAAAGTTAGACTGGCATCATCTTTCTTAGTTTTCATTGGACCATTAAAACTTGATTTGCTCTCTGTGACCTTTGAATGATTTTAAAATGTAAATCAATTCTGTTCCATCTGTTTGTCTGTGCCCCCGCCCCCATCTGTTGGTCATGAAATTGTTTTTCTCATGCGGTTTGGTGTGTGTGTGCAATGAGTACTATAGTTTTACAGCTCATAAAATATATTGGAGATATATATATATGTATTAGATATTGCAATGGATAAAAGTTATTGGTGGGTTTTAATCCAATTTTGAGTAGTTCCACATTTTTTTGCTATACTGCTGTATGACTGATGATGGCCTTTGGCTAAGCAATAAAGATTTGGATTCAATGTTGTTTTTAGGTTAAAGGTTTTTAAATTGTTACGTCACCTTGGGGTCCTTTGGGGGCTGAAAGACGACTCGTAAATAATTTTATAACGGGAACATTTATGTGTAACTTGGTCCTCTTGCTTGACTTCTTAATTTTATACCAGAATTCATCCCCAGAAAGTAACATGAGGTAGTAATAAATGCTCTAGTGGATGTTACACTGGTTTACGCTGATCACTGGAAATGTAAGACGATACCTTTGAAACAAGTACGGCTGGGAAAATCGTAGGATACTCTTTTATTGGTTAAATGGATGGCATTCTGTAAATCTTCAGACGCACTCAAACGCACAGTGAAATATGGAACGCAGCACATGTGCGCATATGTGTGTTTCTGTATATCTGCTCACCAGATCCAGCCAGGTCACAAATCAAATTGGGCCAACCTGGGATTCAGTCAGACCAGGTTGAAGCAGCCCCAGATCATCCCAGGTTGGATGAGTTCCACCTGCAGCAATCCAGGGCGGCCAAAAGAGGGGGTGGGGCGGTCTAACAGGAAGGGTGAGGAGAAGGCAGCTTCTATGTGGCCCCATCTGCACTAAATATTGAAAGCAGAATCATGCCACTTTAACCAGTCATGGCTTTCCCCCAAAGAATCCTGGGAAGAGAAATCTGTTAAGAGTGCTGAGAGGTCTTAGAAGACCTCTATTCCCCTCACAGATCTAAAATTCCCAGAGTGGCTCAACAATCCATCTCTCTTCCCAGGGAATTGTAACTCTGTGACGAGAACAAGAGACTCCTAACAACTCTTGGCAACTTTAACTAACTGCAGTTCCCAGAATTCTTTGGGGGAAGTCATGACTGTTGAAAGTGGTATCATAGTGATTTAAATAGTGTCTCCTGCTCTCCCTCGCCCCCGACTACGTATTTAATTGGGGTTTTAAGTGCTGGGTGACCTTGGGCCAGTTAATGTCTTTCAGCCTAAGCTGCCTCACGGGGTTGTTTGTGAGAATAAAATGGGAGAGGGGGGAGAAGTATAGGGGCCACCTTGAGCTTCTTGGAGGAACAGTGGGATAAAAATGTGATGATAAAAGAAATGCAGTCATACCTCAGATTACAGATGCTTCAGGTTGCACGTTTTCGGGTTGTGAACCGGGCCGAACCCAGAAGTATCGGAATGGGTTACTTCCGGGTTTTGGTGCTCACACATGCGCAGAAGCACCAAATCACGACCCGCACGTGCGCAGACGCGGCGCTGCGGGTTGCAAACGTGCCTCCAGCACGGATCACGTTCGCAACCTGAGCATCCACTGTAGATGAATTAATTCGAATCCAGATCTAACTGGCATCAGGAATGCGATATGTAGACAGTAAGAAATGAATGAATGAATCGGTATGAGTTTTACCTTCATCTGCTTCTTGCTCCACCAGCGAAGACACCAACACACCCATCTCCTGACATTTTTTGCTGTGGGCTTTTGACTTCATATGTTTAGTCAGATTCCCTGAAACAAAACAGAACATACACGTTTGTCAACACGGGCTTCCTTTCTGCATTGGAGCCAGTGACATTCTCTGCATTATTTTGCCAGAACTGGAGGCAGGTGCCCACAAACCACTCATTACTCTCTCAGATGGCTGAGCGTAAGGTTAGTCGTTGGCTTCCTTGGGAAGATTAAGGCACAACCTTCACTATGGCTAGCTGTCATGCAACACAGAAAAGCAGGCAGGCACTGTGCTTTGCAATGTAGGAAGGGAATGCTGGTGGCATGGCCCATCTTCCTCTCCAGATTTGCCAGAGCATAGAGAGCAATCACACACTGTCAAACAAAAGGCAAAGACTCCCTGTGGAGATCAAGCAACAAAGCTGGCCATTCAGTAGCAGTTCAGTTGAGAACAGGAGGCCATAAGCAGAGCCCTGCTGGATCAGGCCCAAGGCCCATCTGGTCCAGAATTCTGTTTCCGCAGCAGCCAAAAGATGTCCCCACAAGCAGAACATGAGCGCAAACGATGCTCCCTCAGTAACTGGTACCAGAGGTAATTATGTAGCCTTTATGACTAAGCACCACTGACAAGCTTATCCTCTATGAATTACCCTAATCCCTTTTTAAAGGTGACCATCATTACATTTCGTGGTAGCAAATTCCATAGTTAGCTACATGCTATGTCAAGTAGTATATTTATTTATTTTGGGGGGGAGAGAAGAATTCAGAGGGAAAATAAAGGCTCAAGAGTCAAGCAACAGAGCAGATATTAAGAAGGAAACAATCTCAGCTCAGATAGGCTACTCCACTTTTAATTTAAGACTCATGTTAGTATATACAAGCCTTATTTATGCCTGGCTTGTTCTTGCATCCTTGCACACTTTGCATCTTCTGTGCCTGCCCCCCTCCCAAGTTCTGACACAATGGCAAACCAGAGTTTGGTGGCATACTAGCTCAAGGTGCCAAGATGCCCTCAAGCAAAATTCCCTCAAGTGTTGCCCCCACTCCAAAAAGTCCTCATCCTTCTCACTACCACTGCTGTTGGCTGAATGCCTGTCAGGAGAACGACTGGTGAAAAAGCAGAGGGCAGAGGTGCTGCTGCCCACCACTTCTCATCCACTCTGGGCCAGAGGGTGCGTAAACAAACAGGTGACCTCAACAAGTAGGAAGAATCAGGATGATTCCTCTGTACCTTGAGCTATGGCCCTTCCCCAGATCCATGAATCTGCATAGCAGTTTTATTCTTCCTTTGAGGCTGTAGCACTGCTGTGGGCACTTCCTGGTCATAAGACAATTTGTGCCCAGCTAATACGCAGCTGCTCTAATGCTTGGATTAGTCTCCAAAAGTGGGGAAGGCAGGCATCAGGATGTAAGGAGAGTCTTGGTGGATCAATATAAAAGTTGGTTCCTCAGTCTTGGTATGCATGTGAAGATCAGCCCAGCAAGACACCACAATCCAAGGCCTTTGACAGCATGATTCAACCAAGGGAAACCTCATTTAATAATAATAATAATAATAATAATAATAATAATAATAATAATAATAATTTTTTATACCCCGCCCATCTGGCTGGGTTTCCGTAGCCACTCTGGGCAGCTTACAGCATATCTAAAAACATAATAAACCCCTCTTGCCCTGGTGAAGGCTTGTCAGCTGGAGATTTGGTGGCTGGGAAGGAGTCATTCTTCTGAGAAATCTGAACCAGAGAAGAATTCATGGGTTTAATGTATTCCTCTTATTTGAGGCACACATTATGAACCCCAGAAGTCTGCATCTGATCTCAGACACAGCAAGCTTTGTGAGCGCCTGTTACCAGTGATCTTTGCACTGAAAGTCTCCCTGGTTGCACTGATGGCTTCAAATCACCACAAGTGACCAGGAAAGGTGTCTATCCTCTGGTAAACAGGAGAATGGAATGTGGCAGCTTTTGACAAGGAAGAGAGAATGCAGGTGCATGAAAGGAGAGAAGTGAAGAGAAAGAGTTAAAGAACAAGAGAATGGTAGAACATTTCCTTTCCCTTACCCTTCTCCCTTCGTGCGCCCCGTTCTCCCCCCCCCCCACTTCCAGGGACTGACCAGACTGAATATAAGAAGTCAAGCATGTCCTCAGTGAAACTCCTTCAAGGTTTCGTTAGCTCCTGAGTATGTCTCAGTATCTAGCTTGGTTCTCCAAATGCACTGTAACAAGATGACATAGCCAAAGCTCTCCTGACTGTTGGCAAAATACCTGCAACCCGAAAAACTGGAACATTACAGTAAGCAAAGGAAACCAGCCAACTGGGCCTTCTGAGACCTGTTTCAGCTCAGCACTAATAAGGATCCCACTTCTCTGGACGGTGCTTGTAAAAAGCCACCATCACAACTGCTTTACTAGGGAAGGGACCACAGCGCAGTGGTAGAATGCACACTCAGGGTGTACTATTGTTTACCAATATAGTCATTCTGGTGCATTTGACTGAAATGATAAAGAGGTGGTGTTATGGACTTAGGAGGAGTGGACTCAATTTTGTGGTTTCAGACAAATCCCTCTTTCAGAACTCATCTCTCCATCTTTAAATTGAAAATGTTAATGATCTGCAAGTTATTCTTGATACTTGTTTTTTCAGATAATTGTTTTCCCCTAATAAATACAGATCACAAGGAAATTTGCATATGAAAAATGTGTTAAGGAGAAAAGATTCACAGGATTCATAGTCATAAAGAAATCATCATGTGAAATTTGGAGTTTGTCCAGTGCTGAATTGCAGTCAAAAATGGGAATAATTGCTCTCTATGAGCACACTGGATGAGCTCAGATGGTGGCTTTGACCACAACATAGAGCATTGACCTCAACTTAGAAGTCACATTCACACCGTCTGTTTAAAGCACTCTTACCATTGTAAGAGCCAGGCTCTTGGGTCCTATACTTTGTTACAGGTGCTGAGGGCAATTTGGAGACCCCTCCCAGAGCTATAACACCCTTGACAAATGATAGTTCCAAGGATTCTTTGGTGGAAGCCATGACACAGTATAAGTATGCTTTAAATGTATGATGTAGATGTGATGGTATTCTTTTCAAAACAAAATAGTTTTCTCACAATGTCAAATTTCACATTCAAAAAGGATTCAGGGTCAAAAAAAAGGTTCAAGAAACTGTTGCATCTCAACTCTTTCCAGGCCCTCTTGGCCACAGCTGCTTCTTTAATAATTTTAAAAACTGAACCCCCGGCTGTGACTAAAATTTGTCCCAGTTCGAGTTCATAATGGACAGTATCATCATTCAAATGGATGCTTGTCATTGAGATCAGTCATGCCCCGAAGAGTCCCAAGTCCTGTTCCACTGGCTAACTTTAATTCCATCAGCACACAAACAAAAGCAGGAGGGACTAGAAGCATGCGGCGGCAGCATAGTCAAGACATGCCACACAGACACACATAAAGGTCTCCATCATTGCCTGCTTGTCAATGAACATTATTAGCTGCTTAAGCTCTTTTGTCGAGACATCTTTCATGGGACCTAAGCAGTTGCCTTGAGACAGCTAATATGCTTTTGCATCCTTAAACCTCAAAAGCAGCTTAGCGAGCACAGGGAGTGCTTTCCGTTCCTCTCAGAACCAAATGCAAAGGAAGGGAACCTGATAGACATCTTATTTGCAGAGCTGAAAAAGGTGGGTCATGGAGGAAAGTTGAGGGGAGACATAACCCAAATGCACATAAGTATGCTATCGATAAGAAGCCAAGCTAGACACATTGGACAATATCAAGGGAGCCCCTCCTTCTCCCCTTACTTCTCACCAATGACAACACATTATATTAAAGGCTTCTTTAAGGTTGATATAGGAGTAGCATAATGATGTCACCTACAAGTCATGGAACCCAACTGTAACCTTAGGCAAAGCATATTTAAATTCATTCTCCTGCAAAGCAGAATGTCACAGAAGGGAAGGAGACTTAGGTTTAACTGAAAATGGCCCTATCTGTTTTCAACTAACCTTTCATAATGCAGAGGTGAGGAACCTGTGGCCCTCCAAATGTTGTTGGACAGCCCCTTCTGCCACTGATGACCCTTGACCATGCTGACGGGCACTGAGGTCCAACAGAATCTGAAGGACACTAGGTTCTCCACCCTTGATGAAAGGTGGTTGAATCTGCCAATTTCAGTTCCTCTCCATTTCTCATTTTTCCAATCTTAATTTCAGTTCCAATTTGAATCTTCAAAATTTAAAAGATCTCAAAAAACCACTCAAAAAAGATCTCAAAAAACCAATGGCATTCTAGTACACATTTTTTGTATGCACATTTGCCTTATATAATGTGTTTATTATATATGTTATTTTCATGAAAATGTGCATTGTGTGCACACTGTCCCCTAGCGGGTGCATTTTGAAAGTCTTTTTATTGTTGTCACAGAACTGTGTTGCAAAATTCAGAGAAGTGTGAATTTTGAAAGGAGAGCTGTGCTTCGGCTCACAGATTGTTTTGGGAAGTGAGAATCACAAAGCCAAATTTCTCTCCAGGCCTGCCATATGGATTCCCATCATTCTTTCAAAATAAAATTGAAAATCATTTTCCTTAGTGATCTTCTGTAGGGGGCATGGTTAGCCAGTCACTTGGGTATTTGAGGAGCCTGTAGAAATTCCTTCTAAATCTGTGACAATCAATATGGTATTAAGGATATCCTGATGTTTCTCACTGTTGCATGGTTGATTGTTCTTCATCCTGGTATGCAGAGGCAAATTCAGATTCCTGCCCAACAGTTGCCTGACCACTTGGGTGTACAGTTGCCATCTCTTTTTTGTGCAATCTCATGGGCCCAGGCTACTTGAAAGACCCCATATATGAAAGATTTTCCATATATGAATCTGTCCAGGTGCTAAGATACTCAAGTGAGCATTTTCTCTTAGTCCCATCAATATCAGAAAGCACAGTTGGTGGTGACAAAAAAGAGCTGCTCCCTGATTGTAGAATTCCCTCCCAGCCTGGCATCCCCGGGGGGCTCTGGACTACATCTCCCATCGGTCCCTAGCCAGCACTGAATGGCTAGCTGGGGGATGAAAGGAATTGTAGTCCAAAGCCTCTGGAGAGCACCAGGTTGAGGAATCCTGCTTTAACTTTTCTGAAAAGCAACTTCCTTCTTTTGCTATGTGATGATGGGACTTGGGGTGGCCTAAGAAGGGAGACAGGGAAGGGTCTCGATGTTGCCCATTAACACTGACCACCTGGGCAGCCAACTGACCCACAGGCAACCTGGCGAAACCTTCCCCATTATGGTGGTCTATGCTGCATTTCCATTAAAATTATAGGAATTATTTCTAAATGTGCATCAAGGCATATAAAATTGGTAGGTGCAACTTCTATGCAAATCTGAGCCCTAATTCTCCTCTTTCTTGGGGATGCATTTTGTTTTACTTTGATGCCACCTTAGATGGGGCATTACATTAAAATAAGTGATGCCTGAATGAAGCTGTTGGGAGTAGACAATGACGGGAACAGGGTTTCTAATCCTACCTAGAGGGGACCCATTGAAATTAATAGACACGGCTAACATAGGCCCATTAATTTCAATGGGTCTACTCTTGAGTAAAACTTCATTGGATACAACCCATGATTTAGAACGGTCCTTAGAGCACAGCTTCTTTCCACTTCTTTTGAGCTCAGCCAATTAAGAGCCAGCCCAAGCTTTGCGTGGAGGGCAGTTCCCAGTATATAGCAGTGCACATTTTAACCTTTTACATACACAAAACTACGACTTGAAGAGTACAGAGCTGAGCATTGGGAGGGGATGGGGGGGAACCAAAACAGCAAATTAAATAGAGATACTATGAGATACTTTTTTTAAAAAAAAGAAGAAAGCAGCTAATTTGCTTTTGGAACTTTCAAACAAACATTTCTAAGGCAGAATGGTGGAATTTCTTTTTTTTAAAATAGGCCCTTTTTGCAACAGAGATAGAAAAGGAGCAAGGGGGAGATAAAAAGGAAAAGACTTGTTTGCTACAGATAAAGGGCATGCACCAGCTACTGTTAAGCACTTAAACCCTATTTATTTCAGGGGCAGAGAATTAAGTATGTGTTTTAACATTATGATTGCAATCCGGGAAGCTTAGAAGTGCTTCGCGGCGGTTAGAGTGCGCTGAAATAATCTTGCAGCTCAGAATAAGCTTTTTACCAGCTTTTGTAACACAGGCCCATTATATTTAATCTTCGCAATCCGCTAAAGATGAATCATATTTTAAATGGTTCCAATTTACCTGAGGGCCTCTCCCCAGCGTGACACACAAATGCATCTAACAGAACTCCAGTAGCTGTTTAAAAGGCACTTTAGGAAGGGGCACTTGTGGGGTGGGTGGGTAGGGGGAAACAACATTTCTCCCCACTTCTTCACTCCAAACTGCCTCCTCTAGAAGCTGCTTTTCCCTTTAAAAAGAAGAAAAGCCCACTGGGGATTGGTTATAAATCTTTGTGTTTAATTAGGCTTGGAATCTCTATAGCAGAGGCAGGGAAAGCGATCCGGCCAGCGGTCCAGATTTTTATTTCTCCCATGAAGCATGATTGACAGGTGGGAGGGGCCAGCCTCCTAGCAATCACCTGATGTCGCAATGATGTAAAGGGACCATTTTTGCCTGCATGGTTTGAAACCCAGCCGTGGGGTTTGCAAAGCACCACACACAGGGTTTTGTGCAGGTTTGTTTCTGCAAGTGCTGCCAATCAGTTGATTGGCGGCGACTGCAATGTCCATTTGGCCCAGCCGTGTTTCTCCTTGACCCACACCTGGTGCCACATATGATATCAAGTGTAGAGGCAGCGGTGTGTGGCTTGGCCTCACAGACCAGGTTAGGTCTGCAAGCTGCAAGTTCTCTGCCCCTGGTTTATAGCATCATGCTGTGCTGGAAAGATAGAGGAGTACTGACCTGAAAACCATTCTCCATATCTTGCAGTGTTGGTGCAAATGAATGACAGCCCCCTTTCATGCAAATTC
Organism: Podarcis siculus; assembly: GCA_034642415.1. NCBI lineage: Eukaryota > Metazoa > Chordata > Lepidosauria > Squamata > Lacertidae > Podarcis > Podarcis siculus. Next base: position 5,462,127 of record JAXCMG010000016.1, read on the forward strand.
AACCCCAGAGAATGCGGAAATTCAGACACATGCAATTTCCTAGCTGACAATACAGCGGACACACCACATCTCCAAATCTAAGAAACAGGAGGGTTGCACCTCTGACTTTTTTTACTGGCTACTACAAGTCTGCAAGCAAAACTTTGAAGCTGAAACCAATTTCAAAGCCTATTCACAGGTGGCGACTCTCAAAGCAAGCTGTCAAGCAGGTCGCTCAGTGATCCTATCCTACTGATACTCATAAAACTATAATTCTCTGGTTCTTTGGGAGAAGCTCGGGCAATCAAAAAACTATGGTGCCTGTTTAAATTTGTAGTGGAACTAAATTCCCAGGCACCTCTGATGTTTACACCTCCCTCCTTCCGTCAGACTCCACAAATGAAATCACTACCAAAATGGCAAATTCTCTCCATCAACATGCATTTCTAGGAATTGGATGGTTAAATCTCCTTACCAACTAGACTAGCACTCAGCAATCCATTCTAAGTATGGCTGTGAATGTGCAACAATGCACACACAGCAGCCTAGTCCTTGACTGTGCTGCTAATTCCTAACAGTCTTTTGCTGGCATGTAAATTGCAAGTCGTATTTGTCTGATTGTAACTTAGTGGCTGATCCGTGATGGTAATAATAAAGACTGATTGACTGAATCGGTAGCATACGTGTGCCCTGAGATAGAAGGCAGCACAATAAGCTCTTTGTTAACTGTGTTGAATCACAGTACAAATCAAAGCATGTAGAGAGGACCCAAATTTGACCCCAAACTCAGTCTTTTTGATTTCCCATTTTTATACAAGACAGTCAGCGAGAGGCAATGAGGCATCAGCTGATCCACATTACATTACTATTCAGATTGTTAAAATGGGTTGAGCTTGACAACGCAGGTAACATGAGTAGATCTTATTAACTCTGCAGCTCTGGGCTTCAAGAAAAAAGTGCCTGTGAAAGTGTTGATTTATTTTCCTGACGTTCGTTTTCCAAGCACTATTTCTATCGCAGCAATGGCCTGCAAAGGTCATTCATTCAATGGCTTAGACTGAGCGTAGGAGCTGTGACTCTGATCCAAAACTCTGTGTCCTTTGATGTGTGCATGAAGATAAATTACCAATAAGAATAACCCCATTCATTTCAAGAGAGGGACTCCATCGATACACTTGTATGTTTACATTCACAAATTAGAACCCACCGTTATAGATGCCAGCAAAGCTTTCAATTTCTGGGTTCATCTTAGAGCTTGAGGGGCTCATAATTCAAGCTTCAAAGAGGAGGCAAAATTTACAAGCTACCGAGTTATTCTCTGGCTCAGATTAAAATCCAAGCCAGGGACTAAATATTGGTTTCCCACCCCATCTGCCTACACTACGAACCCTTCTTGTACATTATCAGTGTGCCTCCTGTCGGCCAACAAGTATTTAAGGGGAAAGGTGTTGGGAATTAAGGAGGCTGATGAGAAGAGTATTTGGGGAATCAAGGAGAGCTGGCAGGAGGGGAGAGCCCATTCCAAATATGCAATTGGTTTGGATCATAAGCTGCATTATTTCCGATTTTTCTGTTTCTCTCTTTGTTAAGAATTATTTTGCACATTTCCAAGCTGAGAGGAGCACGAGCAAGTTTGCACATCTGTACCCTCTGTTGAAGTGAACGGTGGCAAACTCAGTGCTTGTGGGATGTGAGACATAAGTAGCAGTCAAGTACAACATTCCTTGTTTTCCTAGAGTGGACATTCGGGGTAATGTTTGGTCTAGCCAGTCAAGAACTTTCTGTTTCCTCCTGGCTGGGACATACTTCCTTTGCATGTGACTAGAGGGGGGCGTGACCTTACCGGTCCAGGTAACAAAAGGACAAGGCACACAGCACTCTCCCTCTCTTACTTCCTCTGTTGTTGGAGCAGCTTTCTAGCTAGAGATGCTCTGTTGGCTCTCAGCCAACAGAGGACACTGGGATTATCCCCATATGGGATAAACCCACATGTATATACATGTAACTAAGTCTGCCTTCAGAGATCCAACTGTGAACTGAATGTGAATATACTTCATTTCTATACTTTATACAAGATTGTGGCGTGTTTATTCTTTTAAGAGGGATATAAGGGAACTTACCAGGAATCTAATAGTGAGGGACTTACACAAGCCTACAACCAGTTGTCCACTGTGCGTTTAAAAGGGGAATGTGAAACTCCGTTAAGTAAAGGAACTTGCTAGCGCAAGTTTGGAATGATATTAATAAACAATATACTCTCTCCTGCATCCCTGAACATCCCCACAGTTCCCACATCAGAACTCAAGTACCTGAAAGCAAACTAGATCAGGGCACATGGATGCCTTTCTGTTTTCTCGCACAAGGAAGATGTTGGACAAGGGTGCATATATTTCTGATTTACCCAACAGTTGATGGTGGTGGGGAATATGACGATGGTGCAGCTACCTTGAAATTGTCAGGACTTCCTTCTGCCTAGGCTAGCAGTCTGTTTGTTGACTGCCAATACCTCTCCCAAGGTCTCAGGCAGAAGCTTCTCCCAGTTCTGCTATCTTTCGACAAAGAGTAGCTGGAAATCAAAAACTTGGGACCGTCTGCACATAAAGCGCACACTCTACCACTGGGAACATGGTAAAAAAGGAACCTGCCTTATACTGAGTTAGATTGTTGGCCATCAACATTATCTGCATTGACTGGAAGTGGATCTCTGGGGTTTCAGAGAAGAAATCTCTCATGGCCATACCTGGAGATGCAGGGGATTGAACCTGGAAGCTTCTGGAAGCAAAGCAATACTCTATCACTGAGCCATGGCCCTTCCTTGCTGAGGTATGACCCCTCATAGCTAGAAGTGGGGGTTGAGGATAGAACCAGCGGAGAAGATCCACAGATAAAAATGCAGACTCAAATTTCCACAACAGCTTCATCCACCCCCATTTGGATTATGTCCAAATGAAGCTTCTATTTCTTTTTTTCCTGGAGTCTGTAGCTTTCCCTGATATCCTGGGCAAGGCCTTCTAAGTGTGGTGGAGGACATCAATGCCAGCTGGCACCCAGAGGCCTCTGCCAAAGCCCAACACAAGAGTTACCTGCCAGAACCTGTAACTGATTCCTGCCAGCTCCTCCACTCTCCCTGCTGAAAATCCACTCCAATTCCACTCGAGGTGTAACACCAACACCAGGCCAAATTCCACTTTCTGCAGGATTTGTTTGCAATGCTGAGAACCGCCTGGTGGATGACTCCACTGAATGACTAAGGTGCTACATGGTCATTGCAGCTGGAACAATTCGCAGGAAACTTGTCCTGCTTATGTCCCACTGAAAGGAGAACTTTATGTCCCTGAGCATGATGGGGCTTGCACAGAAGTCCCTTGGCTTACAAAGACCACTGTGAGCACAATATGCTGGGTGGTGCTATGCTCCGTAAATAATAGTGGGTTGTATGCAATATTAGTCCTAATCGAAGTAGATCCATTGAAATTAATGAACACGGCAAGGCCACATTCACACCATACATTTAAAGCACTATGATACACAGTCATGGCTTCCCCCAAAGAATTCTGGGAGCTATAGTTTTTTGAAGGTGCTGAGAGTTGTTAGGAGACCCCTTTTCCCCTCACAGAGCTTCAGGTCCCAGAGTGGTTTAACAGTCAATCCCTCTTTCCCAGGGAACTCTGACAATTGAGATTTGCCTTCTAACAAATCTCAGTACTCATAACAAACTACAGCTCCCAGAATTCTTAGGGGGAAGCCACGACTGTTTAAAGTGGCATGACACTATTTCTAAATGTATGGTATGAAAGCGGCCTGAGTTAGGTCCATGAATTTTAGCGGGTCTGCTCTTCACAAAACTTAAGTTGGCTACCACCCGATAATTCTGACTTTTCCTTTTAAATCCCAGTTGTGTGGGTTGGCCCGATTTCCTACCCTCTGGAGTTGTGACCCTCAGGGTTACAGCCCAGACATGCTGATCTCTGCCAGAAAGATTAGGAGGAACCTCCCTAGCTCAAAAGGAAATGAAAAGTGAGATTGTAACGAAACACTGTGGAGCTGGAAGCTTTAAAATGGGGTGTGTGGGAAGAGACCCAACATTCCCAAGAGCTGGCAATCCCACAGGCTTTGGATTGAAAGCACATTTGTTTTGGGGGGGGGGTAAAGTCTCTGGAGGAACAATTTTTGCAGACAAGGGAAGTAAGGGGTGAGGGAGGAGGAAGGCTTTAAGACATGGGTAGGCAAACTAAGGCCCAGGAGCTGGAGCCGGCCCAATCGCCTTCTAAATCCGGCCGGTGGATGGTCCGTGAAGCAGCGTGTTTTACATGAGTAGAATGTGTCCTTTTATTTAAAATGCATCTCTGGGTTATTTGTGGGGTCTGCCTGGTGTTTTTACATGAGTAGAAAGTGTGCTTTTATTTAAAATGTATCTCTGGGTTATTTGTGGGGCATAGGAATTCATTCTTTCCCCCCCTTCAAAATATAGTCTGGCCCCCCACAAGGTCTGAGGGACAGTGGACTGGCCTCCTGCTGAAAAAGTTTGCTGACCCCTGCTTTAAGAGCACCAAATACACTCAACAGCCCCAGGGGAACTCAGTGGAACCCCCATCACCACCCTATTAAACACCTTCACTCCTGAAGCTAGCTGGCTGGTTGTTCAATCATGGAATATGTCAGATGGTTGTGTGTGTGTTTTAGCCACAATTAAGGTTCAAACCCGCCTTTCTGCCAAAGCACAAGAACGGTTCATACCACACCGCAGGCAAACTCTTGACAGAAGCCATCTGGCAAAAATAGCATATTACATACTCTTGCTTTAGCATGCTTCAGCCAAGTTAGAGGTTCCTCAAAGGATTTCAAGCATCCTTTCCTGCTGCACTGGTGCTGTCCCCCACCCCAGCCCTGCCGAGCATGTCAACTAGCAAGCAAATGTGCTAAGAAGATGAGCGTGGAGCTGGCCGGTGCTTACCTTTGGTTTTAAAAGCAAAGTTACAGTACTTGCAGACATATGGCCTGACGTCTGTGTGCGTGCGAATGTGTTTCTTCAGCATGCTGGGCTTCTTGCAGCGAATTCCACACTCCTCACATACATACTTCCCTCGTCCACGGCCTCGCACATACACATACTCTTCGTTTGATTTGTACCTATGAGCAACAGGGTGTCATGGTAACAGAAATAAAAAAAGATTCCCACCTTAAAGACGTAACAAGCCTCCTTTAAAGTTAAACAAAAACCCAGTGCATATCATTCACAGCCACAGACAAAAAAGTCTCGGCTAGCAAATTCACTACATTGTTTAGGTCAAGGGAAAAAGAAACTCCATGTTGTTGTTTTGTGGGGAGGGAGCATTGAGCATCATGAGCTGCTGGCGTGATGGAGTGCTCCTTGATCTATGGCTCTTCCATTCATTTCAATGGGCGGGGCAGTGAATGGAGAAATGCTGTTGTGATCAAGTCCTGGTTGCGGGCTTCCCCTATGCATTGGGCTATTTGGATGCAGTAGGGCTCTTCTTATGTTCTTAATGGAGAGAGCCAATCTTCGCCAAATTCCTTTCTTTTCCATTTTGGAGAAAGCCAGTGTGGCGTAGCAGTTGTGCAGGGGCAACCAAAGCAGTGTGGGACTCCCATCCTCCCTGACCACTGGTCACACTGATAGGAGCTGGGATCCAACAACTTCTGGAAGGCACCGCATTGACTATCCCTGAATTGATGTGCCAAGAACCAAAGGGACCAGGTTCAAATCTGCACTCAATCATGAAGCTCAGTTATCAAGAAAAAAACCGGCCAGTGGGAGAACCAAATGGGGCAACTCAACATCGATGGAAGAAGAAGAAGATCAAAAGCATTCCAAATGAATGCTCAAACTGGTCTCCCTGGCAGAATGGGAACAGCATGCCCATGATTGCACATACAGGTCTACAGCACTAAACTACCACCTTTCACTTTCCTAATAAACACCTGCCACCTCAAATTTCATTTGGCCACATGCAATATAAGAACACTTTCTACTCTAACAGCCACATCACCTTCTAAATAACGCCTACATTTTAAAGGCATGATGATCTGACACCTGCGGCTAGAATAAGGTTACCAGTATTTTCCCCAATGAATCCGGGGACACTTTTCAACTTCAATGGATTTTGTACGGGGACTGATTTGTAAATCCGGGAACTGTCCCTGGGAAAAGTGGACGTCTGGTAACCTTAGGCTGGAAGCTCAAGCAAAACGTATTGGGGAAAGACATCACAGACTGTAAACATTGTTAGCTTTGAGCTAAGACGGTGTGGGGAACCTTAGGCCCAGGGACTGAAAGTGGCCCTCCAGGCACCTCTATCCGGCCCTTGGAACTGTTGCCATGCCCCCTCCTTGGTCCTGTTTCACACCCAAGTGTTTTTGCCTAGCTGGAATGTGTCCCTGAACTCTGATAATGCCTCTTGCTTGTCTGGATGGGGGATAAAGAGAGAGCTGTTTGAGTGTTTGTACTATGTAAACAAGGGACGCAGGTGGCGCTGTGGGTTAAACCACAGAGCCTAGGGCTTGCCGATCAGAAGGTTGGCAGTTCAAATCCCCGTGACGGGGTAAGCTCCTGTTGCTCGGTCCCAGCTCCTGCCAACCTAGGAGTTCGAAAGCACCTCAAAGTGCAAGTAGATAAATAGGTAGTGCTCCGGCGGGAAGGTAAACGGCATTTCCGTGCGCTGCTCTGGTTCGCCAGAAGTGGCTTAGTCATGCTGGCCACATGACCTGGAAGCTGTACGCTGGCTCCCTCAGCCAATAAAGTGAGATGAGCGCCGCAACCCCAGAGTCAGCCACGACTGGACCTAATGGTCAGGGGTCCCTTACTATGTAAACAGTGTATATCAACAGTATACACACTGTTTTTATTGTAAGGTTGCTCACAGAATTGTAGAATTGGATAGTTGGAAGGGACCACAAGGGTCATCCAACCCTCTGCGGGGCATGTTACATTCAATGAGTGTATGGTCCACGTACCTGTGTATACAAACAATTGAGCTGTACAAATCAAAAAGTGTATACTCATACATGCATAGAGATAACTTGTACCTGAGTTCAGTTTAATGTGAAAATAAGGCTCTTTTGTGCGCCATATAAAGGGGAAACTCACATTTGTTACTCTGCCCACTTTTTCCTCTGATCCTGCCCACCACTGGCACGCGGCCCTCAGAAGCTTGCCTAGGAGGGAACGTGGCCCTCCAGCTGAAAAAAAAGGTTCCCCACTCTTGAGATGCACCATGTAATTCAAGTTCCCTTGCCCAAATCATCATTCATACAGGCACATTTTATTTTGGCAGTTTTCGTGAAAGGAATGCCACAGCAGTTGATGGCTGCTGTTAGCAAAAAAAATATGCAAGCAATTGCTTCCTACCATTTTCCTGCTTTCAATCCAGAGTGAAAAACATCATTGGCCTCCTTGAATTTAAGAGATCACCACCAACTTTGGCCAACAATATCAACAGAGCTGGGCGTCTAAATATTTGAAAGAGAATATGCATCTCAAGAGTTGCTCAAACCTTTCCTTTCCTATCCCATCCTATCCTTTAAAAAGGAGGGGCATTCCCGACAATCAAATTGAAACACTCATAATTACTAGATGAAATATACTGGCTAATAAAACCAAGTAACCTTCAAAAATCACACCGGCAGGGTGGTAGTGGGGAAGTCTCACTCTGTGCTGAGTTTTGGTTTACAAGTGATGTATTTACAAGAGACAAGGAAACAGACGACCAGTAAATGTCAAAGATATGTCAGACATTAGGAGATAGAGAGAAAGCAGACTCTAAAGCCAATACTTTTCAATAAAGCTAGGTATAATTGCTAGGTATGAATGCAACTCATAATTTGTGGAGGAGTTATAAATTTATTTCAAATGGGACATTAGTATAATAGGCGGCTACGAACAAACAAAAACCCAGAGCAAATGTCAGCCAGGGCCTAAGGATATTTATTCATTCAATTGTCCCCAGTCTTTCGTCCAAGGAGCTCACTAAGCCTGCGCAAAATTCTAAGGGTAACCTTCACCCAGGCACTGCCACATTCACACCATACATTTAAAGCACTGAGGTGATACTTTAAACAGCCATGGTTTCCCTATAGAATTCTGGGAGCTGTAGTTTGTTATGGGTGCTGAGAGCTGTTAGGAAACTCCTCTTATGGACCTACATTTTCCATAGTTCTCTGCAAAGGAAGATTTGTTGTTACACCACTCTGGGAACTGTAGTGCTGGGAGGGAAATAGGGGCCATTTCCCTCCCAGCACTACAGTTCTCAGAGCGGTGTAACAACAAATCTTCCTTTGCAGAGAACTATGGAAAATGTAGG
>JAXCMG010000016.1:5470826-5520867 GCA_034642415.1 Podarcis siculus
GCACTTTTTCCCCTCCAAAAATGAAGGGGAAATGTGTGTGCATCCTATGGGGCGAATACAGGCTTTTGCTGAAGCCTGGTGAGCGATAGGGGTCGGTGCGCTCGGGCTTCCCCCGCCCCCAGCCGTGCAAGCTCCCAAAGCGATGCTGAAGCTGTGCTCAGCTTCGGCATCGCTCTGGCTCCCGTTCTGGGGGCTGGGGTCGGGGGAAGCTCGGGCAAGCTCCCAGAGCGATGCCGAAGCTGCGCTCAGCTTCGGCATCGCTCTGGCTCCTGTTCTGGGGGCTGGGGTAGGAGGGGGACAAACACCAGCTCCCTCGGCCTGAAAGAGAGATGAGCACCACATCTCATAGTCAAATTTGACTCGACTAAACCATCGAGGAGTCCTTTACCCAGCAGTGGAGGAAGCCGATTTGGTGCCTGGGGTGGAGCGTGCACCCTGTGCCCGGGGGGGGGGGACAGCTGCCCGCAAGGTGGGGTAAGCCGGGGCAGGACGCTCCGTGGTGCCTCCAAAGAGTCTGCCTGTCTTCTCCCATTCAGCCGGCCTACAGCTGAGGGGGAGGCGGTGGGCAGACCGTTTGGGGCAGCGCGGAGCCTGCGGGCGCCCAAACCACCATGTCACTCCCAGGAGAGACATGTGGCTCAGGCACGCTGCAGGCCCCATGGTGAGTGCCGCCTGACATTTTCTCACCCCCTCAGTGGTGACACCCAGGGTGGCCCTCCCCCACCACCCTCCTGCCTCCGCCCCTGCCTTTACCTTTACCTATACAGTGGTACCTTGGTTCTTGAACGGCTTAGTTGTAAAACAAATCAGCTCCCAAATGCTGCAAACCCAGAAGTAAGTGTTCCAGTTTGCGAACGTTTTTCGGAAGCCGAACGTCCAACATGAGTGCAGGAAGCTCCTGCAGCCAATCGGAAACCACACCTTGGTATTCAAACTGTTTTGGGAGTGGTACAGACTCCCGGAATGGATTAAGTTTGAGAACCAAGGTACCACCGTATTCCTCCACGAAGGTGAACCTTTGACACTGGACAGTCTTGCTGCCATTTATTTATATTTTTACACTTATGGAATCTTTAGAATGGATTTATCCTACATGTTTGGAAGTTCTTTTTTAACCTTTGCACAGTGTGTAACTCTAGAATGTTTAATGAAAAGCAACGCAGACATTAAAATAAAATAAAATGAATGAATGAGATGGCCGCTGCCTACATCTCAATGAACCTGCTTCAACCATCACGCAAGGCCTCCTGCACTGCTCAGGCATTTGCCCCCTGGCAATCAATCATAGGACTCCATTTACAGCTGCCTTGTTCTTGTATTACTCGTAATTACTCTCTGACATGGACCCTTTATGAGCCATGCCTTTGTTATGCCGGAGTCCTGTGTCAGCTCCATTAGCGCTATCAACAGACAACATCTCCTGGCATTGCCGGGTTTTTTTTATCTGGGCCTTACTAAAAAGAGCTGTTCCTTCTCCAGCTCATTTATTCTGTGGTCAGAAAAGTGGGAAAGATGTGTGTGCATGACTAAACAAGGATTAAAGGAAAACAACATTTTAAAAGCACACAATTAGATTTGACTAGAAGAAGAAAAGAAGGCGCTTGAACCATGTCATGCAGAACTGTTGCTGTACTGAAAAAGAAGAGTTTTGTGTGACTCAGGTGGGGATTATTGCATGAGTCTTCCTGGGTACAATGGTAGTGGTTCTGTCACGATTTCCACTGTTTATTTTACATTGCATTACCTGCTGTATTGTGGAATTGGGGTCTTTTATAATTGATGTTCTGCCCTCTATGATGCGTCACCCTCTCTGCACACGAGTGCTTCTGTTCCGCCATGATTCACTTGTGAAAATGGCAGGAAAGAACCATATGCTGGGATACCGGGCCAATTTTTGGCACGTGAGTGGGAGTGGCATGACACATGAAAACTGTGAGGAATCACACCACAAACTCCCACAATTTGTTGGGTTAACGGGGTTGCAAGCGTATTTTGTTCGGGGAGAAAGTAACGTGAAAATAAGCGTTGGATTCTGCTAGAGTTTCAGAAGTGGCACTTAAGTCATGTAAAACATCACATAAAAGGCAAAAATTATAAGGCAAGGAAAAGTCAGGAAAACGAAATGGAGTGCAATCAGAAAGCATCCTCAGTTTGCATGTTAATGCTAAGCCAAACCAAACCATCGCTAAGTGTAGAGGAGGAAGTTGCTAAGTTTAACAAAATAGAATATATTTAAAGCAGGCTTCCGCAACCTAGTGCCCTCCAAATGTTGCTACATTTAGGGCTACTTAAAAGTGAGCGTTTTTAAGTTTACAAACATTAATAATCACAGAGTGGCTGGGGCTACACAGTCAGATGGGTGGGGTGCAATTATTATTATTATTATTATTGGCATAACAACCCTTAACATTTGTATAGTACTTTTAAGTCTTCAGAACGTTTCACATGAATGTCTTACAGCACAGATGGGGATCCTGTGCCACTCAGATGCTGTTGGACTCTGGGCTCCTCTCAACCCCAGCATGCATGGCCAATGGTCAAGGATTATGGGAGTTGTAGTCCGTCAACACCAGTAGGGCCTTAAAGCAAACCTGCAAAGCAGGCATAGGCAAACTCCGGCCCTCCAGATGTTTGGGACTACAATTCCCATCATCCCTGACCACTGGTCCTGTTAGCTAGGGATGATGGGAATTGTAGTCCAAAACATCTGGAGGGCCAGAATTTGCCTATGCCTGCTGTAAAGTGAGTTGGTGTTGTGAGTGAGTGAGTGAGTGAGTTAGTTAGTTAGTTATTTTCTATACTGCCCTATACCCAAAAGTCTCATATAATCCCCAAGCTGCAGATAGCAGCAGCTGGCCTAAGATCATCTAGTGAGTTTCAAACCAGGGAGGTATTGCTTCATAACTCAGTCTCTTTGGTTGCAATCCTATACTCACTTACCTGAGTGTAAGCCCCACTGAACTAAATAGAGCTTGGATCAGAGTAGACAAGGCTAGGATTGCACTGTTAATCATTATGCTACCCCAGCTGGCCAAGAATAAGATCATTTGCCGGACAACAGGCTGCAAACTCTCTCCTATCCCCATTTCTTTTCTTTTTTAAAAAACGTGGTTTATTGGTTTTCATGAGAACTTGCTATGTCAAGGACGATACTGGCACCCTGCACTCTCATGAACCAGCAGTGATTCTGCAGAAAGGCTGTGGCACAGCTGTGGCTGACTGGGTGCCTGCCAACAGACTTAAAAGCAAGACACAGACATCACATGGGGGGGGGGTAAGGAGAGAGACGTTTAGAAGCAGATCAATCCTGCTCCAGCAAAAATAGCCTAGACTAGGACAATCTTGGCGAAGGTTCAGCTTCATTTGGAAAAAGCCACTGGGGCATTTTGATACAGCAACACAATGCACAGAGTGAAGTGCTTTGGAGACCCACGGTGAAAAACACAGTTGCATGCCCTGGCCGTGTTTAGGACTCACATACTCTCTGTTCCCCAATTGCTCTGGGCTCTCTGGTTGGAACAAGTTTGGCTTTCCCATGATGTCCAAATATGGCAGAACAGGATTGGAAAAGGAGGTAGCAAACATAAAGAGGGCATCCTACATACTTTGGGCTCTGACCCAGCCCATGCCACCTGCTGTTTTGGCCCCACCCACTCCTTGCATGCCGCTCCTGATAGATTCCCCCCCCCCCAAGAAATAAGGACAGAGGGAGAGAGACAGATGCCCCCCTCACCCTTGCATTAGTTTGTGAGTGGTCTGCTCCCATTTCAACCTGGAGCCTATCTGCATTATACATTTAAAGCAGTACCATCCCACAGCTGTGGCATCCCCCAAAGAATCCTGGGAGATGTAGTTATTTAACTTGTTAGGACACCCGTTTTCCTCTCAGAGAACCACAGTTCCCAGAAATCCCTGGGAAGAGGGCTTGACTGTTAAGCCACTCTGGGCACTATAGCAAGGAGGAGTTTGGATTTGATATCCTGCTTTATCACTACCCTACGGAGTCTTAAAGTGGCTAACATTCTCCTTTCCCTTCCTCCCCCACAACAAACACTCTGTGAGGTGAGTGAGGCTGAGAGATTTCAGAGAAGTGTGACTAGCCCAAGGTCACCCAGCAGCTGCATGTGGAGGAGCAGGGAATCGAACCCGGTTCACCAGATTACGAGTCTACCGCTCTTAACCACTACACCACACTGGAAACAGGGGAACAGGGGTCTCTAGACCACCACCTGTAGCTGGAGATGCCAGGACTGAATTGTGATAACTTCCACATTAGCCTTGGCAGAAAGAGGTAGACACTGAACTAAAATTAACTGGCAATGTGTGAGAGCCATGCATCATTGGGGCTCACTTATCCCAGTTAGGTAATGAAGAAGCTCTCCCAGGCTTGAATTGGGTTGGATCAAGTTGAGCCATTCTCTCTGCATCACATCACAAAATCAAGCCATTTGGCGTCCTTGGGAATATTACATTTCCCAGGGCTACTTATGTTGGAACAGAACAGAGGGAGAGACTGCCCTCCCTCTACTTCGCACCACCTCTGGAGATGCAGAGTTAAGTGGGCAAGTAGGAAAGGGATTTATTTATTTATATTTTATTTATTTTATATTATTATTATTATTATTATTATTATTATTATTATTATTATTATTATTCCGCCCATCTGGCTGGGTTTCCCCAGCCACTCTGGACAGCTCGCAACAGAATATTAAAAACATGATAAAACATCAGACATAAAAAACTTCCCTAAACAGGCCTGCCTTCAGATGTCTTCTAAAAGTCAGATAGTTTTTTATTTCCTTGACATCTGATGGGAGGACGTTCCACAGGGCAGGCACTACTACCAAGAAGGCCCTCTCCTGGTTCCCTGCAGCCTCACTTCTCACAGCAAGGGAACTGCCAGAAGGCCCTTGGAGCTGGACCTCAGTGTCCAGGCTGAATGATGGGGGTGGAGACGCTCCTTCAGGTGTACTGGGCAGAGGCCATTTAGGGCTTTAAAGGTCGCTTTGAATTGTACTTGGAAACATACTGGGAGCCAATGTAGGTCTTTCAGGACCTGTGTTATGTGGTCTCTTGAAGGATCATCAGAGTGTGGAGGGTGAAGATTTGGGGTATGGCTGGCTGGGAGGGAAAGGAGTGCATTATTTACTCCAGTAAGTTCCAATTAAATTCTGAGTGAGAAGTGTTGGGGACATAATGCTCACCTTGCCTTTGGGGTGAGCGTCACAAGTCCAAAGGCTTGTATTTCTGAGCCCCAAAATATACGAGTCTTATCTCCAATTCTGGTAGTTTATTTGAGAGGTAATGGTTGTAAAATGTGCCCTTTCCTCCCCCCCCCCCACTTAATTGGCACCACGTGGCTCTTCAGAAACCCCCAAACCATCCACACCAACATTTACCTAGCTTCCCATTAGACTCCGTTGTTCTCAAGTGACTGCTCTCTGATGCAAATTGGAGCAGGTCATATTCCTGCAGACAGGGAACCCCAGGGCCAGGGAATTTTGCCAGACTGTCTGTTCCCAGATGCTATACCACACCCACGTGCAAGAGCGGAGCCGCAAGCAGCTGGGAAACCTGACAAAACGGGAATGGAATCCCTCACAGATCTCGCACGTTGGAAGGGCACGACTGCTGAGTGAGCAGGAAGGCAAGAAACAATTCCCAGGTCAGTGATGGGAAAAAAATGCTTCTGGGGTCTAGCCAGCTGCCCAGTGAGGTCTTAGCGGGGCTGTGAAATTGCCACTTGGAAGCTTTCCCATTCAGCTGCAGGGGGAGACATTAACCCAACTCTCACAAAATGAAGCGACGGGGGCAAGCCTTATTGGTGACAAAAGGTAAGGAAGCAAAAACATTTTTGTTTAGACAAGCTTGCCCAGATATGTAGAATGCAGACATATGTTTTAATGTGCTTTTAGCTTATTGCTGACTTTAATTATTTTAGAATGTTTTAAAAACCTGTTTTTAACTGGTTTTACAGATAATTTTACTGTTTTAGTCTTCCTGTAAAACACACTGAGGGTTGTTGCTGTTGTTTTTACAATCAAGCGCTATATAAATTTTATGAAATTAATACCGATAAATGCATAAATTTACTGATGTGATTCAAAATATGGCAAACAAGGGAGCTGTAGTTTGTTAAAGGTATGGAGGGTTAGAAGATCCCCATTTCTCTCACACAGGTACAATTCCCAGAGTGGAACACAAGGTACTCTGGGAATTGTAGCTCTGTGAAGGGAAAGGGGGTCTCCTGACTACTCTCAGCACCCTTAGCAGACTACAATTCCCAGAATTCTTTGCGGGAAGTGTCACCATAGTGTTTCATATGTATGGCACGAATGTGGCCCAAGCTAGGGAAGGCTGTTCTGCACCGATGGGTGAAAGTAACTCCCTGCCATTTCAGAAAGTGTTTTTTTCCAGCCCTACCAGGAGATGCTGGGGATTGAACCCGGGACCAGACACTTCAGCTGCTGCTGTTCCTGTCATCCGCAGTGGAGAGACAAACGAGGAACTGGTGTAGAGGCAAAACGAGATAATCAACGTCCCCCAAGAACTGCCCTGTGCAGGGCAAATGCCTGTTATCTGTTCATCTTGCATTATGGAACAGCATGCAATCTTGCAATCTCCTTATATTCTCTCCCCAAAATCTGCTCCTTTCCCAGTCACCAAGAGCAGCCACACACACACACAAACACGCACAAAGAGTCTGTCATCTGTGCGGAAGGGATTTGCCTTGACAGAAGCATCTGTGGCCTAGCCAGAAGCCAGATGAATGAAGCCACAGTTTGCGAACCAGATTCACAATTCCAGATGGGACTCTTCATGTTAACAGTTTTCAGCTGCCCTAGTGACACAGGCCCAGAGAGGCTGCCTGACGCAGAAGCAACCAGCCGCTATCGCTCCTGACGTCTTGCATAACCCAGACATGTTCTGGGTTGTCCGGGGATAGAATGGAACGGCTGTCACCCACGACAAAACACACGCTTGAGAAGAAGAAGACAACCTCCTGCTTGACAGGGGGACAACAACATTATATAATTTCACCAAGAGTAACAAGCCACATTCCAGCAGCTACAGTCTCCTCCCTCCCCTTAACTTCAAATACATCTTTATGATGAGCTAGTGGCTCACATTTATTTTTCCCTAAAAATGATTTTGCCAAGTCAACAGTCCTTATGCATTCTTTCCAATGGAAGAACATTAGAGGTCACAGCTAACCTAGTTTGGCCACAGGTGCCTTGGGGCTTCCACACTTTCCTCCCTCCCTCCCTCCTTGCCTCACCTGCTACGACCCAATCCCTCTTCCTCCTTGTGGCAATCACACAGGGTCCCCGGACATTTAACGGTCTATTGATCCCTGTGCCACCACTGTGCTCGCTTCCCCCCTGCCACCAACCCATTACTCTCGGGTAAAACACTGAGTCCAGACAGTTGTTAAAATTGAACCAAATAAACAAGTTTATTTTATAAGTATTAACAAGTTTATGGTTTCTCAGATAATATTCTTGTCAGTTTCTTAACTTTCGTTTCTTTACTGGCCTATACCTTCCTAATACCTTCTGACTGAATATCTCAACTGTTTGACTGACTCCTCTTAACAGATTCTCTCACTCTCTCACATCAGACTAGCCCAACCCACAGACTTATCCTCTCCATCTCTTCTCTAACTCTAGACTGACTTCTTAACAACTCTAACTCTAACTCCTCCCCTTGGTCAAAACAAAACAAAAATTTCTTTCCAGTAGCACCTTAAAGACCAACTAAGTTAGTTCTTGGTATGAGCTTTCGTGTGCATGCACACTTCTTCAGATACACTGAAACAGAAGCTGCCAGATCCTTCTATATAGTGAGAAGGTGGGGAGGGGTATTACTCAGAAGGGTGGTGGGAATGGGTGATTGGCAGATAGCTGTGATGAGCCTGTTGACGACTCTTAACGACTGCAATAGGTCTTACAGGAAAAAGCAAGGGGTGAGAAGGTGAAAAATGGCTTTGTCATGTATAATGAGATAAGAATCCAATGTCTTTGTTCAGACCAGGTCTCTCCATGGTTTTAAGTTTGGTAATGAGTTGCAATTCAGCAGCTTCTCTTTCCAGTCTATTTCTGAAATCCCTTTGTAGTAAAACAGCTACTTTGAGATCTTGTATAGAATGTTCTGGGAGATTGAAGTGTTCTCCTACTGGTTTCTCTGTCTTGTAATCAGCAATGTACAGGTTCTCTCCACATTCCTGTTTTATCCACACAATAACCCTGCTAGGCAGTGTGAGCTGAGAAGCAGTGAGTGGCCCAAGGTTAACCAAGTCACAGACACAGGGGAATGGTGGGAGGCAGCAGCTGGGGAACCCCCAAAGGAAGAAGCCCAGGAATTGTTGGTGGGATGATGATGAGTGGTCAGAGGGAGAAGAGAGAAGCCTGGAAGGAGGTGTGGTGGGAGCAGTGAAGGTAACAAGGTTTAGTGAGCAAGGAGAGTCTCTGGCAGAGAGAAGTGCAGAATCAGAAGCTGAAGGAGGAGAGGGGGGAGGCCAAGAGGCAGAAAGCAATCTGGCTGGTGAAGAAGCCCCCTCCTGATGTGACAAGCTCCCCTCACCCTGGTCATCTCCTCTGCAGACAGCAAAGAAATGCAGTGGGCAGTCAGCCTCTGCACCCAGTCCTTTCTCGGGCAGCCCACTGGGAATCATGCCCCTCTGGAGCATTCACCCCCCACATCCCTTAAAAGTTTTCTAAGTTCAAGTGGAAGGCTGGAAGGGCCCCCAATTCATTTGGGGGTCAAAGGGACGAATGCTTGAGCACCTCCACTCCCATCCTGGTTTGGACAAACCATAGTTGGATCAAACCATAGTTTGATTTAAATCATTGTTACCTACTCTCTTTCCAGGCAAGAGAAGCCCCTCTCATAGCAGTTTACAAATAAATACACCGAAAACACGACTAATTAAGCTAGCTGCATAAAAAAACCCCACAAAGTTATTCCAAATAAATAAATAAATATGATAGGTTTTTTAAAAATCACAGCTTCAGAATGCCAGCATGTTTATTCAGTGAAAAGCAGATTGGCACAGCCATGTCCTGAAGGTCCATTTAAAAACAGTCAATGGGGGAGCCAAACACACATCCCATAGGAGGGAGTTCCACCACGATGGTGACACCACTGAAGAGGCCTTGTCTCTTGTGCACATCAACAGCATGGATCTTAATGGCGGGTCAATGAGCACTACTGTTAATGTTAGGACTGGGTATAATTTTTACAGGTGCCGGCAGCCCTTCAAACAACCTGAATCTGAACAATTTGGGGCTCGAAATGTAACAACCAGCACTTTAAACTGGGCCCAAGAATGCATGGGCAACCAAGTGGAATGGGACCAGCTCTACATGCTCCTATCGCTTGGCCGACACAAGCAACCATGAAGCTGCACACTGCACTGCCTGTAATGTCCAAACTATCATCAAAGGCAGTCCCATGTAGAGTTCGTTGCAATAGTCTTGTCTGGAGATAACCAGGGTCTTCATTTGCCTCCCAACTAAAACTGGAATTCATGGTTGGAAGTGGGGTTGTTGCAAAATGACACACAGAAACACACATTAAAAAAAATAAAATGGCCGCCACATTCGTGAGACTTGCACAATTCAAGCACCAGAGACTTGCACAATTCAAGTAAGCATTAGTGGAAAATGGTGGCCAGGGGGCAGGTGATATTCGCTGCCCATCATGGTAAGTTGCATAATGAGTAGTGGCAAAAGGAAAAGACCAGCCAATGGTAAGCACTTCATGGAAAACGATTTGCAAAAATTCACATGCACACCAAAATCTTTCTCAAACCCACCCCCCTGTCGGATCCCCTTCCAGAGAATTTTTCCACATGGAGGTGTTCTAACCATTACATTTAGAAGCAGCATATGGAAAGCAGAAATCCATCTCCTGGCATGTACAAGACATGGGACTGAATTCAAGACAAGTGAACCTGAGACGGGCGGCACAACAGTTTGGCTTCTTGGAAACCCTGAAAAACCACATAATTCCAGTTATTAAATTGTTTGTTTAAACGAGGATGTCAAAAAAATCCATAAGCCTCAAAAAACCACGGGTTCCTCCATGCTCTGATGGAAAACATCTGCAAGTGATCTCTCCGCTCTGAAGGGACAGCTACTGCTTCGCAAGCAGGCTGAGGAGATAGCTAACGCTGACCGGTTAAATAATGTGAAGAGCAGAAGAAAGTCGGTGCAAGAATGAAACACAAACCAAAACACTCACCCACCTGGTAAAGAAAGAGGCAATATTCAGAAGCATGAAGTTGGAAGGTACTTTAGAGGTCGTGGTGTCCAAGCCCCTGCTCACTGTAGGACACAACCACAGCGCCCATCTACTTAAACAATTCAAGTGAAGGAGAGCCCTCCTACATAAAAATCTGGGAAACCAGGAAGCAGACTGGCAGCAGAAATCCAGAACTTCAGGAAGGGGACATTTTTAGCCCTACTTGAAAATGCCAGGGCTGAATGTGGGACTTTTAGCAAGGACCCCAGATTCAATTCCTGCCAGCTCTGGTAGGAAACATATATTAAGGTGCAGGTCCAAATAAAAAAGAAGACCTGATGCACTGGAGAGCAGCTGCCAGTCAGAACTGATCATACTGAGCTGCTATAAGGCAGCTTCTCATGTTGCTATAAGATACCCATCTGCACAGAACAAGCTGCAAATGTTAAAATCTGCAGATGGCCAGGCCTCTTAAGCATTTCCTCGCAGTTCGCTGCAGGGATTGCATCACAGAATCAATAATACAAAAGGTCTCCAATCCCTATGTCTGCCTGGACTTCTGAAACTTCATCTTAATATGGAGGTTTTTTTATTATTCCAGATGCTTGGCCTCTGTTAAAATGGACTCATCTATCATGCCTGTGACTCCAGAATGGTAAAGACAAGCTAGAAAACCTCAGGCATACCAATATTCTAAACAGAGAAGTTTATTTCAATTTTATATGGCAGCAAAAAAAGGTCTAGAGCAGCTTCCCCCAACTTTGGACTCGCCAAATTTTCTGGACTACAACTGCAACCAACAGACCTCACCATCAGTCACAAAGAGTTGTAGTCCAAAACAATCTTGAAGGTTCCATGTTTGCTTCCCTTGGTGTATAGGACTGCAGGTTTAATTATTGAACTTTGGGCCAAGTAGCGTGTCTGTAGGCTACCTCCTGCCCTCCTGTCCCTTTCTTCTGCACTGTAACAAAAGACTTCCAGAGACTCTTAACCCTAACTTCCTAGTCGGGATGGACCTTCTATGAAACTTAGGAAGCTTACGTTTCAGGGCCCTTAATCCCAGAGGGGGCCCAGAAGAAACTTTAGACCACATTGCTTTAAAAATCTGGAGTTTAGTAGACCCAATCTGAGTAGCACAACTCAAATTGATTGATTTTTTGTTCTTGTATACGTTTCAAACATCCCAAAGTTTGAGTGTCAGCAGCACAGATATTGTAAAGGTGTTGTGATCTGTCATGGAACAACCCAATTGAAGAAGATAACTGTGGTTACCCAGACCTCGCCGTTGGTTGTGAAGGACCCCCCCCCCCCATGACAGTTTAAGCTTCAGGGCCTCAAAAATATAGGTCCGCCACTGCTTCCCTGGGAAACTGGTTCAC
This sequence comes from Podarcis siculus, assembly GCA_034642415.1. Taxonomy (NCBI): domain Eukaryota; kingdom Metazoa; phylum Chordata; class Lepidosauria; order Squamata; family Lacertidae; genus Podarcis; species Podarcis siculus. Next base: position 5,482,451 of record JAXCMG010000016.1, read on the forward strand.
TCCTGGGCTTCAATCCGGGATATGAAACCACATTATAGTACAAGAATAAGTCATGATTTCCCGGTTCAGATATAATCAGAAACCAAGGCTTAACGAACTCCAGAAGTTTTCCATTGCAGTGAGAAAGGGGAGAGAGGAGAGCATGGGGGCATGATGCTCATTCTCTGTGTAGTACATCAAATCACAGTTTTCTGTTTCATCCATGGTGGGAAACAGGGGTTCAACAAACTCTAGAGGCTTTTAATTGCAGTGAGAGGGAGATGAGGAGAGTACTAAACTAAGTCTCAGTCTATTTGATTATATCATGGTTTCCTAGTTAAGATGCAAGGGGAAACTAAGGTTTAATAAAACATAAGTTTTTTATTTAAGGTGGAGGGGGGGAGAGGAGGAGGATACAATACCTATTCTAAGTCTATTAGATTGAGACTTCTCCATCTGAATCGGAGCTTTGCCAGACTCACAAATATATTGTCAGCACAGGACACTTTAATATACAGTACTAGCTTACATTAATTCCTGTTGGTGAGAAGCATCACTTTTTTTTAATAGCACAGAACATCTATTTGAAGCATCAATTTGAAGGATCAAATTAGGTAAAATCTCATGAATCTTGGTGATAGCTCGCATCCAGCTGAGTAGTGCTTTATCGATTTGTATTGTCTGCCCACTTATGTCAAGGACAACTGAAATATTTTATCACGATAAAATAAAATAAAAAGTCATTCCATAACAGGCCATCCTTCTAATTTTATGCTGCCTGCTCCATTTTCTGCTATTTTTATTAGGAACAAAAGTTTCATCTAATCCATTTTAAGAGAGGTGGGGGAGAGAAGAGAGCTTAGTTCTTCAGGCCGCTCTATTGCTTTCCTACCCAAGCCCATATTTATAAAAAGAATATAACTTACCAGTGTTTCCTTCGTATTAAAGCAACAAAAATAAACCTCTGTGAAGTGTTTCAGACATCAACTCTCTTTAAAAAATAAAATAAATCTCAGAATACTTTCAATTATCAGTCTTTTGGCTGTCTACTCTCTCCCATTTAGAGTATGCTTTTACGCACAAAGAGTTTAAAAAATTGTATAAGTCTTCTGCCATTAAAACAGGAACAGCGAACCTGTAGCTCCACCCTTGGCTATTGTTGGATTACAAGTCCCACCATTCTTGAGTACTGAAGTCCAACAACATCTGGAGGGCCACAGGTTTTCTAACTCTGCCTTAAAAGGTCAACACCTGATGGCAAAAAAATATTGTCAGAGAACATTCTCTCTCTAAGTATGGGGGGGCTGAAATTGTATACAACTATTTCAGCTAGCAGCAATTCACATAAGCAATACTGACTGGTCATTTATTTACTGATCAGGAAACTTTAAGGACCACTAACCACTAGCAAATATCACGGCGCTGTACAAAAATAAAAAGACAACACATAAGAGCGGTTTCCCAAAAGAAATCTGATACTGACCATGAGTCAGCTCATCCTTCTAAGAAAGCCAGTAGAAGAAAAAGGAAAGTTTTTAGCATCCAATGAAATGTCTATGATGTCCGAGGCTGTTGAACTTCAATGGGCAGTGTGTTATGCAAAGTAGGTGTTACTTCACTGAAAAACTTCGCCTGAGTCACCATTAAATGAAATTCTGGTGTATGTGGTACCACCAGAAGGGCCCCAGTAGATGACTGCAGAGAAATAGCTCACAAAAATTCTTGTCAAATCTCTTAAGCCCACAAAACTATGTTGGACAACTTCTCAGGGTCCTTATTCCTACTGTCCCTTCAATATCTGAGACAGCATATGCAGTTTTCAATTGGTTCCTAAATAAAAACTAGATAGAATTCAGAAGCATCACTGCCTCTGACCATGGAGGCAGAGCACAGCCATCAGAGCTAGCAACCATTGATAGCCTTTGCCTCCATGCATTTGTCTGGTCCTCCATCAGAGTTGGTGACCATCACTGCATCCTGGGGACTCCAACTCCCACTAGCCCCAGCCAGCACTGCCAATGGTCAAGGGTCATGGGAGCTGAGTCCAGCAACATCTGGAAGACCAGAGGATGCCCCATCCGTGGCCTATTCCGACTGGCAATGGCTCTCAGGTAGATATCTGTCCCACCATTTGCTACCTGGAAATTAACAAACTGGAAATCTATGTCTAATTGACAACATCATCAACCTGGGACTTTTTGCAGATGCAGTTTTAGGGTAGAGTAACCAGTTTGGCCACACTGGTTGCTGGAACCATAGGGGGTGCTGCAACAATTATGTTGAACAGAGCACGAAAGGTGGGAGCACCAAATTTTAGCATCTCATAGGGCGTTGCTGAAATTTCAGGGTCCAAAATCGGCCACTGCTTTTCCTTACATGTGCTCTACCATGAAGCCTTCCCAGTGTGGGTTGATAGTCTTTCCAGCTAACACTGCATATTGAACGGCAGTCATCTTGGTGTTTCAAGTGACTGGGGTGGGGGGTGGGGAAAGGATTTATCTTGCAGCTATTTTTAACTTTTCAATAACTATCACAAGCTCTTCAAAGCACTTTCTGAGAGAGCTGTCTGTCATGTATCATTGCTTGATGCATGCAGCATAAACCGGCTGTGCACAATGGAATGCCTCCATCTGGGTAAGAAATTGGAAAGTAAAGCCTTCATGATATTTGGGAGCAGCTCAGGGGTTGCAAACAGTTTCCAGGGGAGACACACACACACAAAAAGAAAGAATAATAATTCAAAAGCACAAAAGGAAAACTCAAGCAATGACATGTCCAAAAGCAACATTAAAACAAAAAACTACAAACTACAAACCTAAAGTTACACAGAATGACATCAGCATTGTGCTACGATGTTCCAATATCTTTCCCCCAGACACATTTGGAATAAAACATTCAGGCTGCAACTCTCTCTTCAATCAAATTCAAGCAAATCTCCTACTGGAATCAATGGCACTTTGTAGGCCTGTCAATGTGCAATTGTTTTGAACACAGTCGACCTGAAATCAGGCAGCAAGTTTGGAATTCATTCTTATAGAGAATCCACAGGGCATGGGCTTCTCCCCCGCCTTGGTTTTTACTTCCTGGCCTGAGGATGTAACCTGTCTGCCTCCCTCAGACTTAGAGAATAAGTCCCTAATGATATTGCATTAGAACCGTGTTATGTACTGAGCTTGGATCCTAGAACAATAGGCAGGTAGGATCCTAAGAAAGCAGCAACCTGATTGGTCTGCAAGAGCCACCCAATCCGGCTCCAGGAGGAAGTGAATCAGCAACCTGATTGGCCTGCAGGAGCAGTCCAATTAGGCTCCAGGAGGAGAGTTGAATCAGCCAATCACACGGGACCCATTTTGGGGGAAAGCACTCACTCACTGTTTACCATGAGCTGAAATGAAGAACATGAAATCAACACTCAGCTCCGAGTATATTTCAAACCAGTGAGACGCCTGCAAACAGGATATGAGCACAACAGCAACACCTGCAGTTCCCAACAACTGGCATTCAGAAACATAACCATAGCCATAATGGTTAGTAGCCACTGACAACCTCCCTGAATTTATTTAATCCTGTTTTAAAACTATCCAAGTTGGTGGTTCTCACTGTCTCTTGCGGGAGCAAGTTCCAAGGTTTGTCTATGGGCTGCCTGAAGAAATACTTGCTTTTCTTTTCCCTGAATCTTCCATCATTCAGTTCTAGTATTATAAGAGAGGAAGAAAAACTTTTCTTTATCCACATTCTCCATGCCATGTATAATTTTACAAACTTCTATCTTGTCATCTCTTACTTGCTCTTTCTCAAAACTAATCCTACCTCTTCCACAAGTGGGAACAACTGCAGCCAGCAACTGCAGAATGAGGCCCTTTAATACAGCACAGTCAACTCCTCCAAGGAGGTGGAGTAAACAGACTTGGGCCGTCTTCTTAAGTCTTCAGGGGGTCTCAGATCTTTGCTGAGATCTTCTTCCCACTGCTCAGCCAGTAAGGAGCCACTGGGAGCTGTCCATTGTCCTAGCTTCTTCTTAAAACAACTTGCCTTGCCATTATTTGTCTCAAAGAAACTCAAGTCTAATGGTTTCCACTTCCCCTGAGAGCGTCCACCCTGAGAAGAACAGGATACCCATCATGGAAGAAAGGCAGGGTGGAAATGGAATTAATAAAGAGAAAACAAGAATTCTGAAATGAAAAAGCACACTTTTCCCATTACATGCAAATATGTTACACCAGGCAGCACCATAGAAGAGGAATTCCCTCCTGTGTGTGAGAGAGAAGGAGAAATGCTGCTTCCAAAATGGTTCTTGCTACCTGCAGTTTTTATAACTACCTGTATTAAAATTATGGTATTTGCATATCTATAAGTATTGTCCAGTTAATCAAGAACACTTTTAAAAATCAATCAAAGTAGGAATGGACGGACCCATGAATGTCCTAGTAAGGCATGGGGATGAGAAAAAGTCTGTCCCCTTCCATTTTCCAGGAAGATATTTAATGGAATTTAATTTAAAAAAACCAATATGCACAGAAACAGATTTTTTAAAATAAGAACATGTGAGGAGGCCTAAGGGTTGTGCACTGTCCCTGGTCCTCCAATAATGTTTCCTTCACTAAACAGGGCACCCAAATGCCCAGGGCTTGGAGCAGCTACCATAGAAGCCAACAACTAGGGGCTGAAAGGGCTTCGGTCCCCCCATAAAATATTTGAGGGGTCTGCCCCCCAAGGTTGATGGGCATTGCCATTCCATGGAGTATGTGACCCCATTATGTGATTGATTATGCAGGGCGGGGCTTACCTGGGTCTCCCCAATATTTTATTCAAGTTGGCACCCCTAGCAGCTACTGCATAGGGCTTCTTGCCACTGCTTGCTTTAAGAACAAATATGGCAAGGACTCAGTGCCGGTGCGCTGAGCGGGTCTTAACGTAGTTGTGCTCAAAGTGTGCAGCAGCAAGAAGCCCTGCCTAAGCCCTGGGTAGCCAGAGGCCCTATTTTGAAAAGTTTAAAAGATGAAGACGTTTTTAGGAGGCAACGCGCAACTCTTGGTGATCCATGAACTGATCTGACTCATGATCCACCCAGATTCAGTCAGGGGAGTCTGCTTTCCTCAATCTGAGCTCAAGAGCTCAGAATCTGAGCTCAATCCTTCCCTATTGCTAATCAAAAACTGTTTAATCAATCAAAATGCTTTTATCAGTTAACCATTGCGGCCATCTCTCTCTCTCTCTCTCTCTCTCTCACACACACACACACACACACATGGATTGCTGACCTCTGGCTTAGCTATTCCAAGCAATATCATTTGGGGGGGTGTTTCTGAGGGACTCCATGTTTCTGATATTGCAAGTGCCTCAAACAACAGCCTTTTAAAAATATATGTAGAAAATCAGCATTTGGATAATCTCCCTCCTTCTTCAACAAAAAAAGCTCATCCTGATTTACAAGTGAAATTTGGGTGTTAAAGCAGAAACCAGTATTGAATTTAAACCATGCGGAGTGTGTGTCCCCCTAACCTTGAGTGGCAGCACCTTTATCTATATTGTTTAAGAAGAACATAAGAAGAGTCTTCCTGGATCAGACCAAAGGCCTGTCTAGTCCAGCATCCTGTTTCACACAGTGGCCAATCAGCTGCCTCTGGGAAACCCACAAGCAGAACAGAAAGACAATAGCCCTTGCTTGCTATTGCTCCTTGGGAAACAGTAGCCCTGCTGCCTCTGACCCTAGAGATTTGCATATAGTTATCAAGGCAGCTCATTATTCCCCGTGAATCTATGTGGTTACCTTTTAAAGCTGTTCAAGTTGGTGGACATTACACATCTTGTGGCAACAAATTCCATAACTAGGCACGGTAAAAGTAAGCACATCCTTATTGGCTACAGGGAGGTCTTGATATGGCTAAAATTGTGGGGAAGGGCTTAAGGATTTATTTAAGGGTGTCCATATTCTCCATTCTACACCACTGCAGTTTGAGCACAAATGGAAACTCTTGATAATTCAGAAGAAATGAACACAAAATATTGCGGAGGGGAACGTGTGGTCCACCAGATGTTGTCAGACTACAAAGCCTATCATCCTGGACCATTGGCCTTGGTGACTGGGGCTGATGGGAGTTGTAGTCCAAAAATATCAGAAGCGCTGAAACTGCTAAACTTTGGGACAGTTAGGACCCCAATCCAGAGAATAAAAATAATGTGTGGAAACATCTGGACTGTGCAAATGCTCTTAGAAGTTTGCTAGGGATGGAGGAGGGTTGAGAGGACCTTATCCCAAAGTCTGGATAATAGATGTGTGATGTCTTGCACAATCCAGTGTGTATGTTTTCGCGCAAGTTTGTGTGGAAGCTTGGTGATCACAAGTACAGTCGGTGATGTGCGATGCTTGCGCTGTCTGGGCTGAAGAGCCAATGTGAACAAATGCAATCTGCCTCTAAGGTTTGAGATTATTGTCCTCTCAGCTTGTTCCAATATGATGCTTAAAAGAATTCAGTCCAAACTGAATGCTCTGGGGAAAATTGCCTGGGACAATGCACCTTCACAACACAGTTCTCCAGAATTTCTATAGGCAAAGGGTTGAATGACAGATACATGTTTTCTGTCCAACTCTTTTGAAACTCAGTGCTTACTCCATTGGCATACAGATAATGAAAGTCAAAGAGAATTTAAGGGCGATGGACAGACTTGGAAAAGGAAACAATGGAAGGCCAGGCCTGATTGACTCCCTGCCGACTTCCATGTGGCATCTTTTACTGACAAGCTGCTTTCAAGAGGACAGCTTTCCATCAGACAGACGCAACGGGAGATGGAGTGTGAAGCACAATACTCACCCTCCTTCAAAGATCTTGATCCGGGCTGGCTCCCCTCGTTTGGATATGGGAATGTCGTCTTCTGGTTTTCCTCTTTTCTCCTCTTCCTTTTCAGTTCTCATTTCGTCCTTTCGACCTTCGTTGGGGAGGAGCGAAGGCAGGTGAACCTACCTCGCCAAAGGATGAAAGTAACGGTTTTATTATTCTTCCAAAGGCTTGTTACCAATGACAGACACCTTGGACAAGGCCCCCCCTCTCTCTCTGGAGAGTGGGGGAGGAAACCCAGCAGCCCCCCTAACTTCAGTGATAATTAAGTGAAAGATTTAAACCTGATTTGAAAGGTTCTCATTTTAGACCTGGTGCTACTGGTCCGAGCTGCATGGGGTGGATGGGAACAAGCAATGGGGAGAACAATTGCTTTAAAGTTGCATAAAAAGAAGCTGAGGAATCTGGACTGAGGACTCTGCTTGGCTTTCATGACCCTGTGCATTTTAGGAGTCGTACAGGAGATCACTGGACACAAGAGCAGCTGCGAGTTTTTCTACTGTGCAGTGAGTTCTGCACCTCCCACCTTCACTGTCCAGCCTCAAGACTGAACTCCAGTCCTTCCTCTCCACTCCTTCCCAGATTTCAGGTAGACAGTCTGTCCCCAGCCACCATGAACATCTTGTATGGCTAACTGTTCAAGCATTCATTCAGTGCTTGGAGCGGGAAGGGACAGGGCATTTCTGAACACTTCTGTCGTGATAAGCATGCAGGACTAAGACCTGGTAGATTGGGGGTTCAGGTCTCCACTCAGCCACTAAACTCACTGGGTGACTCTGGAACAAGTTGTGACCAATGGGTATGGGGCTGAATCATGAAAACACACCCCAGCATCTCCCTGGCACTAAGAATCAAAACCTTCTGACCAGTCAAGGCCTGGGAAATCAGGTGGGAGGGTAAAACAGGATCCCCAGTGCCCAGGAATCCCTCGTCAGCTAGATAACTGTTTCTACAGGACAAGGGAAGAAAGGAAGTCAGGTATGAATCTGGTTATGTTGCTGGGACCGTTCTCCAAAAGCAATCTGGATTTCATTTAAATTTTCGTCCTGGAGCGATGCCTTTAGCATGCTTTGAAGTTAACCGGTCCAGCACACAACCACCCCCTCCCCACAAAAAACAAAACCAAACCAAACATGCCCCAAACATCCCTCTTTGAACGACCCCCAAGTGGTTCTAAGCATTTGATCTTCTTTTCATCTCATTGGAAAATACCCCAAACACAGCTTTTTCTCCAGGACAGTCATGTAACGCTATGATTTCTAGCATGTCTTCATAAATAGCAGCTATGTTTACCCCAGACTGATCTGTACCGCGTGAAGCTCTGCTTAAGTGGCAGACTGTCTTGGATCTGCTCTAGCGATGAATGAACCTGTCAATTTCAGTTTACCTCCATTTCTCATTTTCCCAAACTTAAGATTGCAACTTAAGAAACAACAAGCGTGTATGAAAATTTGTGTGCATTTTAACGCACATTTCTTCTAATATGCACATTTTTGCATGCATCTTTCCAGGGAAATTTCCCACAATACAATGCAATCTGGCACATTATTTTCACTTATCCAGTTTTGTTCACGCCTTTCCCTAATATATCTACTTCTATATTTTAATGGCAGCATCCACGTCAATTCTTATTCACAAAACAGGTGAGGACAAAAGGAAAACCCAATTTCCTTACCTCCGACATTTTGGGGTTCCCGGCGCTTGAGGGCACAAGCCTCCCTGCCTCTGGACGTGGAGCAGCAGACATGGTGTAGGTTTCTTTGCTCACCTTTTGCTTGGAGCGCAGGAGCGAAAGGGCTGCTTTGGTGGACACACCGGGGAGGTTGGGATTATACAAACTAACGCACCAGCCGGCATACACCGAGGACCTTCGGTCAACTTGCTGGATGTGATTTGGCTTTGTGTAATTTAAATAGCACCAACTGACATTAGTAGTTGTATGGAGACTGGGGAACTGAAATACCTTCTTCACATCTGGCCCCTCTTGGGACTTCTTTGAACTTTGGGCAGCCTCAGAACGAAGAGCTGGACTTGGGGAGGTTGTTGCAGGTGGCTCCACAGGCTCTTTCAAATCTTCTTTCTTCACCATCTGCGGGGATTCCTTGCTTTGCAACTGCCTGCCAGCTGGATGCTTAGATTCCTCTTGCCCCTCAGAGCTTGAGACCTCAGGCTGTGGAGAGGCTGGCCATAAAGTTCCCTGGACTTCTTCCAACTCAGACTGCTCAGGCGATACGTCCGGGGGCATTTCTGACTTGACTCTCCTTTGGTTGTGCTTCTTCCCTTCCTCTGTTGCACTGGGGGCCACCGCTGCTTCCGACTTCTCCTCCATCTCAGAGAACTCTTCTTCCTTCACCCTTTTTTGCTGCTGGGTTTCCATCGTGAGTTCCAAGCTTCCGGCCGGAGACAGCATCCGCTTGCTTCCTCCGACGGTCGACGGACTCCCTTCAAGATCCAACAGGCTTTCGGATGGCGAGCCAAGAGGAATGTAGCCTTTCTTTTCGGAGAGTGACAGTGGCAGCCTTAGGTAGGGTGTCTGGAAGATGCTCTTCTGCTCTTCGGTGATCATCTGTGCCAGATCGAGGCCGATTCCGTGAACGTTAGCGGTGCAAACCAAGGTACCCTTGGCCTCATACTCATCAAATCTTGGCAGGATGATAGAAGAGGCGCTGCAGTGTGACTGAGTGACCAGGATCTGAGAAAGGGTTGTATACATTGCGCTTCCGTAGGAGGGCATATTCGTCTGAATGCGAACTGGGACCACTAGCGACACAACAGGCTCAGATCGTGCAGGCACCACCAACTGAGAGATGGAGACAGATGCAGAGGGGCTGCTAGGCCGGGCCAAAATATGCAGTCTGCTCTCGGAGCTGTAGTCTGCAAATGGGGAGAAGATGGGACTTCCGGTGGGTGGAGAGAGCCTGGATTTGAGCTGGGGCAAGTGGGCACCAATGTCACTTGGCAACTGGAGAGCAAGCTGGGACTGGAGGGGCAGAAAAAAGGCAGAATGGAGCGGCGGGGAGCCTGGGTAGTGCACAGGGACAAGGGACGGGCTCTGCCTGAGGGCCACGTCCCCTGGGTGGGACAGCAGCGGAGGGGCAATGTGAAGCTGGCCTGGGTGCAGCAAAGCGTCTTGCAGCGGGATAGCTGCATTCTCAAAGATGGAGTGCGGTATTTGCGGAATGGAATACTGAGCGGCAAAGAGGTTGGTCATTGTCTGGCTGGAGAAGAGCTCCACCGTCTGTCCCGATGGTGGCAAAAGATGCTGGAATGGCAAGAGAGAAATCTGTGGGGCCATGTACTGTTTTTCGTGGAGCGTCAATTGCGCCGATGGGTGGTGAAACACCTGCAGAGCTTCAGTGTAGGGATGGGTATATGTGCGCTCAGGGCAGTCTTTTGGCTCACCCTTGTCAGCTGGGTAGCCTCTTTGAGAAGAGGAGGAGGAAGAGGACGGTGGTTGCTGCTGGGGCAAACTTGCAGCTGAAGATTTGCTTGTGGACTGCAGCAGCTCTTCCGTTTCTGTCCCTCCTTTGGAGCCAGAGTCCGGCTCGTGCTCTGGGTGCCCAGCAAGAGACGCCTGCCTCACCAGGAAACATTTCCTCCTCTCCTGTGCTGCTGATGTTGTTGGAGGGCGGGGCAGGGAAGTGGGAGAGGAGGAGCATAAGCTCCCATAGTCAAACGATTTGCTGCGGGTCTCCGGCATTGGAGAGGAGGGAGAGACGTTGGGCGTCTGCTCGGAGACGGACCTCCGCATTTCTCGGGTAGGGTGGTGAGGGTGGTGGTGGCCTGGCACTGTTAGCATGTGTGGGCCGAGCCCAATAGGTTTTATGTGGGATTCAGAGGACTGGGAAGCAGCTTCCTCGCGTTCAAATGACGTTGAGCGGCTGGAGGCATGGGAAATGCTGCTCTCCTGACTGGGGCTCCTCACTGACTCAAAGCTGGATTCTCCAGAAGACTGAGCCATTTCCGCAAGCCTCAGCCTCTTCTTTTTGGGTGGCAGCTTCTCTGCAGGAAGCTGGGAGAGAGACTGGCTTCTCTGTGGCCACTGAAACTCCTCCGTCTTCTCTGGCTCTTTAGGGGGAGGTTCGGGCTCCGTCTCTGGCCTGTCCGGCTCTTCTGTGACCAGGATCTCAGGGACTTGGATGTTGGGTTGACGCACAAGCTTTGGCTGCAGGGAATGAGTCGGCCGGCTCTGCTGTGCAGCTGACTGAGAAGTGTATGGCAATGGCAGCTTTTCCTCCCCTTCCAAGCTGCTCAGTTGTTCAATAGAATCCGACTTCTCAAAGGAGCTTGTGTGCTGGATGACAGAGATCTCCTTTGAGGTCGTCCTCCTCTCCTTGACCTCCGTACCAAAAGATGGTTTTGTAGTCCTAGAGTGGAAAGTGACACCGGCGTCAGAGAGTGGCATCGATTTGCTGAGGTCTGCTGGTGACGTCATGGACTCGGAAGTCAGGTTCAAGGCCACATCAGTGGGTTTCAAGCTAGTAAACTGAGCGGCTGCCCCAGAGCTACAGGAAGATGGACTTGTCAACTCAAAAGCCGGGGGGTCCTCATCATCACCGAGGCTTTTTTCCTTACGCCTTTTCCTCAGCGGAGTTAGTTCTAAACTCGTCCCCAGCTTATAATGCATCATCTGCGGCCAAGGATCAGATTCTACGGAACCCTTCTCGGCTTCCAACGAAAAATGAGAACTGGAAGAGCGGGGCTTGGAGACCTGCAGTTCCGAACAGTAATACTTCTTGTGGGCTTCATAATTATCCCGTTTCTTGTAGCGAGCACCGCAAACGTTGCACTCGTACATGAACCCTTTTGTTTTCGCGCCCTTCCTTGACTTTTTGGTGAGCTCGCTCTCCTTGCTTTCTTGTTCCTCGGGAGGTTTGGAAGTGCTTTCTTTGCTCGCCGCGCCCACGTCCTCCGAACCATACTCCACCCCCAACGGAAGTTCGATGGCGGGCTGCCGTTTTAGCATGCGTGGGTGGGAAGACACCTGACCGCGGCTATGGACCTCCGATTCCGTGATGTGGTCATCGAAAGAATAGCTCCCTCTAAAGGTATGGGAGGAGCTGATGGTACACGCAGCTGAAGGCAGAGAGTGGCTTCGCAGGAGAGGCACTGTCTCTGTGGCACTGTGGGAATGCTGGAGTGATAGCAATGATTGTTCAGGCTTCATTTTTTCCATGTGGGGCATCAGTGACTTGGATGAATCGAGTTGGCTACCAGAGCCGGGTTTGATTTCTAACGCAAAGGGCTCTCTGTACGGGCCGGACTTTGGCGATTCAATGCTGCTGCGTCTGGACAATGAACTTCTCCTGGGCTTGACGCTGTCTATCTCGCTGGTGTCAACAACGGCTTCGTTAATAGTGATCAGTTTGGTGATATGTTCAATAACCTGCGTTCTGGGCACAGACAAAGGAACTGTGCTGAGTTTCTCCTCGGACGATACCTGGGGAAATTCCTGGGCAGTGGCTGCCGCTAACATGGAAGTCCGCTGGCCAATTCGCCCACATTTGCCAAAAATGATCTCTGCATAAGACTTGGCGTTGGTGTTTGGTGGGCTGATTTGCTGCTCGGCACTCTCTGACCTGGAGAAATAGCCAGATTCTGTGCTCCCTTTGCTGCCAGGGCTAAGGAAAGCCTGTTCCTCAATCACCTTCTTTCTTTCACTCAATCGGAGAGCGAGTTTCTGCTTGATAGTATGTGTTTCCTCCGATTTATGACTTTGGGCATGCTCCGAAGCCGGCTCCATAAACGGGCTGCTTTCTTCCAGAGACTGAGACAGGCTGGAGTGAGAAAACGAGCAGCTCTCTAGGCTAGAGCTCTGGCTTCCCGACCCGTACAACATGGTTTGCTTTCTCCGAGGCGACAGTTCTGCCAAATGGCTTGGCGCACTCCTGGTCTCCTCCTCCGAGTCGGTGCTTTCACCCTCGGTGGGCTCTTCAAATTCCTCTCCGGCCATCTTCTCCATTTCCAAACCGGAAGGGTACAGCTCGGTCCCAGTCCCCGAGGCGAGACCGGCTTTGATCCGGTGAGCGTGAGACTTCCGATGTTTATACAGATTGCTCTTGGTTTTGAAGGAAAAGCCGCAGGGGACGCAGGGATAGGGCCGCTCCCCTGTGTGCGAACGGATGTGTTTCTGGAGGACACTGGGCTTGGCGCAAGGCCGGCTACAGTACTGGCAAATGTATTTGCCGGGTTTCTGGGGTTTCTTCTCTTTCTTGTGGCCTTCTTCCGAGGATTTCAAGGAAGCTTGCGAAGCGCGGGGAGTGTAGACCTTTGGAACGGAGGGCATGTCCTCTTCGGGGACGACCGGAGGACGGGACGGCAAGAGCTGGCCAGGGTGAAGCCCAGAGGATGGAAACGAACTGGAGGGACCTGCTCTGGCTGGGTCGACTAGCTGCCATGTCGTGGGGCCTTCAAGGACATGTTCCAGCTTCCGGGGAGGCATGAACGCTGGCGACAGGGGGTGCTGCTGAAGCTGGGAGATGTGGGGAGGGCGTTCAAAAGAGGGGCGTTTGAGCTGGGCTGGCCCTGTCTTCTCCTGGGCCTCCTCCCTCGGAAAAGGCTGCTGCGCTGCAACGTCCCGGAGGGGAGAGCCTTGCAAAGGAGCCGAGCTCCCCGGATAGGTAGCGGCGGACGAAACACTGCTTTGGAAAGCCTGTCCTTTGACAAGCCTCCTCCTCGACCCTTCCTCACCCTTCTTTGTGCTCCTCTGGCTTTGTTCAGGATCCATGACCTTGGAAAGGGAAAGGCGAGGAGGGGGGAGATGGTCCAAGGAATCTATTTCGGGAAGGTGTCGGCAGGCTTCATGGATAATGAAGGAAGGACTCCTCTGTGTTAGCTCGCCGGCATTTGCTGTGGGGCTGCCAGAGAAAACGGTTGTTGACTCGAGATTTCAAAGCGTCACTCACTGCTGTTTGATTCGGGGGGTGGGGGGAGGAACAGAGGGTGGGGAGGGAACAATGAAAAGGAAAAAAAGGTTGGTTGAGGGTCAAGAGAGTTCACACTGGTAAAGCATGACAAACTACTTCAAAGCAGGAAAACGGTCCAAAACCTGTAGTCCAAATATTTTCCTTGTGGATTTTGCAGAGGCTTTAAAGCGGGCCATTTTTATCACCGTTGATGGTGGCAAGCCTTCAAAGAGGAGAAGCAACCCAGAACACTGCCTCGGGTCCTTTTTCTCATGCAAACCTTGGTAAACGTGAGGCTCCCATGCTCATCTCGCAGCCATCTCTCTCCTTGGCTTGGAAAAACAGCACTTGGCAGTCCTCTGTTTCTCTCTGCATGTGTGCCCTGATTCCTTCTTTGCTTTCCTCTTCTTCCACTTTGCCGTTCAGAGACCTCGGGAAACAGGCCGATCACAATCCTGCAATGACATTTGTCGAAGAGGTGAAAACACACAGAGACTCACAATTGCTACCATTTGCATTCATCGTGTTTTAAAGCAATCCAATATTCAGAGTACATAGGAGGAACGCAGGAAGCTGCCCCCTACCAAGTCAGACCATTGGTCCATCTAGCCCAGTACTGTCTGCACGGACTGGCAGTGGCTCTCCAGAGTTTTCCCCAGCCCTCCCTTGAGAGGCCAGTGATTGAACCTGGGACCTTTTGCATGCAGAGCAGGTACTCTATCACTGATGGAAAGTCCTTCCCCAATGGAACTGAAGACAACAGAACTCCCTTTTTGCATAAGCAGGCAGTGGATCATGCTTCCTGGCAGCAATCCTAGGCAGACTTATTGCAGTTAAGTTCTCCCACACACACACACCATGCACACTTTTTTAAAAAAGTGCTAATGAACATAATCCAGGGCAGTAGATGTATTCCAGAAAACATGCACAGCCAAGATGACCTCAGACTGTAAACAGTCACCTGCACTTGATTACTCAAAATTAACTTTGATTCCGCCCTGCTTCCTGCAGCTGCTGTGAGCTGGACAACTTTATAGGTTAGATATTTGCATTTATTTATTTTTTCATTTAAAGAAAATCCTGTTCTCTCGTTAATGTCAGAAACCTTATCCAACCGAAGGGGCAAATAGGTGCTGCTCTGGGGTTTGCCTAGAAAAGGCAGGGAAATGAACAACCTGGAAGGCCTTTAATAACAGAAAATACACAAATGCAGAATGTGTTCTCATCGTCTTTATGATATCACATAAAGTCGATCTTTATGGTATCAGACTTCTGGAGTTGTGGCTTGTACAATTCCAGGTAAACATGGTTAGGATAAGGCTGTAGGGTTGGCGTTTATCACACGTGAGGTTTATAAATCTTAAATATGCATCACATACATTGAACCCCGATGAAGGTCCCTCCAAGCTGATCCTTCCAGATCAGGGCTAGGGAACCTCTTCCATCCCAAGGGCCACATTCCCTCATAGGGAACATTTTGAGGGCTGCACGCCAGTAGCTTGCATGGCCACAGGCAAAAGTGGGTATGGCAACAGATGCGACTTACCTTTGTACAGTTCTGGCCATGCGAACATCAGAGGTTTCCAGATACATGCACAAACACATCTCTCCATTCTCTACCCAGGCAAGCAAGAGGCATTATCACAGTTCAGCAACATGTTCCAGACAGGCAAAATTACTTGAGGCGGTTGTGGAGCAGGGCTGGGGAGCTGCGTAGCATGGGAAGAATCCTGAGGGCCAGACAGAGAGGCCTAGAGGGCTGCATTTGCCCCTCTGAGGTTTCCCACCCAATCTACACCACTGTCTTCTGACCTGTTTGTCCATAGTCGATTTGGGGCAGCTACAGAGGAAGAGGAACGGGCCCACCACTCAGGGGTAGTCCCTGCCCTTCATGTGCAAAAGTCCCGGGTTTAGTCCTTGGAAACTCCTATCTAAGAAGTCAAGTGCCCAGTATACCTGAAGGAGCGTCTCCACCCCCTTTGTTCTGCCCGGACACTGAGGTCCAGCGCCGAGGGCCTTCTGGAGGTTCCCTCGCTGCAAGAAGTGAAGTTACAGGGAACCAGGCAGAGTGCCTTCTCAGTAGTGGCGCCTGCCCTGTGGAACGCTCTCCCATCAGATGTCAAAGAAATAAACAACTATCTGATGTTTAGAAGACATCTGAAGGCAACCATGTTTAGGGAAGTTTTTAATGATCAATGTTTTAATGTATTTTTAATCTTTTGTTGGAAGCTGCCCGGAGTGGGTGGGGTATAAATAAATTATTATTATTATTATTATAGAAGACTAAATGAACTCCTGGAGAACCACTGCCAGCCAAAGAAGGTGAAATATCAGGCTAGTTGGGGAAATAGCCTGACCTGATATGAGGCACCTGTCGATGTTCCTAGAAGGTGATTTCTCATCATTTCTCTGAGTAATTGCTAACCTTCAAACCGTGACGCATTGTAGATAGCAGCGCCATTGTGACGTCTCCAGGCTCATCGTTTCTGTGGAAAGAGAAAAACAATTTGCTCCAAGTTTGCTTCACTTTTAACCAACTATGGGGGGGGGGTTGCAAACATGTGAAGACCCGTGGGCCATTTGATGCAATAAGAGGCATCTTAGGAAGCTGCTGGATACCAACTCCCATCAGCCTTAGCAACAGGAGGACCAATGGACAGGGATTTGCTGGGAGTTGCTGTCCAACAACTTCAGTCCAATGCTCCTACCACAGACACTTCTTTAAATAAACATCTGTGGCAACAAGACACTCATTTCAATCAATCAATGGCCAACAGCTGCTTCCGCCAACCCAACAATCTGTGACTCAACCAGGGATGGGTGTATCAGTCTATTTCTTGACTCTCACGTGAATTCATACTCAAATCTGTTCCATCCTGTTTCCGCATTGATCTGTATATATATTTTTTAAAGCATAGACAAAAAACGGCATTTAAATACGTATTGCTGTTTTGTCTCAAAGCAATTGTGCATTTCTGAAGCCGAGAGCATTTGAGGAATGTGAAACCTGGGGAATTAACTGAGAGTTGTGTCCAATGTTGCTCATAGATGAAAATAATGGACATGATTAACTTTCTACCTCCTGTCACAGGGGCTGGCCCTGGGCACTCCTATCCTCATGGAAGGTAAGTCTATTGGTTCCCAGCTGCCATAATGGCTATGGTCTACCTCCCACCGTCAGAGGCTGTATGCCTCTGAATGCAGCTTCTGGGAATCACAAGTTGGGAGAGAATGTTGTGCTCTCAGGTCCGGATCGCAGGGTTCTCACAGGCATCTGATTGGCCATTGTGAGAACAATGGACTAGACAGACTTTCAGTTGAATCCACCAAGACTTCTCTAATGATCGTATGTGCCTAAGGATGTCCTATGGTGCCTGGGGATGGTTCCAAGGCCTGAGCACACACAACTCCCGGCTGAAAACTCAGAACCTTCAATTACTAGCTTCACCTTCAAGTTCTCTCCCAACAGCCCTGACAGATAGGGCAATTGTTCTCTAGCAAGCCAAAGGTCCCGGGTTTTTAAGACTGGACTGGAGGAAGTTCTCAAAAGAGTTTTCAGCTCAGCCCAAGTAACCACTGATTGCTAGGGTGGTTTTATCTTGTCTTATTTCTACGATGTCATTTCTGTGGTAAACACTGACCATGTAAAATATTGCACATTAAACACACAAGAGCACACACACACACACACAAACAAATCCAGGACACTACGGCCTTGGTAAAACTCATTGAGTGGACTGTAAATATTTCACCAAGGACCTCACTGGCACAAATGAATGCAATAGCGCCTTGATCAACAACACACACAAAAAAACCACTCACACCCCTGCTCCATTTGATGGCAGGAGGGTGAGGAATACTTACAACGAATTTGATTTCTGCAGCTCTAATGGTGTTTGCTCTTTCCTTTATTTATTTTATTTTATTCTTTCTGAAGGGCTTAATTCAGCCTGTAAAACAACAAAGGTGCATAGCAATCAGAGAAACGCATTTAAAAGGAAACATTGTTCTCAACCATGGACAAACCTTTGGGTAGAGAATGGAACACACACACACACACACACACACACACAAACAAACAAACACACAAACGGTAATGGAAACCTTAAAACACAGGCTTGCTCCCAACAAGCTGACTTTTTCCATAGACTTTTTATCATATGTGGTGGGAATGTAGAGAAGTTAAAAAATTTTGAGAAATGATATATAATGAATTTTAAAAAATGTTTAAATTGACATTTGTAAAAAAAAAACCAGAAGCATTTTTGTTAGGGATTGTAGGACAAGACCTGCCAAGAAAAGTAAATAACTTATTTATGTATGCTGCAACAGTGGCAAGAGTCTTGTTAGCATAAGGATAGAAGAATGAGGAAATCCCAACGAAAGAACTGTGGCCAGAAAAATTGATGAGCTATGTGGAATTAGCCAAATTGACATATAAACTGCGTGAAAAGGACAACTGTGACTTCAAGGAAGAATGGGAACTTTTTACAAACTATCTAAAAAGACAACAAAATGGATTGGACTCTTTGGCAGGTTTTGAATAAACATTCACAAATTTATTAGCTGAACATATGATAGATAAAGTAAGGATATGTACAATTTTATAACACGCAGAAAACAATATATGTAAAGAAATCAGGGAGGGGAGCTGAGGGAAGTCCTTGGTGTGGGGGGGGGAGAGGGAGGGTTGAGGGGGGGTAATGTAATTGATTAAGAGGATTGATAAATTGTTATGTGGAAATTGGTTAATTTTTTTTTTTTTAAAAAAAGCTGGCTTTTCCCATAGAGAGATGCTGAACCCCACGCATTGAGTTGACAGTCACAGAGGTGCGCGTGTCTGTGATCAGATGTGTGGCGATGGACCTACCTGCACTAAGTGACCAGGGGAAGCATCTCAAAAGAAGTTGGCCTCAAACAGACCTCTAGCTGCAATTAAGCAGGTGGAAAGGAATTGCCTTACACTATGTGTCCATCTAGCAGTTTGAAAGCACATCAAAGTGCAAGTAGATAAATAGGTACCGCTCCGGCAGGAAAGTAAACGCCTTTCCGTGCGCTGCTCTGGTTCACCAGAAGCGGCTTAGTCATGCTGGCCACATGACCCGGAAGCTGTACGCTGGCTCCCTCGGCCAATAAAGCGAGATGAGCGCCGCAACCCCAGAGTCGGTCACGACTGGACCTAATGGTCAGGGGTCCCTTTACCTTTATGTGTCCATCTAACTTAGGGGGGGGGGGACTCAGACTGGCAGTCGCTCTCCAAAAGATCTCAGAGAAAAGATCACATGTGGATGGTTCCAAGGTCAATTCCAGCTAGGGCTTGGAGAGTTCCCTGCCTGAAGAAGAGCTGCTGCCAGCCAGTGCAGACAACACTTAGCTGGATTGACTAAGGATCCAAATCACTATATGGTATGTTTCCAATGTTTCCGATACCTGTTACCTGACCTCTTTAGCTGTAGATTCTGGATATCAAACCTGAAAACCTTTTGCATCTAAATGGTGCGATCTACTCAACAGTGCTAGGATTCTGTCTCCCTAAACCAAGGAGAGTCAACGTGAGGCCCTCCACCTTATTTCAAAAGTATTCTTCAGTCAATCAGTTCAGATGTCTGGCAAGAAGTGGCCCTGCCCACTTTTCATTCTAGCCCCACCCATTCCTGGCTTCAGGCCCCGCCCACCACCAGCATGCATTCTCCATCAGTTTACCCCTCAACACTAAAAGGTGGTTGCCCATGAAAGGTTGCACCAAAGCAGGGGTATCCAATGTGGCATCCTCTAGATGTTGTTGGACTCCAATTCCCATAAACCCCAGCCAGGATGACCAATAGTCAGAGATGATGTAGTCCAAGAACATTTTGTGGCTATCCTTGCCCTAAAGAGCTGGGGGGTTGACTTGGAGGAAAGTTGGGATATGTGCATTTAAGAAATAAATTTTAAAACTAATCTAAGCCCTGTGTTGGCAACGCATCGCAAAACAAATTTAAAAGAATAATAAAAAAGCAATAAAACAAATTAGTATCTTGAAATCAACACAAAATATTCGGTGAAAGAGGTATTGGATTGCAATGGGGTAGCATTTTCTGCATCCTGGGTTAGGTAGCATCTCAAGGTCAGAGGACTGAGACCCAAATCCACTGCAATTTACTTAGCATTCATTTCTCCCTCTTATCTCTGCATTCCTGGCAAAGGGAAGGTGTTAAGAGAACTTCAGCTGAAGAGAGACCACTTTGTCATTTTAGTGAGGCCATAAAAGGATCTTAGTGGCTGTTTCTGTTTTTACTTTCCCTTTCCTTTTAATTGATTCTGCTTTCCTCCCTTAATGTGACAAAAAAAGCAATATATTTCAAAGACGGAATGTGAATTAAAAAGTGTCTGCTGCATGGCTTTTATTACCATGACATTTGGTAGTTTGTGATCTTTTTGTT
Source organism: Podarcis siculus (assembly GCA_034642415.1). NCBI lineage: Eukaryota > Metazoa > Chordata > Lepidosauria > Squamata > Lacertidae > Podarcis > Podarcis siculus. The sequence continues at coordinate 5,502,593 of JAXCMG010000016.1, forward strand.
CCATTATTCCACAAGCTGTTTTGCTTGGGAGTTTGCAGAAGAACTCTTGCCAGTTATGTTCCAGCCAGTTCAGATGCCCCCGCTCTTAATGGTCTTCTTCAGGCATTTGGGTGCCATTGGCTCAGTTCAGACATCTTGCCAAACAGGAAGCTTAACTATGGTTTGGTGTGATGTCTGACCTGACAAACCATGGTTGTTGTGGGCAGCGGGGGGGGGGGGGGGGGAATCTGCCAGCAACAAAATCCATGTCACAGGACCTGCTTGTGGGCCTGATGCAGAAGGACTCTTTGGACATTTCTAGGCCCAGAGATTCACAGCTGGCTATTCTTCTTGGGAGAAAAGCAATGACAAACAGCATCTTAAAAAGCAATGACAGACAGCATCTTAAAAAGCAGAAACATCACCTTGCCAACAAAGGTCTGTATAGTAAAAGTTATGGTTTTCCCAGTAGTGACGTACAGAAGTGAGAGCTGGACCATAAAAAAGGCTGACCGCCGAAGAATTGATGCTTTTGAATTATGGTGCTGGAGGAGACTCTTGAGAGTCCATGGACTGCAAGAAGATCAGACCTATCCATGCTGAAGGAAATCAGCCCTGAGTGCTCACTGGAAGGACAGATCCTGAAGCTGAGGCTCCAATACTTTGGCCACCTCCTGAGAAGAGAAGACTCCCTGGAAAAGCCCCTGATGTTGGGAAAGATGGAGGGGCACAAGGAGAAGGGGACGACAGAGGACGAGATGGTTGGACAGTGTTGTCGAAGCTACCAGCATGAGTTTGACTAAATTGCGGGAGGCAGTGGAAGACAGAAATGCCTGGCGTGCTCTGGTCCATGGGGTCATGAAGAGTTGGACACGTCAAAACAACAACAAAATTCTTCTAAGCAGCCTACAAACAAAGCTGACTTCGTTTTAACAGATCAAACTAAGGAGAGGAAGGGAGACCAGAAAACCTGAATTGGCAGTGTATTCATAAAGCGATCTTTAAATAGAGTTTCTGTGCCACCTCTTTATAATGTTGCTTCCCTATTTCGGTTCATAGTAGTGACTCAAAGAAGGCAACTTTCTCCCCCACGAGCTGAAAATTACTATGGCTGCACTTGGGCCAGCGGCTGAGATAACACTTCAAACCAAGGGCCTTGGTGCTGAAATCCTATCAAAAGAAAACTTCCTTAGCTTATCAGCCCTTGCAGACAGTAGACAAGATTATTTGAAACGGCCCTTGAAGCATTGTTATTTGCTTTTACAGTTTCAGCAGATGATTTGTTGCTGACATATACCAAATTGAAAGCAATGGCATTTTGCTTCTTTATTTAGAAATATTTATACCTTGGCCTTTTGAACAGAGAACAATAATGCCTCCAAGTTGACCCACAAATTTTTTTATATATGAACATGGGAAGCTGCCTTGTATCAATGACTCATTCAGATGATCTGTTTATTGAGCATCCATCCTCATTTGCTTGCAGAAAGCTTACGCAGAGGTTAGGTTATGTCTGGTCTTTATTGAGCATTCGTCCTGATTTGCGTGAGGCTGTTGAAATGCCTCCCCATTAATTATTTGTTCATTCCATGCTTTTCAGCACAACTGCCTGTCACTTTCCCAATCACAAAAGTCTCATTTTTTATTTAAAATGGTGTTGTGGTGCTGGGGCAAGTGAGCACTTCAATCGACTTTAACTGCAAACCTAATTTTCCGGTGTGTGCTTGAATTGCTCCTGCAAAACAATGGCTGCCTAGATACAACCCAAGTCAAACCATTGGTCTATCTCACTCCACTGGTGGAGGAAAGGGGGGCGGGGGGAGCGCACTACCCCCTGCACCATCGGGGAGGAGGGTACCATTGTGGCCACACACATCCGGGACACATGCCACACACCCCACTGCACCGCCCCCCCAGGACACACGCCATATCCCTGGGATACACGCCCATGCCCCACAGGACGCGCCAGCCATGCCCCCACCTGCTCTCCGCCCCTGGTGCTGGAGCATGCAGCTCCACCACTGTCTCACTCAGTACTGTCTGCTCTGATTGGCAGTAGCATTCCAGGGTTTCAGTCAGGGGTCCATCTCAGCTAGTGATGTCAAGAGAATTCCACCCAAAATGGGAGCAGAAATTCCCACAATTAACATCTTCACCCCCATCGTTCTGCCCGGACACTGAGGTCCAGCGCCGAGGGCCTTCTGGAGGTTCCCTCACTGCAAGAAGTGAAGTTACAGAGAACCAGGCAGAGGGCCTTCTCAGTAGCGGCACCCGCCCTGTGGAACACATCCCACCAGATGTCAAAGAAATAAACAACTATCTGGCATTTAGGAGACATCTGAAGGCAGCCCTGTTTAGGGAAGCTTTTAATATTTGATGAATTATTGTATTTTAATATTTTTCTGGAAGCCACCCAGAGTGGCTGGGGAAGCCCAGCTAGATGGGCAGGGTATAAATAATAAGTTGTTGTTGGTGGTGTCATCTGGGGCCAGAACGAAAATCATGTAAGCAAATAATCACTACTGTTATTTTATTTAGTCTGCAAATATCTCCTAAATAATTATTACATTATTTTCTATGCTGTGCTTGATGTTTCACTTCCACGGAAATGCACTGAAATTAATTGCTTGATTAATTAATTAATTAATTAATTAAGCAATTAATTAATTGCTTGATTAATTGAGTAAATGTCAGCCACGGTGGACAGTGAGACAAATAATGTAGGTTTTATCAGAAGCTGAACTGTAGTGTAATGGAAGCAGTGCTGATTGGGCTGAACCCAGGATGGGACCGAAATCACTGCCCCTTACACCCTACTCCTAGCCCTACCTGGAGATGCTTGAAAGTTGAACCAGGAACCTCCTGCTTGCATAGCAGCTGCTCTGCTGCTCTGCCGCAGACCTCAGAGTCGCTTGCATAAGGACTGTAGCTCAGTGGGACAGCATCCGCTTGGCATGCAGAAGGTTCCATATTTGATCCCTGTCATCTCCAGGTAGGGCTGGAAATATCCCATCTGAAATCCTGGAAAGCTGCTGCCAGTCATTGCAGACAAATCTACATGGACTAAAAGTCTGAACTTAAGACAAGGCAGCTCCCTATGTTTTTCGTCCTCAGCAGGGAGGAGGATGGGGACAAAATTAGAATTAGCTGGCTCTGTCTGTCATTGGTTCTGGCTCTGGCTCTTGTTGGCCTCTCTGCCTTCTGCCCAATGGGCATCAGCCACCACTGGTATCGTGATCAGAACTGTGGCGGGGCAAAGGATTAAATCCCCAATTGCCCCACAAAATGGCACAGTCCTGGCCAGGATCGAGCCCCTCCCATAACTGTCAACTTACAGATTTGAAAATAAGGGACCAGCAGCCTCAAAAATAAGGGATCAGCAGCCAAAATAAGGGATTTTCCAAGCACAGGAATGTTCAACTTCTGAGCCCCTCCGAACCAAAGGCAGAAAGCCCAGCCAGCAGCCAAACAAAGCCTCAAACCTCAAGGAAAACCACCGTCACCTCTCTGCTGGGAAGTGCTGAGCAAAGGCGAGTCCCCAGGCAACGCAGCCAATTTGATCAGCACAAGGCATGCAAGCTCTACTCCCCATCGTTCTTAGACTTCTTATTGGGTGAGCAACGCAGCCAAGCAACACAGTTGGAGCCTCCCTCCTCCCTGGCCGGCAGGGAGGGAGGGAGAGGAGCTGCTTCTTTTGAAACCCGGGAAATTTAAGGGACATCATCAATAAGGGACAGCAGCGGGACATGGCGCTGGGAGAAGGGACTGTCCCGCCAAATAAGGGACGCTTGACAGCTATGGCCCCTCCTGGGTGCAATTTGGCAAGCAAGCCCAAGGATGTCAAGGCCAATCACAGGCTCATCATCACCGCATGTGGCTTAGTCTCATGTTTGCTCCTTCCCCGGTCCAAGTACCATGCCTCTGAACCAACGCGAGATGGTCTGTAATATTATGCCAACAGAGAGAATCGGCAAACGAAAAGCACATGTAATTCAATTACTGCCTGAAAATGGATTTTAAGTGGTTCTTATGCTTATGAAGCAGCGCGATGAATAAATAAGGGGAAATGATTTATCCTCTCTGCAGGAAAAGCACGCAGCCTCCTTTCCACAGTATGCTCAGCTTTGTGGATTCACCAATTAGAGACCTTCAGTGGCTTCCATCTTCTCCACACTACTTAGGGGCAAACTACTAAGCAAGGGCAGTGAGTAGGGAAAGTGGTCTGATCAACAAATCTAGAGCAAACATGCATATTTATTGCCTAAAATAGAAAATCTGCAAGGGTGGAGATTTTGAACTGAGAAATGGCAGGTAAGTCACTTAGCCTAGGGCTGCCATACGTCAGGACATTACCGGGATTTCCAAGGTGGAATCGACATCCAGGGGGAATTTTCTGGGTAACACTTCTTTATTCATAAATAAATGACATTCGGGGGGAATTTTTGAAAGGCGGTGCTTTGTCCTGGATCTTAGGCAAGTCAATCGAAAAATCAAAAAAGCTCAACAATTTTGGGGGCTTCCTATTCGGGGTGTCCTGGTCTTTACTTTTTGAAACATGGCAACCCTACCTGTTTCCCCACTTCCATAATTTCTCAGTGTTAAACCCCTCGATGGGATTAAAAATATGGTAAACTTTCATTTTAGGGACGCGGGTGGCGCTGTGGGTTAAACCACAGAGCCTAGGACTTGCTGATCAGAACGTTGTCGGTTTGAATCCCCACGACGGGGTGAGCTCCCGTTGCTTGGTCCCTGCTCCTGCCAACCTAGCAGTTCGAAAGCATGTCAAAGTAGATAAATAGGTACCGCTCCGGCGGGAAGGTAAACGGCGTTTCTGTGCGCTGCTCTGGTTCGCCAGAAGCAGCTTAGTCATGCTGGCCACATGACCCGGAAACTGTACGCCGGCTCCCTCGGCCAGTAAAGCGAGATGAGCGCTGCAACCCCAGAGTCGGCCACGACTGGACCTAATGGTCAGGGGTCCCTTTACCTTTACCTTTAAACGTTCATTTTAAAAACCTGCTTATGTATGTGTGTGTGTGAGAGAGAATTGGAACCCACAAATAACAGGCGGAAACAAGGTTAAACACCTCTCCCACAATCTTTCTCTGCTTAAAATCTCACCATGCTGCTTGTTTCCATTTTTTTTCTTTTCAAAATGCCACTAGTGGATCCTTTACACAGTTGACGCCAGCCCCATGGACCTTCACCAGACAAAATGGATCTATCCAGCCACCCATGAGAAAATGTCTCAGAATATCACTCCCTTCCTGTCCCTGACAAATTTCCCTACTACTGCTCATCTGTATATACTTTGCTTTTCATTGCCAAATTGCTTTCCAAAAATAAAAACAAAAACCCTCCCAAATCCCAGTGAGATGGGGCATGTTTATTCCCCCCCCATATATATATATTCCTTTCATAGACTTAAGGCTGAGTCAGCGACTTGTCAAGCCACTTCCTGAGTTCAAAGAAAAGATGGGTCCTGAACCCCTAGACTATCTATCCACACCTCTCTCTGTCTCCTGAATGTTTCAGCTGACCTTCCAACAGAATCCAGTTAATTGTTGACTAGTTCCTGGCATAAAACCGAAGTCAGGATATTCTAAAAGAATTGTTATTGAGAGAGATCTACGTATTTGCCAGTGTCATGTAAGGAGACCCTTCATCAACAGGCCCCAGAAAATGGGACCTGTATAAAACACTGCAGTAGAGAATGTTCTTGTTCAAAGTTCCAGCCAGCCATTCCCTTTTCCTACATACTCCATTACGTTTCTGCCCACCTCCCAACACATAATGGAGTGAAGCAACATTCTGTGCCCACTGAGCACGCTGTTTTGGAGTCCTGGAGCCCTTAAAACATTTGCCATTTTGGGGTAGTTTTCCAAATGTTTAGGTTTCCCCAAACCTGCCGCTTCTGTGAGTGGTTTGCTATGTAAGAACTGGCACTCGGAGAACTGAGTTTGCTGTTAGTGTGTGTGTGTGTGTGTGTGTGTGTAAAATTGTCCCACAATCTCCTTCCCTTGCCTAAGATCTGTACATTATTATAGATATTAGACCAGGCATAGGCAAACTCAGCCCTCCAGATGTTTTGGGACTACAACTCCTATCATCCCTGACCACTGGCCCTGTTAGCTAGGGATGATGGGAGTTGTAGTCCCAAAACATCTGGAGGGCCGAGTTTGCCTGTGCCTGCATTAGACTGTCCTACAGCCGTTCATTCCCAAGTCTCCATGCTAAAATTTACGCTCTTCCAACATGAGCCAGCTCTCACCTGAGACTCACTTGTTATCAGCAGCTCAATGAGCAATTAAACAGCCCTGCCAATTAAGCCTTAGTTCGGGGTTAACTGCTGAACTCCAGTAGTCCATTAGTTGGAGCATTGTCTAAACAGCAGTTCAGATCTGAGAGCCCTGTGGCTCTATGACTAATCCAAACGTCTCTGCCACTTACGGGGCCCGTAGCGGCTGAAACCAAGAAAGACGTTTCCTGCTTAGCGCGGCATGGCAAATACTTCATCTGCAAGATTTAGTGTCTACCTTTAAATAGGCTAAAGGAGTTAAACAGCCCAAAAGGCTTCTGGGTTCCTGTGGAGGATGACTCACAGGAAGGATGGCCAAAATGCATCGCTATAAAATATTAAAGATAATAGGCCTCCCCGCCACAGAGGCAATATCCAACCTAGCTAATAGACCCCAGATCCTCCCACCGATTCCCAGAGTCGTTAATGGCCCTCAGGGTCTATGAGCAGATGTCAACTCACTCTCACAGGTACCACTTTTTATTCGCTCCAAATTACAGCCTGGCATTTAATTAATTTTTTATTATGGCAATACAGATTGTCCCCCTCCTGCTGTCCTCCTCCGCTGCCGCCAAGGAAGCAAGAGGCTTTGGCTATGATTGCTGTCCCTCTAGAATCAAACCAAGCCAGGCAAAACAATGTCCCTGTCTGGTAAGAACGTCGGAGGAGGAAAATTATTCTCCTTGAAATTCAAAAACTGAAAAGTGGTTCAAAAAGAGACAGCCATCTGATCATCAACAACAACAACAAATTAAAAACCAGAAGACCCAACAGACAGAATGATCCTTTTAGCCAACAGAATTTTAATGGGAGAAATGCCATTTTTTTCTAAAATGCACTGTTCTGAAAGGTCTCTGCTTGCTGAGGGACCTGGGTTCCTCGTGCTCTCTCTCTCACTCACTCACTCACTCACTCACCCACACACGTAGATTCATGCCTTCTACCTGCCACTTGCAAGGGACGCGGGTGGCGCTGTGGGTTAAACCACAGAGCCTAGGACTTGCCGATCAGAAGGTTGGCGGTTCAAATCCCTGCGACGGGGTGAGCTCCCGTTGCTCGGTCCCTGCTCCTGCCAACCTAGCAGTTCAAAAGCACGTCAAAGTGCAAGTAGATAAATATGTACCACTCTGGCGGGAAAGTAAACAGCATTTCTGTGCGCTGCTCTGGCTTGCCAGAAGCGGCTTAGTCATGATGGCCACATGACCCGGAAGCTGTATGCCGGCTCTCTCGGCCAATAAAGCAAGATGAGCACCGCAACCCCAGAGTCTGTCACGACTGGACCTAATGGTCAGGGGTCCCTTTACCTTTACCTGCCACTTGCAGTGGGGAGGCAGGCAAACATGGAGACTTCAGGTCAGACCTGGACATCTGGCAACCTAGTCTGGAGCCTTGGAGAGCTGCCACCAGTCATAAGACCATAAGAAGTGCCTGCTAGGGCAGGGCAGTGTCTCATCTAGTCTAGTATCCTGTTCTCAAAGAGGCCAACCACTAAAGTCAGTGCAGACCAGGGACAGGGAATCTGTGGCCCTCCAGATATAGCTGCACCTCAACTCCCATCAGCCCCAGCCACCCTGTCTCTACTTCTTCCTAGCATTTAGTCAAAATCCTCATTTTTTCCTAAACCCAGTAGAGCAGGCCCTCTCTTCAGGAGCAACAGAATCCAAATGTGCTCCCATCATCTATGCTTACCACCTTTCAAATAATCAAAGATGGCTGTCACAACCTCTCTTCTCCAGGCTAAACATGCCCAACTCCTTCGACCTTTCCTCATTCGGCTTTCTGGTCACCTGGAAGGAAGTTCAGTAGCAGAGGGACAAGCTTCTAAAGAAGGCACAGTCTCTGCCGGGACAGATTTTATCGGTCACTTTGATAGGGAATAGATCTCCCACCTGCAGTTGCTTGCACTAAGACAGGTGAAATAAGGTTATCTGAATGCATGACTCAGCAGTAGAACAGATTGGCTGAGCCATATGAGTCAGCCACCAATTATTCACAGCCATCTTTAGAAACTGTGTTTTAAAATGTGCCTAAAATGTGAAGGACCAATATATATACATTCAGGAAAAATGAGTAGTAGTAGTAGTAGTGATAATGATGATGATGGTGATAGGCAGACTAACTGAAATCCACTCTGAAATTTAGCACAGATCCCTGGATTAATTGCCCAGTACTTGAATCCATCATTACAGTACCCAAATTTATCATTACAGTACTGGTACTACCATACTGTAATGTGCTGTACTACCAATACTACAGTACTGGTACAGAACTACAGTAGGGACACCCTGATTAATTACCGGTACTTGAATCCATCACTGCAGTATTTACCACCATCTCTAATAATGTACTGTAATTATATGCCACCCTCTCGAATAAATAATGTAGCTCAGACACACCCACCCTGGAAAGCAAGTGGGTGTTCTCATGTTTGACTATTCCCCACATCAAAATTCCTATCTTGTGGTAACTTAGAACACTGGGAAGATGCAGTTTTCAACGAATCTATGATCTGAGAGTTTCTGAATTTGAGAAATGAAGTTGTGACATACTGCCTAAGTTGCCTGAAGCTGCAACCAAAGCAAGCAGCACACCAAGTATGAGGTCATCCGCCGAGGGCATGACATCACTTGATAACGTTGCTACTGGCAAAACTAAACAGACATGCTCCCTCTCGAAACCACTAGAGGGAGCAATCTCATTGCGAAGAGTGAAAACACAGCCCCTGGGGTCCAGGAGAGAGGTCACTTTTACATCAGTGAAATAGTGACCCCACCAGGGAACGTATAACTCGGTTACAGATCAAGCAGGGGAAATATGCATCATGTCATTGGTAAATATATAGTTCAGAGCAGAAGCTGGGGTGAGATGAGGTTGTGGCTGATTGAACCCCAGTGAAATCACATGCCACTGAAACCCACCACAACTAGTGAGAAATATGTGGGTCACTGCAAGTCCCAACCCATTCACTGGCACCCCAGAGGCTCACATTACCTTGCAAATATCTAGTTTGGCTCGAAACTGTGCTCTTTCGAACTACACAACGAGCATTAGGCCACGTTTTTCAAACCAATCTGGAAGCTCATTCAATTCTGAAATGCCTCATCTGTGGTCTGAAGTGTAGACACAGGTTTCCCATCTCATAGACAACTAGGATGGGTGCACACCATATGATTAAAGCACCTAACTTCCCCCAAAGAATCCTGGGAACTGTAGTTTGTTAAGGGTGCTGGGGATCGTTGCTCTGTGAGGGGCAAACTACAGTTCCCAGGATTCTTGGGAGAGGTGTCATGTGCTTTCAACAGATGGTGTGTGCACAGCCCCAGCCTTATGCCAAAGCCTCTCCCTGCATTCTGAATAGGCAACAAACATTCTGTTCTTACAGAAATCATATGGTAAGGCCCGTTCTTCGACTGCAACACATCAGATTACAGGAAGGGAATTGCATAGTCCCTAAATAAAATATAAACAGAAAGTCTGCGAACACTGAAAATCAGCAAAGTAGAGAGAAGCTAAGCTACCCCCATGTCCCTGAAACGTTAGCTTTCCAGAAGCAGGGACTTTTTCATTTGTGGATGGGTATGCAGACTGGAGTTTCTGTGGTGGCACGGCACTTGGGGCTGTGATATTTCAAGCTACAGTCCCTGCCAGGAAAAAAAAAAAGCTTCCAGTCAGCCACATGGTTTGTACATAAGCCAGCAAATGGAATATCCCCTGCATACCAAGTGAAATGGTATAATCCCAGCAGGACTTCACCATGTGCTCTTCTCTGCCCATTTTAACTTGCTTTCATTGCAGTACTCCAGGGTGCTACCCTATCGAACCGCACAAGAAGCAACTGGAGTGAGGGCCTTGCAATTAGAAGGAATAAAACATTTCAATAGCTGTGGTCAAATCCAATTAACGGAACTAACCTGTCAGTCGTCCTCTCCCCTCGTCTAAATCAAGAATAGCTCTGTTTCAGATATGGACAGAGCTTTCTATTAAAAAATAAAAAAAACCAACCACCTAGCGCTAATGTTCCTGTTGGGTGCCACACAATAAATAACAGCAATAAATTGTTAAAACTAAGCATCTGAAAACCATCATGTACATATAGATCTCATCCTCTTTCCTATACCCACATCTCCAGGAGACTGCTTTTAGAAAGGACCCTAAACCAAACATGAACAAAGCTCTTCCTTAGTATCACAGTGCCTTTCAGACACATGGATTTATTTATTTTTATCTCTGATTACTAACTTTGGGGCAGAGACGTTTATTTTAAGTGGATAGAAATTTCTCTCCCTCTCTCCTCCCTCCCTAATGCATAGGGGTTATCCTGTGAAACTGACTGGCAGAAGATTCAAAGCAAACAAAACAGAGAACTTCTTTTGGGAAGTGCAGTACCTAAGTGGTAGAGCATCTGCTATTCATATAGAAGATTCCTATGCTATTGCTATTCAATTCCTGTCATTGCCAGACAGGGCTGAAAATGTCCCCTGCCTGAAACCCTGGAGAGACACTATCAGTCAGTGTGGTGGTGGTGGTGGTGGTGTTAGAGCCAGCATGGTGTAGGGGTTGAGAGCAATGGACTTGTAATCTGGTGAACCGGGTTCACTTCCCCGCTCCTCCACATGTAGCTAATGGGTGACCCTGGGCTAGTCACACTTCTCTGAAATCTCTCAGCCCCACTCACCTCACAGTTTGTTGTAGAGGAGGAAGGGAAAGGAGATTGTTGGCCGCTTTGAGACTCCTTAGGGTAGTGATAAAGTGGGATATCAAATCCAAACTCCTCCTCCTCCTCCCCCTCCTCCTCCTCCTCCTCCTCCTCTTGTTAAATTTTATGTACCGCCCTATACCCTGGGCTAGATGGACCAAAGGTCTGACTCAATATAAGGCAGCTTACTATCTTCTGTAGCTGGCCGGCATCCGTCTGTCTTGAAAGACAATGGTGTCTGTCTCCAAGCTCAAAGTAAAACCGCTGAGGAATCACAGCACCCGCTGTGGCTGTTGAGTCCCACATTGTTTTTGCTGCGTTAGCAGAACCAGTGGCCTCTCCAGGGCGCAAGCCTGGTCAGCGTCTGTGGAGGCCCTGGGTTGCCCAGACGACAAGTCCTCAGCCTCGCTGATGTGGTCCAAAGGAAAGCAGAGCAATAAGTTTGTCACCAGCTTGGCAGCAGGAGTTGCAGGAAGGAGACGTACAAGGTGCCATCCAACGATCTTAGGGACTCCTTAGTCTTTTCTTTAGTCTTCTATTCTTATTAGAATAGCAACAAGAGCAAGATTAAAAGTCCAACAACATTTCGAAGGTTCTAGGTGGGGGGGAAGTTGGTTTCCTGTGACATGCAACGTCAGCCATTGCATATGGTCACCTACCACTCTGAGAAACAGCTGCAGTCATCAAGAGACAGATGGATGTTCACCCGTCTAGATGGATGCTTGCCCGTCTAGAGCTGATCTCATCAAAAAGTAGACATTTTAGAAACTCACATAACAAACATCTTCGCGCTAAAGTAGAAAATAAAAAAAACTAACACCTTGCGTAAAAATAAGTCTTTCCCTCTTCTATCAAAATAAAATATAATCTGGCTAATCAACCATCTGTTCAACTCATCAAACGTGCTTTGAATATATGAAGGTAGCTAGCTGTATGGCCTGAATCCCAAACCGGAATTAAGATTGCCAGAAGAAATATCAACAACCTCAGATATGCAGATGACGCCACTTTGATGGCAGAAAGTGAGGAGGAATTAAAGAACCTCTTAATGAGGGTGAAAGTGGAGAGCGCAAAAATACGGTCTGAAGCTCAAGATCATGGCCACTGGTCCCATCACCTCCTGGCAAATAGGAGGGGAAGAAATGGAGGCAGTGAGAGATTTTACTTTCTTGGGCTCCATGATCACTGCAGATGGTGACAGCAATCACGAAATTAAAAGACGCCTGCTTCTTGGGAGAAAAGCAATGACAAACCTAGATAGCATCTTAAAAAGAAGACACCCCCTTGCCGACAAAGGTCCATATAGTTAAAACTATGGTTTTCCCAGTAGTGATGTATGGAAGTGAGAGCTGGACCATAAAGAAGGCTGATCGCCGAAGAATTGATGCTTTTGAATTATGGTGCTAGAGGAGACTCTTGATTGTACCAAATCTACCTCCCAGCCCTTCTGCTTGGAGGCACCTTTGGTGGGCTCCAAGCCCACAAACAGCTTTTGTTGCACAGCAGTACAGACCAGAAGTAAAACAGGCTAAGACTTCCACTGTTTAAAGATTGCTTTTCTGCATATATGGCCAGGGAGATGGGGTGGATGGAGTGGTGGCAGCTGATTGGGCACGTGGCAGGGAGCCCAAACAGTAGGTGGCGCCAAAGCCAGTGGCAGGCAGAGCCAACCCATTCCAGTTGTGTCTCCATCCTCCTCCCAGCTACATTCTACAAGGCCACTGTGGTGTTTGCCTCCTAGGATGGGTCATAAGGAAAGGGTTAAAATGGGTGTGATGTGATTGGCCAGTGAGAATGCAAGGGGGGAATAGAAGTTAGAGTGGGGGGTTTTGAAAGTCAGTTGAGGTTTGGGAGTTAAGGTTGAGGTTGGGAGTTGAAGAAGGAAGAGGGAGGTTTAGGTGTGGGTTGGTAGAGCTCTATTGTGAGAGAGTGAGAGGAATTGTTAGGTGGAATCAGATAGATAGTTGGAATAATCAGTTTGGAGTTGTTAGGAACTAAGAATAAGAAACTGACAAGAGAAAAATTAACTGAAACCATAAGCTTGTTCCTGCATTTAAAAATAAACTTGATTATTTGTTTATGTTAACAACTGACTGGACTCCATGTGTCCCCATGAGATACGGGGTGGTGGCAGCAGAAAAAGCAATCGCAGTGGCGGCACAGGGTCAATAGACCATCAAACGTCCGGGGGCCCTGTGTGTGATCGCCACAGCCACCACCGAAACTGCGGTGGAGGAAGCTGAGATGTAGTGCTGCCACCTCCTGGACTGGTTGTAAGCAAGACCGTTTCTCATTGGCCCTAAAAGTCTCCACCGGGATAGAGGAAATGTCCAGTGATGGAAAGAGACCAGGAAGTCCTAGGTTCATAATCCCTGTTCAGTTACAGATGTTTATGGGGGACTTCGAGGCAGTCCATCGGCCCAGCTGGGACTGACTGCCATCTGATTCCTCCCCTTCCAAGACTGTCTTCATCTATGTCATCTGATTCCTCCTCTTCCAAGCCTGTCTTCATCTGTGACCATCCAACCTGGCTGTATCAGAGAAGTGAAACAAGGACATCCCCTCCAGCAGGTCTGCTGGGACCAACTGCAGCTTGGCTCCTCAACTCCAAGAACAGTCTCCATCTGCGGCCATTCCACAAGCTGTGCTGTTTTTATTGTCATTCTTTGTATATTTTAACTTTTATCTATGTATATAGTCTTAATTCTATTAATGTTTAATTGTTTATTAATGATTTTTTTCCTTTTTAGCAATTCTTGTTTTTATCCATAAGCTACCTGGAGTCTCATCAGGTGGAAAAGGCAGTGTATATAAATATATATATTCTTATCATCATCATCATCACTGAGAGCTAGCACAGTGCAATGGTTAGAACATTAGACTAGGACCTGGAAGACCAGGTTTTCACATCCCCACTCAGCCAAAGAGTTCCCTGTGTGATCTTGCCCTAGTCACAGTCTTGCAGCCTGACCTACTTCACAAGGCTGTTGTGAGAATGGGGAGGAGGAGAAAGACTCATGCCACCATGAGTTCCTTGGAGAAAAGGAGGGATATGAATGTGAAAATAAATAAACAACCGAAATTAACTATTAAGATCAGTAGATAGCCCTACAACAGTAAACCAGGCAAAGGATAGTGTAATGGACTTTGGCTGGGGAGATCTGGATTTACATTCTTGCTGAGCCATGAATCTTGTTGGTTGGCCCTGGGCAGGTCACTACTTGAGCATATAGCCTACCTTGCAGGGCTGTTAGTAAGAGGGCATGGTAGAATGTCCCATACCCAATGTGAGTGCTAATGCTCTGGCAGATGATGCCCTTGCTCCTCGGAAAATATGAAGGATTATAACCACTGCTGAGAGTAGACCCACTGAAGTTATCGGGCATGGCTATGTTGGATTTGTTCATCTCAATGGGTCAGTTCTAAGTAGGACTAGGAAAGAATACAAATGCAAAGTCCTGTGTTCTCCCACTTCTCTGCCTTAAGTAAAATGGAACTTGGGAGGCTCTTGTCAATTCTGCGTTGCTCACTTAGCCCCCAGATGATAGCATATATTTCCTTTTGCCTGAAGAGAGGGATGTGTGTGGACTGCGGGACTGGTTTTGTTATTCACAGCTTGACTGGTGAAAAAGAAGAGTTCAAGGGAGGAGGCGTCAAACGCCATACTCTCTATGGGGAACACACTTCCGTGTGGAGTCTGCCGATATTTCGTCACCGGCATACATGGTCCGCTGCTTGTGGGTTTTGATCTGTTCTACACCTGTGGGAACCTGCTACAAAGTTAGAAATTGCACAGCAGGATGGGATGGCATTTGTATTCACCAGAACCAATGTTATTGAAGAGGAGGCAGGGTGATCGTAATGTCAAAGAGAGAGAGAGTAAACAGGGTTCCTGGGTAAACATATAGTGATAGACAGGGATGAGAGAAAGAGAGAGGTTGCATAAACCAGACAGGCTCAATAACTGTGTGTTCAGCTCCAAAATAATACAGCACCACCACCCATAGAATCATAGAATCACAGAGCTGGAAGGGAGCCTGGGGGTCATCTAGTCCAACCCCTGGCACTGCAGGAATCTCAGCTAAAGCATCCATGGCAGATGGCCATCCAACCTCTGTTCAAAAACCTCCAAAGAAGGAGAGTCCATTGGATGCTGCCTATGCTTTCAACTCGATCCCCCTTGCACAAATGCAGGTGCAGGATCCCTCTGGAGAATAAAGTTCTCAGAAAAGGAAGCAGATTCACCTAAGGATAACTGCACATTTGCTAGAGAATATATATGTGCATGTGGATGAGTTCCTCCATTTGGAAAAAATACTAGGGGGAAGTGTTGATGAATATGAGATTGTGTATCCCGTTGATTCTCACATTTTTCTCCTTTTTTCCCCTTAGGAGTCCCTCAGACAATCCTCTGTTTTCTGTATGTTCCATGCTTTCAAGACAGCTGCCAGAATTTTGACTGGAGGCAAGTGGAAGGACCATGCAACTCCCAATGTGAGTGCATCAGTACCGACTGCCATGCCAGCAAGGGCCCAAGCTCCTCAAAGGCTAAGTCTTGAGCACACTCCAGACAGTAGGCAGTTGCCAAGCTGGGAGGGCTTTCTTATGGAAGGAATATTGCAACTGAGGTGCGGCAATGAAGAGGAGCTGGTTTTTGTGCCCATCTGCCAATGGCACAGGTGGGTTGATACTTCCAGGAGGAAGTTCTGTATGTATTTTGGCACCGGAGCTTTAAGGAGAAGAACCCACACTTTGAACTGGGCTTGGACACAATTTGACATGGCAACCTACACTGATGAGACAATTCTGCAAGATTCCAGTATAAAGTAGGGGGTGGATGAGTTCTAAGGACCCTTTCAGCTCTATAAATTCTTTGATTCTAGAAGGACTTCTGCTAGAAACCCTACAGCAGAGGTGGGGAACCTCCAGCCCTTGGGCAAAAATGTGACCCACCAGGCATTTGTATCTGGCCAGGGAGGACATTATCCCCAAGCCATGCCCACCTGCAATGTCATATGTGTGAGGCAGGTAGAGACACTGGTGCCAATGAGCTACCCAGGGCCTTAAAGCACACTCCCAATTGTGTCCTGGCAAGAGAAAACAGGTTTTGGCTCTGCCACCCAACAGAGTCAAATTCTGCTGGATTGGCTGTGTGAGCAAGTTCCATATAGGGAACTTAACTCACACAGCTGATGCCTGCAATCACACTTATATGGTGCTTTGAAGTCCTGACTTTGGGGCTTCAAAGCACCCAATCACCTGGCATCATTGTGGAATTAGGTGAAAGATAGGTAGGCGAACAAAATTACCTGTCAAATTTGGCCTGCAAGGCTAGGATCTGAGAAGGCTCTGGCCCGTGAAGGCAATAAGGTTCTCCACTGTTGCCTTCGAGGAAGCCACTCCCAGTCACAGGGGACAGGCTTGGACCAGAGAGAAAACAGCCATGGCTGGTAGAGGGCAGTTTCCTACCTTCCAGAAGCACAGAAACTGTGCTAAGTGTGTGTTGCCACTGAATGGGGGGAAATACAGTTCCTGTATGTCTGATAACCCAACAGCATGTGGGGGATGCTTTTTATAGAACCCCAAATATTTACTTCTTCCTATTTAATACCCATTTCTTTTTGAGAACACAGTGCCTGCGGTGGGAGGCAGGTTTACTTAAGGTTGCCAGGTGAAATGTACCAAACATAACATCTGAGTCCCTCTGGGTCAATTTGCAAGAGGATTTTGCTCTCTAGGGGAAGCCTCCCATCAGGTCTCTTTCACATATGAATGCGTGAGATGCTAATAACTATGCCAGATCTTCCAGCAGGTTTCCTTTGACTGTGGCTTGTGGAAATGAAGGGAGCAATGCATCACATGTTCTCACAATGAATAACTATATCTGAAGGATCAAGGCAGGCAACAGCTGAGAACCAAGCTCACTGGCAAAACCAAATCAGACCGAGACTGTAACTGTTACCAGTTCCCTTGGAATCTGCAGTCTAGGAATCTGAATATTTATGTTCCAAGCACCTGAGGGAATGGTAGTCACAAGAAGCATGGTGTTAACAGCACCAGATTTGAGTCTGTGATGTTCTCTGCCTCATTCCTGCTAGAATCAGCATGACTGGTATTCCATTGATAATAATGGTTGCACTTTCTAGCTCCCCAGATTTCAGTTTTTTAAGAAGTTAATGTGCATTTTACAAGGGGAGTGTCACTAACCTGTTCGTAACAAAGACCAAAAGCATCTTGAGGAATCTTAAAGATTAACAAAGTTAGTGGAAGTTATGCCAGAATGGCCTTATTAAGCTAAATTACAGTATGCTTTTCCTAAGCTGCCATTAAACCAGGAACCGACTAATTAACATAGTTTCCTGCTTCATTTAAACTAGAAAACTGTGGCCACTAGCTTTGGAGAAAATGGGATGGCCTCCTACACTGTTAAAGGCTGTGTAAAATAAGGAATTTCTGCAGATATATCTATCTATTAGCATTGCTGAAATGTTTGCTTCGGCACAACAATTAAACATACAACAGTCCAGCAATTTTGTGTAACTGGCCACCCAAGGAATGAGGCTATTAAAGGTTCAGGAGTCCTGTCCTCTTGAACATCTAGTCACCTTGAGAGCAAGGTAGGAAAGTAAAGCAATTTCAAACCGTAATTCAGTATCCTGGCGCATTCCAAATATGGTAATCATAGTTTCCCAGTTTGAATGAAATGTGCAACTGTGATGAATTAGAGACTTTTTGCTCATTGTGGAAGGGCTGAGCGTGTGGGCGAGGGGAAGCTTGTGCTATTTATTCATTCTATTTCTATACAGTGGTACCTCAGGTTACATACGCTTCAGGTTACAGACGCTTCAGGTTACAGACTCCGCTAACCCAGAAATAGTGCTTCAGGTTAAGAACTTTGCTTCAGGATAAGAACAGAAATCGTGCTCCGGCGGCGCGGCAGCAGCGGGAGGCCCCATTAGCTAAAGTGGTGCTTCAGGTTAAGAGCAGTTTCAGATTAAGAATGGAACGAATTAAGTACTTAACCTGAGGTACCACTGTATTTACACCAGTGACTTTGACATGTGAGATAATCCGGCAATTTGAACCGTAATCTGAGACCTCGTAGTTCATTCAAAACAAAACAAAAACAAAACAGTCATGATCTGTCTTGGGACAAGAAGATAACAGTGGCTACCCAGACCTCATGGTTGGTTGTGAGTTCAAGGGAAGACACGGGGCAAGAAATAAGAAGCAAATAAGAAATGGCTAAATGTTGGTACATAGTGAAATGTGAAAATGTGAATTTACAAATATAATGTATATGTA
>JAXCMG010000016.1:5526622-5582998 GCA_034642415.1 Podarcis siculus
AAAACTTCCTCTCTTTTCCAACACATGAAAGAAACAGGACACGAAATTAATTTTGCAGATTCCAAATTGCTCTCTAACATGGAACATCACCACAAGAGAATAATCATGGAAGCCATCGAGATAGAGAAACACCCTCACAACATGAACAAGCGTGACGACACATCCCGCTTGCCAGACATCTGGAAATTAGCCCTCCCCACAAAAACTGACACCAGATCCAGAGGCACACAGAACGCCATCACCAATCAACCACACCAGACCCAAACCCAGACCCTCTCCACAGATAAATTACAGACACCATCCAGTAGCCAAACCACGATGGCACCTCCGGATGCTGCACCCCCCTGCAATCCCTACACAGATCTGGCTGGCACAGGCCACAAAACCACAGCTCGCCCCTATACACGAAGCCAAGCCAGAGCACAACAAAGCAGTACAGCCATCTTCTCAGAAAAACTCTTCACAAAGTTCAAGAGGTCAAGACACAAAGGCTTTAGCAACTAATCCACACCTAATGACCCACCTAAGTGGTACTCAGGATATCACTCAAGAAATCACTCAAGATATCCCTCAAGCAATTAAGGAACAAAAGAAGAAAAGGCACACTAGCCTGGGAACTTCCTCTCTGCCCAGAACATTGGAGGCTATACACCACACCTCCTCAACAGTATTTATAGGAACTCAAACACTGAGATCCTGCTCTGTTCCAGTAACAAGAAGCCGAAAGCACCAGCCTGAAGATGACGAGTGAGACCTCGTCGAAACGTCGCCTAGACACCCCAACTTTTACACGGGAAGACACCCGAGGACACCAAAACCTGCATACATATATATATATATATATATATATATATATATATATGTCTATCTTCTGGAAAGAGCTAAAATTATGCTTCCTGTACATGTCATGCCAGTCAATGTAAAAAAAAAAAAAGATTTGGGGACAGGCATTCATTCAGCCCAGTCAATTGTCAAATATGACTGACAGCGTTCTTGAAGATGTGGGATCAGCACATGCATAACCAGTGTTTAAAAATATACATTTTTCTCAAGTTCAATATTTGTCATCTATGCATTTTGCAGGAGCTACGGTGCCATTGTAAAAGGGTGGCATTAATCAGACAGTGGCTGCCTACACTGCCTACATTTAAAGCCAATTTCCTGCCAAAGAATTCTAGGAAGTGTAGTTTCATATGGCTGCTGGGAATTATAGCTCTTTGGGGGGGGGGAAACTATGGTTCTCAGGATTCCTTGGGGGAAAGCTATGTGCTTCAAATGTGCGGTGTGTACACAGCCTGTGTAGATTATAGATCATTTGTATTTTTCAAAGCCAGCGACGGCTCGATGAGCAGCCACAACAGTCCATACACACATCTTGGGCTGGCAGAAAGAATCAGAAAGGGCTGTTCCTCACCTCCGAGAAGTTAAAAAGTCCAGCTTATAACTCAGAACTGTCTCAAATCTTAAACTAAACATACAGGTTGCCAGCGTGGAGAGCCGTTTCTGCACACAGGTATCACAAATGTGCAGAGCTGAGGAACGAACGAGGACACAGAAGCCTATACTTGGATCCAGCCCATGGTTGGAAAACCTTGTGACCTGCCAGGTACTGCTAGCTTCCAACTCCTACCAGCGTAGCCAAAGCTCAGGGATAATGGGAGCTGCAGTGCGACAATATATGAAAGGCCTCAGACATGGTCCAGAGAGAGGAGATGCCTCACTACTCTTTGAACAGCATCTTCTCCCAGGGTACTCGTTGGACTCTGACGCTGCCTCTCTCTCCTCAGCTACAGCTCTCTCCTCCCATGCATACAGGAGCCCTGATGGAGCAGACCAAAGATCCAACTCTTCATCAGCATCCTGCTTCTCACAGTGGCCAGCTGGTTGCCTCAGGGAACCCCACAAGCAGGGCATAAAGGCAGTGGCCCTCTCTCACTGCGCAGCAGGTATTTCAGTGGCACACTAACACTGAATCTGCAACACTAAGCCTGAATCTACATCTTGTGGCAATGTACTCACAGAATTCATACAAGTCGGAAGGGATCTCAACGTCCAGCCTGCATTCTGATACACTCCAGCATTCAAAGCTTCAATAAATCCCATACAACACACTGTGTGCCAAAGTACTTTTTTATTTCATAGTAAGAACATAGGAAAGTGCCTGATACCAAATCAGACAATTGATAGGTCTCTCTACTTCAGTATACATGATGGACAGCCAGTGTGGTGCCCTCCATAACTTGTTGGAATACAACTCCCATCATCCATGCCTACTGACTATGGCAGCTGAGGCTGATGGGAGTTGTAGTCCAACATCACCTGGCGGGAACCATGCTGGCTAACTCTGGTCTGCCCTGAGTGGCTGAGTCTATTCAGGGTTTCTGACAGGGTTTCAATCCCAGTCCTACCTGGAGAAATCAAGGGCTGAACCTGAGACCTTCTGCATGCAAAGCAGATGTTCCATCACTGAGCTAGGCGTCCTTCCCCCAGTATGTCTACAACCCGGTTGCCCATCAATTTCATAAGATGGTCTCAATACCACACAGGTTGTTTTTTATACATGCAACTGGCCCGTAGCTTTCTCAGAATATTACAGGAGCTTTCACTATGCAACGCTCCTAGCTGTGACCACAGCATGTTCCTTGTACAGGGACCCCATTTTCCCCTTCCTTCCTTCATTTCCCAGAAGAGCTGCAGTTTAGTGGCAAAAGCGTTACAGCTAAACAGGACATAAATGTTTTCTGAGGTTGTGTAAGAAGCCCAGCAAGTTGGGGTGGGGAGGGAGGGACGGAGAAGAAAGGGGGTGGGGAGACAGTGTCCAGTGAACTAGAACAGGTCTCTCTCCTGCACAAGGGGATCCTGGCTTCCAATAATAGAAGACAGAACTAGACATGAGGCAATGCATAAGAAAACAGCTGGTTTGGTTCTGCATTTTCTAGTCTCCAGCAGTGGAAATCTTAATTTCACAAGAAAAGAACACTCTCAGCTTCCTCCCAGGCCCAGGTCGCTTGTCAGCAGGTCCAGAGTTTGCCTTATAAATCACAGCACACGCTTAAGCTTTACATTTCTTCCAGGGGAACCTGACTCCAGTTATGTTCAGTTCTAAAAAGGGATGTTGTTCAGAGGTGGCCCATGGGGACCAGACCCTGGCGGGGTGTATCCAGTGCAAGTCCTACTCTGAGCAGAGCCACTGGAATTAATAGACGTGACTAACTTTGGTCCATTAATGGCACCCTAGCTCAGTGGCAGAGCATCTGCTTTGCATGCAGAAGGTCCCAGGTTCAATCCCCAGGCATCTCCAGGTAGGGCTGGGAGGAGTTCCTGCCTGAAACCTTGTAGAGCCACTGCCAGTCTGTGCAGACAATACTGAACTAGATGGACCAGGTGTCTGAATCAGTAAAAGGAAGCTTCCTATGTTAATTTCAGTGGGTCTGCTCTGAAAAGAACTTAGCTGAACACCATTCCCCATGGTCATACTCAGCTAAGCTACTCAAACCCAATTGACCGAAATTAATGGGCATTAACTGAGTCATTTTTGTCTTTGTTTTCTATTATTATTATATTTTGACAAAGTAATAATCATAAATAAATAAGAATAAAAATGTGCACCCCACCACGAGACCATTCTATTATAACTATCCAACCTCCCAAAATTTCAATACCTCTTGTGATGGTTTGACCCCTTTCCGTTTTAACAGTACAAATTCTACAAAAACCTTCCATATCTCTTCAAAATCATTTCTCCTGCATATTCCCCATCTTACCTTAATGGTACATGTTAATTTATTGTTAATAGCTATATCCCACACCTCTTTATACCATCTTCCATTTTATATTCTGCTTGCCCCTTCCACTTCCTGAATAGACCTTAGCTGAATACCACCCCCACAGTCATACCCAGCTAAGTTTTACTCAACCCCAATTGACAGAAATTAAGGGGCATTAACTTAGTCATGTTCATTCATTTCAGGGAGTCTACTCTGCCCAAAACTTGGTTGTATACCACTCTGGGTCTCTTACCCCAGACCACTGATCTCTTGCCCTTCCCTTCTTTAAAACTTTTTTTAAAACTTTACCTGCCGGATGGCT
Organism: Podarcis siculus; assembly: GCA_034642415.1. Taxonomy (NCBI): domain Eukaryota; kingdom Metazoa; phylum Chordata; class Lepidosauria; order Squamata; family Lacertidae; genus Podarcis; species Podarcis siculus. Next base: position 5,530,712 of record JAXCMG010000016.1, read on the forward strand.
GCTGCCACCCACCATCTTAATTCACCCAGAGAGATCTATGCTTATAAATCAGCACCAGCAATTTTTGCCCTGTACCTAGCATGGCCTCTGATCCAAAGGCTCGAGGATGGGAAAGCAGATGTGGAAGGGGAGAATGCTTTGCATCCCAACCAACTCTGGCCACGAATTTCCACGCATTTTATCCTCAGTCTGGAACATGCTTGTCAGTTTCAGGTCACATGTCTCGGTAAAGCAGCGCATATTAATTTCCACTGAGCGGGATTAAGCAGCTTAACTCATTACAGCTCATTTAGTGAGGCTTAATGCATTTTTAAAAATCATTTAGCTTTTAAATAACGATAATAATAAAGGTGCTCCGTTCTATTGGCCTTAATCTGCAGCCGAACGTCACACACACCAGGCTGCTGCCACCCGGCCTTAAACATATTAATCAGCTAGCACATCCCTTTGATTTTAACAGATATTTTTATTTATAAGAAAACACGCTTAGGACCACCACAATTTTCGAAATAAATAAATACACAACTTGAAACAAAGACAGGATTTGTCTGTCCCCTCTCTGCTTGGGAAATGGAGCAGGTCTCTCACTGTGCCATCTTTTTAAAACGGTGACAAGAGCACCATCACAAAAGGATCTTTTGCTGTTCTCAAGCACCACAACAACTTTTTGACATTTCTTCGAATTCTCTCTGCCTCTGAAGCTGGAGGCCCCCTGTGGCCACTGCCTGACCCCATCAACGTTTACGAAAATTGTCCAGTTCCTTTTCATACGTCATCCACAACAGCACCACAACTAGCCTTAAGAGAAAGAGAGGAAGTTGCAACAACCGTGCCTCCTAATCTACGTGCTTCTTGCCTGTGGTACTAAACTCCACATTCGCCAAGCCTTAGATAGGCTCCACACTTGCCATTCCATCTCCACCAACGAGGGGGAAGGTCATAGCTATTTGATCAGTTTGCTGTGACATTTTGATAGGTTGCTTCCTGCCGAAATGGGCAAGCCCTTTTGAATACTATTCTATAGGAAAGCAACACAGAAATAATTCGAAAACATGAATGACCCCTGCACTGATTTCCCTTCTAATTATCCCAAAGCAAACAGGCCTCCAGGCACTGCTGGACTACAATTCCCATCACCCGCAACCATTGGCTATGGGAGCCAGAGTGCAGTAACTTCTGGATATCTTCAAGTAAAATACTTTCTGTAAAAATCACTAAACCGTTGAACTTAGTGGGACTTGCTGCTGAGTAAGCACACATAGGTTGTGTCTCTAAGACACTCCCCTTCATACCCAGACACACTTTAAAAAATAAAACAGGGGTGTTGATCAAGCAGAGAGCAGACCTTACTGGGTCCATACAAACCAAACCTATTTAATCCTGGCCTCGCGTCAAGGCTGGGTAGACAAAAGAAAGGGGAGCGGGGACTGCCTCCCCCTTCCCTCCGTCCCACAAATCTGGCCCAAATAAATCCTGATCCAGGACGCGGATGACAACACACACACACACACCCCGATGCTCCGTGCCGCAGCCCCCAACAGAGACTTTGCATCACATTCAAGACGACCACCCTCCTTCCCCCCCGCTGCAATTCCTGTCCGAGAGGCCGTGGCTCGCTTCGCCTGCTTTCGAGGGCTGGCGCTTGGCCTTCGCCTGGCAGAAGCTCAAGAGAAACAAGCCCTCTCGGGACGAACAGGGCACACGGGGCAGCCGTTTCTGCAGCCAGCTTTAAAAAGAAAAGTCGAGTCCCGGTGGCGCATTCAAGGGGAGGGAGTGACCTCATCGGAGAGGAGACGCGCCCGAGTGTTACGGCAACCGGCCCCCGTCGGGGGACGCGGGGCTGCCTCCCCGATCCCTCCGGAGCCGCCACTCCTCCCTCTTTCCCAGCTGACCAGAGTTGATAAGGGAGAAGCACAGCCCATCAGCGCCACCCCCTTCCCCAGCATCTGCTTACCGAGACTTTGCCGCTGCTTCTGCCATTGCCGTCGGATCCCCTCTCCTCGCAGCCGCCTTCTTGCCCATGCCTGCTCTCCAGCTAAGTGAGGAACCCTGAGACGCCGGCGGAGGGGGTGGGGGGAGAGAAATTTCCCTCCGGCGAGCCTCGGCAGAAAAGGGTTATTTTAAAGCTCCTTATTTGGGCAGTGATGTCAAGGGAAGTTGTTCAGGCAGCACCACCCACTTTCCTCTCGCGCGCGTCCCTTCCAGTTTTTTCCTCCTCCTCCTTCGCCCTATTCACTACTCATTTGTTTCTTGTGGTCCGGCAGCGGCTTTCGCTACGGGAAAAAAGGACTCCTTCGATCAGCCCTTGTTGTCCGGTTCTCCTTTTTGCACCCCAACAGTAACGGTACCCAAAATAAAAAGGAGGGGAAGTGTCCTTTTTTTCTGTGGTGGTTTGTTTACGCGCAGTAGGTGAGCGAAAGGAGGGATGCCGCCGGGGTAGGGCGACTCCAGGAATGAATGAAAAGCAGCAAATCCGTGTTTTGCAGCCAGATGGTCCCAGGCAGGTTTACTCGGAAGCAAGACGCGCTGTGTCAAATGGGGCTTTCTCCCAAGTAGGGGTGTACAGAGTTGCAGCTTATGCACAGAGAGGGAGGCGTGGGGATTCTCTTTCACACACAGTCTCTACTAGAGGGAAAACGCCTGTGGGGCAGGCAGCCCATCCGACAGAAGGGGGTTACTCGGCACATGCTCCGAGTAGGCGGAGCACAAGATCCTGTGCGCGCACCCCTGGAATGTGTCACAGTCACCGTGAGAGGGAGGGGGTGGTGAGGATGCGAGGAGGCGGCACGATTTTCATTATTATTTTTACATGGGCGAAGGCCAAATAGCGAGAACCAGCACTTCTTGGCGGATTCGAACTGGGAGCCACATAGGAAGCACGAGTTGACGGCTTCTCACAGACAGACACCGCGCGCTCCAGAGACGGGCTGATGGCCCGGGGAGACGTGTGGTGTTGTTGCCGGGCGTGAACGCGGTTCACCCCGGGTTACCTCTTTAAAGGACCAGGGGGAAGGGAACACTGAACACACACATATATACCCGAGGGCAGTTTGGCTAGGAGGATCCGACGACGGAGCGTCCCCAAGGCAGGACAGTCACGGCCGATCGCGGCGGTGCCAGCTCGCGCCTCGCTCGGGACGACGCCGGCCTGGGCTTCCCCGGTCCGCATCGTCTGAGTCAGCTCCGGCCACAGCTGAGCGCCCGCCTCCCGGGGCCGCCCCTAGGCCGGCCGGTCTGCTGCTTGGCTCTCCTGCGCAAGAGCCTCCGACGGCGGTCTGGGCGCACCTGAAACGCCCGCCGACCGGGTTTGCTGATCTGCCCCGCCTAGCCGCTTCCCAAAGCGCCCCATTCATCACTCTGGGGCACCGGCGGCTCCCCCGCCTCCATTGCTCAGCGCCAGCCCTCGCCGGCTTGACAAAAGTGAATTCAGCTCCGGCCTGGGCCCATTGAGTAAGCGCCGCCCACGGCTTCTCCCCCGCAGCGAGGAGATGAAAGGCGTTCTTGAGTCATTTCCCCCTCCCGGCGTGACTAACACCCTCCCTCAATGAGGAAACCAGATGAAGCTATTTAAAACACGCTCGCACACAAAGGCCTCTCGAGGGTGCAGGGATTTCGGTGCATGTGCGCCCGCACCATCCAGCATGCATGCGCTGCTCGCCAAGGGCCGTGGGGGTGGGCTAGGTTAAGCGGTGAGTGGCCTAAGGTCGCCTAGAGAGCCCTGTGGCTCGGTGAGGGATCTGAGCACAGCTTTCCCTTTGACTCTGAACAAGAAACAAGACCCCGATAGCTGAATAAAGGTAAAGGAACCCCTGACCATTGGGTCCAGTCGTGACTGACTCGGGTTGCGACGCTCATCTCGCTTTATTGTCCGAGGGAGCTGGCGTACAGCTTCCGGGTCATGTGGCCAGCATGACTATGCCATTTCTGGCGAACCAGAACAGCGCACTTAAACGCCGTTTACCTTCCCGCTGGAGTGGTACCTATATATCTACTTGCACTTTGACGTGCTTTCGAACTGCTAGGTTGGCAGGATCAGGGACCAAGCAACGGAGCTCACCCAGTCGTGGGGAGACGAACCACCGACCTTCTGATTGGCAAGTCCTAGGCTCTGTGGTTTAACCCACAGTGCCACCTGCGTCCCTTACCCACAGCATAGTGTGGTGTTAAAAGTCTGACCTAGGAACGGGGAGAGGCAGGTTCAAAATCACCACTCAGCTAGGTACCTCAGGCCATCCCTGTTTCTCAGAATAATAATCTACCTTGCAGGGGTGTTGCAAGGACAAAACAAGGTGGAATAATGTGCAGCTGACTTGAACTTAATGGGGAGTGTGGGATTTTAAACAATTAAAAAAAAATACAAGAAGGGAGGGGCAGAAACAGGTGGGAAACCTGTGGCCAACTAGAGGAGGTCACACTACAACATCCCCAGGGCTGATGGGAGCTGGAGTCCATCAACATCTGAAGGGATGTCCTTTCTCAATCCCTGGGCTAAAACTTACTGCCACCTTAGGATCCAGAAACCACGCATTCCTAACCCACTCATTCCTAACCCATTTACCTGAGGGGAAAACACTCTGTACATGCTCAAAGTTACATTTTAATTGTTATGGGCGGGTTTTGTTGCTTTCCTTGCACCTGAAGTGATTCTTCAGGCCCAGAGCAGACCTCAGGAGTCGCATAATGAAGGCATGATGTCCAGAGGGATTGTAATGCCTCCCTGCCATACTGTCGTAAGGATCACAATATCCATTGCAAGGATTACCACAAAATAATAACCTCGTCTGGGCAATTAAGGAGCATGTGAGATCAAGAAGATCTGTAGGTTGCTTCTAAGCACGTTACCTAAATATGTTCAAAAGCTGCCTGTGGTCAGGAACCCTGTTTGAGTGGCCAGGGTGTGTGTCCCCCTCCCCCCATTTTGGAAATACTACACCGGAATAACACAGTTCCCTCTAGACTAATGTGGATCACACCTTGGCTAGGGAGTGTTGCACAAGTTTCTGCTTGCCCCTTTGCATGCTCAAACTTAAAATGCCTGAAGAGGGTTATGGTCTTTTTGGTTCCATTTGTTGCAATTTTTTGAGGAGGTTGTTCCTGGCTTCTCCTCAGCTTAAACCTCCGGCTCTACTGCAGGGGTCACTAGCCTGTTTGGATCAGTAGGCACATTTTGATTTTTGAGAGGGTGCTGGAGGCTCCAGCCACAAAGCAGGTGTGTGTGGCATAATGCAAAATGGCTGTTAGGGTGCACAGATGTGACATAATGCAGAATCAGAGGAGTGACAGTCCCCTGCAACAACCTTATGCTTACTGTGAGAAATCTGCTGTGTCCTGCTGGTGAAGATGACACACAGTGATTTTCTGGTGATTTTACACAGACACACACAGAGATGGAGTTGCTGTCCAATAGCAATGGGGAGTATTCCTCAGTACTGGGGAAAATGCACAAGATGACCACACCATATTTACTCTCATTTCACAGAAAGCAACTGCATATTTTGTGCCAAAGCTTTCTTAGGTGGGCTAGAAACTTAATTAAAAAGAAAAAAAAGAAAGTTCAGGTTCTGTGGAATCTGCCCAGGGGAGCCACTAAAAGTCTTCATGGGTGCCCTGGCAATCACAGGCTCTGGCTTTTTGACACCTGCTCAAAGGGAAGGGCTGTAGCTCAATGGTAGAACATCTGTTTTGCCTGCAGAACATCCTAGGTTTCAGCACCAACTTCTCTTGGTAGAGCTGGGAATGTCCCCATGGAGAAGCCACGCCAGTCAGTGAAGATGCTCCTAAGCTAGAGGAACCAATGATCTGAGTACAAGGCCACTTTCTATGGTCCTTGCCTCTGACACCTGCTTACTCGCTTGCTCTTGGTTCCTAGCTCCTGATTTATCTTGGACAGCTACCCATGGCCCATCTCTGACAACACAAAGTTGCCAATTTTCCCTGTCGGAGCTTTAACAATTGGGACCTAAAGTACCGTATTTTGAGGAAAGCCTTATTCTGGCTGACACACATTTGTGCTAAGAACTTCTGTTGTCATGCCTTGCTCCAGGCATCTTTGTCTTCAGAACACAGAGATACCCAACAGCAAATTGCAGGGCCTTCTCCAGCATGGCCCCTTTCACTTGAAATTTCCTGCGGAGGAAAAGCCTATGAACCCCTTCTCTCCAGGACATTGGGAGCTTCTGTGACATTTCCCTATTTCTGACTGAAAGGCAGGGAATATTATAGCAAAAGTAGGAAACCTGTGGCCCTCCAGGTGCCGTTGGGACTCCCAATTTCCGTTGGCGCCAGCCTACATGAACAATGGTCAGGAATGACGAGAGCAGCAGCCCAGGAACCCCTGGCAAGCCAAAGTTTCCCCTTCCCTGGTGTTTTACAGGTATGCAAATTGATTGTTTTTATGGTGTTAGGTAACTGAAAGGCAGTTATCAATAAAGGCAGGACAGACAGTTGCTAGATCTAACTTTTAAAGAAAGGGTCCATCTTGGAATACTGTCCCAATGTTTGCCTAGATGCAACCATCAGCCTAGTCTTGCCATTTCAAGCCAGTCTTTGCCAGAGAAGGAAGGAGTTTGCCTCAAACTTGGAAAGTGCATGTTTACTTAGCAATAGAAAGTTGCCTCAAGCTTGGGACAATTGTTTGCTTTGTGGGGGCCTGGTATGCGCACTCAGCCCCCGCTGCAAACCATACACTCTTTTTTAATGACTCAGCAGGGCACACACCGTTAAGTTGCTTTCCACAACTGGGATAAAATTTTGGGTGCCCTTTTTAAAGTTCCCAACAACAGAGGGACATTTTCAATTGAAACACAAATCCACCCGTCAGCCAGAATTTATCTACTTACATGTTGCACTTTTCAAACTATTTTTCTTTGTTAAACTTATATGCCACCCTTCGTCAAGAGATCCCAAGGTGGTTCACAGAGTTTGGGGAACCCTTGTCTACATTCACTGACAGTCATTTTCCAGAGTTTCAGACAGGGATCTCTCCCAGACCTACCTGGAGGTGCAGGTAGGGACTAGACGTAGGATATTTTACATGCAATACTACAGAGCTACTGCCCTTCCCAGAAGGAAAAGGAGGGTGCCTAAAACTTTTGGAGATTGCCAGGTTAGGGAAGGCTGATCTACACTGTTATCTAGCAGCTCTCTGGGGTTTCAGACACCCGGTCCTTACCTGGGGATGTCAGGGAATAAACTTGCCTGCTCAGCAGATGCTCCACCACTGAGCTACTGTACTTGGGCTAATGTCACCAGGCCAGTTGATTTGTCAGCACAGCATGATGCTCTCCTGCCCGATTCATTTGCAAAAGAAAAAAGAAAAGGAGAGGTTGCAATTGCAGTTGGTTTGGAGGTGTTCCGAAACAAGGGCATTGCTTGTGGGCTGTGGAATGCCTGGCAAACTCTAGAGCGCTGGGAGGGACGGCAAAAAGCCTTGGGAAGTCTTCACACCTGATCTCACGGGACTTTTGCCAGCACAAAAACATGTTTCTAAGCTTGTACAGCCCAGTCCTCCAGGACTATATCGATGCCTGATCATGACGAGCAGCTGCTTCAGATGAGTGTACCATTTAAACAAATATCAGAGGGCTTCTTTCTTTTAGTCTGTGCGAAGACCTGGCAGAGCAGCGTCTCCACTATGCTGGCATAAAGCTGGCATTGAGGGGGAAAGTGGGAAATTCGCCATCAGCACTTAATTTCTAAAATGGAACATGCTGGCGTTCTTTCCTGGAGCCTTTTATTAGCCTGGCAGCAGATATTCCCCCAACAACAAATGGGTGGCAGACAGTCGTGGTTGCCCACAGGTTAAAACAAGACACGTTTTATACGTTACAGATATTTCCCACCTTCCCTCCAAGGAGCTCATGAAAGCTTACATGATTCTTCCCACACTCCTGCCATTTTATTCTCACAACAACCCTGCTAGGTTGGGCTGTGAGATGGTGAGTGGTCACCCAGGGAACTTCATGGCTGAGAAAGAATCTGTGCCTTAGTCTTCCCAGTCCTAGTCCAGTGATCTAACTGTTATAACCACACCAGATCTGGATTTTGAACACAATGACATTTGGTTGCAGAGCTGCTACATGTCTATACTCCTTAAGTCCAAAGTTTTTTGGTTGATGTGCAAAACAGAGGTGAAAAAAACGTACAATAGAAGAATGGTACAATAAGCCATCTTGCAAAATGCAAAACAAACCCTAATTATAACAGCCACAAAACAAAACCAAAGTAATGGGGAGTGAGGAAATGAAAGATAATAGAATCATAGAATTGAGTTGGAAGGGACACTGATGATCATCTAATCCATGGGTAGGCAAACTAAGGCCCGGGGGCCAGATCCGGCCCAATCACCTTCTAAATCGGCCCATGGATGGTCTGGAAATTAGTGTGTTTTTACATTAGTAGAATGTGTCTTTTTATTTAAAATGCATCTCTGGGTTATTTGTGGGGCATAGGAATTCATTCATTTCCCCAAAAAAATATAGTCCAGCCCCCCACAAGGTCTGAGGGACAGTGGACAGGCCCCTTGCTGAAAAAGCTTGCTGACCCCTGATTCTAATCCAATTCCCGGCAGTGCAGGAATATCCAGCTGTCCCGTACGGGGATCAAAGCTGTAACCTTAGCATTATCAGCACCGTGCTCCAACCAACTGAGCTATCCAGGCCAATGTTCTCTACTTCTTTAAATATTTCAAATCTTGCCCTACTTTCCAAAAGTTAAGGCTTTGATCCAAAGGAACACACAACCCAAAGGACGTAAAGGTCTGCATTTGCCACCCCTGACACACAATCAAACTTGTTTTGACACTGGAGAGTATTTTCATAGCAATGATCATATGGAATGTGGCTTTCTCGTGTTCAAAAAGGCAAATACAAAATTGACGCATGGACGCTAGGTCTGCTTTTCAAAAATCTAGGGTTTGAGCTGGAGCTCAAGGGGATGAAGCAACTCCCCTATGAAGAATGGTTCAAGCATTTCAAATTTTTTGTTTTAGTCGAGGAAAGGTGAGTCAGAGGCAACAAGACAGAGAAGTTCATAGAAGTATGCATGGCATAGAGAACGTGGAGAGAGGAAAGTTTTCCTCTTGCTCTTATAACACAAGAGCTCCTGGAAGATGCAGGATAGATAAAAGTACAGTGGTACCTCGGGTTACATACGCTTCAGGTTACAGACTCCGCTAACGCAAAAATAGTGCCTCAGGTTAAGAACTTTGCTTCAGGATGGGAACAGAAATCATGCAGCGGCGGCGCGGCGGCAGAAGGATGCCCCATTAGCTAAAGTGGTGCTTCAGGTTAAGAACAGTTTCAGGTTAAGAATGGACCTCCGGAATGAATTAAGTACTTAACCCGAGGTACCACCTTATTTCTTCACATGGTGCACTGTTAAACTATGGAACGAGTTTCCACAGGAGGCAGTAATAGCCAGCAAGCCTTAAAAGAGGATTAAACAAATTCATGGAAAAGAGGGCTATTGGCCAGGAGCGCTCTCCCTGTACAGCTGGATGCAGTAATGCTTCTGAATAGCCGTTGTTAGAAATCACAGGAGGAGAGCGTGCTCTTGTGGGTTTCCCACAAGCATCTGGGTGGCCACTGTGAGAACAGGATGCTGGACTAGATGGGTCCAGTGGCATAGCGCGGGGGGGGGGGGAAGGGTAGTTGCCCTGGGTGCAAATTTTCAACAGCTGCTGCTGCCTCAATACGACTGTGCACTTCCATCACTGAACTCTGTTGAAAAAGGCGAACCAGGAAGTGACCTCTACAGACAATGGAACAACTCTTCTTTTCTTATCTCTGTTGCTGCGGTCTCCTGGGTAACGTGGATGCAGTTAGGCAGTTGAATGTGCATGCATACTCTGTCTGTTTCCCTCCCACCCTCTGTGTGGCCCCGGGCACTGGCAACTCATGCTATGCCACTGGATAAGCCATTGGCCTGATCCAACAGGGTTTTTTGTTTTTTAAAAAATGTTTTTATGACACCTGTACCCAAACCTAAGGGACGCGGGTGGCGCTGTGGGTTAAACCATAGAGCCCAGGGTTTGCCAATCAGAAGGTCGGCAGTTTGAATCCCCACGATGGGGTGAGCTCCCATTGCTCGGTCCCTGCTCCTGCCAACCTAGCAGTTCGAAAGCACATCAAAGTGCAAATAGATAAATAGGTACCACTCCAGCGGGAAAGTAAACGGCATTTCCGTGCACTGCTCTGGTTCGCCAGAAGAGGCTTAGACATGCTGGCCACATGACCCGGAAGCTGTATAGCGGCTCCCTCGGCCAGTAAAGCGAGATGCGCCCTCAACCCCAGAGTTGGCCACGACTGGACCTAATGGTCAGGGGTCCCTTTACCTTTACCCAAACCTCACAATACTGAATGTTCAGCTTGAAATCTGGGTGAGGCAGGCTGTTCAGGGGTGCAATGCATTCCTCCAAACCACTGTCCCAGAATTAATTAGTGAATTTCATGGCCATGCAGCGATTTAAACACTGCTCTCCCAGGTCCCCTAGCCCAACACTGAAACCACTACCCAAAATTGGCCCTTATTCTTTGGACCTGTACCAGCTTTATACTGAGAATCTTCTGTAATCTGATATCGTTCTCTTGCAAGCAAGCACCACATTCATGCGCGGCCATCAGCACATCGGTCGGGCTCATTAAGAAAAGCTGGGTCAACTCCTACACCAGCCCCACTGCTACAGCTGACCCCAGAGAATACTTTTCTCTCTAATGCAATGCTTTCCCAGCGTCCCTGGAGATGTATTCATGCAGAGAATATTTCTGTGAACGAGCATCTCCATGGATACATACAACCTTGCGCTCGTGGTGGCACATTTTTCAGCAATCACAAGGTTCTGCTCCTAGGAAGTTAAGAAGGAGCCAGCACGCAAACCCTCAGCATGGATGGATGTCCCTAAGGGGACATGCTGCCTGCATTCGGAATCAGCTCTGGCTGGGAAGCAGGCAGGAGAAAGGGGCTACTGGAAAGCAGGAAGCCTGCCTGAAGCAGGAAGTAAAGAGCCTTGAAAATAACATTCCTCGCAGCCAGCGGAGACCTCCGTCATGCTGCTCACACCTCGGGATCAATGAGAGCACTGTGCTGCTTATGGAAGCAAAAGAACCCCACCCACTAGGTCCACAACTCTCAGGAACATATTGACCGTTGCGGATTCAGCAGCAGCTGGTGACAGGGAGTTACAGTTTGGCCCCAGCATCCAATTCCAACTGTTTCTTCATTGCTCACGTGCCACAGTGTTCACAGGCTGTAATCGCAGCAGGGAAGCCCATATCCCCATCTTTAGAGGTGGAGAGCAGATACTCTGTAGGGAAACGGCAGGGGTAGGGGGGGAGTCGTTGACTCTGAGCTCCCAGCCGAAATGAGACAGGATTTCCAGCAGAGCCCATGTCGCATCACCACCCAAGCTTGGGCTTAATTAGGAACACTAACTTAATCAGTATGATATTGTACTTAATTAGAAATAGAGCAGAACATTCCATCTTGAGCTTCGGAATGGAATCGAAAGAAGCCCAAAGGGTGCTTGGAACCAATCTGCAAGTGTGTGTTTGCAGGGAGACACAAGACAGACTTTCTCCAGGACTGCAGTACGCTTCAGATTAGGGATTTTCAGATTTTGAATGCTCCCACGCATCAAAAGCTCCTTGCACGTATAGAGCTAGCACATCAGGGAAACAGGTGGATTGGAACCTTTCCCCGGGTATTTATGATTGATTGCTTGACTGTTAGATTTCCTCCATAGAGCTCAAGCAGGCATGCACAGTTCACCCCATTCACTATTCCATCCTCACAACAACCCTGTGAGGTCAGTTAGGCTGAGGGACTGTGATTGACCCAAGGTCACCCAGCAAGCTCTATGGTTGAGTGGGGATTCAAATCTCTGGTCTCCCAAGTCCAACACTAGAGTTCTCTCTCCCCCTCTCTCTCCCTCTCTCTCACACACAGACACACACTCAAAGGTTGGCACACACACTTAAAAATGTGGTCCTGCATCATTGTCTTGAAGGGGTTGATAAAGTTCTGTGAGGACTCTATCACGTCTTTTTGCTGAGCTTAACTAGGACTTATCTGTCTGTCTGTCTGTCTATCTATCTATCTATCTATCTATCTATCTTTTATATAATACTTGTAAAGCACCTATAATTTGATGATGATGATACATGCTCTACAAATATTAAAAGATAAGCTACTCCGTGCTGGCAGACTCACCATCAAATAGGCATGACACAAAAGGAAAAGGGAATGCAGAGGGAAGAGGAAAAGCACACATTCAAGCAGCCGCTCCTTCGCTAGCCGATCAGCTTGGTCTTCTCCCTGTTGCCAGGATGGTCTTCCAGGGAGGGCAGGGAGCCGTTGGTGCCCTGACACAAGAAAGAATCAAGACTACACCTATCTTTATCTCTGCAGTCCCGGGGGAACTAGCAGTAAGAGCAGTGTGTCCTTTCTTGCAAGACATGAAATGTATACCAGGCAGTGGAATTTTTAAAATGAATACCGAGGGTGGGGAAATGATTTTCATCAGGACCACAACATCCCTTCACTCTCAGTATGGCAATTATTACCCTTATTTTTTTAAAAAGCAAGCAGTCCTCAAGCACGGTGGGGTCCTGATGAAAATCACCCTGCCAATGCTCAGTATTTATTTATTTATTTAAACTGCTGGGACACTTCACATTTAAGGTAACATGGAGTTAGGCCCTGATTGGTATAAGCTCTCAGGTCATATCTATGCATTAGCCAATAAATGAGTAGATAAAAACTACTTTGCACAAGACTTGATGGTTCGACCTCAATCTGCATTTCCTGGCATTGTGACAGCGTTGTTGCATCGTTCTGATGGCCTGTGGCTGGCTTCAGCAACAAATACTTCTTATCTATTAATAATAAATATAGCACTTAGGCTACAATCCTAAACACACTTTGCAAGTGCCACTGAAGTCGGGGGGGGGGAAGGGTAATTCTGAGAAAACCCGCACAGGATCAGCCCTAAAAGTATGAATGTATCACTTGTTCTAATTGGCTCAAGCGCATCGCAGGCATTAAAACGGATGGCACTTGGCTAACCGATAGAGACTACTGCAATCCTTACCCATGAAAGCACTGAGTTTCTGGAGTTTTGGAGCACATTGTCAGCAATATGCTGATGACACACAGCTCGGCTTCTCCTCTACATCTGCAGGTCTGGCAGAGGATCGCTGGACCTTTGTCCTACCTCAGTAATGGACTGACTTGAGAGCCAATAAACTGAGGCTCAGTCCAGATAAGACCGAGGCACTGTTAGCTCCCAGTATGTTTCCGAGCACAATTCAACATGTCGGTGCTGACCTTTAAAGCCCTAAACGGCCTCGGCCCAGTATACCTGAAGGAGCATCTCCACCCCCATTGTTCTGCCTGGACACTGAGGCCCAGCTCTGAGGACCTTCTGGTGGTTCCCTCACTGCAAGAAGTGAGGTTACAGGGAACCAGGCAAAGGGCCTTCTCAGTAATGGCACCCACCCAGTGGAATGCCCTCCCAGCACATGTCAAAGAGAACAACAACTATATAACATTTAGAAGACATCTGAAGGCAGCCCTGTTTAAAGGTAAAGGTAAAGGTACCCCTGCCCTTGACAGACTCTGGGGTTGGTGCGCCCATCTCACTCTATAGGCCGGGGGCCAGCGCTGTCCGGAGACACTTCCGGGTCACGTGGCCAGCGTGACATCGCTGCTCTGGCGAGCCAGAGCCGCACACGGAAACGCCGTTTACCTTCCCGCCAGTAAGCGGTCCCTATTTATCTACTTGCACCCGGGGGTGCTTTCGAACTGCTAGGTTGGCAGGTGCTGGGACCGAGCAACGGGAGCGCACCCCACCGCGGGGATTCGAACCGCCGACCTTTCGATCGGCAAGCCCTAGGAGCTGAGGCTTTTACCCACAGCGCCACCCGCGTCCCTAGCCCTGTTTAGGGAAGCTTTTAATGTTTGATGTATTACAGTATTTTAATATTTTTTGGGAAGCCACCCAGAGTGGCTGGGGAAGCCCAGCCAGATGGGCGGGGTAGAAATAGTAAGTTGTTGTTGTTGTTGTTGTTGTTGTTGTTGTTGTTGTAGTAGTAGTAGTTAGTGGGTAGTTCCCTATACCAGATGGCTGGGAGGCTGCCTGCTTTTGATGGGGTTACACTCCCTCTGGTATTTCCAGATCCATTGCTATCATTTGAGGCTCAGGTGGCCTCAGTGGCACAGAGTGCCTTCCCTCAGCTTTGGCTGGTGGCTCAACTGCACCCCTAACTGGGCAGGGATTGCCTAACTTCTGTCATTTATTGCTCCGGTAACCTCTAAGGTTAGATTACTGCAACATGTTATACCTGGGGAACATCTGAAGACAAAAATCAAGGCTCCCCTGCATGACCTGTTTATTGAGCATTCATCCCTGATTTGCTTGCACAAAGCTTATGCAGTGGTTAGACTACATCTGGTTTTTATCATTAAGCATTCCTCCTGATTTGCTTGCAGGAGGTTTCACATGTCTTCCCATTAATCATTCATTCACCCCACACTTTTCGATGCATTTCACCATCACTTTCCTGGTGATGGTGTTACTACTGTTTTTTTAAGTGGATTTGCTACTGTTTTTTTAAGTGGATTTGTTATGCTAAGGCAGCAAAGCATTTCAATTCACTTTAATTGTGCAAACCTCAAATTCCAGTAAGCACTTGATTTGCTCCCACAAAATAATGACAGTCTGGAACAGCTCCTCATAAAGTCAAGACAGAAAATATGGTATTGGCAGAAAATTGTCCAGAGCCAATGAAATGGCATGGGATATACAAGAAGGGGGTGTTTATAAGCTTTGGATTAACTTAATATAGCATTTCACTATCCACAATGCATGCCTGTCCCTCTCTTCCAAATTGTGATCATGAACTCACTTGCCTTTGCCCGCTAGCTTGGAAGGAAGAAGCTTTCAGAAACTCATGAATTACTGTGCTCATAATTCTGTCCCGTAACAGTGCTCAGAGACAAGGTTATTCAAGTTTGAAATTGAAATGCTACCATATTCCCTTAAAAAAAAAAAGCGGTTGGGAGAGATCACAAAGTCAAAGGAGTCAAAAGCAAAAAAAAATGAAATAAAAAATCCATGTGCCAGACTCTCCAGAGGCCAGAAAAAGAAGCAAAGCATCACTGTGGCTGACTGAAAATGCATATTCAATCCATTAGGTACAAGGGGTGACCAAAGCTCTCCTGAAGGGAATTGTCTGTTTTCTTCCAGACGTACAGAGAAGCAGGATGTGCATACCAGATTCCAAAGCAAGGAAGCCGTTTTTTGCTACTAGGAATCCTCCGCCCCAATACCACCACCACCCGCTTCAGGAATGCAAGGTATGCTAGCTTCTCCTTCCCTCCCCTATAGTCATGGTTGGATGGTGAGAAAACATGCCCCAGAGCTGCTTACCTCTTGGCTAAGAAGCATTCCTGCTAGAAACCAGCCTCAGCAATGGACTTAGTGCATTTGAAGAAATGTAAGGACTGCAGACCCTAGATTGTGGATGGGAAGCTGTAAGCCACTCAAGGGCCACATTCCCTTCTGGGCAACTTTCAGGGGCCACATACTAATGGGGTGGGGCAAAGGTGGTCAGAGCAATCCATGTGATTCTGCCTCTGTACAGAAGGGTACCATCCACCCACACTAAAGCCAGGAGTCTTCTATGTACCCACCCACAAGCCTCTCCACCCAGGAGCTCCATCCAGCTCAAACCATAGCTCAGTTGGCAGAGCATGAGGCTCTGAATCTTAGTGCAAGCCCCACGTTGGGCGAAATATTCCTACACTGCAGGGGGGTTGGACTCAATGATTCTTGGGATGGTCCCTTCCAACTCTATAATTCTATGATTCTATGGAACAATTGACGTTATGATTCCATCCAGGCAAAAGCACTTGAGGGGGTGGCAAGGAATCTCCATGTTTTCTTCTGGTCCTGTCCATCATTCTCATATGGCCTCCAGAAGGATGACCAGAAAATAATGTGGCCCTTGGTTGGGCTGAAAAAAAATCCCTACCCCTGAGATAGATAGATGAGGGGGGGGGGAGAGAGATGAGAAACTTTAGCAGAGAAGGGAGGCACCACTGCTGCAATCCTTTATAGTGCAAAGTTTGTTCCCTATTCCTTAAGAAATGGATCTTTGCTCAATGAGCTTGATGACTGCCCCTTACAAGTGATGCACTGAAAAAGCTAGTCAGTGAACACCCCCAGAGAACTGCATAAACTCAGACATTTATTGCTGACTCGCTGCCACAACGATTCCTAATCATATCCCTGCTGCCTCTGCTGCTGCAGGGTTTGTACTTGACCCACAGTAATGTTGTGTTAAATTACTGCTAGACGATCACATTTTTATTGCTTTCACCACCCCTGGGATGTTGGAAAGAGGCAGTGCAGAAGGCCTGGGAGTACAGGGGGGCTACTTCTGTCCTCCTAGGCAGGGGAGAAAACAAACAAATATTGAGCAGAGTGGAAAATCCTCCGTACTTCCTTGCATGCAAGGGAATTGCTGCCCTTTTGCTTCTCAGCTTGGGAGGAGGAAGCGGAGAGGTGGGTGGGTGTCATCCAGAGGAATTTAGCCCCTACTGCAACCCTGATGTTATTAACTTTCAGTGTAAATTATTAGATTTTTAAAGATGTTTTCAATTATTTTTTCAGTTGTTTTAAAACTTTTTAACAGATAGCTGATAGAGAGATAGAGAGATGATAGATAGACAGACAGACAGACAGATAGATGATAGATAGATATAGATAGATGATAGATAGAGATGATAGATGATAGATAGATGATAGATGATGATAGATATAGATATAGATAGATAGATAGATAGATAGATAGATAGATTAGATAAATAGATAGATGATAGATAGATAGATAGATTGATGATGATAGATAGATATAGATAGATGATAGATAGATAGATAGATAGATAGATTAGATAAATAGATAGATGATAGATAGAAGATAGATAGATGATGATAGATAGATAGATAGATAGATAGATAGATAGATAGATAGATAGATAATAGATAGATGATAGATAGATAGATAGATAGATAGATAGATGATAGATAGATAGATAGATAGATAATAGATAGATGATAGATAGATGATAGATAGATGATAGATAGATAGATGATGATAGATGATAGATAGATAGATAGATAGATAGATAGATAGATATAGATGATAGATAGATATAGATAGATAGATAGATAGATGATAGATAGATAGATAGATAGATAGATAGATAGATAGATAGATGATAGATAGATAGATGATATAGACAGACAGATGGATTTAGATGAGAGAGAGGAGAGAGAAGGAGGGGGGTGGACCATGAGCTGGCAAAGGGTCAGTATGCTGTATTATGACTGAGGAGACCTGGGCTCACATCCCTGATAAGCCATGAAAATCATTGAAGCAGTCACTTCAATCGGTCACTGAGCCTAGGAGAGAACTCTTCAACCCTCAGCCCCCAGCTGGCATTGGACTACAAAACCCATCATCCATAGCCATCTTAGTAAACAGGGAAGATAGGAGTTGAAACAAGACTGAGGAACAGTGGTTTAAGATACCTAACAAAGTGGGAATTATCTGCCAGGCCAGACCTGTCCTCCAAGCCTACAACACTGGCAAATATCACCTGCCGACATGTTATCATCATTCTTTTCTAGAAGGGGAGCCCATGAGTTAAGCTCCCCCAAATTCTTCCTCCACTATGCCACTGCAGAGCACGTTTCTCATCTTGAACTCTCCAAGGTCCTGCAACTCCAGCCATACCTGCAGCTAGCACTGTCCTCAGGTGACCTGTGTAAGGCCAGGACTGGACACATGGGACCTTCTGTATTTGCAGCATGTGCTTTGCCACTGAGCTATGATGTCTGCCTCTTCCAATAACATGACACTAAAAAAAGAGAGAAATGAATATCACAGACACCAAAAGAAGGGTGCTTCATTTATACAATGAGCTCAACAAGTTTTGCCCAAAAATTGGTCAATCCAAAATGATAATAATCTAACATTTATTAAACAATTGTTTAAGCAACCTCTAAAAAGTATAAAAATCTAGACTGTATTGCAATAAAAATTCTAATGAGATAACTAAGGAAAAACCCTATGTTGAACGATTATCATTATTATTTACTTATTTTTATACCACCCCTTTTCTGCAGATCTCAGGGCTGTTCACGACAAACTAGAGGCAGCCACAACACAACAGGTACAACCAACACCTAAGGCCTAAGATCATACTCCCTCCTTTGTTTCTTACTGAACCAATCCCATACGTTTGTTTTGTGAAAAGAAACCGATAGAGCAAAATCTTCATATGGGATGACCACCTCGACCCCTACCTTTAAATGCTTTCTTTCAAATTCTGGTTTTGTATCGCCCTTGATTTAAAACAAGATACTAATTTATAAGCAGTTACATCTTCAGTGTCTATGCTTACATAGAAATCTTGGAAAAAAGAGTGTGTGTGAATGAGAGAGCGAGAGAAAGAAAGAAAGAAAGAAAGAAAGAAAGAAAGAAAGAAAGAAAGAAAGAAAGAAAGAAAGAAAGAAAGAAAGAAAAGGGAGGATACTTTTAGCCCAGAAATGGAAGCAGCAGGAACTTCCAACACTGGAAGAATAGCAGACTAAAATGATGGAATATGCAGAACTGGCAAAGCTGACAAGGAAGATCCAAAACGAGCTGAACGAGCTGTTTGAAAAGGACTGGAGTAAATTTATACAATATATGAGAGAACATTGTAAACATTTGAAAATGTTTGCAGGTTTGAGTTAAAATATTTTGTAATGTTAATTCTTGGAACTTCTTCACAATTCTTAAAGCAAATTGTATAAGTAAAGAAAGAATGTAAATAGGTTGATAGAGAAATGCCAAGTTGTAAGTGAATATTTATGAAAGCCAGGGAGTGGGGGGGGGGGGGAAAGTTACTGGTGATGTTATGATTTTAATGGATTGTAACAAAATAATGTAAACTCAATAAAAATTATTATTAAAAAAAGAGAATGAAAGAGAAAAGAAAGAGAAAGAAAAAGAAAGAGAGAGAGAGAGAGAGTCCTCTGAAGATGCTAACATTCATATACTTTTTGAATCACACCTCCAACCACTTTCCACTTGTACTCTACACTACTTTCCTTTTGTGGCTAATGTGGGAGTCGTGATGAACCTTAGCCTATGTAGGCTATGACTGCTAATATCGAGCTGTCTAGACACACACAAAAAGTTACAAACCTCCTTTTGGGCCCCAGGAAAGCCCAGGAGCTGACAAAATCAGACACTCAAAACGGAAAATATACAGGGTGGCTAGTGTCTCAGCGCTCTTTCGCTTCGTCCTCCTGAATGTGGCAGAGGTTGCGAATCCCCCACAAGGAAACACAGCCGCTCAAAACTCTTTTCCTGCCTGCTGAGCCCTTAATTAAAATGGTAATAGGCCATGTTGCTTTAAAGAGGCACAGTTACCCACCAGCTGCATCTCACTTTGCACTAACTATTTTTAAAACTTTGGTTTATTTAGGGCAGCGTCCAACAACGCGATACATGAGCGCAAGGATCTCTGCATGTGCAATGGAACTTTGAACCCCCCACCTCGTCCCTGGGCATGCCCCACACATCTGACCCTGAACAGATTTAGGGGGCACACAAGCAAGGAAGAGAGGGGATTTCCATTGAAATCCCTGTGCTGGGTGGGAAGAGATATGGAATGTTACACACTGGATACAATGCTTACTTAGTACATTTTTAAAAATATATCCTCTCCCTTCCCCCTTAATGCAGCAAAAGGGCCACATTCCTTTCTGGACAACTTTCTGAGGGCCACATGCCAGGGCTCATTGGGGGCAGAGGCAGAAAGGCAATGACTTTAAAATTTACCTTTGTGCAGTAGTCTATTTTCTACTCAAACACCTCCATCCCTCTCTCTACCCCATCCAGACAAGCAAAAGGCCTTATCTGAGTTCAAGGCCACGTGGGTGACCTAGGGAGATTTTGGAGGGCCAGAGAGAGGTTTGGAGGGCCATATTTGGTCTCTAGGCCTGATTTCCCCCAACACTGAGTAAAAAGTAAATTGCTTTGTAGCACCCGCTTTCCTGTATGCGTGCTCACATGCAAACACAAACATTTAATGTGTCTTGGATTCAGGAAAAGCATAATTTACCCCCTCTTATTCATTTGCTACTTAATCGCTGCCACTTATTTCTCCATAGATCATTCAGACAGCGGTGGGGAGATTTTTTTATAGCAAACATAAACCTGAAGCATAGAAGACAGCTTAACAATGTAACTTGATCTCACCACACATGCGATACAGGAACTTTTGCATTAGTGACTTGGTGGAGGGGTATTTAAAAAAAAAACTCACTGCTTCTTCTTTGCCAGACAAGGGGTAGAGTGTTATAAGGAGCTAGCTTGCTTGGGATCAAAGAAATGGTTACTAGGGTGTTTGAAAACACACAAAGAAACAATTGTTTGATTTACCCCAGGCATAGGCAAACTCGGCCCGCCAGATATTTTGGGACTACAACTCCCATCATTCCTAACCGCTGGTCCTGTTAGATAGGGATCATGGGAGTTGTAGTCCCAAAACATCTGGAGGGCCGAGTTTGCCTATGCCTGATTTACCCTAACAGTACACTGATTCTTTGCAATTATTGAGGCTGCAATTCTGCGCACACAGAGTAAACTGGCTTCCGAGTAAACATGCATAAGGTTGAGCAGCAACGGTTTCAAACAGTTTCAAAGGCTTATCATTTAACATAATGGAAAAAACTTTATCATGCAGGTTAAATATAGGGACATAGGATGCTGCTTTATACCAAGTCAGACAGTGGGTCCATCTAGCTCAGTAGTGTCTACACAGACTGGCAGCAGCTCTTTCTGGTTTCATGGAATCAGAGAATGTAGAGTTGGAAGGGACCCTGGGGATCATCTAGCACACCAGCAATGAAGGAATCTCAGCTAAAGCATCCATGACAGATGGCCATCCAACCTCTGCTTAAAAACCTCCAAGGGATGAGAGTCCACAACCATTTCACTGTCAAACAGCTCTTACCATCAGACAGTTCTTCCCGATGTTTAGTTGAAATCTAATTTCTTGTACAGTCATACCTCGGGTTGAATACGCTTCGAGTTGAGCGTGTTCGAGTTGCGCTCCTCAGCAACCACTTGCGCATGCACAGATGCTCAAAATGACATCACGTGCATGCACAGAAGCGGCGAAAAGCGATTCATGCATGTGCAGATGTGCCATTGCTACTTACGTTTACTTCTAGATGCGAACGGGGCTCCGGAACGGATCCCGTTCGTATCTAGAGGTACCTCTGTAACTTGAAGCCATTGATTCAGGTCCTACCCACTGGAGCAGGAGAAAAGAAGCTTGCTCCATCTTTCATGTGACAACTCTTAAGATATCTGAGGATGGTTGTCATATCTCCTCTCAGCCTCTTCTTATTCGGGCTAAGTGTACCCAATGTCCTCAACTGTTTCTCATAATGCTTGGTTTCCAGACTCTTGATAATTTTCGTTGCCCTCTTTGGCACACATTCCTGCTTATCAACATCCTTCTTAAACTGTGGTGTCCAGAATTGGCCACAATATTCCAGGTGTGACATGGCCAAGGCAAAATAGAGTGGTACTATTACTTCCTTTGATCTGGACACTATACCTCTCTCCATGTAGCTTAAAATAGCATTAGCTGTTTTTGCTGCTGCATCACACTGTTGACTCATGTCAAGCTTGTGGTCTGCTACGACCTTAAGATCCTTTTCACATGTACTACTGACAAGCCAGGTGTCCTGCATCTTATATTTATGCAGCTGCTTCTTCCTGCCTAAGTGCAGAACCGTACATTTGTCCCTACTGAAATTCATTTTGTTAGTTTGGGCCCAGTTCTCCAATCTGTTAAGGTCATATTGAATCCCAATTCTGTCTTCTGTGTTTTGTGTCACCTGCACATTTGATGAGCATCCCCTCAATCCAAGTCATTTATAAAGACGTTGAACAATGATGGGCCCTGAAGCATCCCGCTTGTCACTTTTTTCCAGGGTGATGAAGAACCGTTAGTGAAGCCCTCTTGGGTTCGGTAAGTCAACCAGCTACAAATCCACCTAACCTTAAGCTCATCCAGCCCAGCTTCTCTGCAAGAATACTCCCAGTCCTACCTGGAAATGATAGGGATGAAACAAACCTGGGAACTTCTGCACCCATAGCAGACACTTCACCACTGAGCCCTGTCTCTCCCACTACAAACATGTGTCAAGCATTTATGTCAAACAGTCTCTATGATAATTCATGGCAATGTCCCCACACTAAATCTTATGTCAAAACTATTTTGTACCTATTATCCATCTCTGAAGTTTAAGTAGTTCTGGCATTTTACAGACAAAATGTATTTATTTGGATAATTCATACCCCACACTTTCCGCCTCAAAAGAAATACTCAAGGCACCTTACATCCTTCAACAAGTACAAAACAAATCCCCTTGATGCAAGCCCATTTGCAAACTGTCCTCCAACTTCCCATAGCAACGTATTTCTTTTTAAAATACTGCTGTTCCGCTGGAAAAAGACTCCCATAGCAGCTTACAGAGATGGGGGGGGGCAGCCACTGTATTCATGCTTACAATTTAAAAGACGTGACATAAAAGGAAAAGCGATTGGGAGGGAGAGGGAAAACGCAAGTTCAGGCACTAGTTTTTTGCTTTTGAAATGACCAGGTTCATGGAAAGGGGGGGGGGAGAGAATTGGAGAGGTGGAGCTAAATGTTCCTGGTATTTCAAGCGGAGCCAATGTACCCATTGGAGAGGTCCTCCAGTTATCTCCCTCCCTCCCTCTTTCTCTCCTGCTTCCTGATGGAATGGCTGCTTCCATGCCAGCTACTCTGTCTTTCTTGCTATCTCCCACATTGCCAATCCAAACACTTCAGGAGCCTCTCCCTGCCAAACCCTTAAAATCCTCCGCTGAGCCATCCCATCCATTTGCACAGACTTGCTTATTTACTCATCCCAACCCTTGCATCTGAGATTGCTAACTTGTGTCTCTTCCCTACCCCAGCAAGGGAGGGGAGTCTGGCGGCAATACCACCTGCACAGCAGCACTGGGGTGTGGGTGGGGGGTGACCGAAGCAATGGAGTGCCATCATTCCCCGCCCCCTGCAAGTCTCCAGAGTGAAAGCATGGAGCATTGGTGTCAAAGCACATCGCTCTAACCACAGTTTGGTTCCATTATGATTTGGTTATGTGATGAAGCCATGTCATTAGGAAGAATTTTCTGGTGGTAAGAGCTGTTTGACAGGGGAACGGACTCCCTCAGAAGGTGGTGAACTCTCCTGTGGAGGTTTTTAAGCAGAGACTGGATGTCAGGGATGCTTTAGCTGAGATTCCTGCATTTCAGGGGGCTGGACTAAATGTCCACTGGTGTCCCTTCCAATTCTACAATTCTATGCTCCTATCACCTGGGATAGCCATGAAGCCAAATCTGAGTGTGGGCAATGTTTCCCTGCCCCCACTCACTCTGAAGCCTTGTGGGAGAAATAATGGCACCTGTCATTGGCAAATTCTCCCCATCCTTCCCAATTGTTTGTGGTCGTGCCTCCAAAATCTCACCCTGGCTCATTCAGTGTGGGAGCATTTGGCTTCCACCCAGCAACAGAAAACCAGCAGGAGATACTTTCCCTGTCTCGTTGCCTGTATCTCCACGGCAGGAAGTCCCTTCACCTGCAGGATTTCTGTACGTTATGCAGCTGTCAGGCATAGGGGAGGAAGCGTAAATGACAAACCAAAATGAATCCCGAGTCTCCTATCAGTGATCTCTTTCATTGTTTACCATGAGGCCTTTCAAATCCCAAACCAGGAAGGTAGGAGGGTCTCCAATTAAAACAGGCTGCTTCCAAACACAGTGGGGCAACAGTTTGCCTAGATAGGGGGATGGAGTGAATCACCCTCCAGAATCTACAAATCTTTCCTTCTGGGTCTTCTGCTGCTGCCTGAAATATCTCACATTGCGATGTTTCCTGACTTCCCCCTCTCACTTACAAGGGCAGGGCAGGCCAGTAAAAACAGAGCTCCATCCTGGTAGGAAATCATGCATGCATTTTAATGTGCCACCTGCTTACACAACTCACATCGGCACAGCCTTAAATATAAACAGACAGCCTCTTCCTGGCTGTTAGACGGAGCCCTTACCCTACCCCGACTTGTTCTCGGAACACGCCAAAATTACAGCTCCGTGGAGATCGGCATATTTAAGGGTAGGATGCATCTCCCCCTCCCTCCACCCACCACCACCACATTTTTATTTTTTTAAAAGAGAGTTTGGAGCATAATAAATAGGGTATTCATCATACGCCGACCCTAAAGATTGTATCTTTGGAGAATATCCTAAAATTAGCACTCAAAGCGCCCTTACGAGCTGAAAGGGAAACAAATGGAGATTCCAGGCTGGTCCTCAAGTTACAAACGCAACTCATGCATAGAGAGGTGGACCCACAAACCTGCATTCAGTTTCGCACAAGAACAGTGTGTTGATGGGGTCTGCAATAAAGCTCAGTTTCCCAAGTCGGACAGAGCTCAGGCCACCCACTAGATTCAATTCACTGTGATAGGCAACTTTACCTAATTTGTACCTTCCCCAAAAAACCCCACGCAGATTGAAAAACAGGCAGGGAGGTTTCAAAGCAGAGGCTGGATGACCATCTGTCTTGGATGCTTTTGCTGAGATTTCCTGCATTGCAGGGGGTTGGACTAGATGACCCTCAGGGTCCCTTCCGACTCCACAATTCTATGATATCCTTCAAAATTTGCATTTTCTCAGGATTTTTCCAATGCAATTATCCAGCCAAGTAAATGCATATAAAATAATGGGATAAAGGGTGCATAAAATGGTTTACATTCACCTGCATTTGACTCAGAGTAGGCCGTTTTAAATAACTGGCCCTAAATTCGTCATGTCCTTGATTTCAGTGCATGACTGATATTGGTTGTATCCATCACTGTTACTTAAACTGTGTATTTTATTGAGTTTTTTGGGGAGTTATTTGAGATTTCAATTAGTTATTGTAGTAACAAGAACAACAAAGTATATACAATAGAAGAAAACATGTTATCAATCATATGTCCATTGTGGGGAGGGGGGAGAATGGAGCATGAATTATAAAGAATTTCTGGCTATCTCCAGTCATGGTGTCATGTTCACCTCCTGAACTGGTCTAGTCTATTATTATTATTATTATTATTATTATTATTATTATTATTATTACTACTACTACTACTACAGTTGTACCTTGGATCTCGAACGCATTGCAAGTCGAACGTTTTGGCTCCTGAACGCCGCAAACCCGGAAGTGACTGTTCAGGTTTGCGAACATTCTTTGGAACCTGAACGTCCAGTGCCTCTTCTGTGGCTTCCAATTGGCTGCAGGAGCTTCCTGCAGCCAATCAGACGCTGCGCCATGGTTTCTGAACGTTTTGGAAGTCGAACGAAATTCCGGAACAGATTCCGTTCGACTTCCGAGGTACCACTGTATTATTACACACACACGCACGCGCGCGGTTTGTGGAAAAAAATCAAACAACAAAATTAAGCACTACAGTACGTAAAACATCAAGATCCATGAAATAAGCTTCCACTAATTTAATACACTTCCACTCACTCAATTGCTCACACAAATTCCACATGTACTGACACACCCATAGCTCAGTCAATCCACTTCTACACGCATCCACCCACACAAACACACTATTCCTCACGTTCAACAATTACCTTGGCCCAGCACTGCCCTAAGTACATACACAGAAAAGACCACACCGCAACCCGGGCAGCCTATAAGACTAAAACCAAATTCATTCTGAGACTCCAAGATCATGACCAGTGCATTTAAACAAACTGCTTTCCCTCATTCCATTTTGAAATATTGTTTCGTCTTTAAAAGTTTTATTTCCTAACATTTCTAGCTCGTCTTCGAACAACAACAAAAAGCTTACAGAAAGAAAAATTAGCATACGATGCACCAAAATAACAATAAAACCCACAGATAAAGGAGAAATTAAGAGAGAAGATGTACAGCAATTAAGAGAGCTTACAGCACCATTAACGAAAAGGAGGCAAGTGAACAAGTGGAGGAAAGCTGCCACCATCAAGAAGACCCTGTCTCTAACAGCTATACAGCTAGTCACCAGAGGCAAGAACATCCAGAGATGGTCCCCTGAGGAAGGTGTTAATTGGTGGCAGATTCTCATAGGAGAAGGTGCCCTTACAGAAGCTGGGGGCCCTAAAGATATTTGCAGGTATGTCAATGTCATTAGCTTGACTGCACATCTCGGAAAATGGAAAGTGCTTCATAGAGAGAGGACAGGAACCATGCTTTTACAGCGTTGGCATTTGACAGCGTGGGTAACAGGATGTGACACACAGCTCTGATAAAAAGGAGAGAAAGAATTGACTTCAAGACCAAGCTATCTGATGACGAAACATCCTTTTTTTAAAAAAAAAAAAACTCATCTCGGAATAAACAATTTGGCATCATGGAATTTCAGGACCGGTTAAAGCTGCACAAGGCAGAGGCAAGACAACAGTTGCATTTGGACGATCATGTCTCGGTTTAATAAGGCAAAGTGTGAATGAATCTTTTGTGCCTTCATAGTGTGAGCAAGCAGACCAGAAAGGCTAGAATTAATCATAGTTTCCTGTTACGTCCGAGTTGGGGAACTATGGTTACCAGCTTTAGCAGAAGCCCAGCCATGCTTTGGAATGGGTTCAGCATCCTGGCTTGTTCTGAAGGTGCTAGCCATAGTTTCCAGTGAGATTGAACAGGAAACTATGGCTACTGAAAGACTTCCTGGGTTGGTTATTCACCCCATAAAGGGAGCAGCGAAAAGAGTACATGCCTTTCATATCTCACTTCATTAAGTCGAGATATGACCAGGCCAGTGAGTCTTATACAACCAGTGATGTGGGAAGAATTCCCCACCCCCACCAGCTCTTTATTTTTGTTTGGGAAAATTTCTGTTTCATATATTTGTTAATAAAAATGAACGGATGCCAGTTGGGAAATACAGTGTTAGGCAGACCTGGCAGCTTTCGAGTTTTTAGCTTTGCTCATTAAATACAACTAAAATAAACATGTTAAATCAAGGCATCAAAAAAAAAATTCCAAAGCAAATTATCTAGAAAATTCATTGCACTGTAAACAGCGGCAGCAACTCAACACCTAAAGCTTGGATGGGGAACCTGTGGCCCTCCAGAGGTTGTTGGACTCCATTAACCATCAGCCCCAGCCAACGTGGTCAATGGTCAGGGATGATGGGAGTTGTAGTCCAACAGGGTTCCCCAGCCATGATCTAAAACAAACAACTCTGCTTCCATTGCCTGACTCTTTGTGTGATCCTTAGAGGTCTTTGGGGTGTCCTTGGGCAGAGCATTAGAGCACAATTGCAACAATCTGCTGAATCTCATCCCGAAATAATTTCTCTCAGCATGCATAACAAGCAAACAAATGTATTTTTCCTTACTTAGACGTCTCTTACCTGTGAAGATGCAACCACAAGTCCCCACTGTATATTTCAGCAACAGTCTTTAAGGTGATCAGCAAGAGGAAGATGTTTTTTGAACAAGAGCCTGGTGAAGAAATGAGAAATTGTTTTGAACATGAAAACAATATTGGCCATGATACGTGCATCACAGAGAGGGGCAGATGCATACACAGAGAGAGCAGGTTCAGAGGTAACAGGAAACTATGGTTTCCTGCTACACAAACAAGCTTGCACAAGCCTTGGCCTGACAGATTTTCCCAGCCTTCTCCTCATCTGTTGTGGCCAAAAATTGGAGAATGGAAGCACCCATTTCCACTACCAAACAAATAAAAACAGTTCCCTGTTACATCCGAAGTAGGGGCACTGTGGTTTGCTTAAACTGCGGGTAATGAAAACAAGCCAAGTTCACACAGGATTGATTTCACTTACCACGTTTTCCCTTGTGATGGCTTTCCAAGTTAATTAATTAGAGAAATATATGAAGAGAATAAGACCTTGGGCTTGCACAATGGAACTCCCCCCCTGCCCCCCACCACTTCTCCTCCCCATGATGACACAGCATTGTCTCCAAAGCCAAAAATGCCTGGCGGAGACCCTAAGTGCTTATCCGTTGATGCAGCAAATATTAGGGTCAGTCTGAAAGCATGCCAGAAATTATGAGCCAGCGCCTCCTGGTATGTGGCACCAACCCAGAATTATGAAGTCACACACACGCACATGTGATATAATTAAGGCACATATTGGTATCTCCTCGATAACGTCAGTTAAAAGACTTTGCATGATGCGTTACTGAAGTCCGAGTTTCCACCCACCCCAAGAGATGACAGCTAATACAGGAGATGATGTGGGTCCAACTTTACAGAGGACACAATTCTGAAGGACAATTTGAAGGGCTTCCTGCTCCAAGTCAAGATTAAAGACATAAGAGTAGGGAGCAACAAGGGCCTTAGATATCTGAAAGAACTCCTCCTTCTCTACAGATCCTCTTGTGTGCGGAGACTGGCAGAGGGGGCCCTCTTCGGAGTTCCTCCACCTCAAAACCTCAGGGGGCAGCAAACCAGGAAAGGGCCTTCTCTGTGGTGGCCCCTAAACTGTGGAACACCCTCTCCACGGAGACACCTTCATTGTACAGTTTCCGAAGAACACTGAAGACATGTATCTTCACCTTGGCTTTTGACACTTGAGGAGTGTATTTTTAGGATCCACCTTATTTTTATTGTTGTTGTTTTAAAAAAACTGTTTCTATTATTGTTTTAATGTTGTAACCCACCCCTGGACCTTAAGGTGAAGGGCAGGAAATGAAACAATGATCATAATAATTGACGTTGCCCATCTGCAGTGAGGAGCACCTGGGCAGCAGAATGAACAGGCTCACAGCTCATCCAGTCACATTCTTCCCCACTGTGGTGAGGTGTATTGTCCTTGTAATTCAATCATGGGTCAGGAACTTGTGGCTCTCCAGATGTTCAGAACTCCAACTCTCCTCATCACTAGGGCCAACAGGAGGAGGACTCCAACAACATCCAGAGGACCACAAGTCCACCACCCATGATTTATTTTTTTCTAAATCTGCATCTACATGTGTAAATTAGCTTCTGCATTTCCCCCTCCTTCCCAAAAAATTCTCATTTTGGGTGATGTACGTCCTCATTTTGGGCAATGCACTAGTGGTCACTCTAGCAGCCAATGAAACTGAAGGGAACAGGGATAACAGAATCATAGGACTATAGAGCTGGAAGAGACTGCAAGGGCAATCTGCAATACAAGATGCCCTGAACAGGCACAGGATCAGTGGACAAATCCCCAGGCAGCTTTTAGAACCTCGGCACGCCAGCCGAAGTGAATTCATTTATTCATTTTATGCCAACATCAGGGGCAGAGGAAGGGGGCGGTGGGGGCGGGCCACCCCGGTGTCACCACTGAGGGAGGTGAAAAAATGCCACCCCTGGTGCTCAATCAGCTTGTTCCACTGCTGGCCAACATACCTAGATTAGTCTCTTTCATTTAAAAAAACCCTGACTCTGGTTACTCGCAGTGGCAGCCACCATGGTGCTTTTGTGATGTTGCTTGACTCCACCTCCCTTTTTCCCAGCAAGCAGAACCAATGGTCAGAGCTGATGGGATGTGCAACAACCTCTGGAGAGCACACTGCACCTGTTTAGTCTCTGAATGTAGGGGAAATAGAAGCCCCTTTTAAAAAAATTATAGAGAGAGAAATATTATATCTGGGAGGTTTTTATTTTTGGTCTGTTTGTGTTTCGAAGGACCCCCTTGAAATTTTAAGGGAGTCATTCCAATTGGTGAGCTTGCAAGATTGCTTTCCAACAGTATCGGGTTGCTGTTATCACTGCCTGCAACATTCGATCCCTCAAGCCCCTGTTGTTCTCCAGCAACAGCCGCATCACATTGGTATACAAGCTGCTGGTCATCGGAGTCTCTGCCTGTGATTTATAATTCATCAGCCTCTGGTGATCTCATACTTCCCCCCCCCCAGCCCGCTTTTCTGCTCCACATGCATGTATGTAATGAATTTTAACTCCGATAGTTCTAACGTGCCAGAAAGGAGGAGGGGAGGGGACCACACATGCACGCATTCTCTCTCCCAGACACACATGCACACACAAAATCCCAGTCACTGCAGAATCCCCGCTGTAACACAGGCTGGTCACTCCAGGCATCAAAACAACAGATGGAGCCCTAGGCATTACCCCTCTGTATGTCTCTCTCTCTTTTTCTTTCTCTCTCTCTCCCTCCACCCCCTGCTTCTCATGAGGAGCAAGAGGGGTTTGCAGTCTCCTTTTCATATAATGAGCCCAAGCTTCTGTTTTATTTTGCTGAGCATTTTGCAAAAAAGAACTGAAAGCAGCTGTTTGCATCTTGGATAGCAGAAGAACTTTGCTACCTCTCAAACTGGAAAGCTTCCTTCCTTCCTTTTTCTTTAAAAAAGAAATGATGGTTGTTATGGCAACTAAGGTTTCTATATTTAAATCCAGGTTTTTGCTGGCAAGTGGAGTCAGCAGCACTAGAACAAACAATAAGCCTCCTGGCTATTGTGCCCTGAGGGTTGCTCTCCTGAGGCGCTGGAAACAGGAGGCCACAAGGATGGTGGCCCAGTGTCATGGCCAGTGGCAAATGGAAGCTGGCTGCCCCTGTTGCCCAAAGTGAGACGGACGAGTCAATTTCTGATGAAAGGAGGAATCATTCTGCTTTCTCCATCCACCTCCCTCCCTCCTTTCCTCCCTCCCTCTCTCTCTCTCCCTCTCCACAGGCTGCCACAGCACATTACCTCATCTGGGTAACACAAAAGCTGCAGTGCCTGCCCAAACAGATGGCTGGATGGGAAAGCCCTGGCATAATTCTGCCCAGCAGTTCATGATCTTTTCAGTCAATCTGACTGGCTGGCAGGCTTTTCAAGGTCCCTTGCTGAAGGCAGATTGCTGAGGCTTCAGATGGGGAGAGCTGAAGACCACAATGGTCAATCGATTGGTTTTTGCCCACAGGGTCTGTTTTCGTACACGGCTGGGGTTGGGACAGCACTGCTAGAGGACCGAGGATAACACCTGAGAAGGCTGTATGGCCTGCATTTCAGTGAGCTAGATGGACCAATGGTCTGACTCAATATAAGGCAGTCTTCTATTCTCCCCTGCCCTCTCGCCTGCCCTGTGCAGTTGCGTTTTCACCCTAGGTAGGACAAAGAAAAGGACCTCTCCATCTGAGAGCAGGCAAGTTGGTGCAGGAAGCGGTGATCCTTAAGGACCTAAGCCACTCAGGGCTCTACAAGATCATCACAAAAACACTCTGAATTGCACCTTGGAAGCAAAGCGATAACCAGTGCAGCTGTTACAAGGCTGGTATCCCATGGTTGAGTATCAACCAACATCTCTGAAGCTTCAATCTGGACCAAGTGAAGCTGGTTAAGACTCCTCAAAGATAAACCCCACAGAGAATTGTGTTGCAGTATTCAAACCTGGATATATAATTAAGGCAAGAGTAGGCAATGTAGAACCTTCCAGATGTCAACAACTTCTGTCATCCCTGGACACTGGCCATACTGGCTAATGTTGATGGGAGTTGGCATCTGACAACATCTGGAGGGCAGGTGGCACTACCTCTGAACTGAGGCAGGTGGTACCATTGTCAGGTCTGGCTTCCTCAGTAATGTGGAACTCTTCCTAGCAGTACCTGGAGATGCTCAACTACTGTGCCTCTTTCCCACGGTACAACAGAAGTCCAAAGTACATATTTAATTTTGGGCTACCTGGCAGCAGATTTATTTTAAGAACTTACAAATACTAGGATGAGTTGATTTGTGGGGGTGGGAATGAAAACAGTGCAATGAGAGAGCCTGAAAGGAACCAAAAAAAAAAAGCCCAAGCTGACTATTAGGAGCAATTTCTAGCGAGGTGATTGCCCTGGCATTAAAATCCTATGAGAAGACTAGAAGGAAACCTCACCACTTAAAATGCTTTAACACTAGACCAGAGAAAGCCCTTAGAAAGCATCAGAGGTAGACATTTTGCCATGGCCCCAGGGACAAAGGCTAGACTTGATCTAATGGCTCTTAACACTGGCATCTTCAGGGAATCTTCAGTCTCCATTTTCACAGAGTGCAGATTATCAGGAGGTTCTCTCGTTCTCTCTCTCTCTCTCTCTCTCTTCATTGTACACTTTAAAAGCACAAGCTGCTTAAAAACAAAACAAAAAAACCCATCCCCTCCAAATCAGCTGATTTGCCTTCCTTCAATTATCAGAGCATTTTGCACAGAGCTCCATATAGAACATTGTGAGCAATATGGAGAAAATGTATAAGCACCATGGAGGAAGCCATAGGTCTTTCTTCCCTAGGGTCAGTTCTACTGTTAGGCAGAGTGTTTTGGGTGTAGAGGTGTGAAGGTTCAGAAATATTAGGTGGAAAGAGGATTTCTGGGGAGCGTTCCCCGCCCCTCCCCAGAGTGGGGAAAATGAGAAGTCAAATGAATTATGACATGCTTTCTTTTAGAATAATGAACAAAATGTTTAAGACAAGGTGTTCATATATTTACTCCCCCCCCCAAAAAAAAGATTTCTAAAACTGTGTAACAGGAAGACTTTCTGTAAGGCTACATACAGGTTCAGATCATTCCAATTTCTATACACTGAAGATAAGCAGGTCCTGGCCTGTACGCCAAGAATGCAACTCTCTGTACACCGAGAATGCAACGCCGAGAACGCAAGATGCATTTCTGCCTCTGGGAGGGCACTGCCATTGTCACAAGAGGAAGGGGGGAGATTCAATTATTTGTTTGCGGCAAAAATGAAAGTGGTGGGAGGAACCAGCTGGGGAACCACCAAGGGAAGAAGGCTCAGAGCACAGGGATTGATGGTAGGAAGATGATGAGAGGTCAGAGGGAGAAGACTGGAATGAGGAGGTGTCGGAAGCTGAAGAGCCAACAGGGTTTAGTAAGCGGGGAGAGACTGTGGAAGAGGAAAGTCCAGAAGCAGGAGAGTGGGAGAGGGGTGGTCAAGAGGCAGAGATGAGTCAGGCTGCTGAAGAAGCAGGGGTATCTCCCCCTCCTGCTGCGACAAGGTCCCCTCCCCGCTGGTCTCACAGAACCAAGAGAGGCATGAAGAGGGCAAATGAGAAGTTAGCATCACACAGGCACGGTCTCTGATTGCTTGGGGAAAACCCTAGAGAGGAGGGGACTTACACAGCTGTGGGAAGGAGAGACCTTCAGTCTTCACAACTGCTTCATAGGGGCAAGGCCTACTGAAGAAGAGTGGCTGTGCTCATGAGGCCTAGCACTCCTGTGCAGATCCTCTTTTTTTCTAATCAAGAGTTAATTCATTTAACTTTGTGTAATTTACTGCTGGCTCACTCCTGCCACTTCCTCACTACAACAATGAGACATACTGTATTTCGATGATGATTATGATGATGGCAACAACAGTTTGTTGTTGCTGTTACAGTCGTACCTTGGTTTCGGAACAGCTTAGTTCTCGAATGTTTTGGCTCCCAAACACCGCAAACCTGAAAGTGACTGTCCCGGTTTGCGAACTATTTTTGGAAGCCGAACATCCAATGGGGCTTCTGTGGCTTCTGATTGGCTGCAGGAACTTCCTGCAGCCAATCAGAAGATGCGCTTTGGTTTCCAAACATTTTGGAAGTTGAACGGACTTCCGGAACGGATTCCGTTCGACTTCCAAGGTACAGCTGTATTTCGATTGCTTAATTGGAATTCTTATCTACCCTACACCCCAGTACAGGTTGCAACAATATGGGAAATGCAATGTTAAAACAGTTAAAACATTTAATTGAAATATTGGGGTGCTGGGATGTTATTTTATTGTTCATTTACTGAAAGAAGCTCTAGCGAGAGAGAAAATCTACCACTCATTGTTAGAAGTAATTATTAGTACAAATTATAAAATTATGTATGTGGGTGATTTGATACATAATTCTGATATCCAATGTTAGTTCAGGTAGACCCATTGAAATGAACTGACTTAATTAGGTACCTGAGTGTGACTAATATTGGATACTCCCGAAGAATTCTAAATTTGCAGCTATCTGTATAATTAACTCGTGGTCATTTTTTAAATTAAATATCCTCCTTTGCCCTCTTTTTCTGGCACTGAGTAAGTGGTCACCCTCAGACTCACCCATGTGGATAGCAGCCAAATTAACTGAGAGCATTATTGTACTGCTTGCGGTAAGCCAATTTAGGGGAAGAGGGAAAGACTGAAGCCTGGATTAAACTGTGTCTGACTTAGGTTCCGCAGGACCTGATTTTTGCTTCTGGGAAAAGTTTGGGCTGCTGTCTGGGCTGATAACAGTACTCAGTACCATGACCAACAGTGAGTTCAGTGCACATTCTGCAGCATTTAATGAAAAGCAGGTAAAGGTCAGCCAATTGGGTTTATTTGGTCCGAGACCTTTGAAAGAGCCTATTTTAGTCATGTCATATATATATATATATACATTTATATATAAACACACACATATATAGATACACACATTAATTTTTTTAAAGGCTCAAATTTAGTTTAAAGTCTTTCATTAAGAAATCAGGCTGGATTTTTCTCAGACTTTTAAAACACGGGCTCATTTTCCTTAGGGAAGAATAAATCTGCCCATTTCAGTGTCTCTAAATTTCTCATTATTCCAGTCTTAGGTTCAGTCCTGCATCAGTTTGCAATTCTCTTTTATTTTGAAAAGCACTTGCATTTTAATGTACATTTCCCCTAGTATGCATATTTTGCAAGCAATTTCCCCTAATAAAATGCAGATTAAGGCTATTTTCTAGAACACCTCCCCTTAATATAAGTATTTTGGTATGTATTGCATGACTGGAGAACCACATCTCGAAATTCGGAGAAGCGCACATTTCGAAGTAAAGCTGTATTTTGTCCCTTGCATTATTTTGCAAAGTGAAAGTTAGGTTGTTGTTGTTTAGTCGTTTAGTCGTGTCTGACTCTTCATGACCCCATGGACCAGAGCACGCCAGGCACCTCTGTCCTCCACTGCCTCCCGCAGTCTGGTCAAACCCATGCCAGTAGCCTCGAGAACACTGTCCAACCATCTCATCCTCTGTCGTCCTCTTCTCCTTGTGCCCTCCATCTTTCCCAACATCAGGGTCTTTTCCAGGGAGTCTTCTCTTCTCATGAGCTGGCCAAAGTATTGGAGCCTCAGCTTCAGGATCTGTCCTTCCAGTGAGCACTCAGGGCTGATTTTCCTCAGAATGGATAGGTTTGATCTTCTTGCAGTCAATGGGACTCTCAAGAGTCTCCTCCAGCACCATAATTCAAAAGCATCAGTTCTTCGGCGATCAGCCTTCTTTATGGTCCAGCTTTCACAAGTTAGGTAGTTCCACATTAAAACTCAAGACCCAGTGGGGTGTAGTGGTTAGAGTGCTGCACTAGGACCTGGGAGACCAGGGTCCAAATCCCCACTCAGCTACTTGAAGCCCTCTGGGTGACCTTGAGCCAACCGCTACCTCGCAACCTAACCTACCTCACAGGGTTGCTGTGGAGATTTAATGAGGAGGGGGAGAGCAGAGTGTGTCACCTTGAGCTCCTTGGGGAGAAAAAGGCAGGATACAAATGCAATAAATAAATACAGTGGTACCTCTGGTTAAGAATTTAATTCGTTCTGCAGGTCTGTTCTTAACCTGAAACTGTTCTTAACCTGAGGTACCACTTTAGCTAATGGGGCCTCCCGCTGCCACCGCACGATTTCTGTTCTCAGCCTGAAGCAAAGTTCTTAACCCAAGGTACTATTTCTGGGTTAGCGGAGTCTGTAACCTGAAGGGTCTGTAACCTGAGGTACCGCTGGAAACAAAATGTGACCTGAATCAAAATTTTCCCCCATCCTTACTTATTAAATTTCTATACTGCCCTTCATCTGAGAATCGCAGGGCAGTTTACAATATAAAAAATACAAAATGTAGCTACAAACGAAAACAATAACCCCCCCCCCCCCACACACACACTGTTTAAAAGGCCACGGGTTGATATTTCATATAAAGCAGTATAAAGCCCCTCAATAACAAATGCAGCATTCAGAGAAAAACACTCTCCACAACTTCCAAAAAGGGCAAACATTCTTAGTTGATCCTTCCCTGCATGTGTAAAAGCAATTCTAATAGTGAAATGAACTATAGCATCCCAATAAGCAAAAATGTCTTTAGCTGACGGGAGTACTCAAAAGCCCCTTTCCAAACCAAAATGTTCATGGAAACAGATACTACTTGCCCTGCCTTTTTTAAAAGCACGCACACTCACAAGCAAACAGGGCGATGTTACTGTAAGAAATGGAATACTTCAGTGTCAAGTACATGCCACAATGCTGCCTTATACAGCGGCAATGTGATTAATTAAAATTTACAAGCGTAATCCGCACTCTTAACCGCGTTCCTTGGCTCCATCCCCTCTAGCCCTGCGCCAATAACATCTTAAAACAAACGACAACCTCAGAGTTGACCTTTGGGAGCTGTGAAGAGCCTCTCTTAAGCTGCTCTGCAACCAGAGAAGGGAAAGGAGTGGTACAATTTCAGGGGGCGGAGGGAACGAAAGCTCGTAAAGACAATAAAACCGGGCTCATAAATCGCATCGGAAAGCTGTATGTCAACAGATGCCAGCAACTGCGGGTGCAGATAGGAGGGAATTTCATACGCAGAAGAGCATTCAAGCACCCCATGTGTGCGCAAAAGATACAAGAAGCTGCCAATTCATACCCTTTGCCCATCCATCCCAGTAATGTCTGCACTGGCCAGAAGCTGCTCTCCAGGGTCATCTCCAGCAGGGAACGTTCCCACTCCCTGCTACCTGAACCTTTAAACTGGAGATGTCAGGATTCGAGTCTGGCATCCTCTGCAGTTACATCATGTGCTCTGTTGCTGTTATTGTTTAGTCCAGTGTTTCCCAACCGGTGTTCCGCGGCACACTAGTGTGCCGCGAGACGTTGCCTGGTGTGCCGCGGGAAAAATTAAAAAATTCGAAAGATATCCGGAGAGGCGGCCTTCAGGCGAGTTTTAATTTTAATTTTCCTTCTCCCACTTAATGCCCCACGCTCGCCCGAGCAGCTTGCAGTCCTCGGTAACCACGGCGACCCGAGGGAGGGGAGGGAACAGGGAAGTCGAGGGCGGCGGCGAGCCGCGATGACGTCAGTGGGCCGCGCCGCCTCGCCCTGGCACGGTGTGAGAGCCCCGGCTAGTGGCGCGAGCTTCGGAATAAGTGGGATCCGCGTGCACGAGACCGAGATCGCGGGTAAGGAGCTCAGCCCTGGGCAGGAGGAAGCGGGGCTGCGCGTGCGGGCCACATCCCCACAGAGAGCGAGCCTCCCCCGGCCCACCACTCCGGGCAGGTCCACTCGCATGAGGGGGCGGCGATGGCGACGGCCGGCAGCTTGCCTGCAATGCCATCCCTCGAGCAGGCGAGGAGCCCGGAGGCTACCAGATGCGAGTCCTCTTTCCCACCCTGCTCGGGAGTCCAGAGCACTTGGTCGCATTCAGGATCTAGAGTGGGGAAGCGGGGTTTGTGTCTGGGCTGGACACATTGGGCTGCCTGTGCCGCTCGACCTGCGGGGAGAAATCAGGGTGGGAGTAACGACCGTGAGGCAGGGCTGCCAAGTGTGGCAGAAGAGGACACGGCCGTCGCACCTGTCCTTAGGTAGGAGCTTCTTCCGTGTCGACCTGCTGCCCTAAAGTCTTGGCTTTTTTTCTTGGCTTTTTGGCGGTTGGCACAGAAGGAAGGCAAGGGGGAGGGGAAAAAATTGAAACTTACACTTTCGTGCGTCCCTCCCGGCGTGACGCTGCGCGCTGACGTCACGGGGCTGTAATGGTGGTGTGCCTCGAGATTTTTTTCATGAAACAAGTGTGCCTTTGCCCAAAAAAGGTTGGGAAACACTGGTTTAGTCGTTTAGTCGTGTCCGACTCTTTATGACCCCTTGGACCAGAGCACACCAGGCACTCCTGTCTTCCACTGCCTCCCGCAGTTTGGTCAAACTCATGCTGGTAGCTTCGAGAACACTGTCCAACCCTCTCGTCCTGTATCGTCCCCTTCTCCTTGTGCTCCTCCATCTTTCCCAACATCAGGGTCTTTTCCAGGGAGTCTTCTCTTCTCAGGAGGTGGCCAAAGTATTGGAGCCTCAGCTTCAGGATCTGTCCTTCCAGCGAGCACTCAGGGCTGATTTCCTTCAGAATGGATAGGTTTGATGTTCTTGCAGTCCATGGGACTCTCAAGAGTCTCCTCCAGCACCATAATTCAAAAGCATCAATTCTGTGGCGATCAGCCTTCTTTATGGTCCAGCTCTCACTTCCATACATCACTACTGGGAAAACCATAGCTTTAACTATACAGACCTTTGTTGGCAAGGTGATGTATAATTTAATAAATAAGAATAAGTCCCAAAGGGGTGAGTTGAGAGCCACCCACAGTGATGCATTGTTTATACAGAGCAGCAGGGAAGCGTTTCCCCATGGTGCCTAGGGTGGGCGTGGGGTGCGGAGGGTGAAGGATCCTACAGCATCTGGCCAGTCCTCACTGCCTGAGTGCTTGTAGAGGGCGGAAGGAGAAGGATGTGTAGGAAAGAAGCAGCAGCCAGGTGCCCTTTGATCTCAGCCTCGCCTTTGGGAGGCTGGGGTCCTTCTCATTACGCCCTCCCCAGAAGCTTTGCAAGGCTGGAAACTGATTAGATCCCAGCCTAACAAAGGGAGGGCAGCGTGGGCAGCACCCTCCCACCCAAAATGCACCCAAGGCGATTGCCCCACCTGCATGCACACACACACACACACACACACACCAATTCTATGCCCATGATACAGACTGCTTTAAGCTCTGACATTTAGGATGTTCAAAGTAGGTTGTGCCATTAATTTTTGGTTAATGTAAGGCAGGTCACAAGTGTTTTATTATTATTATTATTATTATTATTATTATTATTATTATTATTATTGTTGTTGCTATCTCTGTTACAGATGAGGCCAAGAGAAAAGCCATTTTGCGGGTGCTCAGAAGGCAGCGGCAAGTCTTCCTGATTTGTAGCTCAGTTCCTTAGCAGCTTCTTGGGGGCAGAAATGGCATTGCTTATCCCCCTGAACTACCAGGTGGTGGATGTATGCAACACAATCCCCCATATTATCCTCCTAACAACCCTGCGGGGTAGGTTAAGTTTCACAGGGATTTGAACCTAATATCAGGGGGGCGATGGGAACTGTACCCATACCTGGAGGCTCTCAATCAACTCAGCAGACATACAGTGGGGACTTTCAGCTGTAAGGAGCACAAGGGGCGAAAATGAACAAATATTTAAATCTGCTCTGAGTGGCACCTACCCTCCCTGCTCTCCAATTATTAATGCAAGCAACACTGTTGCTATTTATCACCCTGCTGCTATTAAAAGGGCATTGTGTGTTGCAAAGAGCCATTTAAACTCTATTATAACTCCTTTTGATTGACAGCTAAAGTTTAATGAGTGTTGTTGCCTGGGAGGACCAGATGCGAAAGGAAGTTCTAAATAGACCTGTCACAGAGATGTCACATAGACCCAGTCAGCGCTCAAATACCTGAAGTCTGGTGTTCTTTCTTTTTCTTTCTTTTTTACTGCTTTCAGTTAGAAATGTTTACTGGAGCCTGCAAGCTGTAATGCTGCATAGTTTTTATTCTTCGTAATTAATTAGAATGGCCACTCTGCATGGATTTATCGCTGGGTTCCTCCTCTACAGTGAAGAACAGCAATTATCCCCAAAACTCCAGAGTGTCGCCAGGGTTATCCGGAGCTGGCTAAATAGATCTATCCTCTTCCAACCTATCCCCCACCATGAATGTATTGGTTCCCTTTTAATCCAGGATGAGTGAGCCATGCCCTTCCCTATGTTGTAGGACTACTGGCCATACTGAAAGGGGCTGGTGGGAGTCCAACAACCCAAATAAAAGGGCCATGAGTTGCCCATCCTTGATTTAAATCCATCTAAGCCATCCCACCTTATAGCAGTGAATTCCATAAACCAATTCCATAGCTTCCACCTGACTCATTGATGGGCACCTGTTCCTGGAAAAAGCCTTATTTAGTGACGCTTTTTAGTGCAATTTAGCATAAACGAAGAAGCTGCTCTGTGCCACAGAACAAACGGGTGGGTCTTTGCCCTCACCCTCTTCACCTAGCTGCTATGTAGGGAAACAATGTGCCTCAATTCTAGAAGCAGCAGAGAGAACGACATGCTGGATAGCTCAGTCAGTAGAGCACGAGACTCTTAATCCCAGGGTTGTGGGTTCAAATCCTGCATTGGGCAAGAAGATTCCTGCACTGCAGGGGGCTGGACCAGATGACCCTCGTGGTCCCTTCCAACACTACAGTTCTATAATTCTATGGCTTGCTCTGTGCTGAACACTGGGGCTCCTCTGGAAACCCAAAGGGAAGCTCCATCCTACACTCAGGTTGTACGTGTGTCAAACATCAGCTCCCAAATGCCTCTGTTTTGGAATATTTCGGCTCCCGAAAGCTGAAAACCCAGAAGTAAATGCTCCGGTTTTCAAACATTTTTTCGGAAGTTGAACGTCTGACACGGCTTCCGCTCGAGTGCAGCAAGCTCCTGCAACCAATCGGAAGTCATGCCTCGGTTGTCGAACATTTCGGAAGCTGAATGGACTTCCGGAACGGATCACGTTTGACAACCGAGGTTTGACTGTAAATAAAACCTTACATCCTAATGCCACCACAGTCTCTTCTGATCTTCATTCCAAGGAAACCTGGCCCTGAGTAAAGAACAGGCTTCCCTGGAGCCTCTCAGAGATTGGGGTGGTACATAACAAAATACTCTCTCACACACACTGCACTGATTGGCTGGAGCTATTCTGCAAGAATGGAACAGATGGTAAGAAAACAAATGCACCTTATACCTTTTGCAATCATTTCAAGTCAGAGTAGGCTGTTTGCTCATCTTTTCACTGAAACATCTAAAGCACTGAGAAAAGATAAACCCACTCCTTCCGTGTTTCTTCCCCTGCTGCCAACCATCACAGAGATCACCATTTGTAAGCTGCAGCTGTATTTATGGAGGCACCGTTCCTATGCCAAGGGTGCAGGTGCACGAAAGGTGGATTGGCAAAGGTTTCCAACTCCTAGCTATTTTTAAATGGCAATAACGAAATGACTATTCCGCCCCGTTCCACCTTGCAAAAAAAAACCAAAATAAAACAAAGTACTGAAATGAAGACAGCTGGGGAAAACAGGTAGCCAGGGTTGGATTTGTACATGGAAAGACTGGTTTCAGTGGGAGCCATCATGACACCAGCAGGTTACAATCTCGTACTCTGGCACTTCCAGTTAGAAAGTTCCAGGAGCAAGTCCTCTTCCTGTAACTGAGGACAGTCACTATCAGACAACTTTGGGTATGACAGGCAAACAGTCTGAGCTGATATCAGGCAATTCTTGGTGGCCTTTTATTCTGCAAGAGTGCATGTCTAAACCAAAAGTAAAATGAGCAAAGTAACTTGATCGAGCTTATCAGAGAACCCAGCTTGCTGCACATTCTAAAGATTAAATGATTCACTTTAAAACAGAGCCAACCTGTTGCAAAAGCCAATCCAGCTGAGTCACCAATGTAGGTCTTACTCATCCCCTCCTTTCGCTTGCTGACTTCTTTTGTCACCTTACAATGCACTGGACACTTGGCCCCCACCGGTTAACTGCCCCCACTCCTGTGGTGTTCTGTGCATCATATCCAACAACCTTGCTCCTTCCCAAGGTAGCCTGGCACTGGGACTGTATCGCACTCTGCCTAACCCGACTGAATGCATGTAGGCAACACAGGACAGCTAGGGCATGGGTAGGCAAACTTAAAGCCGGGGTGACGGATCCAGCCCAATGGCCTTCTCAATCTGGCCTGCGGATGGTCCAGGAATCAGTATGTTTTTACATGAGTAGAATGTGCCCTTTTATTTAAAATGCATCTCTGGGTTATTTGTGGGGCATAGGAATTCATTCATTCCCCCCCAAAAAAATATAGTCTGCCCCCCCAAGGTCTGAGGGACAGTGGACTGGCCCCCTGCTGAAAAAGTTTGCTGACCCCTGAGCTAGGGAGCAAACACTTATGAACTGAAGGCTCAGCATAGACAGGGAATAGATTGGAGTGTTGGTCCATTGTCAGCACCTTGGTCAGCGCACAGTGGGAGACACAACTAGGTTGACAAGTAGGACCTCAACCATGGAGCAGGTATTCATGGTGGTGGCGGTGGGGTGTTAATCTAGTGCTGGTCTGGAGTCTATTGGGGCTTTATCCTGCAAGAACATGTGCATCCCACGCCCTGTTTCCTGAGAGAAAATCTGCTCTCCCTGAAAAAGGACAAACTGTCTCCTGCTGCCTTTGGGACCTGGTGTGGTGGTGGTAGGAGCTATGTAGTCAACTGTCTCTGAGGACGGTGGCAAGGGAACTTCCTTCGCAGCAAGGGATGAAGTCAGCATAGTCCCTTGGGCGTGTTCATCATTATCATCATATGTGACTATCTAGGGTAGACAGCTTGCCTTGATGACTATTTCCTAAGAGAGCACAAGGAAGTTAATAGTCCCAAGATTCTGATATGGCAGGGATGGGAAGCCTTCTTCAGACCATGGGCCACATTCCATTCTGGGCAACTTTCCTGGGGCCACGTATCAGGGGTGGATAGGGCCAGAGGCAAAAGTGGATGGATAGATGTAAATGTGACCTTTAAGCTAGTTTCCGAGACTCACATTAGATGAGGCTTTCACCCAGGATCAGGATGATGATGATGATTATCTATACCACCCTTCATCTGAGCATCACAGGGCAGTTTACAGTATAAAACCAGGCAAAGCTCTGTGCTGAATAGCAGCAGCTCTCCAGGGTTTCAGACAAGGAACATCACTAGAGATGCTAGGGATCAAACCTGGGACCTTGTGTTTGCAGAGAAGATGCTCTCCCACTGAGCTATGGCCCTGCCCTGCCATAAGATAAGAGGTGGTATAAGGCCAGATTACAATTCAGCACAAACACTTTGGTAATGTGGTTTCCCCTTCCTGCTGGAGATACATTTATGTGATATTAACTTTTGCCTAAGCCCCCTAATTTGCCAGCAATTCATTGTTCAGAGAATTAAGCTCTCTTTTTTTATAAAAATGAAAACACAAGAAAAGCTCCGTGACAGGAGGATGAAGGAAGTCTTTGCTATTCACCATCCACCCAGCCACCCACATGCTATCTTAATTCATCAGCAGACAAAGCCAGTTCTTTGTCTTTGCAGCTCCATCTCTGCCATTCATTCATGGTGAGATATCGCTCCGAGTAATCAGAGTCTGCCTATGGTGGGAGGCTGAGGAGGGAAAAGATTGGGGGGCGGGGACACAGAGAAACACATTTAATCGAGCCTTAAGAATGCTTCCTATTATTATTATTTTAAAGTGAGGAGGGTGGGGTTGTATCAAACAAAGTTCTACTGAAAGAAAACCCACTGAAATTAACAAACTTAAGTTAGCCATCTCCCTTAATTTCAATGGTTCTACTCTGAGTAGGACACTGGATACCACCCAGGGTATTTCTCTGTGTGTGTACCTCTACAGACAAAAATAGGCTCTATTGAATCAGTAGACTGGATACCTATCCCAGTGTTCTTCAATCTTCGGCCCCTGGACTACAACTCCCATCATCCTGGGCCACTGACTACACTGGTTGTGGATGATGGGGTTTGAAGCCCAAGGCTGAATGACACTGTAAAAAGACCTTTTGACCAGTGTTCTTCAACGCTGTGTCCCCAGTTGTTGCTGGGCTACAACTCCCATAACCTCACCTTCCTTTGGCCAGGATTCTCCATATTTACATCACCTTTACGATCCCCATCTACACAGAGCTCTTTCCCTTGCAAGATTTAATGTTTTGCCGTTTGCAATCTTGCAAGGTAGATACTCAAAAACTCCATATTCTGAAAGGCACTTGTGGCACAAAACAGGTTGAATCCATCACACACATTTTATTTCATTGCCCATTTTATGCAAAAATATAGAAGTACTTGGCCCCCTTATTGAAGGAGGGGGTCTACCGCACTGATTCTTCCAGGGTGACCTTATCTGTTGAATAATTGTAGGAATGATGTCGTGGAGAATGTGGCAAGATTTTTGAGTGCCGCCATGAAATTACGTTCCCATAGGTCCTAAGAGCCACATTTGTATCTCACAAAGTCTGGACAGTTTTATCCTAAAGTGCCTCTTACTATGCTTTGCTACTTGTGTTGTGTTCCAATCCACGTATACGACACACTCTTACTATGCCAATAAAGGAGATTGATCAATTGATTGATTGACTGAACAAACACCCATCACCCCCAGCCACCTTAGTCAATAGTTAGGGATGATTGAAGTTGCAATATAACAATGCCTGGGGACCCAACATTGAAGAACCCTCCTTTAGATAATTTTGCCTTTACCTTTCCTAGCAAGTTTTATTACATTTGTTCAAGTCTCAAGGGAGATCAAGGTTTCTTTCCCCACTGCAGGTTAGCGTGGCAAACCTGGGAAGGTTGTGCCATTGCCAAAGCCTGGTGTTGAGAATGGCAATTGTGCTTAGCTTGAATACACCAGAGCTTTGCAGAGAAACATCATAGACATTGAGTTTATGGTCTTCTGACCACACTATTGAATCTCTCCCCTCTATATAAACATGTATACATCTCTTTGTCAGTGGGGGATAACACTTCATGCATCTGATAAGTGTATATCAGCCTTGTTCATCGCACTGTCTCATT
Source organism: Podarcis siculus (assembly GCA_034642415.1). Classification (NCBI taxonomy): domain Eukaryota; kingdom Metazoa; phylum Chordata; class Lepidosauria; order Squamata; family Lacertidae; genus Podarcis; species Podarcis siculus. The sequence goes on from JAXCMG010000016.1 coordinate 5,575,488, forward strand.
CTCCACTGTATCCCCAACATTATAGACCCACAGTGGGTATGTGAAGTTACACCTGTCTTCCTTTTCTTGGTCCTCAAATCCATCCACCACTTTGCATTTGCACTAAATCTCATCTGTCACTCTGTCACTCAGTTGCATGATTTGGAGAGCTCCTTTTGGAGCCATTCGCAGTCTGCCTGGGATTTTACCATCCTGAATAATTCAGTGTCATCTGCAATCTTGGCTACTGGTTTACTGTCATCTACTGGACCAGCTTGCAATGGAAGAAATTGGGGCTGAAAGCTTTAAAGAACTGATAGGTGCCATTGCATGAATTAAAGACAGTGTATGAATAACAATGTCCTTAATTGCCAAGGGCCCATCTGCCCTATACACTTAAAGCAGTATCACACCACTTTAAAGAGCTGCCCTCTTTAAAGAAAAATCCTGGGAACTGTAGCATGTGGGGGATGCTGAGAGCTGTTCAGGGGCAAGCCCCACCTTTTCCATCAAGCCCCACCCTTCCCTGTGTATGATGTCAGGTATAGGGTGGGTGGGTGGGCATGGCTTGCCCAAAAGGACCTCATGGGCCAAATGGGGGAAGCCTGGGGGGTGAAGTTTGCCACGTTGGCTAGAGGTCCCCCACCTCTTTTTTTAATTGCTTTGTTTTAATTGCTTCACAGGTGGAGTTAAAAGGCGGATCAGGCTGTTGCTTCTGTTTTAAGTCCAAAAAAGACCTTTGCTTGTGCACAGGACCAAAGAGTTCAGGCAAGGAGAGCTGTATGCATCCCAGTCACAACAGGGGTGCAGCAGAGATGGTGATGCACTGCTTGGTACAGAGATAATACTCAAAAGCAGGTAGGTTTTTAATCATGGCTGAACTCCAGCTGAGTGGGAGAAAGGAACCAGGCATGCTGTCATCTTCAGGCCACTTGAAAATATTCCCTTCCACTCTAAGCACATTTGACTGAGGAAAATAAGTAACTCCTGCTGATTTTGAGAAAGACAACTTTCTGAATAAGTGTTCTTAAGCTGAAGAGTGGCAGAGACCATTGTCTGCTTTGACAAAACTGATGATCACACTTCATGGGTTTCGTTTTGCCGAGGATAGAGGAGTACCATTTCTTGCTATTATCTCTGCCTATGAAAATAAACTGGTCACTCTATGTGACTTCTTCCTCCTGCCCCTCTTCATTATCATTGCACTGGATGAGCCCCAGCCAGTATGGCCAATGCTCAGGAATGATGGGAGTTGTAGTCCAGCAACTTCAGGAGAGTACCATGTTGGAGAAGGCTGTCTCAGAGCAACGGCTGGAGACCCATGGCCTTCCAAATGTTGTTGGACTCCTGATTCCATCAGCCACAATGATCAGGGATGATGGGAGCTGGAGTCCAATAATAATAATAATAATAATAATAATAATAATAATAATAATTTATTATTTATACCCCGCCCATCTGGCTGGGCTTCCCCAGCCACTCTGGGCGGCTTCCAAAAAAAATATTAAAATACTGTAATACATCAAACATTAAAGCTTCCCTAAACAGGGCTGCCTTCAGATGTCTTCTAAAAGTCTGGTAGTTGTTGTTCTCTTTGACATCTGGTGGGAGGGTGTTCCACAGGGAGGGCGCCACTACTGAGAAGGCCCTCTGCCTGGTTCCCTGTAACTTGGCTTCTCACAGTGAGGGAACTGCCAGAAGGCCCTCGGTGCTGGACCTCAGTGTCCAGGTAGAATGATGGGGGTGGAGACGCTCCTTCAGATATACTGGACCGAGGCCGTTTAGGGATTTAAAGGTAAGCGCCAACACTTTTAATTGTGCTCAGAAACAGCAAGGGCCCCCCAGTTTCCCAGTCTTTGGTGTGGAGCTTTAAAAGTAAAGATCAGCAATTTGAACTGATGTGTGGAATTATATACCCATGAGTACAATTGGTTAAAATCAGCCAACTGAGTAAAAGCTAGGTAATCAATTGACTGTCATATATGTAAGTACGTAAGTGCAGAACTAACATTTTAGATCTGTTTCCCCTCTTTCAGCTCAAAGCATAAAGCAAAACGTTCCTAGGGAACGTGCTACTACATTTTGATGCAACGGAGGGCAGTGGGTGATGATTATCTGCTTCAGCACCGATTGAGAACCTGCAGGTTGTCCCACTGCTGGCTGGGGAGGGGCTTGGCTGATGCTGAGGCAACTAGCCGGGCTTAGCTGATGATCAAAAGTGAACCGGGAATGTGGCGAACCTGAGCAGAGCTCAAAAAACAGCAGGAAGGAGAAAAGCTGGCATGCTGGAGTCTCACTAATTACATGCCGTGCTCTTCACAGAGTCCAGAAAGTCGGTTAAGGCAGGCTTCCTGATCTCTGGAGTCTAGGATGATTGGGACGCAATGGATCTAAAACATTCAGTGCCCAAAACCTTCATTACATGCAGGGAGCTGGTGTTGTGCAGGGTCTTAGAGACTGAACTAAAATAGGAAGGGCCATAGTTCAGCGGGAGAGCATCTGCTTCGAATGCAAAATGCCCAAGGTTCTCTCGCCAGCATCTGCAGGCAATGCTGAGAGTCCTTCTTCTCTGAAACCCTGGAGAGCCATTGCTAGTCATTATAGACAATAGTGAGCTAGATGGACCAATTATCTGTCTCAGTAGAAGGAGGCTTCCTATGGTCCTATGAAAAAGAACTTCAGAGGAGCCCTGTTGGATCAGAACAATGGCTGATCTAATCCAACGTTCTGTTGTTATTGTTTTGGCAGTGGCCAAGCTGACGCCTTCAGGAATCCTACAAGGTGGGCATGAAGGTGACAGCCCTCCCTCATTTTTTTCCTCTCACTGACAGATCATCCTCCATGAATTCATCTAATCCCCTTTTAAAGAGCCAGTGTGGTGTAGTGGTTAAGAGCGGTAGTTTCGTAATCTGGGGAACCGGGTTCGCGTCTCCGCTCCTCCACATGCAGCTGCTGGGTGACCTTGGGCCAGTCACACTTCTCTAAAGTCTCTCAGCCTCACTCACCTCACAGAGTGTTTGTTGTGGGGGAGGAAGGGAAAGGAGAATGTTAGCCGCTTTGAGACTCCTTAAAGGGAGTGAAAGGCGGGATATCAAATCCAAACTCTTCTTCTTCTTCTTCTTAAAGTCATGTGACCTAGAGATCACATAGTTTACCCTTCAGAGAGATAGAATTCCTGGTTGCCTTCATGAAACTAGTTTCCAGGATGCTTTGAGGGAACTGATGGGCTTTAAATGTGTGTTCAGTGTGTGCTGTGGATACCACAACACAATAATAAAATACAGTAATTCAATAATAAAATACATTGAAAACACAGAATCACAAAATTGTAGAGTTGGAAAGGACCATGAGGAATGCCCTGGGGAGAGCATTCCATAGACAGGGATGTACTACAGAAAATCCCTGTTTCCGCAGTGCCACCCTCTGGACTTCCCTTGGAGGCAGTACAAAGAGAAAGGCCTGTGATGCTGACCTCAGGGTCTAAGCAGGTTCATTTGGGGAAATATATCCTTTCTTTGTTCCCAACCTGCTGACGATCAGATTTGTTAGAAGTAAGAGACAAATGTCAGGAAGTACCCAGTGCAGACATTCTCTCGGCCAAGAACTCACTGGGTAGCCTTAGGCTAGCGACTTTGCCATCAAATCCCCAATACAGTGGTACCTCGGGTTACATACGCTTCAGGTTACACACTCCGCTAACCCAGAGATAGTGCTTCAGGTTAAGAACTTTGCTTCAGGATAAGAACAGAAATCGGGCTCTGACAGTGAAGCAGCAGCAGGAGGCCCCATTAGCTAAAGTGGTGCTTCAGGTTAAGAACAGTTTCAGGTTAAGAACGGACCTCCGGAACGAATTAAGTACTTAACCTGAGGTACCACTGTACAGGGATAATAAAACTGTTACCATAAAGCACCAATGCTGCGGCAAGCAAAGGCTCTAGCAGCTCAGCCAGCTGCTTGTGGCTGGAAAGCCAGACAGGATGTTTGTGACTGTTGCCATGGGAACAAAGGGGCAGTCCATTCTGTACTGAGCACCGGATGTTAGCTCAGTGTGTGTGTGTCATATGACCCGTACTGGAAGTACTTGTGTGGAGTTTCTTCTTACTGCTGTTGAGTGCAGACATGTTTCTCTGTACTGAGATAAGAGACAGAAATAAAAGATGTAAATAGTTTTCTGTCTGCTTCTTTCCCCTCCCTGGGGGACACCAAAGGGGAGAGAGGAAGAACGGTGTGTTCCTCTCACACATCTGAGAAGAATCGCCGAGACCTCGGCTGCTTATCAGCAGAGCGGCGCAGCCGGGAGGTCGACAGGAATATCTGCCGGTGCCTACGCAGTTGCACATTCCTCTGACCCAGGCAGAATTCCAACAGTGGCAGCATTCGATGGTTGCGATTCATCGAACATCTGCATGAGAGGCTGGTGAAGTGTCCGCCTCTGCTCCGAGGGAGAAGATAAGCGTCTGAGAACAGCCAGAAGCTGCACAGATCGCTGGACCCAGAGGAACGTCTGTTTTAAGGCAACAAAGCTCAAGGTATGCTGCATTTCGGGCTTAAAGTGTGAACGCAGATTGATTTATTCTCTGGTTCACGGAAGCTGTGTTTGGGGAGAAAAACAGCTCTGAAAGAAAAGGCTGCAGCTTGGACGCTCAGCCTGCATTCCACAAATTCCTGTGGTTAAGATAAGAAGTCCTATATGCACTGTTGCTAAGTAACGGAAAGTTGGAAAGTTACTAGCAAAGGGGCTGGACTGTGAATGTGAGCCTGGGAAAGCGAAACAAAACCAGAGAATGTTTTGGCTACAAGTTTACGTGCTCTTGGAGGGACTTTCCAACGCAGCCAGTGTCAGAGCTGCCAGGTGCCAAGAGTGTAAACAAGCCAGCTATTGGATTTTAGAGGCTTGTGTTTGAGAGTTAATGCAAGGACTCAAAATGGATGCTAAGAAGGGGGGAGGCTTGCCTTCTCCACCCCTCCTGACCAATGACAATTATGCATCTTGGTCTATTAAGATGAAGGCCCTGCTGCAGAATCAGAGGCTTTTTGATGTAATTGAAAACCCCATCCCTGCAGCACCAACGCGTGCTTGGGAGTCACAGAATGTGAAGGCCAGAACGGCTATAATTCTGTGTGTGTCAGACTCGCAGCTTGTGCATATTCAGGATTTACAGCACGCGAAGGAAGTTTGGGACACGCTGAGAAGGACACATCAGAGAGATGCAGGTTCTTCAGCGTTGCTGTATTTTGAAAAGTTGACCAATCTGAGATTAGCGCCTGATGGAGATGTACAAGCGCACCTGACGGAAATGAAATATCTGCGTCAACAGATGGTGGAACGTAATTTCCGTCTACAGGAGGAAGTGTTTTGCTTCATGGTGATAAACAGCCTGAATCGGACTTACAAATCCGTTGCCAGTCAGCTTGGTTCGCTACCGGCGGCTCAGTTAACCTCAGAGAGGGTCTGTGCGGTGGTCCTGAATGAACACGACAGACTTGCTGCACTGGAAGTGAAGGATAGGGGGAGGCAAGAACAGAGTTCAAATCTTCCCACTGCTGATGCTACTGGAGAGCATGCTGTAGCATTGAGCGCTGTCCGATGCTACAATTGTGGACAGACTGGGCATCTACAGCGGAACTGTAGGAAGCCACGACAGTCAAAAGGAGCAAAGAACAGCTCTACGAAGCCTGAGGCGTCAAGCAAAAGCCATTCCAAGTGCCAGGTGAAACCTGCAAAGGCTATGATGGCGAAAGGAACCACGCCAGATGTTGGGAACGCATTCATAATAGACACTGGGGCCACGAAGCATCTCTGCCCACACAGAGAACTGTTTTCGACGTTGAAGAAGCAAAGCTTCACTGTGAAACAGGCCAACGGTCAAGAGCTGGAAGCGACCGGAATTGGGACTGTGTATCTTGAGAGTCTGAACTTGACTATAAGCGATGTTTACCTGGTTCCAGAACTAAGATTTAATCTGCTGAGTGTGTCGCAGATTGCAAAGAAAGGACTAAAACTGTCCTATGATGCTAAAAGTTGCAAGATCTACAAAGATGGAGAACTGTTTCTTACTGCCAAAGAGAAAGATGGACTATATTTGTTGACTTTTGATCAAAGTGATTACATGAAATGTAATTCTTCTGATTCTAACGAAATTTCTTTTGCAGGTCTGACCAACAAGAATAACACGAAGAAGGTGGCCAAGAAGATGGACAGAGCATTTCAGCGGGTGTATGCTGATGTGATTGGTCCTCTAGCGCCATCTAGAGGCAATGCAAAATATTACCTTTTGTGTGTTGATTGTTTCACTAATTATTCTTGGGTTTATTTGATGGAGAAACCGCAGGAAACTTTAGAAAAGTTTCAGGAGTTTTGTGACAAGGTTAAAAGTATGCATGATGCTAACATTGATTGTCTTTTCACAGATGACAAGCCAGTTTTTCTTTTACAGGATTTCCAGAGGTTCCTGCAGGAGAAAGGGATAAGACACAAACTTGCTAGTTCCGAAGAAGCATGGAAGAAATGTGTCTGTGTTAGAGTGAACAAAGAATTGCAGAAGGGAATGAATGCGCAATTGCTTAGTTCACATTTGCCACATGAATATTGGGCGGAGTCGTTAATCTCCTATGTTCACGTGTGGTTGAGAAAGGTCTCAAAAGACTTGGGAATTTCTCCTTTTGAGAAGCTGTTCAATAGAAAACCTTCTGTTGCCTATTTCAAGGTTTTCGGGTCTCAGGTGAGAACAGAAGCTCCAGGTGGGGTAAAGAATGCCAGAGGCATTTTCGTAGGTTATGAAAAAGGTCTCTACAGAGTAATTTTGTCTGAATCTGGTCAGGTGATTCTCACAAAATTTCTAGAGAGTGCTCCTGAACAGGAGAGAGTGATTGTTCACGCTTTTCCCACAGAGGACAATGATGATGATGATGAGTTTGATCTTATTGAGTTCAGTAGTACTGATGATGACAGCGATAGCTCAGACAGCTCAGTTGTCACAGTCATTGAGAGGAAATCTCACACAATGGATAGACCTTCACAAGTGAAGGATGAACCACTGATTAAGCTTACCACTGGTTCTCCAGAGAGTTCAGAGACTGAACCAGAAAGCAGAGAAGAGCAGCAACTCTTACGTAGGTCTGAGAGAGCAACAAAGGGTGTACCACCCAAGAGGTATTCAAAGGAGTTTGCTAACCTAGCATATGTTGCTGTTGTAAACGACCAAGGACAGATTGAAGCTGTGTCTGAGTCAGAGACAAAGGCACAACAGAGAGTTGTTAACCAAGGTAATGCGAAGTCACACAACCAGAGAGGTACATTGGTTAAACCAGTGGCGGGCAGTTCCAAGGGTGGAACTGAAACAACAGGGGAATGTTATAAGTATAACAACTGTTTGTTTTCTTCTCTGGATGACGCTTTGCTCGCAGCAAGCATTGATACTTTAGGGGGAGTATGTTACCATAAAGCACCAATGCTGCGGCAAGCAAAGGCTCTAGCAGCTCAGTCAGCTGCTTGTGGCTGGAAAGCCAGACAGGATGTTTGTGACTGTTGC
>JAXCMG010000016.1:5583008-5642883 GCA_034642415.1 Podarcis siculus
GTGCCTACGCAGTTGCACATTCCTCTGACCCAGGCAGAATTCCAACAAAAACAGGGCTGCTGTAACCAGACAATACAAGTAAATTGCCCCAAGCACTCCAGAAGGGCTTCCCCCAAATAATCCAAGGAACTATAGTTGGTTAAGGGCTGTGGGAGTTGTTAGAATACCCCTGTTGCCCTCAGAGAGCTACAGTTCCCAGCGTGGTTCAACCATTAATCCCTCTTCAGGGAACTGAAGCTATCATGGGTAATAGAAATGGGATTCTTTATCTGCTATCAAGTTAACTAATCTCCTTTGAAACTCAAGATGAAGGGTATTTTAAAAGCTGTGCAGTTTGGAGACGAATCGTTTCAAAGGAACAGGGAGCTTGTCTCATCTCTCTGAATTCCAACAGGCACTTGTTACTATCCCCCCCCCTTTAAATTTTAATAAATTAAAGTATTAATCACAATAACTGTTACTTCACTGATACCATTCCCTTCAATTAAAAATTTTGCAGGGCACCCTACAAAAATAAATAAATAAATAAATAAATAGTCACCATCGTCATCGCCATCATCTCCCTTCTAATAATAAACTGAGGTGGTGAGTGCAAAGGGCAATGTAGCCGAAACAGGGACACTAAGAAATGAGAGGGAGGTGTAAGCATGCTCATGGGTGAACCCTGGGGTTTGCAAAAGTACTACAAAAGAAAATGGGGGGGGGACTTGTGTTGGGAAAGGACAAAGCATATTTGCGGGCCTGGAATGATCATTGTCTGGTGGGGAGACAGAAAACGGCAGGGGGTGTCCTGGTTGGATGGAATGGCTGCCTAGAACCCTAAACAGGAATAGTCCTTGTAGGATGAAGGATACACCTTTGCTGTGAGTCTTGGAAGATCTGCTCCCTGCCTTGTGGGTTTTTTCCATCTGGCCCTGACTAACTCCAGCTACAAAAGCTGTGGCTGTTCAACAGACTCTGGGGTTGATGGTATTGTGGGGTTTTTTTGGGGGGGGGTGTTGTTTTTTATTTTTATTTTTTTTTTGCATCTTTATTTTAGATCTTCTTGTGATATATGTGGAAATTGTTTGATTTGGTTATCTGATCCCTCCCACGGTAGCAGCCGAGAAGCAGATAAACAATAAAAGTTCTTACCAAGTTATTTATTCAATATTCACAGAGAGAGACGAAGGAATGCAGGCTCCCCTAGATCATGGTGTTGCACCAAGTAAAGTCCCACTCCCTCCGTCTCTCCTATTCTACGTCACCCCTGTGTCAGCTAATCTGAGCTTTCTGCCTCTGAGCTTTCTGTTCTACTACTCTCCATGCTCTCCTGGTCCTGGGAGAGGGGGGTGTCTGGAATGCTTTCTAAAGACACTGAGTCTGTCAGCTGTCTCTCCCCTGGTGCTTCTTCTTCCTGCTGCTCCATTATTTCCCAGCTTCTCCCCTCTGCAGCCTCTGAATTATGACCTTCTGCAAACCACTGTTCTAATTCTATACTGTCCTCCCGTTCTCGGGAAGGTTCAGGAGAAGGGGGGTGTCCCCCCCACTCCTCCTCAGTTGTGTACTTTCTGATGTTTTAGTTATTGTTGATGGCTACTTTTGTTATGTTTGAAATTATGTACTTTTTCATGTTATACAACGCCTTGAGCACAGTTTTAATTCTGGAAAGGTGGCACATAAATAAAATTATGTATGTAAAACCATGCACCTGTGGCAGCAAAACCAGGCACCTTCATTTGCCCCACCTGCAATAAAACATGTCTCTCCCATATTGGCCTCTACAGCCACAGCAGGCACTGTAACTCCCCAATGGTTTGTCTTTACCCCCAAAGGCACACTCTCAGATCCTCCGTGTCCCTATTTTCCAGATTGAGAGAAGCCACCCAGGTTTCTGATTTGATCCCAGAATGCCCCACTTTTCCTTAGGAAGTCCCTATTTTCACTGGAGAAATGTTGGATGATATGGTAGGATGTCCCTATTTTTTATTGGAGAAATGTTGGAGGGTATGGAGTTATCCGGCTCCCGAGCCGTCTGAAGGCAATCCTGTATAGGGAAGGTTTTTTTAAAATTTCATTGTGTTTTTATATGTGTTGGAAGCTGCCCAGAATGGCTGGGACAACCCAGTAAGATGCATGGAGTATAAATAGTAAAATTATGTTTATGGAATGGGACGTCCCTATTTTCTTTGGAGAAATGTTAGAGGGTATGCACTCTTCCCGTGTAGCCCGAGATAGACAGATGCAAACAATACACTGCAACATTTTGTTGCAGGTTCCCCTTGCAAAATATAGAACGAAGAATTTTACTTTGGCGTCCTTGATGCTTACGATTTTTTCCCCCAAACCAGACTGTCAGTCACCCTCCTGGCTGTTTCTACAACAATCAAACTCAGCCACTAAGAAAATGTGAAATTACATGGTATACATGAAAGCAGCTAAGTCTTTCTGTGCAACTCCTACCGTCTCCAACTATGAAGTTTGGGGTTTTTTTCTGCTTCTGCCTAAGATGGCTTGGACACACAATGCCAGCTTGCATCCCACACTGATTATGGAATATTTTGCACGCTCATGAATTGCATCCTGTAGCACCAGTGCACAAATTGAGGATTCGTTGCAGAAATGGCAGATTGGGGGGGGGGGTAAGAAATATGCATGAAGCAATTTGACAAGCAGCAAGCCCTGGTGGGCTGAAAATGTGGACTGATTGCTGCTTAGCAGAAAACAATAATTTAGAACAGCAACAATGGAATGGAATGCCTGTGTTTGCAAACGTACTCAACAAGGGCAACCCTTTCCATGCAAGGCATAAAAGGTAAGTACAAATGGAACTGGAGGGAGAATGATTGCCTTCCATTCCAAACCCCAAGAAAGTTGACTGAGCCACATTAAATTTCAGTGAGACTGGGGGGTGGGGGAGGGAAGAGAATGAGACTGTACATTTTCGACTTATTTTGGGTTACAGCACGTTCTGGGAATTAAGAACTGTTGGCTCTTTTTAGGATAATTTGCAATCAAAATAAGATCTAACATGTTGATGCCAGCATTCCCAGCAAGGTTGTGTAAAACCCCATGAGGAATGTCACACTCAAACCCCCGCTGAAGGAACCATGGATTTTTGCAGATAGTTCCGTTGGCCCAGCGGATTCTCACTAGTTATGTTTGTACAGCTGCCAAACACCTCAGCGTAGGGATGGGGGAGAAATTTGATTCAGTTTGCCTTTAAACCCGCCCCCGAAACCGTATGAGAACTGAAAAACAGTCGTCCACGGACATTCGCTTTTCTCCAGATTTTGCAATGCACTTCTCTAACCAAGCCATGTGTCAAAAATGCATATACTGTGGCTAAGTGTCCTTCTAAATGCATATATTAGGGCAAATACAAAAAGGCATTATATAAAAGGAAACTGCTTGTGTCCTGGCTCCAGTCCCAAAACACGAAAGGAGATGCTTTTACTTGTAAGTAAGGAAAGGATCTTTGTTAAGGCTGAGCAGCAGAATCAGGAAAAGAGCTATTCCAGTCCCAGAGCTCTTGCAGAGTGAAAGGTTAGCTGGGATGGGCCTGGTTTAAGAGCAGTGGCCAAGATGCACAAGTTCAAGGTCAATTGCGAAAAGTTCATGACTGCATGAGAGCTGAGAAGCTGTGCCAACCAGTTTTCCATGTCCACCCATGTAGCTTTAAATCATCTTGCAGACTTTGCTCACAGTCAGACTGCATAATGGATAGCTTGCTAGCTCAAGCTGGCTGGATAGCTCAGTCGGTAGGGCATGAGACTCTTAATCCCAGGGTTGTGGGTTTGAGCCCCATGTTGGGTGAAATATTCCTGCATTGCAGGGGGTTGGACTAGATGACCCCCCATAGCCTCTTCCAGCTCTACATTTCTATGATTCTTCAATTCTAATGGGCACAGTGTATTTATTTTACCCTTGAGCAAAACAACACAACCTCAGTTTGTCAACTTCTGACAAATATATATATGTACGTATCTAGGCATGAGCATGATAGCACCATCATCACTATGGGAATACAAAAGGAGTTTGCTTTGGCTTCTCTCAAGCAAGGCCTATTTATCTGGGAATAAGTACCTTTGCATTGTAGAAAATAATAATATATTTTAAAAGTAAAGATAATAAAATGGACTTTTGTTGTCATGTCCATGTATGGCTGGCTGCCTCCAAATGATAAATATTTTCTATATAAAATAGAAAAGTAGTGAGGATGCTGCAGCAACCAACATCAGCCCCAGCGGGTTTTTACATGCTCATATGGTGGCTGATGTAAAGTGGGAAGGACTGCAGCTTAATGGTAGAGCATCCACCTTGCAGGCGGAAGGTCCCAGGTCCATTCCCCAGACACCTCCAGGAAGGGTTGGCAGAGACCCTGCCAGAAGCCCTGAAGAGATGTTGCCCCTGTAGGCAATGATGAACTAGATGGTGTTAGCTCAGTTGGTTAGAGCATGCTGCTGATAACGGCAAGGTTGCAGGTTTGATCCCTGTATGGGACAGCTGCATATTCTTGCATTGCAGGGAGTTGAACTAGATGATCCGTGGGGTCTCTTCCAATCTATGAAACTAACTCAGTATAGGGCAGCTTCCTATGTTCCTAATCTGCAAGACTAGGTGCTGAAACCAGGTCTGTGTGCCACTGCCCCCAGAGGCTAACACTTTCTGAGTGGTCCTTGATGGGTGGGGCTGGGTTGGGAGCATAGGAGCCAATTCCAAGGTGCCACGGTCCCCCAATAAAACATTTCAAATGGTGTGTGTGTGCTGCATCTTGTGACTGATTATTACCTGCCCCCCCCAAAAAATAATTCATATAAATTGACACCCCGTTTGAGGGGCCCTGGACACCTGACCCTAGGTCCAGCTTTAGCAACACTACTGATTATTAACCAGTACAGTGTGTGTGTGTGTGTGTGTGTGTGTGTGTGTGTGTGTCTGTGTGTGTGTGTATAGCATTTGTGATAAAGCTGGGTCTGTGAAGACAGAAAACGAGGAAGCCATCAGGGCTGATTTTCTGCAGTGTTTTGGCAATATGCATCAGCAACATGGGGGAGGGATTGCAGCGGGGGAGGGGGGAGAGAGAGAGAGTGGGAAGGAACTGAATGCTACTGTGCTCCTCTACCAAGACGTAAATGTAATGGCAAGGGGAACTTCTTGAGCCATCTCAACCTCAACTGTTTGCATCATTTGTGAAAGGGGAATACTCAGGGCCTGTGCCAAAGGCCTGCAGTGAGGACAGACAAGATCAGGACTACAAAGCCTGTTCTATCTGCTCATCTAAATTGCTGGGTTTTAATTTGTAGACAGCAAAGATGAGACATTGTCAGACACTGAGGAGGTGTTGGAACAGGATGATCATTTAAATTGAAATTAGTCATCAGGATGAGATGGTTGCTCTTCAAAGAGGTTGCAAATGGTTTTCAAGTTACCAGTGACAAAACCATGCATCCACTTAAGCAAAGGGGAAATCTGAAGGCCACTTCACACTTTTTATCCGTAAGTGAACACGGGGGGGGGGGGGGGGAGAAGAACGATGGGATAGAAGAAGATGCCTTAAATCAGGTTATTTGTCCCTCTAGCCCAGGACTGCATACTCTGACTGGCAGTGTCTCAGGCAGACGTCACTCTTGCTACCTGGCCTTTTAAACTGGAGATCCCAGACTAGAATGTGGCTCATTGGACAGAAGCAAGAATAGCATTCGTTGCCCCACCCACTCTTACCTTTGACTCCACCCACTCCACCAGTCACCTTGACTTTGACACCATGAAAGGTCCTAGAACAGATAATTATGCATAGAAGAAAGGGGGAAGTAGCCAACAGTGCCTTGTCCACACTTCCCCTTGCCCCGTGCCTAGAAAGCATGGTCCTGAGCTGTTTTCCGCTTGACTTGTGCTTTCTAGGGATGGGTCCAAATGGTCTTCTCCTTTCTCCATTCCTTTCCCAAGGAAAACCCGCTCTTTAGTGCTAAATCAGAGCAAACGTCAATCCGGAGAAAACCCGAGTTGCCGTTTGCTCTGGTTGAGCGCTAAAGAGTGGCTTTCTCCAGGCGAAAGCAGCAGAACAATAGGAAGTGTGGATGAGGCCCTGGTCCTGTCAAAGTGATTATCAAAGCCATCTCCTTCCTCCTTCCACTTGCCTTTTTCACAAGGTCAAAGGCAGGTCCTGTATCATGAGAATGATACCATAAGAGGCGGCTGCTGAATCAGACCAGTGACTCACCTAGTCCAGTATCCTATTCTCACACTGGCCAACCAGATGCTTGTGCGAAGCCCACAAACAGGACCTAAGCACAACAGCACTCTGCCCTGCTCTGGTTTTCAGCAATTGGCATTCAGAAGAATTGCTGTCTCCAACTGTGGAGGCAGAACATAGCCAACATGGGTAGCAGTGTTCATCATCCCTCTCCTCCATGAATGTGTCTCATTCTCTTTTAAAGTAATCTAGGTCGGTGCCCGTCGCTACCTCCTGTTGGAGCAAGTTCCCTAGTTTATGGGCTGCATACAAAAGTATTATCTTTTGTCTGTCCTGAATCTTCCAACATTTAGCTTCAGGGCTTTCCATCCAGGTTTTCTTTTTCTTTTATTTCTGTGTTAATGGCATGAGCCAATTCAGGATACAATACTGGTCTGAAAAGTGGGATGAAATAAAATCCCATTGAAAAATAAAACAAAGGTGTCGAGCCCCAGCGAGGCCAAAAACCAGCCCAGCTCCTGCACCACAGCCTCACTTCTGATTTGAAGTGGACTAAATGAGGAGGTAGGAGAACCAACCACCTCCCTCCCCTCTCCATCTGCGGGATGAAGCCTCCTTCTCCCTTTGTTCTTTTGCTGCAGACAAGAGATTCTGCCAGGAGGCATTCGCCTCATCTGCTCCGTTCTCTACCATCAGGTGGCTCTTAGGAGTTGCCATTTCATCTAGCAGGAGGCTTCCAAACTCGTTCTGCCAGCATTTGCTACTGCTGGCAACCGTACTTTGCAAATTCCTGTAACAGCCACCTCGGGGTTCCCAGAATCATTTTAAGAGGAGCTCGGCGTTGGCTACATATAAAGCATTTTGGAAAAGTGCTCGGAAAGAGCTGCCTCGGTGGTTATTTCTCTATTTGCAAGCTGGAAGCATATGCCTGTTTCCAATAAGTGCACCCTGTTTTCCTCCCCCAATGTCAGCAGGTGAGTTTCTCCACCCCTTTGCTCCAATCACAAATGGGCCAATGGCAGATGTTATTCCTCCACCAAAAAAGCAGGGGGGGGGGGACTTGAATTATTATCATTATTATTAGCATCATCATCAAATATAATAATAAACTCATCCTAGAATCATAATGACATGGTTTATGGCATTTTGATTCTCTCTGCTTAATGTAACACATTGGTCTTCATCGTACTTGCCAAAAGGTCCTTGACTCTACGAAACCATCACCCAAGCTGCAAATTCATGGCATTACCAAAGATCACAAATACCAGGTCTGTCGAGAACGTGAATTTGTTTAGCGGCTGTTAGCCCTGGGGGATATGTAAAATCAAGGAACTTTCCTGCATCCAATTTTCTGCATAGCTCTATTTGATCTATGATCAGTGTCCAGGACTGAGGCAAAAAATAGATTTGGTGTTCAGTAGGGTTGCCATACTTTGAAGAGCAAAAAAGAGGACACATTTGCCGACTTCTACTTTTAACTATAGGTCACTATGACGACGCTACCCAAGAAGAAAGAGGATGCGTCCTGGAAAAAGATGACATATGGCAACACTAAACTGACATCACAATGTACCTCCAGACTAGTGCTTTCATTGTCTTCTTCTTCTTCTGAATGTCAACCTTTCTTTCTAAAAACATGTGTCCTGCCTTTTGGCCCAAAGAGCCTCAAGGGATTGACAATAAAAAGACTTGCAAATTTTAAGAAATCACATGATAAGAACAGCCAACTGCAGATACCAACAAACAGATAACAGCAGTAGCAACAACAAACTAACAAACAAACAACAGGAACATAGGAAGATACATTAAACAGAGTTAGAACATTGATCCATCTAGCTCAGCACTAACTACAGCACTAACTTTCAGCAGGGGGATAGCTTCTGTAAACCTGGGACTGCCCTTGGAAAACAGGAACATTTGGAGGGTTTGAGACCAGGCATAGGCAAACTCGGCCCTCCAGATGTTTTGGGACTACAACTCCCATCATCCCTATGTAACAGGACCAGTGGTCAGGGATGATGGGAATTGTAGTCCCAAAACATCTGGAGGGTCAAGTTTACCTATGCCTGGTCTGAGACCATTGGATCCACCTAACACAGCACAGTTGGCAATGCCTCTCCAGGCAGGGATTTCTCCCAGCCCTACAAATAGATGCCGGGGATTAAAACTGGGACTTCCTGCTTACAAGACAAATCCTCTGATGCTGAGCTAATGGCAGATGCTCTGTCATGGCGCTACAGTGCTCCTCCATGCAGTCTAACCATCTAGGAAGCTGCCTTTTGCTGGTTCAGATCATGGGTCCATCCAGTTCAATCTTCTACCAGCTCTACTTAAAAGATTCCAGGGATTGAACCCGGGACATTTTCATGCACCGCAGATGCTGTACCACTGAGCTGCCATCCCTCCCCTGCATTGACTTCCAGTTTGCTGTTGAAGGGCATCATAAATGGAGGCTCTACGCCTTTGGGTAAGGGCAGGCTCTTTCTGAGCCACAAGAAATGACAGCACCTTCCCCAGCTGGGAGCACCTGGCTATATTTAGAGCCATGGCTGCACTTTCCTTCCTAAGCACCGTGTGCAAATCGCTGACAGATGAGAAGACCAAAGGCTCACAGTGCTTTTGAACCACAATCAATTGGGATTAGGTCATTGACCTTTAAATAAGAACAGCGAGATCCATAAGCCACGGGCATGCTCCTGATCAAAGCAGTTGAGTTGGATTAAGATCAACGAGAAGAGGCTTAGCTTAGGGACAAATATGCCGGCATAACTGGTTGATGGGTACCTAAAATGATACCAAGAGGTAATCATGACGCTGCTTTATGGTCAAGCCGAGTTTGGAAGTTGGGCGGGGGGAATCTGATGAAAGGTAGGTGAGCACAGAAGGATGAAACAAGAGGCAATTGAAAGTCAAATGAGCACAGGCCTTGTCAAACGGCCTTGACGGCAAGTTATTTGATGGCGGTTAGCATATACGAGATTATGGCATGATATTCTGGGAGCCTTGACAGATCATTTATCCTTGTAAGTGGACAGAATGGCCTGAAGTGAGCAAACAACAAGGGGTGCTTTGTAGCCTTCCAGTGTTTGCAGAGATAAAATGCCGGGGCGTACGAGTCCATTGATCTGCTCCTTTGTTTTTATGGACTAATGTTTGAGGCCAACAGAAGCGGACACAGTGATATTACAGATGGATGGGGGCACATTATGCAGAAAAACCTTTGCTGCCTTTTAAAAGTGAATTGGGGGGGGGACCAAACATATTATCGAGGCTCAACCTTTTATTCTGATTTTTGCGCCAGGTGCTGTCTAGAGACAGCAACAACTGGAGGCCCCACAAGTCTTCTTTCCTGATAAGAGGCGAGTGATTACAGGCACACCTCGTTTAATTGTGCTTCTCTTTATTGCGCTTTGCAGATATTGCGCCTTACGAGGATGCGAGTGCAGCTACAGGCAGCCCAGCTGCTTCCAGAGGAGGGTTTTTCCCCCTCCTGCCCCTGCAGCCAGAGGGGCTTGGCTTAATATACGACAGCATAATGTAAACAAAATTTTTATATGCACTGTGGGCGGGGTCTGTGTCTTGCTTTATTGTGATAGTCGCTTTATTGCGTTGGTCTGGATCAGAACCCACAAGATCTCCAAGGTATGCCTGTACAGTGGTACCTCGGGTTAAGTACTTAATTCGTTCCGGCGGTCCATTCTTAACCTGAAACTGTTCTTAACCTGAAGCACCCCTTTAGCTAATGGGGCCTCCTGCTGCCGCTGCACCGCAGGGGCACGATTTCTGTTCTCATCCTGAAGCAAAGTTCTTAACCTGAAGCATTATTTCTGGGTTAGCGGAGTCTGTAACCTGAAGCGTATGTAACCTGAAGCATAACTGTAACCCGAGGTACCACTGTATAAGCAAAGCAAAGTGGTAAGGTCTCTAATCTCTAATGCCCAATATAAAAAGAGATTTTGGAAAATCCTGTGCTTGTAAGAAAACCCTAGCAAAGAGGTACTAAGGAAATGGGAGTGACATTTCCAAAGTTCACAATTATCTCTCCCTTTTTGGTGCTGCTGGGGATGGGGAATTAATTTCCCCTGCTAGTAATGTTCAGCTGCATCAAGTGGCAAAAAGTGCTTCTTTGCTCATAATGCAAAATGAGGTTTTGTGAGATTCATCACATTGCACCATCAGCATTCATTAGACCCGGCGCCCAAGCCCAGCTGCTGGGTAGTTTGTGGAGTTTGACGGCAATCAATGACAGTTTCAGTGAGAGGAAAGGAGCCAACATTAAAAGAGCTTCACACATGCACTTGCAAAGCCAGCTGCTTTGCAGAACAGTTTTTTAAAATGTTTACCCCATGATCTCAATGAAAAACTGGTTGATTGATGGCAAACAAAACCATAGCATCAAAAAACTGGGAAGGAGTTTGGGTGTCATCTCGTTTAAGTTATTGTCATCAGTGTGGGGCATAAATCAAATCCAGTCCCTCATTTATATGCAAACCTACCTAACCTGCACTTTCTCACTTATGTGAGAACCGGAAAACGTCATGCCTTTGAAATTTGCACTTCTCTGAATTTTGTAGTGCTTATATTAGGGAATTTGCAAACAATGCATTATATAAGGGGAAATTGCTTTGTGTCCTGGCTCCAGTTCCAAAACACAACAGCAGATGTTTTTACTTGTAAGTAAACGAAGGATCTTTATTGAGACAGCGTAATGCTGCGGACTCAGAAGCAGGGAAAGAGCTATTCAAGTCCCAGAGCTCTCTTGGGGCAAAAAGATGGCTGGGAATAGGCCCAGTCTAGGAACAACGACCAAGGTGCCTGGGTTCAGAGTCAATTAGAAGATGATCAAGATTGCAAAAGAGCTGAGAAGCTGCCTAAGAAGTTTTCCACAAAAATGCACTGTAGTAGGGAAATTTGTCACTGCAAGAAGGTGCATATTAGGAGAAATTGCTTACAACTATGTATGCATTGGGAGAAATTCACACTAAAATGTTGTTCAACTTTCATAGGTACATTAAAAAAAAATTGCAAACTGGTCTGGAAGTTTGGAGAACTGAACTTAAGAATGGAAAAATGAGAAACCGAAATTGACAGATCCACCTATTCCTATGTTAAATGCAGAGTCTACATCGGTTGAAGGCGGTTGGAGGATAGATTATGGCTAACAGATTGAGGCTGAATCCTGACAAGACAGAAGTACTGTTTGGCGGACAGGGAACGGGCAGGTGTGGAGGACTCCCTGGTCCTGAATGGGGTAACTGTGCCCACGAAGGACAAGGTGAGCAGCCTGGGAGTCATTTCGGACTCACAGCTGTCCATGGAGGTGCAGGTCAATTCTGTGTCCAGGGCAGCTGTCTACCAGCTCCATCTGGTACGCAGGCTGAGTGCTACATGCTCTGGTTATCTTCCGCTTGGACTACTGCAATGTGCTGTACGTGGGGCTACCTTTGAAGGTGACTTGGAAACTACAACTAATTCAGAATGTGGCAGATAGACTGGTGACCAGGAGTGGCTGCCAGGACCATATAACTGGTCCTAAAGGATTTTCATTGGCTCCCAGTAAGTTTCCAAGCACAATTCAAAGTGTTGGTGCTGACCTTTAAAGCCCTAAACGGCCTCGGCCCAACATACCTGAAGGAGCTTCTCCACCCCCATCACTTAGCCCATACAAAGAAATCCTCCTCCGAGGGTCTTCTGCTGGTTCCCTCACTGCAAGAAGGGAAGTTACAGGGAACCAGGCAAAGGGCCTTCTCAGCAGTGGTGCTTCCCTGTGGAACACAGTCCCTTCAGATGTCAGGGAGATAAAGAACTGCACAACTTTTAGGAGACATCTGAAGGCAGCTTGGTATTGGGAAATTTTTAATGCTTGATATTTTACTATGTTTTTATATATGCTGTAAGCTGCTCAGAGTGGCTGGAGAAACCCACTCAGATTGGTGGGGTATAAATAATAAAATTGTTGTTGTTGTTGTTGTTGTTGTTGTTGTTACATTGCAAGATGGAGCCACAGCATCCCTGGCAGATGCCCACCCAACTCTCTGCTTAAATGCCTCCAGCAAAGGACAACCTTCCTCCACTGTCTTGGAATGTCCTCTGGGGAGCCACTGCCTGCCAGTGTAGACAACACTGGGCTAGATGGACCAACTCTCAAACCTGTTATAAGGCAGTTTCCTTTACACATGGGTCACAGAATTCATAGGTTCAAATCAGCCCAGTTGATTGGAACTGGAAGGTCTGACCTCTGACCTCTGGCCAGTGAAGTGCTACCAAATAGGCTGGATGAGACTCCACTTTTAAACCAATGAGGATCAAGCACTCTGGTCCTTAACATACTGAGAAGCTAACATGCTATTTCACATAGATCTGGCACCAGGAGTTGGTATTGTTGGCCATCTCCTGAGGCCCTCTGCTCAGAGGGGCTTCAATGCTTAGCAGCAGGTCCTTCTCCTGCTTGCCTCGGGTGAGAGGAAAAAGTGGAAAGTGAACAAGCAATGACACTGAATACCATGTCCCACTGAGGTCTCTTGCCCTGAAGCCAATAGAGATTTCAACCAGGGGTCTCTTTTCCACACTTCTATTTTTCAGGCTCAAAAGCACATCATTGTCCAACGAGCGGAAGTGACATCAGGTATCGCCGGCTGCCCAAGTTCCAAAAAGAAAGTCATTTTTTTCTGATGCAATCAAGCAGCACAGGGCTTTGCAGATGAAGCACAGAGATTTACATTTCCACTCTCAAGCCCTGACACGTGCAGATGCAAAGCAAAAAGGGGGTCCTATTTTAGGGGGGGAAGCAAAACAAGCCACATCAGGCTGGCTCGATGACGTGTCAGGGGAGGAAAGGAAAAGGAAGTTGAGCCTGCCTAAAATTAGCAGGCGCTCCTGCTCCCCAAGGAGCTTGCTCCAGCCCACGCATTTCACTGCAAGTAGGTGCTGGGCTATAAATAACTTCGGCAAGAAATATTTAACTTCAAATGAGGCACTGAAAACCCCAACAGGATATGGGCATTGCGTGTGGGGAGGGGAGTTCAGAAAAGGTGATCTCTTAGCTGACATCACTTGAAAGAAATCTGACATTCAGATACTCTGAAATAGAAAAAAAGGTACACGTTGCTCAGAAATATGAAGATGTGAGTCCACCGAAGGGGCTCTGCACTGGGGTCTGTTGAGACTGGTGGGGCAGAAAGCAGGGAAGCAAAAAGTTAAGTGGGGCCAGAGTCACGACAGGCAGAACCGATTCATTCTAATTTTGTCTCCATCCTTCCCCCTGCTGAGTTCTAGATGGCAACTCAGAGACCAGGGTAGGAGAAGCAGACAACAGGAACATCTCCTGGACTTATAATGGTGAGAAGGCAGGCAGGCAGGTGGGAGTTAGCTAAGGGCAGACCGAGGTTTGCTAAAAAAAATATATGAAAAAAAATATTTATATGCCACTAATTCATAAAGAGGGATGCGGGTGGCCTGTGGGTTAAACCACAGAGCCTAGGACTTGCCAATCAGAAGGTCGGCGGTTCGAATCCCCATGACGGGGTGAGCGCCTGTTGCTCGGTCCCTGCTCCTGCCAACCTAGCAGTTCAAAAGCACATCAAGTGAAAGTAGATAAATAGGTACCACTCCGGCGGGAAGGTAAATGGCGTTTCCGTGCGCTGCTCTGGTTCGCCAGAAGCGGCTTAGTCATGCTGGCCACATGACCCGGAAGCTGTACGCCGGCTCCCTCGGCCAATAAAGCGAGATAAAGTGAGCGCCACAATCCCAGAGTTGGTCACGACTGGACCTAATGGTCAGGGGTCCCTTTACCTTTACCTTTACCTTTAATTCGTAAAGAATATATGGAAGTGGTTCACAGCTGTGCACGAAACCATGCAATAAACAACCATATAAAAATGTTAAAATCAGAAATTGTGGGAAGATGTATTCTTAGCTGCCTGAATCTGCCTGACAAAACCGGAAAGTTTTCAGCGGGGCATTTAACGTAAGAAATTTAACAATGCTTCGTCCTACCGGGTCCTCGGAAATTTATTTGTGAGCAGTCATAATCCATTTATGAGCCTGTTTCCACAAAAGTCTGGAAGCAATTTACAATCAATCAATCAAATAAAACAAAATAAAATATGGAGGGAATGGCGATAGTTTAGTCAGTAGAGCATGAAACTCTTATTCTCAGGGTCAAGGGTTCAAGTCCCACATTGGGCAAAAGATTACTGCATTGCAGAGGGTTGGATTGGATGACCCTTGTGGTCCCTTCCAGATCTACAATTCTGTGATTCTATTATCATTTGTTTTGTTTTATATCCAGGTCTCTGCCCCAGCAGAATTACAATCTGAAATTAAACTAGGAAGTGGCTGAGTAGTGACTGATATTGCTCATTTTTAAAGACCACCTCCACTCTGTCCCAGAGAATACAATCTGGGCACAAATAAAGGTTTTTGCACGCCTGCACTGGGTGTATGCAGCTGAGGGGAAGAAACATTTTAAATAGTATTTAAGAGATTGATGACAACACATGTTTGAAGCTAAAGATGCTGAGGCAAAATCAGTACATGAGGCTTATAAAGTGCTATTAATTTTCATTCTGAATATGTAAAATAATTTCCAACCTTCTTGTTTTTGTTGTAATGCCAGAGTTTGTGGGCAGACACCCAGGGTGTATTTTGCTTAAGCTGGTGTGCTATGTTTGTTCCTGTTTGTGTTTATATTTTATTTGTTTGGACACTTTGACAAAAAATAATAATTTTTAAAAAATTAATAATAATTAAACATTGCATTTTAAATGCATTGTTTGACCTTATGATTTTAAATGGTAATCCGACCAACTGAGTTGTAAATAGCACTCAAAGTGTGCAATAGAAATCCCTATCTAAATCTGGAGTAGGGGATCTTTGGCCCTCCATTTGTTGCTGAACTACAACTCCCATCAGCCTCAGCAAGCATGGCCAATGGTCATGGATAATGGGAGATGTCCTACATCTGGAGGTTCCCAACACCTGATTTAAATGAATATTTTTTAAAAATGAAGAGCAAATAAAACAAAGTGCCTGGAATGAAGAGCAGCTTAACAGGAAGGAGAAAAAGGAGAAGGTGCTTCTTTTGTGCTAAGAACAACTTCCTTGTCTTACACCTCCCCCCCCCCCGACTAGACTATGAATATGACCAAAGCAGGAAACCATCTTTTCTTTTTATTTCATTCAAATGACAAAACAGCCACATTTCTGCTGACCATTTTGGTGCTTTCAGACTGTCACTATTTTGGGTGGGAATTCAATCACAAATTCAGGTTGCACAATCAAAGTTCATTTGGAGATCATCTGCAACAAACTTGCTCCTTCCAAAAGACTGAACTATTTGCATTAAGGAAAGTGATAGGGAATCGCACCGGAAAGTGTGGGGTAACATTTGCTTTGATGCAATGTTGCCTAACCTCCCTGCATACAAATCAGAACAAATGTTCATTCAATCTCCCTGCAAACAAAACATGGTGAATGCTCAGTAAACCGCTCATCTGGGAGGGTCTGCAAATTGTGCAAACTTCCTATCTCAGCATGCAGACTAAGGTGGCCACACATCTTCTTTATAGAAGACAGTCCTCTGTTTGAAGGGCTGTCTGGTCCAAGTTTGGCTTAAAATAAGAAAGAACCCTAAGCAGGGAGAGCAATGGCTTTCAGGTTCCCCAATAACAGTTCACAACACAGGTCACAGCTTCCCTTTTAGGGTAAGATACGCTTGAAGTATGGTAGTACCATATTTCTCACTCTATAGGACGCACTTTTTCCCCTCCAAAAATTAAGGGGAAATGTGTGTGTGTCCTATGGAGCGAATGCAGGCTCCTTGGCTTCAGCAATAGCAATGTGAAGCCTCTGAATCACAGAGGGAGCGCTCCCTCCGCGCTCTAGAGGCTTCACGTTGCTTTCACTGAAGCCTGGAGAGCGAGAGGGGTCGGTACGCACCGACCCCTCTCGCTCTCCAGGCTTCAGGGATAGCCGCCTGAAGCCTTCCGAGCGCAGTGCGAGTTCCCGCTGTGCTCCGGAGGCTTCGGGTTCCTTTTGCTGAAGCCGGGAGAGCAAAACTCTCCTGGCTTCAGCAGAAAGGGAGAGCTGCGCAGCGCCCCTTCAGCCAAGCAGGAGGACAAATGGAAGGTGCTCAGTTTCTACTGCCACTTTGCTGAAGGGGTGCTGAGCAGAGGGGGAGATTTTTTTTTTCTTGTTCTCCCCCTCTAAAACAAGGTGCGTCCTATGGTCAGGCGCGTCCTACAGAGCAAAAAATGCAGTGATTTTTAAATCTGCATCTATACCTATACATGGTTTGAACTCATAAAACTATTTTTCAGTGCTTTTGCACAATGTTTTCATATATGAAATTGCATCATCCTTTTTTACTGATGATGTTTTCAATGTGAAATCACTTCGGGATTATTCTTGAAATAATAAATATTTCAGAGGCCTGGCTTTTCCTGCTTTAAAATGCACAAAGTCTGCAATCCCTGAGTGGGTAAAGGAAGTCAGCATTTAAAACTGGGTTTGCCAGTGAGGTCCTGGGTGATGTCACTGCACAAACACGCAAGAGAAAAATGCATCTCTTGTGAAGGCAGCTTTGCACACTGGCTGTCAAAACTTGCCTTCTGCAAACAACTGGACTTGGGGCAGAAAACACTTTTATTTATTTGTACTTAAGCATCCACTTTCAAGCAAGCATGCTGCCCTTCCAGTAATTTGTCCGAGGTGGCTTACAATAAAAACTTGTGTACAAAAAAAATAAAGAAAAACAAATCAGGAAAATGATCATAGCAGTTTTAATATGGTTTTATTGACTGCTTTAATAGTGGATCCTTCAAAAATTGGCTTGAAAAGGAACTTTCATTGATTCATTACATTTTGGGGTCTCTTCCCAGAGATCTATATGGATTTTCCTCTGCTTGTTTTGCTCTTCACAACAATCCTGTGAGGTAGGTAGTTCAAGAGACAGTGGCAGGCCCATGTACAGTCAGTGAGTTGTGTGGCTGGACAAGAACTTGTAACAAAGTCTCCCTTCTATCCTAACCTAGGGGTAGGGAACATGTAGCCTGCTGAATGTTGCGGGACCACAATTCCCATCAACCCTGACCATTGGTTACTCTGGTTGATGCTGATAAAAACATCAGACTAGAGCCTTGCAGGATTTAACCTCCTTCCATTGGGCCTGTAAGACAGAGCTATTCCACCTGGCCTTTAATTTGAATTCTGCCTGATCTTTTATTTCCCTTCTCTTCCCTCCCTCTCCCCTTTTATGAAGATCACCCACTCTGAGACCCGACAGCTAATTCTCCCCTGGCCTCCTCACTGGCCCAAGTAGGACCAATACAGCCAGCTAGCCATGGGGATTATCTAATTGATTTTTGATTTTTGAATTTTATTGTTATTCATGTTTTTATACTGTATTTTATGCTGCTTTTATAATTAAGTGTTTTAAAGTGTTTTAAATTTGTTGTTAGCTGCCCTGAGCCTGGTTTTTGAACCGGGAAGAGCGGGGTATAAATAAATTATTATTATTATTATTATTATTTAAGAAGAGCAAGGGTAGGCAAACTAAGGCCCGGGGGCCGGATCCGGCCCAATCACCTTCTAAATCCAGCCCACAGATGGTCCGGGAATCAGCGTGTTTTTACATGAGTAGAATATGTCCTTTTATTTAAAATGCATCTCTGGGTTATTTGTGGGGCATAGGAATTCGGTCATATTTTTTTCTTCAAAATATAGTCTGGCTCACCACATGGTCTGAGGGATGGTGGACCGGCTCCCTGCCAAAAAAGTTTGCCGGCCCCTGAAGAAGAGCCTGCTGGATCAGGCTAATGGCTCATCTTGTCCAGCATCTTGGCCGATAGATGCTTGTGGGAAACCGGCTAGTAGGACCTGAGCACAAGACCCCTCTTTCATTCTGTGGTTTCCAGGAATTGATATTCAGAAGCCTGTAGAGGCAGAGCATAGCCATCATGGCTAATAGACACCAATAGCCTTATCCTCCATGAATTTTTCTAATCCTCTTCCAAAGTCATCCAAGTTGGCGACCATCGGTGATTTATTTTTTTAAACACCAATCTGGCATACTATAGAAGAACAAATAACAAACAAAGAAATGGATATTTAGAATGAAAGTCTTTGTTTGTTATATTTTAGAATGATGACTTCCAGGCAGGGCTGGATTTAGGTTTGATGAGGCCCTAAGCCAATGAAGGTAATGAGGCCCTTTACATGTCCAGCTGTCCTTTGTCAACAACAAATCATCACTGTTTTTTGTGTTGAATATATGCTATATGGTCATTTATGGACCTAATAGGTATCTAAAGCCATTTGCACTTAACAAAATATGTATTTTATCAAAGTAATTGTTGAACTGAAATACAATTAAGAAGAAGTTTATTAATAGTGAATTCTTTTTGGGGGCCCCAAGAGAGTGGGGCCCTAAACTATAGCTTGTTTTAGCTTATACGTAAATCCGGCACTGCTTCCAGGACACTATTTATTCACATAATCTGTTACAATAACATTCCATGTACCAAATCATACTTATTTTATTTTAGCATTTATATATCACATTTGCTAATAGAACCTCTGTGTGATTTTAAAAAGAGGAAATTAAACAAAGATTATGGTTGCCAATAAAAGGCAAAGTCAAAAACAGCTATTTTTAAATAAATCAAAATATCAAGAGTTCACTTAATTAAAACCAACAGTTAAGCTTTAAAAGCTGATTGAAGCACTCAACTTTCCACATGTTTGGATAGGCTTGCCTGTACAAAAAAATAAGTCTTTATCAGGTGCCAAAAAGTACAGTGAAGATGCACTGCCTGAAGTCAAGAGGCAAGGAGTTCCAAAGGTTAGAAGCTGCCATGCTAAAAGAACAATTTCTTACAGGTGCAGAGTGAGTATTGTGTGGCACCTGTAACATTGCCTGTTCTGCAGAACAAATTGGTTGAATAGGCCAAAAATAGGTAAAGGATCCCCTCAGGTATATATCTTATATGGATGTATGGTGTATCTGCTCTCTCCATGATGGCGATGATGCTAACAGCCTCATTTGTTGCTTGTGGGAACTGAAGATAGGATTTTTCCTCTCTGAGGATCCTTTATTAGCAGTGTTTGCTACCAACCACGGCTGGGGCTAAGGAAGGTTAAGCTGACTGAAGTGTAAAATGCATCCATCATCAGCAAGGGGAAAATAAACCCCACAAAGATGTTCTCTGTTTCAGTATCATGTATTTTCTTATTCCTGTCCTAATTATAACTTTGGCCATGAATGAGGCAGTCAGCTCTTAGCCTCCAGGCAATGATTTGGTGGTTACCGAATATATTTTTGGATGAGAAACTTTAGTTTCGCCAAGCAGTTAAGCGGCTGATTGTGCTTATCTACCAAATCATATCGCTTATCAACTTTTTGTGAAATAAAGCCTCAGTGTGCCAGACTGGGAGTGAAAAGAGGTCAACAGTGATGGAAACTGCCATTTTCTGTATCACTATATGTCAGTCTAACTCAGCAGCTCAGTCATCTGAGCATCCAGGACTTCCCTGAGATTTACTTGCAATCGAAATGGAGTTTACCTTTACAGAGTAGGATAGTTTACATACACTTCTTTCTAGCATCCATCTACAAGGAAGAGGCATCATCAGAATTCAAGCATCTTAAAAAGCAGAGACATCACCTTGCCAACAAAGGTCCGCATAGTTAAAGCTATGGTTTTCCCAGTAGTGATGTATGGAAGTGAGAGCTGGACCATAAAGAAGGCTGATCGCCGAAGAATTGATGGTTTTGAATTATGGTGCTGGAGGAGACTCTTGAGAATCCCATGGACTGCAAGAAGATCAAACGCATCCATTCTGAAGGAAATCAGTCCTGAGTGCTCACTGGAAGGACAGATCGTGAAGCTGAGGCTCCAATACTTTGGCCACCTCATGAGAAGAGAAGACTCCCTGGAAAAGACCCTGATGTTTGGAAAGATTGAGGGCACAAGGAGAAGGGGACGACAGAGGATGAGATGGTTGGACAGTGTTCTCGAAGCTACCAGCATGAGTCTGACCAAACTGCGGGAGGCAGTGGAAGACAGGAGTGCCTGGCGTGCTCTGGTCCATGGGGTCATGAAGAGTCGGACACAACTAAATGACTAAACAACAACATCAGCCAGGTAAGGTAAGGTAAAGGACCCCTGGACAGTTAAGTCCACTCAAAAGTGACTATGGGGTTGCGGTGCTCATCTTGCTTTTCAGGTCGAGGGAGCTGGCGTTTGTCCACAGACAGCTTTCTGGGTCATTTGGCCAGCGTGACTAAACCGCTTCTGGCACGCAGAACACTGTGACGGAAACCAGTGCACACGGAAACACTGTCTACCTTCCCATCACAGTGGTACCTATTTATCTACTTGCACTGGCATGCTTTCGAACTGCTAGGTTGGCAGGAGTTGGGGCAGAGCAACGGGAGCTCATCCTGTAACAGGGATTCGAACCACTGACCTTCTAATTGGCAAGCTCAAGACCAAGGGTAGGCAACCTAAGGCCCAGATGTGGCCTAATCACCTTCTTAATCTGGCCTGCAGACAGTCCAGGAATCAGAGTGTTTTTACATGAGTAGAATGTGTGCTTTTATTTAATATGCATCTCTGGGTTATTTGTGGGGCATAGGAATTCGTTCATTTATTACCCAAAATATAGTCTGGTCCACCACATGGTCTGAGGGACAGTGGACCAGCCCACAGCTGAAAAAGGTTGCTGACCCCTGCTCAAGAGGCTCAGTGGTTTAGACCACAGCGTCGCCAGGTGAAAATACTCAAGAAGGGCACAGAGGAGAACTTGTTGAGGTTCCCAAGGGCCAGATAAGAGTGGCTTGGAGGGCTGCATTTGGCTGCCCTGACTTGAGGTTCCTCACCTCTGGCTGTGCCAACTCCAGCCATGAATCAGGAATGTCATGATCCATATAGCGTGTAGAGTTGTAGAGTTGTAAGGGACCACAAGGGTGAGCTAGTGCAACCTCCTGCAATGCAGGAATCTTTTACCCGACACAGGTATCAAACCAACGACCCTGAGGTCAAGAGTCTCATGCTCTACCAACTGAGCTATCCCAGTAGTCACATGCTTTAAAAATATATACCATATTTTTCGCCCTATAGGACGCATGTTTTCCCCTCCAAAAATGAAGGGGAAATGTGTGTGTCCCCTATGGGGCGAATGCAGGCTTTCGCTGAAGCCTGGAGAGAGAGGGGGGTCGGTGCGCACCGACCCCTCTCGCTCTCCAGGCTTCAGAAAGCTATCCGCAAGCCTTGGGAGCCCGCGGGAGTTCCCGCTGGGCTCCCAAGGCTTGCGGACAGCAGCCTGCAGCCCAAAACCTGGGGAGTGCTGAGGAGTGCGCCCCGGGCTTCAGGCAGATATCCGCAAGCCTGGGGAGACCGGCGCGACTTCCCGCTGGGCTTCATAGGCTTGCGGATAGCAGCCTGTTTTGGGGGCT
Organism: Podarcis siculus; assembly: GCA_034642415.1. Lineage (NCBI taxonomy): Eukaryota > Metazoa > Chordata > Lepidosauria > Squamata > Lacertidae > Podarcis > Podarcis siculus. The sequence continues at coordinate 5,604,641 of JAXCMG010000016.1, forward strand.
GGGGTCAGGGGAAGCTCGGGCTTCCCCCGCCCCAGCCCCGCGCCTGGGGGGGAAAATATTTTTTTCCCCTTTATTTCCCCCCCCAAAAAAAAACTAGGTGCGCCCTATGGGCCGGTGCGCCCTATGGGGCGAAAAATACACTATATACATAACCTGGCTGCTTTCATTTTGGAGAAAAAGCAACCATAGGGCCCCAAGCCCAGAAAATGCTCCTGCTCCTTGAATTGAGTAGGTAGGTAAGTAAGTAATTGGAGCATTTGTTCCCCACTCTTCAGCCAAAAAGGCTCACAGACTGTCTTACATAAGATGAGACAGTCCCTGCCCACAGGCTTACGGTCGGGAAATGCAGAAACACACTATGAGAACATATGTGGTGGAGGGGGGAGCAGCAAAAAGCAGCCAGAAGGGTGCAATTTTCAGAAGAAAGTGCAGAACGACCATCCCCATGATGCAATTAAAATTATTTAACTGAATATATGAAGAGTGCAGTTATTTCATTTTTATTTTAAATGTTGGGTGGTATATCTTCCCCATTTTAAGCCACTGAAAATCTTAGAGAGGAGGGAATCCTGGATGGAGGGTGACAAGTTTGAAAGCAGAGACCTTTTCAGGAGAGCTCTTCCATGTGTTCTTAGGAGGGACCAAACCCATTGCCCCCCCCCCCCCGCAAGACAACTACGTATTGAGCAGAACTTCCCAAAGTACAGTAGTACCTCCGGTTAAGTACTTAATTTGTTCCGGAGGTCCGTTCTTAACCTGAAACTGTTCTTAACCTGAAGCACCACTTTAGCTAATGGGGCCTCCTGCTGCTGCCGTGCCGCCAGAGCACGATTTCTGTTCTCATCCTGAAGCAAAGTTCTTAACCTGAGGTACTATTTCTGGGTTAGAGGAGTCTGTAACCTGAAGCGTATGTAACCAGAGGTACCACTGTAGTTGCTTATGGAATGTGGTCTCTGTGAATTCGGATATGAAATTGAAAGGATGCACCTCTTACCATGCCAAAAGATGAACTTTCTTACAAGGGTGGAACGAAGCCTGGATACTGTAGCTCAGTTGGTTAGAGTGTGGTGCTGATAATGCCAAGGTTGCAGGTTTGATCCCAGGTATAGGACAGTGGCAAATTCCTACATTGCAGGGGGTTGGATTGCTGATGCTTCTCAGGGTCCCTTCCAACTGCAAACTTGTAACACTGCCAGTCTTGTGGATCCAATTGGTTGTGCTGGTAATGTGCACAGCTCTGATAAAACCATGTGCTGGTAGGGATATTGAAGACGGGGCTTGCAGGGCACCGAGGGCGGGGCTTCCATCTGCACCCCAACCCACCCACCCATTTTAGCAGCCTCCAGCAAAATGGAAGAGGGCTTGTGTAAAACAGGACACTGGAGTAGATGGGTCTACAGAGACATCCATCAGGACTGTTTTTACACTTCACGCCAGTCCTGGCTGCACAGAGATATAAATTGCGAACTAACCACTGAAACTCAAATATATATTATATGCAAAAAAAGGGAGGGGAAGCCAGGTAAAACAACATGTTTGCTTAATTTTTGAAGGGTGGCGGGAAACAGATCGTCCTAAAAATATATTTATTGTTAAACCACAAAATTACAACACCTTTCCCTCGCCGCCACCCCACCCAACGTATCTGAAAGTGCTTCCTAGACTTAAGAAGTCCCAATGGCACAGCTCCCAAAATAGAGCGACAGTCAACAAACAAGAAACCACACTGGAGTTGTGATGCAGAAATTTGGCTATAGGAGGAAAGCAGTTGGAGAATCATGACGCAGACTGCCCTTCAGCAGGCAGAAGAACATTTCTGTACAGGTCTTACGGAACTGTTGTATAACCAGCCGAAGCACTGGCTAATGGATCTCTCTGGAGGAAAACATGAACTCATCCTCCGGAGAATGTTAACAGACAATTCCTGTGGGTGTGGGTGCGGGTCTGTTCTGACAGCTGAGAATCATGTTTCTCCCATGCTTCTTGGAGCAGAAGAGAACCTCAACCCCTTAAGAATTAGAAAGCCAAGCTGCTTTCCAGGAGAAAGGGAGCCGCAGTTCGGTTGACTTATTTTAACTCCATCGCTTAATGGGAGAGCCTCGTGAAGCAGTTGGCAAATAGTTAAAAAGACTTACAAATTATTCTCCTGCTAGACTATGGAGATGGCTTAGCATCTCCTATTGCGCAGCTTCAGACAGAGCTTGTCCGGCTGCACATGACTTCAGGTGACAAATTGTGGGTGTGCGCGTACTGCATTTGGGGAGCACATGGATTGAGCTCAGAGGCAACCTGATGTTCCACTTTGGAAATGGGGAGGATTTGCACAACGGTCAGTCTTTGGTAGCTGAACCTCAGGGCTACAAGGGGCCATTGAAAGGGCCCCACCAGAAGACTTCAAATTTTAAATCACCTCATGTCAGGTGACTGGGCAGCCTGCCTGTCTGTCAAAGTGCCCCTCGCCCTAAGGAGTAGCTACATCTGCATTTGGGATACATGAATCAAACACAGTATTTGTAGAGGAATCAAAGACCACTTACAATTAAGGCTACAAAGTGTAGCCAATTAATCAGAATCCATTAAAAACAATGTAAATTGAATAATCATTTTTTAAAAAAACAACAACAACCATTCTGCAGAATTTGAGACCGTGTCTTGTGATTTCATTGCAAGGGGCATTTTTTTATTGTCTCAGCTGCAATATATTCTCTTTGCTGATTAATTAGCCGAACTGTTTCATTGTTTGCACTGCTGGCATCACAGGTTTTGTGATGTTGCGTTATGCGCCATTACCCTGGTCAGCAATTACTGCAATAAACCCTGTTTAAAGAGGATCGCCTAATTTTCACCCACCAGCTAATCTGCGACAAGTAACTGCATTGGTAACAAAATCCACATCTGTCCCCTCAATCACCAAGAACTACAACAGGAGGGAAACAGTTAATCAGCTTTAGTCTCTTCCCCGCCTACCCGTTTTCCACTGATTCACTCTGTTCCACATTGTATGGGTTGAAACACACACACACACACACACACACACACACACACACACACACACAAAATCATGGAACCCTGTTTAAGGCCAAAAGCCTCATTGCCTTACAAGCAGCTTTCCAGGGGCCACGTGCTGGTGATGGGCGAAAGGTGGGTGGAGCTGTGGAGCCGTACCTCTGACTTTGCACTTTCCAGCCAAGCAAAAAATCAGAGGGTTATAAACACACACTCCTCCATTCACATCTTTTCGCCCAGGCAAGCCAGAAGCATTATCACAGTTCGAGGACATATTCCAGCCAGGCAAAAAACACCAGAGAAGGCTGGTGAGAGATGTGGCCTGAGTAGATCCCCAAGGACAAAACAGAAAGAACTAGAAGGCCATCTCCAGCCGCCAGGTTCCCCACTGCTTGTGCTGAGTGCTAAACTAGCTGTCATGGGGAGAGGAAGTGCTTCCTGCCTGCTTCTCTAATTATTTGATACCGCATTGCAGGAAACACCACTTTCTGAACCTGGATAGCTCAGTTGGTTAGAGTGTGGTTGCAGGTTCAATCCCCGCATGGGACAGATGCATATTCCTGTAGTCCAACAACATCTGGGGACCCACAGGTTGAGAACTGCTGGACTAGATGATCCTAGGAGTCCCTTCCAACTCTACAATTCTGTGATTCTTTGACTACGCCAATGGCCCATCTAGTCCAGTATCCTGTTCTCATAGTGGCCAACGAGATGCCTATAGGAAGCAGGCAAACAGCATTTGACTGCAGCAGTACCTTCTTGTTCCTGGTCTCCAGCAACTGCTACTCAGAGTTATTATGCTGCCTCTGATACTGGACATTTGCACATACCCATAATGACCGGTAGCCACTGATCGCTTTACCCCTCCATGGATCTTTCTATCAGAACATAGGAAGAGCATTTTTGCATCAGACCAAAGGCCTCTTCAGCTTCCTACTTCCCACAGTGACACCGACCTTCCCAAAGCAGCCAGAAGAACTTGGTAGCTGGCAGTCACTGCTACCTCTTGCTGTTGGAATTAAACCAAGCATTGGCAACTTGAGAACAAGTATCCCCATATTAACCATTTAAAGAAGGATGAAGTTAAGGGTATGCATTCTTTCAGAACAACTAGGCCAAATGGGATACATTTGGTTCAGTTTTTAGTCGTTCGGAAATCAATTCCCAGGGGAATAAATAAGTATGGATAGGACTTTAAACAACAACAACAAAAAGGACTCCAAATGATAGTATTTGGGAGTGGGCAGAGGAGCAATCTGTCTCCTATACCACCAGCAGCAACAGAGTTCATTCCAAAGACAATTGTTGGTGGCTGCCATATTTTCTTACCCAGAATGCTCTTGATGGAGTCATTGCAGGACATGTCGGGGCCAAAAATGGTGGCAACCAGTGAGCTGGAGAAATTAGCTCTGGATATAATAGTTACATAAACAAAAATGGAATACAAAAAAGGAATCTAATGTGAGCAAAACAAATAATTCATTAAAAATATGCAATTTTAATGGTTGTGTTACAAAAGAAAAGCAGAGTTTGCAAAGAAAAGAAAAAACAAATCAAGTCACAAAAGGGGGGGAAAGAAATGGTTTCACAGTCCTGGTCTAAAAATGGGATGCACAGAATAGCATAGCAAATAAAAGCGACCTGAAAACAAATGACATAATACATAGATTGGAGGGTGGGAAATCTATAGACCTCCAGATGCTGTTGGACTCGATTTTCCATCAGCCCCAGCTGGCATGGCCAATGGTCAGGGATTAAGGGAGTTGTAGTTCAGCCATATCCAATGGGGCTGCAAGTTCACCGATTCTGATTCTGATGAGCACACTTGATTCTTTTGTCCTAGTCCTGGTTCCCCATTGTAACTCCACTCAGTAACCTCCATCCTAGAAAGAAGGCAGAGATCTAGTTCAAAAGGACTTGCTGCGAACACTTATGGCGGGTGGGGAGGGAAACGGTTGTGGGCGCCCACTTGCAGACAGGAAGGGTGTAGTGTATGGAATTCACCGCAGGTGCAACATTCAGAAACCCACATATTTTGCAACAAACAGGAAACCATGTAACCAGCATCAAAAATAGAAGACAGTGGCCAGGGGTGAGGGGAGGGGAAAGAGAGAGAGTGAGAAACAAGCAGTGGCCCAGATTGTTCTGGCTGCATTCCAAGTATTCATCATTCACTTTGGGGCTTCCCCCCACCCACAAACACACACACACACACACGCATATAGGCCCCGGGTACGTAAAAATTGGATTTTCAATGGAAAAAGCATCTCTAGAGTTCCTTTGTCACCATGGAAAAAAGTATTTCGAAAGCCATTTCAGGATCCCTCCTTCTCCTCTCCTCCATAACTCTGTGACATGTGCAGCATAGCCAGTTTCCTCACGGCACATAACCTCAGACCTGCGGGGAGGCCACATGTGGCCCTTGACACTTCTCTATCAGGCCCTTGGGACTTTCCCCCAGGCCACCCAACTTCCAAAGCCACCCCCCTCACCCAATGTACCCTGCACCCTCCTTGAGTGTTTTTTCTTGGGTGGGGGTGTTCCCTAGCTGAAATAAAACATGCGTAAAACATGACATGAACATTATTTACTCCGGCCACTTTCACCTCTGGCCATGCCCACAATTGGCGTGGGGCCCCCGGAAGCTTGCCCCCATCTGAAAAATATTCCCCAGTCCTGGAGTAGATACAGTCATATCTTGGATCTCGAACGCCTTGGCTCCCATACAAATCGGCTCCCGGATGATCGAAACCCATGTAAGTAAGTAAGTGTTTCTGGTTTTTGAACGATTTTTGGAAGCTGAACATCCGACGGGGCTTCCGATCGGCTGCAGGAACTTCCTGCAGCCAATCAGAAGCCGTGCTTTGGTTTTTGAACATTTTGGAAGTCGAGCGGACTTCCGGAGTGGATTCCGTTTGACTTCCAAGGTACAACTGTAGTTCATAACAGTCGCACCTCCAGCCTGGTGCCACTGTCCCCCACCCCTGCCAAAAAAAGAAAAGGGTTGGCACCCTGGGCAATGACATGATTTGCCTGCCTCTAAATCTCATCCCTGCAGCTGTCATAACATCTGCTATGAGCCAGTATGTCCGGGATAAGGTGTGTCTGTAATGGACCATGAGGTCATCGTGCCATGTCTAATTTCATCCGTCAGCAAGAGAGAAGTTGCTGGCGGGATGGTGGGGGAATCATCTGGCATGGGTTGCATCTGGGAGTGCAATTAAGCCGCTCTCTTGCCAGATGTGTGGGAGAAATACCCACAAGGCCTCTGGCTACCCTGGGCACAATTCACCCCGCTTTCTCCAAGACCTCGAGGGAAGGATTGGAGAATCCTCTCGTCACTTGGCCGTGTGGTTCGGCAGCTACCAATTTGTTTACTTAATCGGATGCTCTATGATATGGTGGCTGCTGAAAAGTTTCTATTCCAAGTATTCAGACAGTAATTAAACCGGGCGACCCACACAGCCTCAATTACAGCGTGTCTACACAGGGCTCTGTTTACCAGACCAGTTAACCAGCAATTATAGTTCTTTGCATTGAGTATCCCGGCCAGTGAAAAGGGACTTTAAAAATACACCCTGCGTCCAAAAGAGATGGATGGTCTAGGAAGTTTTGAGGGTTTTCCGTCAGCCAAAGGAAAGTCTCTTGGAACCTTGCCCAAAACTGCGTTTCAAAACCGCTTGCAATCTTCACTTTTTTAAAAATGGGCCTTATATTAACTCCCCACAAAATCTAACAAGCTGGGCACATTAGTTTTTAAAGCCCTAAATGACTCAGGCTCCAAATACAGTGGTTCCTCGGGTTACATATGCTTCAGGTTACATACGCTTCAGGTTAGAGACTCCGCTAACCCAGAAATAGTGCTTCAGGTTAAGAACTTTGCTTCAGGATGAGAACAGAAACCGTGCTCCGGCGTCGCAGCAGCAGCAGGAAGCCCCATTAGCTTAAGTGGTGCTTCAGGTTAAGAACAGTTTCAGGTTAAGTACGGACCTCCAGAATGAATTAAGTACTTAACCTGAGGTACCACTGTATTTGACACTAAGCAGGAGAAAGCTGTCAGGCAGGGCCATTCTTTGGACTGACTGTAAGTACAAAGAAAGACTGGGGGTGGCAGAGGCAGAGCTAGCTGCTGTGGCACTCAGAGCGGCACACATGCTGTGCACCCAGGGGCAGGGCTAGCCACCTGTGGGGGCGGGGCCAGCGTCCCAGGGGGCAGGGCGGTGATGTCACCCCCCCCCAGGGATGACACACGGGGCAGGCCGCATCCACCGCACCCCCTTCCTCCGCCAGTGGGTGGGGGCCAGCACCCCATTAGCCAAATGAACAGTCCTCCACCGGTGCCATCTCTGTTTGATCAAAGGTTTTGCTAAACATGCACAAACTCCATCTAAGTGCCGAAACGTTAAAAAAAATAAAACCAACCAAACCTGCACCTACGTGACTAGCGTACAGAACATTTGTAAGGCAGCACCTTACCACAAAAAGGAAAAGGAAAATGTGTGTGTGAGAGAGAGAGAGAGACAGAGCGTTGAGAGGTATATTAGGAGACAACCTTATTTGCAGTCACCCAAGTCCAGCAGATCAGCAAACAATTTAATTACACACCGGTTTGGTTTGGTTTTATTTTATTTTATTTTTTAAAAATGTTTATTCAGCACTTTTCCTCTAATCTGCTGCGTGTCCCAACCTGCAGTCCATTTAATTACTGTCCCATCCAAAGCCGGGCCATCAAAAACTCAGCAAAATACAGAGAGAGCCTCTTGTGCAGCCTTCTGGTGCCAAGACACAGCCAAAATAGTATGATAATATAAAACAGGAAATCAAAACTTGCTATTGGCAGAGGGCTCACTGCCTGCTCTAACCTTATCATAACAGCAAATTGAGGCTGCAATGCATCAGAAGAGAAATTAAGTAAAGGCAGGGCAGGGGTTCACTCGTATTAGTATGTGGTCAGTATCCCAGCATCAAAATAGTACAACTGCTGCCGATCTAGACATTTCACTGTGATGGGATGGAAGATGGGGAGTTGCTTGAGATGTATGTAAGAATGGTTGGTTTGTATCCTGCCTTTCCCCCAGAACAGGGACTAGAGGCGGCTCACAAAAATTAAAACAAACACACGTAGCTAAAAACATTTAAATGGTCATGGTTAAACTATAGAATTAAAACAACCCCCAAAGAAATTAAAATGCAGATAGCAAAACAACAACAACCAAGTACGGCACACTATTTAAGAGCCCTTTCCTTTAACGCAGTCAGTTCCCCAAAGCCTGTTGGAATTATAATATATAATAATAACAATTTATTACTTATACCCCGCCCGTCTGGCCAGGCCTCCCCAGCCACTCTGGGCGGCTCCCAACAGAACATTAAAAACACGATAAAACATCAAACATTAAAAACTTCCCTAAACAGGGCTGCCTTCAGATGTCTTCGAAATGTCAGATAGTTGTTTATTTCCTTGACATCTGATGGGAGAGCGTTCCACAGGGCGGGTGCCACCACCGAGAAGGCCCTCTGCCTGGTTCCCTGTAACCTCACTTCTCACAGTGAGGGAACAGCCAGAAGGCCCTCGGAGCTGGACCTCAGGGTCCGGACTGAGTAATGGGAATAGAGACGCTCCTTCAGGTATACTGGGCCAAGGCCATTTAGGGCAGGTTTCCTCAACCTCAGCCCTCCAGATGTTTTTGGCCTACAACTCCCATGATCCCTAGCTAGCAGGAGCAGTGGTCAGGGATGATGGGAATTGTAGTCTCAAAACATCTGAAGGGCTAAGGTTGAGGAAGCCTGGTTTAGGGTTTTAAAGGTCAACACCAACACTTTGAATTGTGCTTGGAAACATACTGGGAGCCAATGAAGGTCTTTCAGAATGGATGTTATATGGTCTCGGCTGCCACTCCCAATCACCAGTCTAGCTGCCAAATTCTAGTCTTCATCTGCTAGTGGAATGACAACAGGGAGGGAGCCAGACTAGCCTCCCTACGAAGGAAGCTTCAAAGTCTGGGAGCCACCACCAAGAAGTCCCTCTCTCCTTTCTCTACCAAGTGTGCCTGTGAGAATGGCAAGGTGAAAGAAGTGCCTTTTCCCCAAAGAACTCAGAGCCCGGGCAGGTTCCTATAGGAGAATCCAGCAGCCTGGGCCTACATTGTCTAGGTCATAGCTAGCATTTTGAATTGTGCCTGAAAACAGGCTGGTATAAAACCCTCTGTGGCTTCTGCATGGCTGGGATATAGCGTACTGTACAAAAATAAGAGTCACACCCATCATGTGGCCCCATAAGCATTGCCCACAATGAAATTTGGCCTTTGGGGGCCAAAAGAAAAGGTTTCCCACTCCTGCTCTAAAGCGAAACTTTGCTAGCAAACATGAGAGTGACAGAACAAAAACCCGCTCGCAAAATGTTTCTTAACTTCAGTCTGCCGAGAACTTGACTCATCCACTAATAAAGATTTATTATGCCAGCGGCCATTATGCCAAAGGCCCGCAGACGTGAAAAGCAGATCTCTTACAGAAAATGCCCTGTGGCCGCTTCAAAATGTGAGGCACACACCTGGCAAGGGTTCGAGATGCATGTGGATTAGGGGGGAATCTGAGAAAGAGAACACTTCTGGGCACTGCACCATTTCTGCTCGCCGGTTCGAGTCCAGAAGTCATAAAAGTGGAAAGGACTGCAAGGCAAGATGTGGGAAATGGAGCTGACACTCAGCCAAGACACCGAAGCCACCGTGCCAGCACCCAGACACAAGGCATGGACGGGTGCCAACATTCGAGACAAAGAGAGGCGATTATTTAAATCCCTCGCTTCCTTACCTAGTGGAGCATTTTGAACATAGAAGTTCCCACCACAGCTTAAAAAACTGCACACAGACCCCGGAAAGGCCGTGTCTTGCGCATTTCCTCAGCATTTTAAATCGGCTCATATACTGCTGAACCTAAAGCAGCTGAGATCACATTGAGACAAATTTTCCAGCAACGGGGATAAAAACAATCTGAAATAGCTGGAAAGAGGTTACTGCTGCTTGTGCCCAGGAGCTGGGATCTGCCTCTGTGGCAATCACACACAGGGCCCCCGGACGTTTGACGGTCTCAAATCAAAATGTTTATTCGGCTTTACGCCCATCATGAAACACAACACAACAAAACAAATCAAATAAAACAGCGGACTCGTACAAACCACAAGTAGTATAACACAGTTCACAACTCACAAGGACAGATATTGACCCTGTGCTGCCACTGCGATTGCTTTTTCCGCTGCCACCACCCCGTATCTCACGGGGACACATGGAGTCCAGTCAGCTGTTAACATAAACAAATAATCAAGATTATTTTTAAATGCAGGAACAAGCTTATGGTTACAGTTAATTTTTCTCTTGTCAGTTTCTTATTCTTAGTTCCTAACAACTCCAAACTGATTATTCCAACTATCTATCTGACTCCACCTAACAATTCCTCTCACTCTCTCACAATACAACTCTACCAACCCACACCTAAACCTCCCTCTTCCTTCTTCAACTCCCAAAACTCAACCCCCAACTCCCAAACCTCAACTCTACTCAACTGACTTTCAAAACCTCCCACTCTAACTTTTATTCCCCCCTTGCATTCTCACTGGCCAATCACATCACAACCTATTTTAACCCTTTCCTTATGACCCATCCTAGGAGGCAAACACCACAGCCTCCAAGTAAAATTGAAGCCCGTGATGCAAAGGATCTGTAGGTGTGACTTGAGCCAGGATTTTTCTTTTTAGTCACTCAGCATCACTGCAACATAGGTGACGGATAGGGGGAGGTCCCACTCCCCTGTCAAAGAGGGTCATTGGGGGTGGGGAGGTCGGGGAGGTCAGAATCTGCCTGCTAAGTGGATCCTGTACCCCACCCCTGCCCTAGGAGAAGAGACAAGCAGAATCACAGAGTTACACGGACCCCGGGTCATCTAGACCAACCCCCTGAAATGAAGGAATTGCAGTAAAGAACCCCTGGCAGATAGCCATCCAAGCTCTGCTTCAAAACCTCCAGTGAAGGAGAGCAGAGTCCTTCACCTTCCAGGGTATTCTGTTCCACAGTCAAACAGCCCTTTCCATTGGGAAGTCCTTCCTAATGTTTTCCCTACATTGCGGCTTTTGCATAGCACAAACACACACACACACACACAATTTTCTTACTGCACTGATGATAGTCATTGTTTGGATTGGGGGGCAGGGAGGGGGGGCTTTCATCCATTTCCATAGTCACACAATCCATCAATCAGTAGCTGAACTGGGTTCCACACAGTCACAAAAACAAATTAACCGAAAAAGCCTCAAAAACAAAAACGCAAAATAAATAGCAAAAACAAAAGTGCCAAACTTAATCCATTCTGGAAGTCCGTTTGACTCCCAAAATGTTCAAAAACCAAGGCGCAGCTTCTGATTAGTGCAGGCACCACGGGAACAACAGCTGACAGACACATTGGACGTTCGGCTGCCGAAAAATGTTTGAAAACCGGAACACTTACTTCTGGCTTTTGAGAACCAAGGCGTTTGAGAACCAAGGTACCACTGTATTGTTTTCCAAGCATTTCTGCAATAACTGTCAATTTCCTGGGATTAGTTTTCATTTCACCCCCTTTCCCTCCTCATTTTACTTGGTGTACCTTAAAATCTTCCTAGTACCAGACCACTGCGTTCTTAAATAAATGTGCCTTTGATCCAGTCTTCCATGTCACTAATGATATTGACTAAATTATTCAATAATTAAGTTATTCCTGTAAAAATTTAAAAGCCAAACATAACAGAAAGGTCTTTAAAATTAAAGAGAGGGGGAGGAAAGGAAATGTTCATTGTGGCCATTCACATATAAAATGATCCTGGAATAATATTCATTTCCTTCCTCGCTTTCAAAATTAATATTGGATATTACAGCAAGCAAAAGTGAGCACACAGACAAATTGAATTCTTCGAAGTTGAAAGGCAGGACTATGACTTTAATTAACGTACCTTCAAAGTTCATATAGATATAATTAGTTGCCAAGATACATTCTTCACTTTTTCAGACCTACATCCGAAGAGTATCTTGTGCAGAAAAGAGATGCTCAGTGGCAGAAGCACAAGTGCTGCTTTCATGCAAAACGTTCCCAGGTTCGATCCCTGGTATCTCCAGGTAGAGCTAGGTGGTCCAATGGTGGTCCACAGTGTGGGAATGTTCAGGGTGGCAGGAGAGGATGTATTGTTTATTAATATCCTTCCTAACTTGCGCTAGCAAGTTTCTTTACATAGCAGAGTTTACATTCCCCTTTCATACATGCACAGCAGATAGCTGGTTACAGGCTTGTGTAAGCCTCTCACTATCATACAGTGGTACCTTGGGTTACATACACTTCAGCTTACATATGCTTCAGGTTACAGACTCTGCTAACCCAGAAATATTGCTTCAGGTTAAGAACTTTGCTTCAGGATGAGAATAGAAATTGTGCTCTGGCGGCACGGCAGCAGCAGGAGGCCCCATTAGCTAAAGTGGTGCTTCAGGTTAAGAACAGTTTCAGGTTAAGAACAGACCTCCGGAACGAATTAAGTACTTAACCCGAGGTACCACTGTATACAATTCAGTATTGAATTGTATATTCCTGGTAAATTCTCTTTAATCCCACTTAAAAGAATAAAGACACAACACTCTTATTCAAAGTCAATAAAAGGAGTTTACTCACATCAGCTCACAGTTGGATTCCTAAAGGCAAACTTAGTTACATATATATATATATATATACATGTGGGTCTACCCCATATGGGGGCATAATCCCAGTGCTTCTGCTAGCTGAAAAGCTAGCAGGACACTCCAAGCTAAGAAGCTGGTCCAACGAAGAAAGAAGTGAAAAAGGGAAAGGTGTGCTGCGTGACTCGTTCTTTTGTTACCTGGACAGATAAGATCACACCCACCTTTGGTCACATGCAAAGGAAGGATGCTCCAGCCAGGAGGAACAGGAAGTTTCGACTGGCTGGACCAAACATTCCCCTGCATGTCCACTCTAGCATTTCAAGAAATGTTGTACTTGACTGCTCCCAGTGGATTACATCCCACACACAGAACCTCCTCTGTAGTCTGATCCAGTAGGAATTTATACTGCAAAGAGATCCTCGCACTTCTATTTTTTTTGCTTGCTTCTGTCCTGGATATCACTAACTGAGTTAGCAATAAGAACAAGCTAGGGTCTTCTTTCTTCTTTAAAGGGGGAACCATCTCTCTTCCTGAAGCCATTTTTTAAAAAGCTTGTTTCCTGAAGCTAGTTCCCTCCAGATGTTTTAGACTACAACTTCCATCATTCCTAATCGTTGGCCCCTATGACTGGAGTGGATGGGAGTTGTAGTCGAGAACATCTAGAGGGAACCAGATTAGGGATCTGGCCCTTTAAGGACCCTCCCTAGACCTGCAAAGCTCTGCACATACAATCTATTCCTTAGCTCAGGGATAGCCAACAAGGTACTCCCCAAATGTTGTTGGGACTACAACTCCTATGAGTCCCAGCCAAAGCTCAGGGATGGCATGAGCTGTAATCCAGCAACTTCCGGAGGACACCAGTTGGCTACTCCTGCCCTAGATTAATCCTAGGCCAAATACCCACTAAGGAAAACAGATCCCAAATGGAAATGATGAGTGATAGATAATATGTTGACATCTGCTCATGTCAGAGAACTGACTCACTGAATTTCCTCTTTTACTGGAATTAGAGGTTATTTATTATCATATTTTTAAAATAAAAAAAATAAGAATCAGCCCTTTTCTTCATCAGTGTTTTGCTCAAAATTGAAAACAGAGCTTCAACAGCAAATATACATCCCTGCAGTAAAGAGAGTGGACTGGCTAAAAGTACATCAAGATGGAGAGGCAACAAGTCATTACAGCCCCGGTTAATTGCACCAAATCAGCTGTTATCCCTGTACCAGTTACAGGATTCCTGTAGCATTAATTCCTAAACATGTCCCTTGAGAATAAACATTTCATTGATTTCAGTGGAACATATTTCCAAGTAAGCGTAGTTAAGACTTACATCTGCAGTAACAGGATCAGTTCCAAGGCCAATTCAAAATCCTGGGGTTGACCTTTGAAACCCTAAGCACGCTGGGTCTGGCAGAACTAAAGGACAGTCTCCTAAACATTTATTAAACTCTTCCTCCAAGGCCCTGGCTCCAAGTCACATAAGAACCCAGTTTGGTCTAATGAAAGACTCATCTAATCCAACATCCTGTTTCTTACAGTAGTCAGCCAGATGCCTCTGGGAAGCCCACAAGCAGGACATGAACACAATGGCACCCTCCTTCTTATAGCCCCAACAACTGGCATTGAGTCATGGTGCCTCTGATACCAGAGTTAGCACATAGCTATAACGACTAGCTTTATCCCTCCATGGATTTGTCTGTAAGAACGCAGGAAGAGTGTTTTTGCATCAGACCAAAGGTCTATCTAGCATCCCATTTCCCATGGTGGGGACACTGAGATGGCCACAAACAAGACATATTGCTCTGCACCATGCTGTCTCTGAACCTGTTGTTGTTTAGTCATTTAGTCGTGTCTGACTTTTCGTGACCCCATGGACCAGAGCACACCAGGCACTCCTGTCTTCCACTGCCTCCCGCAGTTTGGTCAAACTCATGCTGGTAGCTTCAAGAACACTATCCAACCATCTCGTCCTCTGTTGTCCCCTTCTCCTTGTGCCCTCAATCTTTCCCAACTTCAGGGTCTTTTCCAGGGAGTCTTCTCTTTTCATGAGGTGGCCAAAGTATTGGAGTCTCAGCTTCAGGATCTATCCTTCCAGTGAGCACTCAGGGCTGATTTCCTTAAGAATGGAGAGGTTTGATCTTCTTGCAGTCCATGGGACTCTCAAGAGTCTCCTCCAGCACCATAATTCAAAAGCATCAATTCTTCGGCAATCAGCCTGCTTTATGGTCCAGCTCTCACTTCCATACATCACTACTGGGAAAACCATAGCTTTAACTATACGGACCTTTGTTGACAAGGTGATGTCTCTGCTTTTTAAGATGCTGTCTAGGTTTGTCATTGCTTTTCTCCCAAGAAGCAGGCGTCTTTTAATTTTGTTAAAATACCATCCATATAGCCATCCTGATGAACCATCCCAGATAACTCTATCCTCCGTGAATTTGTCTGATCCCCTGCTAAATCCTTCTAAGCTAGAGATTATCACCATATTTTGTGACAATGAATCCCTTAAACTGGTCGGTTTTACTCTGTGTGCAGAAGCACTGCTTATTGCCTGTCCTGAATATCTACCCAATAAGCTTCATTGGATGACCCAGAGTTCTAGAATTATGGGGGAGGGGGGGAATGCTTCTTCCACATCAAACATTTTCCCCCTCCCTCATAATTCTAGAACTCTGGGTCATCCAATGAAGCTGATTGGATGACCCAGAGTTCTAGATTTATCATACATTCTAAACCTCTGCTGCATTGTGGGAGATCTTTGGGAGAAGAAAAGGCTAAGGAGTAAACCCTGTGCAAATTCAGAGAGGAGTCCCAAAGACAGTTTGATGGCGCCTTGTGCAGCTCTTTCTGGAGACTTCTGCAGTCAAGCTGGTGCCAAACACATTGTTCTGCTTTCCTCTGGACCACATCAGTGAGGCCAAGAAGGAGGAGGGTCTTTCGGGCAGCCCAGGACCTCCATACACACTGCAGCTTCTCCCCGCCCCCCTTGGCGGTCACTTCAGTGCTGCTAACACAGCAGTTTGACTTCACCCCTGGAGGTGCACTCCATTGCCTCTCAAGACAGGTGGGTGCCAACTGTACATCATACAACATTTTATTCACCTCTACCATTTCCTCCCCCCCCAAAAAAAAACCCATTTTCAAAGCCCAAACATTGTAACCTTTCCTCATAGAGGTTCACTGTGTGAATGATAGTGAAGTATCACCTCGGACAGGACAGGCCTTTTCTACAGTGGCACCAACGCCCTGGAACTTTGTTCCACAAAAGAAGTTCATTTTGCACCAGCACTGTTGGTCTTCTGGTGACAGGAGAAGGCTGTGTAGTATTGGAGGGCATTTGGAGCCCCCTAGTGTAGAAGGAATTTATTTTGTCTTAACTTTGAACTAAGCTTCCCCTCCAGCTGTTGGATTTAGTCTTCCTGCTTCCTTCGTCCTTTCTTTCCATTTTCAGTTGTATTTTCATATTTTTTTTCCATTTTATTTATTGAATGTATATACCGTCCTATACCCACAGGTCTCATTTATACATTTTAAGCTGTCTTGAAAAGCTTCAAGCAGAAATGACAGACATAATACATACTGAGAGACAACATGTTGCCTTCCAGATGTTGTTGAACTACAGCTCCCATCAGCCCCAGAAAGTAGTACCAATAGCCAAGGATGATGGGAGTTGCTGTCCAACGACATCTGTAGGGTACTGTGTTGACTACTCTTGATATATATTAATAGTAAATGCATTTCCCTAGGTGCTTTATGACCATGAGTGCAAAAATAGCATCCTGCCAATCAGTAAATCATTCTGCTTTTGAAGACCAGGGGTAACTGTTGATCCTGATGTAGTCAAAACAGCAACACATGTACAACAGGGAGGTATCAGTAGGTTGGGGGGAGCCCCAAAGTTTGAAGAAGTACACACACACACACACACACACACACACACTTATATACAGAGAGAGAGACAGTAACCTCCCAGCCCAAAAAATTCCAGGGAGAACTAAGCATGTTCAATGGACATTCAGTACTGGCTGAGTGTTCTGGGGTGGGAATGGAAATCCAGAGGAAAATGGAATGGAGTATCCTGGCACAGGGCATGGCTGATAGGATAGAATCCTGGGCCAGGAACACTCTACAGTGCACTATCCCATCCTTCTTGTTTAAAATTAACACATCCAAGCAAACAGAACTGGCTTTAAGTAATTCCACAGAGGTCAAATCTGCAGGCACACTTTACTTCTGTCCAGTTTTTACACTTTTTATGTAGATATGTCTACATTTTCCAAAATAAAATAAATAAATAAATAAATGGTGTGTGTATATATATATATATATATATATATGTTTCATCTCAAGTGTGGTCATTGAGAACACCCGAGTTATACAGTCCCAGCAAGATCTAGAGGGCACCAGGTTGGGGAAGCTGCTCTACAAAGCATCAGTTATAAGGCAAGCATCACTTCTGTGGGTCTGCAAGCCACTAAAACCACAAAACTCTCAGCATCCCTTGAGTACAGGTTTCTCGAGAGCAGAACAAGCTTGAGCTGTGTAGGACCATGGAGAGCTCCCAGCAAATGTCAGGTGTTGATCTGATAGGATCAAAAGCTTAACTGAACTCTTATGTGCCCAAGCCAGTGCCCATATTGCTATAGTGCAGACTCGTAGTAAGATTGCCAGGAATTTAAAAGGGCAGCAATGTGGCATTATTGAATAGCCACTGCTGCAGATTTATTGGAGAACAAGCAGTGCTGGTTTGGAGGACAGAATCAGAGGAGTTACTAACAAAGGGATTCTGGGATTACGTCAGGAAAAAGGCATTTTTCCCCCACCTGCCATAGTTGATAGATAAAAAATACTGTGGCAAGGAAGAACTCCCAAGACTTACAACCCAACAACCAAATAGATGTGAATATGGGCTCAGCTATACAGCTGAAAATAAAATGTATAAAATGTGTTGTAAAGTGCAAAATACAAATGTGACACTAGATGGAGACAGTGAGCTATGCCAAATTTAATGTATTCATCTAAACGTTTTTTTTAAAAAAGCATTTTTATAGCTTTTTTTAAAAAGCATTTTTATAGCGTTTTTTCTGTGTGTGTAGATTCCACCAAAGTCTTCAGTTTCTGGCAACATTTTGCTCAAGCAGCGTTATGTGGATTCTCAACATTTAAAATAGTAGGCCCTTAGCTCTCCTGCCTTACTATTTCATACTGGCATTCCAAAAACTAGCTTTGTTTTTAATGAAGTAATACAGAAACTAGCTTGCAATTCCATGAGTTGAAGGGCAAGTTGCTAACCATTCAGGTCATGAGGTAATAAGGTCCATGAAATTGTTCTGATGTCAGCTGTGTTCAGTGAGTCCCATGCCTGAATTCTGAACTGCAACTGTACTTCTTCAGTGGAACGCTATCATTTTAAAATAACTTCTTAGTTTTGCCAAAAGGAACTGAATACAGTGGTACCTTGGGTTAAGTACTTAATTCATTCCGGAGGTCCATTCTTAACCTGAAACTGTTCTTAACCTGAAGCACCACTTTAGCTAATGGGGCCTCCCACTGCCACCACACCACCGGAGCACAATTTCTGTTCTCATCCTGAAGCAAAGTTCTTAACCTGAAGCACTATTTCTGGGTTAGCGGAGTCTGTAACCTGAAATGTATGTAACCTGAAGCGTATGTAACCCGAGGTACCACTGCACATGCCTGGGGAAAGGGTTGTAGAAGTCGTAATAAAGTAATAAAGGGTTGTAGAAGTCGTAAATAAATATGTTGATCTAGTAAGCATCATGTGAATACTTTCCTCGGAATAAGGTTGGAAATTGCTTTTTTTAAAAGCTTTTGATTTTTATGTCTTCAGTCCAAAGGACCCTGTCATAAACTCCACGCTGTTTCTGCTGCCCCCCTCCCTTTATTTTATTTATTTAAGGCATTTATATACTGCCATTCATAAGTGCATAAGAGCCATGCATTCTCCCCTCCTGCAGTTCCCAGCAACTGATATTCAGAAGCATTGCTGCTTCTAAGCATAGAGGCAGATCACAGCTCTCATGGCTAGTAGCCATTGGTTGCTTTCTCCTCCATGAATTTATCCCCACTTCTTTTAAAGCCATCCAAGTTGGTGGCCCTCACTCCTGCCAGTGGGAGCAAGTTCCCTAGGTCAATTATGCACTGTGTGAAGAAGCACTTTCTTTTTTATCTACCCTCCAGCTTCCAAGCTTCCTTGGATGCTCACGAGTTCTAGAGAGGGGAGAACAGACTGGAAAGTACAGCTGCTCATCAAGAAAAAATAAATATATATCTCAGATAGAGAGGAAGGAGGGAAAAAAACAAGAACAACTTGTGTTCAGGTTTTAAAATTGCAGCTCCACCTTCTTAGACCCTGAAACGGCACCAGACGTCAAAACTCTCCAGAAGGCAAATTAATAAGCAGCAAATTTATAGCTCTTTAGAACTTTATAGCAACATTAATCAAATTGCTTAACATCGGAATACAGTAAAACACCACACTGAGTTCTCCTAAGCAGTCATTTATGGGAATTCAGACAAAACATAAATGCGGTAAAAAGGATTTTATACAAATTGGGGGTTTTCCTAGGGCCTGAACTCCCAACTCGTCAGAGGAATATAATACAGTGGTAGCTCGGGTTACAAACGCCTCAGGTTACAAATGCTTCAGGGTTACAAACTCCGCTAACCTGGAAGAGTTATCTTGAGTTGAGAACTTTGCCCCAGGATGAGAATGGAAATCGTGTGCCGGCGGCGCAGCGTCAGCAGGAGGCACCATTAGCGAAAGCATGCCTCTAGTTAAGAACAGTTTCAGGTTAAGAACGGACCTCTGAAACAAATTAAGTTCATAGAATCATAGAATAGAATCATAGAGTTGGAAGAGACCACAAGGGCCATCAAGTCCAACCCCCTGCCAAGCAGGAAACACCATCAGAGCACTCCTGACATATGGTTGTCAAGCCTCTGCTTAAAGACCTCCAAAGAAGGAGACTCCACCACACTCCTTGGCAGCAAATTCCACTGTCAAACAGCTCTTATTGTCAGGAAGTTCTTCCTAATGTTTAGGTGGAATCTTCTTTCTTGTAGTTTGGATCCATTGCTCCGTGTCCGCTTCTCTGGAGCAGCAGAAAACAACCTTTCTCCCTCCTCTATGTGACATCCTTTTATATATTTGAACATGGCTATCATATCACCCCTTAACCTCCTCTTCTCCAGGCTAAACATGCCCAGCTCCCTTAGCCGTTCCTCATAAGGCATCATTTCCAGACCTTTGACCATTTTGGTTGCCCTCCTCTGGACACGTTCCAGTTTGTCAGTGTCCTTCTTGAACTGTGGTGCCCAGAACTGGACACCGTACTCCAGGTGAGGTCTGACCAGAGCAGAATACAGTGGCACTATTACTTCCCTTGATCTAGATGTTATACTCCTATTGATGCAGCCCAGAATTGCATTGGCTTTTTTAGCTGCCGCGTCACACTGTTGGCTCATGTCAAGTTTGTGGTCAACCAAGACTCCTAGATCCTTTTCACATGTACTGCTCTCAAGCCAGGTGTCACCCATCTTGTATTTGTGCCTCTCATTTTTTTTGCCCAAGTGCAATACTTTACATTTCTCCCTGTTAAAATTCATCTTGTTTGTTTTGGCCCAGTTCTCTAATCTGTCAAGGTCATTTTGAAGTGTGATCCTCTGGGGTGTTAGCCACCCCTCCCAGTTTGGTGTCATCTGCAAATTTGATCAGGATGCCCTTGAGTCCATCATCCAAGTCGTTGATAAAGATATTGAATAAGTTCGTAACTAGAGGTACCACTGTACTTAGTACACATCTCCCATGATCCCAGAAAGTGAATTTTCAGCATTTCAAAAAGATGAACTCCCAAGCTTGCCAAATGGGCAATGCAACCAATTTGTATTAGTCACAATATACGTTTTAGGCATCATGTTATTACCACAATTGAGAGGACATTCCTGAAGCCTTCCCAGATGTGAAAATTACAAACAGGCTGGTGAAACATTTTTGAGGTGCTATCTGAGGATGCTCTTCAAAACGGGGCCTACAGGCCTACTCTGAGTAGGGCTTAGTTGGGTACAACCCAACGTCTGGAGGGTGCCATATTGGTTACCCCTGTTGAGAAGAATGGCAGGACATCAGTGAAATAAACCACTACTCATTATTATTATTACTACTATTTACAAAGTGGTAAAACCACGCATTTAAAAAATAAAACAAAAGCACATTCAAAACACTTAGAAGCATCTAAAAGTATTTTTGATTAATACTTATCTTCCACTGAAAAATTGTATTCCTAATTGTGGGGTGCAGATTGTTCTACAGAACCCTTAAAAAAAATAAGATGCACCTCAGGGTTGAGGGGTTGTGGCGGCATTGCAGGGGTTAGACCACATGGGCTCCTTTCCAACTCAACAATTCTATGATTTCATGACATGTTGCCAAAGAGAGACTGGTGAGAATGTGAAGCAAGGCTGAGAATGTAGAACTGAAAAACAAGCCAATAATAGAGTCGGCTCATTTGCTTTCCGAAGCATCCTTGCCTTCTCTCGTTTTAGCTAATAAAATATGAGCTCAACCACAGTGGAGTGGAAACAGCACGAGAGACACCATTCAAATCCCAGTTGCTCAGCATATGTGTGTGTGTTTTTTTCAGACAACTGTATGCATATGCCCAATAGCACATTGGTAGAGTGATAATTAGTGGCAGACATATTATGCATATTCCATAAAACATCACTCCCCCCAATCTGGAAAGGAGGGTGTCAATTAAGGACAACATTCTGAACATCTAGGAATAACTGGAAGGCAGGGGTGGGGTTGGAGGGGAAGGGAACACATTTGAACAGCAGCAACTTTATTAAAAGTTTTTCCCCCGCCTTCGACACTGAAAGAGCCTTTGAAATATGGTCAGCCATGCTGTGATCTGAATTAAGAACAACTGCCAGCCATCTGGCACAGTTCGGCAATCGTGTCATGAGCTCCTGCCATGGAGTCGTTCCATCCTTCAGTCATCACCTCAAGGCTACATCACCATAGGGTTACATCTGCAAAGCACTGGACAGGATCCAAAGAAACGCACAATCAGCTCAACGTTTTGGGTGGCCAAGTGCAGAGGAGCCTCCTGCACCTTCAACAGCTGCTGCAACCCCCTCCTTCTACACAACCATTAAAGGCGTAGCAGCCCCTCTGAACATTGAGACCCTGTCTACACTCCCAATGGAAGGTTGGGCTAGCATTTCCTTGGAAGGAGTCCTCCCTCCTTATGTTGTGGCATAGGGGGGACACAGGACAGCACAGCTCAGGGTGCTTTGGAGTTCATTCGTGCTTTAAGACCAGGAGCAATGGCATCATAACAATGTAAGATGAGCCTGCTGGATTCGGCCAATGATCCTTGCAGCCCAGCATCCTATTCTCACAGTGGCCAACCAGTGGGAAACCTGCAAGCAAGATTTGACAACAAGCACACTCCCGCTTCCTGTGGCTTCCAGCAGGTGTTGTTCAGAAGCATCTCTGACTCTGGAGGTACGGCATAGCCATCGTGGCAAGTTACAATCAATAGCCCTCTCCTCCATTAATTTGTCTGGTCATCTGCTGAAGTGCCAACATAATAGGCCCCATGCCTTGCTCTGACAAAGGGATAATGAGGCTTCTAGGCTGGTTTACGACAGATTAGCATCGAGGGAGCCAGAGAAAGAGGGAAATAATCACGCAGACACTGGGTATGGCCATTCTTTCCTTCAAAGAGGCTCCCACTTCGTGCTAAAACGGTCACACTTCTTTGCAAGATGGCTGCCAATTAAAACCCAACACCTGCATCACAACTGGCTGAAGATGTGTTAAAGCTCAATGTGTTTTATAAGCTGAATTGGTTATGTCTCTTATTACAGTTTCAAATGAGTATTCACTGGTTATGCCATTTGTTTCTATTTGCCATCTAAAGTTGCTTTGCAGAGCTACTTTATATTTTTCTGTTTTGTGGGATTTTTGATGTTATGTTTTGCAGTTGTTTTTACCTGTGTTCATGGAAACGTGGGAACACTGCCTCACACTGAGTCACAACATTGGTCAATCTAACTCACTGTTGTCTACACTCAGCTGCAGAGTTTCAAGAAAGGGCCATTCCTACCCTACCTAGAGATGGTGGGGATTGAATTTGGGACCTCCCGTTTGCAAAGCAGATGCTCTACCCCGGTATCACAGTCTTCCCCAAACCTGTTGGGCTCTGGCATAATTTCCTCCTTGTTGAGGTGGAAGTCCAGCAAAATCAGGAGGATACCACATTGCCTACTGATGTACGCCAAAGTCATTTGGTCGTATCCAGTGTTAGTCATTGGAGTAGGCCCACTGAAATTAACGGACCTAAGTTAGTCGCCTATGTAATTTCAATAGATTTGTTCTGCATATGGCTAATGTTAAATACAACCCAATGCTGAGGCTTTTCGCCAGGTGCCCATGACAAGTGAGATATGACAGGCATCAAACAGGAATATAACCTACAGAGATACTAGTTGCCAGTCTGATTGACGTGCATTGGGCTTGATGGACAAATAAGAACATAGCAGTATAAGGCAGCCCCCTACATTTGTAGAATTATTTGGTCAGGATGGAATACAGGTAAGAAACTGAGATAGATAGATGATGATAGATAGATGATAGATAGATGATAGATAGATAGATAGATAGATAGATGATAGATAGATAGATGATAGATAGATAGATGATAGATAGATGATAGATAGATAGATAGATAGATAGATAGATAGATGATAGATAGATAGATGATAGAGATAGATAGATAGATAGATAGATAGATAGATAGATAGATAGATAGATGATAGATAGATAGATGATAGATAGATGATAGATGATAGATAGATAGATAGATAGATAGATAGATAGATAGATAGATGATAGATAGATAGATAGAGAGAGAGAGAGAGAGAGAGATAGTAAGGGAAGGTAAGTCTTCACCACAAGGAGATTACATTCTAAAATGTGATGCAGCAGAGATAATAGGAGCGACAGGAAGGAAGATGGAAGAGAACAAACAAGGGAAGGCCATTCATGCTGTCTTGTACTTTACAGTAGTCAGAGTAGGATGCATATTTGCAATACAAGCAGAGATAGGAAAATCTGCCAGTTTTGGTTTCTCCCACTTTGTCTTTTTTCCAGCCATAAACACATTTCCAAATCAAATGTTTGCAAAAACAAGTCCTTGTGTGACTTCATCAGCATTTTAGTGCAATTTCTCCTAATATATACTTTTTTTGCATGCAATGTTGCCTGGTTTAATAACTTTTTGGTATGCTGTTGTCAGTAACAGATGCATTTTCACACACCTTCCTTGACTGAATAACTGCATGGCAAAATTCAGAGAAGTGTGAATATCAAAGGACAGGTATTTCAGAAAGCGTGAATTAGGCAGGTTTGCCTTTAAACGTGAACCAAATCCATTTTCCCCTAAATTGCAAGTAAAGGGAAAGCAAAAGCAGATTTGAGCTCCACCTATGTATTCTCCATAGTCTGTTCCCCTGATCCACTATAACGCTCCTGCTAGAGTGTCATAGACTGCAGCCATTCGAAAACCCATTTTAAAAGATTTAACTTGATCTCCTTTGACATAAAAAGTACTTAGAGGTATGAGCTTGAAACCTTTCGCCAGAGCGCAGAACAAATCGAAGAAGCCAAGATAAATAATAGCTTGATTCATTAGAAGGTGAAGCCATTAACACGAACTGTGAAAAATAAACACTATTTTTCATCTACATAGCCCACGCGTTCCTATCCAATTCTGCCAAGAGACCTTGTGGTGGCAGCTAAGTTAGGTGACTTTAAAAGCAGATACACGGAGGAAGGTAAGTCTTAGGAGACATGATGGCTAAGTGGATCCTCCCAATTCAGAGGTACTATACCTTTGAAAGGCAGTTGCCAGCAGGGATGGAGGAAAAATCTGAATTGTGCAGATCTCAAAGCGGACTCAACCTGATCCACTCCAGGAAAATCATGGCACAGACCAGATCAATGGTTCACTTCAGAATCAGCAGGTTCAATATTATTTATTGACTGCCCTTGTACCCCACCTTTGCTCCAAGGAGCTCAAGGTGGTGTACAAGATTGTCCCCTTCCTCGTTGAATCCCCACAACAACCCTGTAAGGTAGGTCATGCCACGAAGAAGTGACTAGACCAAGATCACCCAGTGAGATGGCCAAGTGAGGATTTGAACTCTAGTCTCCCAGGACCTAGTCCAGTACCCTAACCATTACACCATATTGGTTCTCATGAGGCTGGCATGCTGCCTCTGTTCCCTTTCCCCTCCCATTCCCCCACTTTAAACTTCTTAAAATAGCAACTGGTGTGTGAGGCTCCTTGCCAACATGGGCTTCAGTGTACAGAGAGCAAGGCCCCCTGGGAGTGATGAGGCTTGGTGACATTCCAGGGTGAGTGGGATCATAGCTGCACCAATGCTTAAATGGGGACAACCGTGTTTCCCTCCCCCTAGGAGATACAGAACATCGTCAAGCCCCAGGTGCACAGAAAAAGCCTTTTTGTTTCTGAAATGCATTCCAATTGTGAAGATGAAATATAACTGATAGAATTCTACAGGATGGGGTATTAGTGTGTGAAAACAGTCCCGATCCAATGATCCCCAGGCATGCGCCTCCAGATGGGGGAGATTTCAGATGTCATCCTGTCACCCAGGCACCTTCACTTGGTCGCAATGGCTAATAGTCCAGTGCAAAATACACCTGGCACTTGGCTAATTTCGAACACTGGGCAGCAGGCAACTCGTAGACCATCTTAAGTACCTTTTGATTTGATTTTTAAATGTGTGCTTCTGATAAAAATCTGCCCGGAAATGGAACAAGACAGACCTAGCCCTGTTCTTTTTTAAAAATGGGGTGGACTAGACTTCAGCAGGTCCATACATCTCTAGATGCCAGAGAACAACAATGAGAGAAGGATCTAGCACAGGGGTCAGCAAACTTTTTCAGCAGGGGGCCAGTCCACTGTCCCTCAGACCTTGTGGGGGGCTGGCCTATATTTTGAAAAAAAAATATGAACGAATTCCTATGCCCCACAAATAACCCAGAGATGCATTTTAAATAAAAGCATACATTCTACTCATGTAAAAACACGCTGATTCCTGGACCGTCCGCAGGCCAGATTTAGAAGGCAATTGGGCCAGATCTGGCCCCCGGGCCTTAGTTTGCCCACCCATGAATTCTAGCAGTAATTCTTGTGTTTGGGGACAGAACAGCCATGCTACAAACATCCGTTTCCACCTGTAAAATGTTGGAGGGTACAGCATGCCCCCCCCCCCTCCGCTATGACTACGCAACATTCAGAATGACAACAACAAGTTATTTCGGGATGTGGCTTTTTTTTTTTTATTGGGGTGGGGGAGAGTATTCCTGAACTAGTCACAACACAGTTGCTCAGGCTAAAATTAGCCCCTTTGTGTACTTTGAATCCTTCCCAAACCTTGCCAAGTGGTGTGAGACTTATCCCCCGCCCCCAGGTAAACATCCAGAAACCTGTCTCCTGTCCCACTTTAGAGGCTTGCTTTCACCTTGAATAGGCTCTTTTGTAGCAATCCAGATCTCTGCATAGCCTTAGTTACTCTCTTTTGCTCCCAAGAAGTGTGACCTCAGCTACAAAAAGTGTTTGTCACAGCTACAGTTGCCATCAGAAGCTTTATTCGTAGTTTGTGCTGACTCGCAACACTGGCGGGTGTCCATTGGAACTGGGGAGGGGGGCAGGAGGCAAGGTAGGACAGAAGCCCACCAGGGGTGGAGTCAGAGCCAATGATGGGCAGGGCTGACTAATTTTGTCCCTATCCTCCTCCCTGCTGAGTTCCTCAAGGTTCAAAACTGAGACTAAGAAGGAAAAAGCTGGCTGGCAAGACCACCCCCTTAAAGGTAAAGGTAAAGGGACCCCTGACCCTTAGGTCCAGTCGTGGCCGACTCTGGGGTTGCAGTGCTCATCTCGCTTTATGGGCCGAGGGAGCTGGCGTACAGCTTCCGGGTCATGTGGCCAGCATGACTAAGCCGCTTCTGGCGAACCAGAGCAGCGCACGGAAACGCCGTTTACCTTCACACCGGAGCAGTACCTATTTATCTACTTGCACTTTGACGTGCTTTTGAACTGCTAGGTTGGCAGGAGCAGGGACCGAGCAACGGGAGCTCACCCCATTGCGGGGATTCGAACCACCAACCTTCTGATCGGCAAGTCCTAGGCTCTGTGGTTTAACCCACAGCGCCACCCGCATCCCTGACCACCCCCTTAACTTGCTGCTAAATGAGGATGCAGGCAGGTGGAGGCTGTTGATGATGGAATGGGTTGGGAGGTCATTTGCCGCAATGTGCTTCCTCCACTGCTGTCCTGTACAGCACGGGATCCAAGCCACTGCTGTGTCATCTATACACCTAGTGAGTCAGGATCAGGTGTATACAATTTCACTTCAGTAGAAGTTTTTAATCAGGGGTTGGATGCCATCTGTCAAGGATTCTTCAGCTGCGACTCCTGCATTCTGCTGGGGTTGGACTAGATGACCTTTGAGGTCCCTTCCAACTCAATGATTTAATAAATAATGCTTCCAAGGCTGCCAGGGTCACACACCCGTGCTCCTCCAGCAGGAGGGATTTCCAGCAGTCCCCAACAGGCGCTCCGACATTGCAGTTTCTCCCTTGCTGTTTCTTCCCTTCTCCAAAGGGAAAGTGAGGGAAAACTCCACCCATTTCTGCCCTACACTTGTGAAAGGCACCTAGGGAGAGACACAGCCTTCTCTCACTTGTGCTGTTCCTTTTACTTGAATCTCCATGAAAGCTTATCCATATTCTTTACTGCTGTGGTTATGAGTCTGAGCTGCAGATTGATTGCAGATGCAAACAGAGGGCTGGGACTTCATTCCAGCCAGTCCTTATTTCATACTTCTCTGCAGTGGACCATTGCCCCAGTCACAGGGCCAGGCTGCTTGTCCTCCCTCATATTTCTTTCATCATGTTCCTTTAACTCAGGTCCAAGGGATGAATGTGGCCCTCCAAAATTCTTTACCAGGCCCTTGGAACTCTCCCTGAGCCACACACCCCTCTTCCCAAAACATACCCTTCTCACTGGCCCTGCTAAACAACCAGTGTGTATTTGCCTAGCTGGAATGTGTCCTCCATCTCTGATAATGCAAACAGAGAGCGGTGGGCAAGTGCAGAGTGCAGAACCTAGCTTGCTGCACAAAGGTAACATTTGCATCTGTTGTTCCGCCCACATTTGCTCCAGGCCCCACCCACCACAAGCATGCAACCCTCAGAAGGTTGCCCAGGAGGGAATGCAGCCCTCAGCCTGAAAAATGTTCCTTGTCCCTTCCAAGTGGCGGATGTAAACATTTCCGCCAGAATCTGTCGTGCAGCAGATCAAATGCTCTAAAAATGCATGCGAGAGAGTCACCTGCAGAACAGGTTTAAGGCATGGCAGCAGCCTGCTCACAGGCATGGCAAGAGCTTCCACCAGAAGCACCTCCTTGACCTTAAGGGAGTGCAGAAGCAGAGACCTCTCTCTCCACTCAGAAGAAAGCTCTTGGTGCCACTGGAGCACGAGAGAACCACCCCCCACCCCTGCCAGAAAACAGCAGAGGGATTGTTGCCTAACCTACCTTGATTATTTGCTTACATGTCTTTCCCAGACCTAAATAGGGCACACAAAGCTTCTCAGCTGCTCCACTCTCAAAGCCTGTGCAAATAACTAAGAATAGCAGGGGACTCACCGTATAGCACAAATCGCTTTAAACACAAATGATAACCCTGTTTGCTCTGTGAACCAAGAAGCACCCAAGAAGGAACTTCAGAAGAAAGGTTTTTTTTTTAATAATAATAAAAGTCAAAGCTAGCAGACTTGATCTCCTCCCTAAATACAAACCAGCTGGGAAGAAGGACCAGGATGCCCATTAGTAAGATGCAGCCTGATGCCTCTTCTTTAAAATGTGGACAACAAGATTATTGAAAAGTAGACTTCATAATTCACTGCAATATGAAATATCTAGATAACATTCAACCATACAGATTATTTTAATAGATGTACCGTGTTTTTTTAGCTCTATAAGACGCACCAGACCACAAGACGCACCTAGTTTTGGAGGAGGAAAGTAAGAAAAAAAATATTCTGAATCTCAGAAGCCAGAACAGCAAGAGGGATCACTGTACAGTGAAAGCAGCAATCCCTCTTGCTGTTCTGGCTTCTGTGATAGCTGCGCAGCCTGCATTCACTCCCATAAGACGCACACACATTTCCCCTTACTTTTTAGGAGGGAAAAAGTGAGCCTTATAGAGCAAAAAATACGGTATTATCTGCCTCGTTAATGCTGTGTATGGGGTGTTAGGGGAGAGGTAGTACCTCGGGAGGGGAAAATGTCATAATCCTTCTGGTGTAGTTTGTCCAGCTTTGGCTTGCAGACTGCACTCAGCTCTCAGGTGTGGCTCCTAGAAGCTATCAGCATGCAACAGCGGCCACACCTTGGGAAACGGATTCAACTGGCCGGCTAAACCAGGTGAGGATAGCTGATGGTTCTCAACCCCTCAGTGCATTAGGGACTTCCCCTGCATGCAAAGGCAGGCTCTGGCAGATTGGCCCGTCAACCTGGGAAGGAAGCCCATCTAGGAGAAGGAAAGCTCTGACCCTAAACCTCTGCTGCCTTGTGGGATATATTCAGGAGAAGGGGGGCTAATGAGTAAACCCTACACAATTCCGGAGTGGAGCTCCTAAAATGCTAATGAGCCTTCCCCCCCTCCCAGGGGGTTACCTTGGGGGGTTCCCCAGCTGTTTCCTTTCACCACTCCTCTGCATCCAGCCAATCCATGACTAAGGCAGCTTCAAGTGGATAGGGCCTGTCACAAGTTTTGTTCTTCACCTTTGTCATGGTGGGGAGCTGAGGGTCCAAGGGTGAAATTATCTACCCAAAGGAGCCTCCACAACCCTCCACACCCCTCCCCTGACACACCCCTCATAAGGTCCTCCTTGCACGCTTACCACTGGTTGACCACTGCAAGAACAGGATGCTGGATGAGATAGGCCTATAGCCTGGTTCAGCAATGCTCTTCTTATGCTCATTTGGAAGCAATAAGAACTGGTCTGGTACCCTTCCTTTCAAGGCTGAACCCTTGGAAGCAAAGAAAGCCATGCTAGCCAGGGCAGTTTCAGCAGCCCATGTCTGCTAAGCATGCCAAGGCAGCCCAAGATGGCATTTTAAGGACGCCATCTTGTATGGTGGTCAAGTGTCCTACTTTACAGAGTTTGGCTCTCTATTTGGAGGGCTGTGAGGTCCAAGCTTGGTTTGAAGATAAAATGGCCTTGAAGTTGCCCAACAACAGTGGGCAGCACCTGGGCAGCAAGTTGAGCCAGCAGACAGGTCATCTGGCCACAGTCTTCCCCCTACAGCAATATGAACTGATTTTCTTGTTAAATTAGAAGCAATAATTTCAAAGTTTGCATTGGTAGATCTGGTAAACTCTCTGAGGGGTGTACTATTTGTTGGGGGAGGTGCAAAGAGCACCTAACTGGGACCCCTTCACTTCTGGCACCAGAGCTAAGTTCAAATGCAAAATACCGGTTAATACCCAGAAGTGCTTTCTGTGTTCACCCAGGAACTTCACAGTCTTTGCTATCTGTCAGCCAGCATTTTGCTAATCAGATAATGACACACTCTAAATAACTACTTAATCGACTACTTACTCTAGATTTCCTGGTAGGGTCTACGTAGCTTAGAAGGGGCAGGCACCAAGCCTTACCAAAAGGTACAGGAACTGAAACAGATTAACTGCTAAGGAAATCCTCCTTCCTCACCTCCCTCTCTTTTCCACCCTATTATAGATGTCATGTCTGAGGGACCCAGATTTAAAACGTTAGCACTGAAGTAGGGATGGCAAATCTATCCATCTTGGTTTCTCATTCTTCCAGCTTGTTGTTGTTTAGATGCTTAGTTGTGTCCGACTCTTCATGACCCCATGGACCAGGTCACGCCAGGCACTCCTGTCTTCCACTGCCTCCCGCAGTTTGGTCAAACTCATGCTGGTAGCTTCGAGAACACTGTCCAACCATCTTGTCCTCTGTTCTCCCCTTCTCCTTGTGCCCTCAATCTTTCCCAACATCAGGGTCTTTTCCAGGGAGTCTTCTCTTCTCATGAGGTGGCCAAAGTATTGGAGTCTCAGCTTCAGGATCTGTCCTTCCAGTGAGCACTCAGGGCTGACTTCCAGATTTTAGTTCTCCCCATTTTTGCATACATTTGCAATGAGGGGTTTTAAAAAATGCATAGTTGTGCACTGTTTTGTGTATTTCTCCTAAGTCATGTATGTTTGTATTCAATTTTGTCTAGTACATGCATTTTCACAAGCCATACATAGCCATCCAACAGAATGACTTTTTGTGCATTTTAAAAATTAATATAAGCATTCTGTGGTTGGGGGTGTGCATAGCAAAATTCACAAAGTGTGAATTTTGAAGGCAAGTGTAAGACAGTATCTGCTTTGCATACAGAAG
The DNA here is from genome assembly GCA_034642415.1 of Podarcis siculus. Classification (NCBI taxonomy): domain Eukaryota; kingdom Metazoa; phylum Chordata; class Lepidosauria; order Squamata; family Lacertidae; genus Podarcis; species Podarcis siculus. The sequence goes on from JAXCMG010000016.1 coordinate 5,635,872, forward strand.
GTCCAAGGTTCAGCATCTCCAGGTAGGGCTTGGAAGGACTCACTCCTCAAAGCTCAGGAGAGCCTCTGTCAGTCCAACAAGACTGAGCTACATGGACCAATGGTCTGAGTCAATATAAGGTAGGATCCTCTACAACCTTTGAAACTCCACACCGGAACCACACAGAGAAAGGGAGAGAGAGACAGAATTCAGAACACATTAAGGGTTTTTAAGAGTTGAAAGGATTTCAAGGGTTTTACGAGCAAATATTTAACACATTGGTCCAATATTTAATAGGTTGGAAGAAGAAGTTGGGGTATATGCCAGTACCTAATTTCAATATTTGTTATTCCTTCATTTCTGCTATCAGTCTTAATCTTGATTTCAGTATTTGCCTAGTCCACGGGTGAGAAACCTGGCGCCCTGCAGATATTGTTGGACTACAATTCCCATCATCCCTGTCCGTTTGTAATGCTTTCAGTGTCGGAGGAAGAGCCATAGCTCAGCATTAGAGCTTTTGCTTTGGATGCATAAAGTCCCAGGTTCAATCCCCAGCATCTCCAGGTAGGGTTTGGAGAAACCCCTGTTCCAAACCCTCAGGAGCCACTGCCAGTCAGTGTAGGCAAGACTGAACTAAATGGGCAAATGATCTGGTTCAGTATAAGTTAGCTTCCTATGTTATACCAGGAAATAGCATTGAAGGTAAAGCCCATGTCTAATCAGAAAAGTTTTGTTAAAGGTTCCAGGTCTAGCAGGCTGCCTCTTTCCACCAATATACCATGAGCCTTAGAAAAATAAAAATGCTGTGATCCTCCAGAAGTTTTTTTTTTTTCATTATTAAAAAATAACAACAACCCACAATCTGAAGACATGCTGTGTTTAAAGGGTTGGAGACCTTTAAAAAAATAATCTGAAAAGGCACCACTGAAAACAGACATGTAAAGGGAACGACACTCAGGAAATATCAGCCAGAAGAAACAGACTTGGTGGTGTGTGTTTCCCCCCACTTTAAACAACACACCAATACTGAAAATCCAAATGCCAACGGGCGATATAGCGAGTCGGCACCGAAGAGGAGCGTGACAATATTGCAGGCCACAAATGACTTCTTAATACTTCTCTGGTTTAGCAAACCGCACCGGGTTTCTGTTTGCAATCCAAGGAATGACTTGGGGCCAATGTACACAACCACTCTGCTTGCGTTGGCCACTCTGGGCTCCTGCTTGTGGCAAAGGCATCTCTTGAGACATCTGCTGCAAGCCCAAGCTGCCATTTGCATAAGAACATAAGAAGAGCCTGCTGGATCAGGCCAATGGCCCATCTAGTCCAGCATCCTGTTCTCACAGTGGCCAACCAGAGGCCTGGGGACAAGCTGCCAGCAGGATTTGAGCACAAGAGCACTCTTCCCTCCTGTAGATGCCAGCAACCAGTGTTCAGAAGCATAACTGCCTCCAGCTATGTAGGCAAAGCATAGTCGTGATTACTAGAATTCACAGCGAAACCAAAATGCTTCTTTACAAAGCTATTGTACTACCAACCTTACTGTATGCTTGTGAAACATGGACCACTTATAAACGCCATCTCCAACTCCTCGAAAGATTCCATCCACGGTGTCTCCGGAAAAAAATTCACATCACTTGGGAAGACAGGCGAACTAGTACCAGTGTACTGGAAGAATCAAAGTTCACCAGTGTTGAAGCAATGATTCTTCAACATCAACTTCGTTGGACTGGTCATGTTGTGTGGATGCCTGATTATTGTCTCCCAAAGCAACTACTTTATTCTGAACTTTAAAATGGAAAGCGTAATGCTGGTGGTCAACAAAAGAGGTTTAAAGACCGTCTTAGGCAAATCTTAAAAAATGTAGTATAAACACCGACAACTGGGAAACACTGGCCTGTGAGCGCTCCAGTTGGAGATCAGCCTTTACCAAAGGTGTCATGGGCTTTGAAGACATTCGAACTCAGGACGCAAGGGAGAAACGTGCTAAGAGGAAGGCACGCTTGGCAAATCCACACCGTGATCAACTCCCACCTGGAAACCAATGTCCCCACTGTGGAAGGACGTGTGGATCCAGAATTGGCCTCCAGTCACTTACGGACTCATTGTTAAAACCGTGTTTATGGAAGACAATCTTACTCGGCTATGAGTGATCGTCAAAGCAGAAGATTGCTAGAAGCCATCAACAGCTCTCTCCTTCATGAATTTGTCTAATCCTCTTTTAAAGTGGGTGGTCATCACTGCCTCCTGCAGAAGCGAGTTCCATAGTTTAACTATGTGCAACTTGAAGAACTTTTTTGTCTATTGTCCTGAATCTTCCAACATTTGGCATCACTGGACGGCTCTGAGTTCTAGTGCTATGACAGAGGGAAACTTTATTCAACATGGCAAAGGGAGAAGATCACACCGGCTGCAGCATTAAGTGCCCTAGCATGAGTTTTAAGCAACCCTTTCCTGAGTGGAAGATTCCTTCTGCCTGCAGATATCCACCTTCCTCTGGAGTGAGGATTTCTAAACGGTGCTTGTGAAAGCAGAACCACACCGTGGCAGATACAGATCTCGCTTTCTGAGATCGTAGAGGTCCTACTTAGCAAATCAAAGGCTGCAAAAGGCACCCATCAGCCTGGGTAGCAAACGCCAATGTGGTTGAAAATCAATCCCATATAGTCTATTAGTTCACCGAACTTGAAAAGATTATATAATAATTTTGAGAAGCTTAGCTACAAGGAAATCCCCAGGCGTCACAGGGTTCAGGTCATACTGATGCTCTCTTGCCAAGGGTCTGAAGCAAAAGACGCCTGAAAATATAGTGCGGAACAGTGGTAGCCCCTGGACCTGGAGAGGTGGCCTGTGACAATGGCTATTAAATCTGAGACCTTCTGCATGCAAACCTTCCGCTTTACCACTCTGAGTGACGGAACGTCCCTTGAAAAGCACCAATCAGGGATTTGAGAACTTTCCTACAAAACCTACCATGAATCCCATCGGAGAATAACATGGAATACAACTACTCTATTTTAAAAGAAAAAAGAAAAAAAGAGAATGGAATAAAGCTGTATGCAATGATCCCCTGCTGCTATTAAAACAGACAGGAGTAAAATCATGGCAGCCTTGCAAAACGAGCAAAGAGTTGTTTGTTTAGAGCCTTTCACACCAGCGCACAGAACGCTTATTGTACGTCTAATAGCCACAAACTTTATTTTTAATTATGTTATGTGAAAGGCACCCCCCCCCCCATTCCCCACCCTACATTCAAAGCAACCAGCTGCTTTTATTACTATTCAGGACTAATTTATTTCTCGGAATAAAATAGCAGCGGTCTCTTAAAAATTGAGGCAACATGTGTATGAAAAAGCCTCCCTTATCGCTTTAAGGAAAAGTGGAGGGGAGGAGTAAAAACATATGCAACCCCCCCTCCTGCTCCCAGGCTCTCTAGACCAAATTGGATTAACATTTTTAATGTGTATTCTAATTTTAATTGAGGCATGCATAATGCATCGTATTCTTTTTAGGAGGGCTGTATTTATTTCATAAGCCTATTACAGTACAATGAGTTTTAGCGAATGCTGGTCCCTACTCAGAGTAGATTCATTGAAATTAATGGGCACAACTAACAGGCTCATTAATTTCACTGAGCCTACTTTTAACAGCTTAACTGGACACAACCTAATACATTTTATAATAAAGTATTAGATTTAACATATTGAGTATTAAAAATCTTTGGACTGGTCATATGGGGGTGGGCTTGCGTGTGTGAGTGTGAGTGTGTGTAACAAAATGCACAACACTGTTAGCCATCATTTTTCTCTTACACCTTTAATGGCAATTACCTAAACATTCAATTTATGAAACAATCTATACATATGCAAAAATCAGCAGCTTGCCCTGGAATTCTTAGTTCTCTCTTTGAAAACTGAGTTACCAGACACCAGTGAACAATAGCTTCTCTAAAATTCCTATTTTCCCTACAGCAGAACGGCAATTTCACAATATTTACAAGTTCTAGTTCATTAGGTTTCCAAATATTTTTCCATAACTTTGCAGGCAGAATCCTGTATTATGCATTTTATTGAGAGAAACTTTGAGGTTTTTGTTTTGTAAAAAGCAACAGATGGAACAACAATAATAATAGCAATTAAAAAACCTATTAATATTATTTTTTTAATTAAAACATTAAATATTTTCATTATTTTATTTATATCTTGCCTTTCCCCCCAGAACTGGGAATCAAGTCACATCCCAAAATTAAGACAATCACGGATAAAACACAAATAACTGAAAACATAAAAAAGATAACTAATTAAAGTAGATGTGGTTCTTCATTGTTGGTAATATACAGTGGTGCCCCGCAAGACGAATGCCTCGCAAGACGGAAAACTCGCAAGACGAAAGGGTTTTCCGTTTTTTTGTTGTTGTTTTTTTGAGTTGCTTCGCAAGACGAATTTCCCTATGGGCTTGCTTCGCAAGACGAAAACGTCTTGCGAGTTCTTGCGAGTTTGTTTCCTTTTTCTTAAAGCCGCTAAGCCGTTAAAAGCCGATTGGTGTGTTTTCTTGGATTTCTTTGCAGTACAGTATGTACACTTTGGTGATTTTTAAATGCTTTTCTGTCATGTTTAGAAACTTAAAGTATGTGCGACTTTAAAGAGCACTTAATAAACTCTTTTTGTACCAAATTTGGCTTTCTTTGGACTTTTTTTGACCATAGGAACGCATTAATTGATTTTCAATGCATTCCTATGGGAAACCGTGCTTCGCAAGACGAAAAACTCACAAGAAGAAAAAACTCGCGGAACGAATTAATTTCGTCTTGCGAGGCACCACTGTATATTAAAAATCTGTATCTGGTATAGAGAAGTGGACCAGATCAAGGCCATTTGTGTGAAGGGGACTTAACCCTTTGCTCCCCCTGGTCCCAACTGAAATTGAACACACATACACACCCAAAAAAACCCCACACCCCAAATAAGGGAAAAAGGCAAACTCTTTTTCTCCCATTGCAAATAGCAGGTATGCAGAGGAGCAACTCTTGATCTCGATAATGGGTTCAAGTGCCTCTCCCCTTACACAATGTTACCAATCATCCCCCCCCCCCCAAATCCTGGCTTGTAATATTTTTTTTACAACACAGACATGAAGGGGCAAAACTATGAACTTCACATCTAAACTTTGGTTCTTTAAAATATATATATATATATATACAAGCACACCTTTGGGTGTGATTGGTGCCAGATTTATGTATAAGCTAAACAAGCTATAGCTTAGGGCCCCACTCTCTTGGGGGCCTCAAAAAAATTTAAAGGGGGAAAACTGGATGTACATTTCCAAAATATAAGATAAAAAATAAGACCTACATACAGCAGCAGTGTTTTGTGTTGTGTAGGCTCCTATGATGTAAGTAATGGGCCCTGCCTGCTAGCCTGCTCCCTAAAATATCACTGTTTTGCTCTTTTCTATATCAGTTACTTGGATTAAATACATATTTTGTTATGTGTAAATGGCTTTAGATACCTTTTAGGTCCATAAGTTACCATATAGCATATATTCAACACAAAAAACAGCGACAATTTGTTGTTGACAAAGGACAGCTCGAAATATAAAGGGCCCCATTACCTTCAGTAGCATAGGGCCTCATCAAACCTAAATCCGGCCATGTGTGTGATGCATTCTTGCTTACACATACATGGATCTATTACAAAAAGATATCTTTCCATGTTTCCTGATTGCAACATGGGAATCACCCGTACCTGACCCTGGAAATAAAGAGCCAAAGCCGGAACTTCTCAACTCTTTAATGCTTTTATCTTTGGCATCAGGAACTTGCAAGAGCTGCCCTGACAGGTTACAAACAGAAATTCACTTGTCATCTTCCTGGATTTTATTCCAGATGTAGGATAAGGCTGGAGGAGAACTCCCAACATGAATGGGGAAAGAAGCAGAAAATGTCAATGCTTGCTTATTCGTCCCACGTCCTGAACAGAAATCAAACCAGTGAATACAAGCGGTATTCAATGTTGTTATTTTTTACCACGCAAAACAGTACGTAACTGATTGCTTCTCCCTTCTAACCCCACCACTACCACCGTTTGCCTGGTCTTTGATTTGCATGTTAATGATGGTCTTTGCTTTGAAACGAATGGTGTGGAATAATGCAATGATGACCCTTATTTAAGTACATAAAATTCTGCCGCTGTGGACAGTGAGACAAATAACATAGCTGTCAGAAGCTAAACTGCAGTGGAAGAGAAACAGTGCTGCATGCGACAAAAATGGTCTGGAACGGAAATGTTCCTTTAGACCCCTAGGTGAGGCATGTGCTTTGACTAGTGCCCACTTTTGTAAAGAGCATCCAGCTGATTTTTTATCAGAATATTCTGGTTAGGTTCTAGAATACCTGCATCATCGTGGCGCTAACTTCATGGGAAGGGTGTTTTCAGCTAAACCACACACACACACCCCACGCCTTTGCAAGTCTTATAAGAAGCTGCTGCAGGAGACGGACTATGAGCAACATCTCAAGAGGGATGTTTATAGGACCAGGATGAAGCTATGAAGCTTCCTTGTTATTTTTTGCTACTGCCAGGAGGTGTAATCTTTTTGTATTTATAGTACTGAAATGTCATTGTTTTGGTAATGTGCTATTGTGTTGCTATTTTATGCTGCCATGAAATGGATTTCGCACTGTTTGATTTTGAAACACGTTCCTGTTCCCTTTGCCGCAAGCCATTATGAGCACAGTTCTTTGTGGAAAAGCGGCATACAAATAAAATTATGAATGAAAATTGCTCCATTGTCACATCCCCCCTCCCCTGCACACATAATAGGATCAGTCAGGTTATGGAACAGCTGTTCCTTGTAAAGTAAGCAAGGATTGCAATTAGGGCTGGGAGATACCTGGTTTTCAACATCATGATGTATCACCAGCTAAACATCATAGAATCATAGAATCATAGAATCATAGAGTTGGAAGAGACCACAAGGGCCATCGAGTCCAACCCCCTGCCAAGCAGGAAACACCATCAGAGCACTCCTGACA